>JAXCMG010000019.1:7662070-7676357 GCA_034642415.1 Podarcis siculus
TGTGATCTGATGGTGAATTTGGGGTGACCCAATGCAAAGATCCTGAGGATCCATGTTGATCTATGCTTTGTAACCACATTTTAAGTGGGGAGCGAAGGAAAAACAAAGAAGGGACATAAGAGGGGTGTGCAGAGAAGCAACTGGCTAAGAATGCAGGAGAGGGATTTAACCGGGAGGGAGGAAAGAAAGGCAAAAGTTTCCCCCCACCCAAGCCAGCCAGCCATCTCTCTCTCTCTCTCTCTCTCCCTCCCCCCTTCTCTCTCTCCCTCTCCCCCAGCAGTACCGGAGCACAGAGAGGAATTAGAAAGAACGGCACTCTGCTTGCCTGGAGGGGAGGGGCTTTCCCTGCTCTTTGTTCCGTTTGAGCAAACACAGCAACGAAACAGAGCAGGGTGGGCAGTAAGACCCTGAGGCAGAATGCAGGAAAGCAACCGGTTCCTCTTTTCAGGTTTCCCTTCTCCGTGAAGCGCGGTTTGATTTTTGCCTGATTTTTTGGCTCCAGGGACCACACATTCGCTCTATAACACGCACAGACATTTCCCCTTCCTTTTTAGGAGAAAAAATCTGCGTGTAATAGAGGGAAAAATACGGTACTTCCCACTCACGCAATTTTCACTTATGGTCATGGGGTCCCGATACATAACCCCTGTGTCTGTGTAAGTCGGGGGATGCCTATATTTTGCAGCCAGCTCCTGCCAGGATGATGCCTGCAAGCTGCATGCATAGTCTTTAATATAAGGAAAAATAATAAAGAATAATAATTTATTACTTATACCCTGCCCATCTAGCCAGGCCTCCTCAGCCACTCTGGGCGGCTCCCAACAGAATATTAAAAACACGATAAAACATCAAACATTAAAAACTTCCCAATACAGGGCTGCCTTCAGATGTCTTCCAAAAGTCAGTTAGTTGTTTATTTCCTTGACATCTGATGGGAGGGTGTTCCACAGGGCGGGCGCCACCACCGAGAAGGCCCTCTGCCTGGTTCCCTGTAACCTTACTTCTCACAATGAGGGAACCACCAGAAGGCCCTTGGCGCTCGACCTCAGTATCTGTGCAGAACGATGGAGGTGGAGACGCTCCTTCAGGTATACTGGGCCGAGGCCATTTAGGGCTTTAAAGGTCAGCACCAACACTTTGAATTGTGCTTGGAAACGTACTGGGAGCCAATGTAGGTCTTTCAAGACTGGTGTTATGTGGTCTCCCTGCAGTCCCTAATCACTTAGCTATTTGCCCATCCCTAAGTGGGAATATGTGCCACCACCCATAGTCTTTTATTCCTCCCATCTATACACAAAGACTAAAGGGAAAAAACAACAGCGCCTGGGCCCACCGCTATAGTTGTTTACCAAGTAAACGATCCCGCTATGTCCTGACATCTCCCCTCGATGGAGCAGCCAGGGAGCGTCAGGGGGGAGCGAGGTTTGGAGGAGAGAAAGAGAGAGAGCCCATCAGCAATTCAAATCGAGCCTCGCAATTAAAAGTCCTGGTACTGGCTGGAGCCTGCAAGCAGCTGTCCAAAAGGACAAGGCCTCCAGCCTTAAAACAGGAAAGCCTTTCACTCGCCGCCAGTGTGGGACGGCTTAAAATAATACTGCCACACAGCAATTCGATGGCATGAAGCCCTGCTCAGTCACACACACCGAGCAAAGGGGGGGAAAGACAGCCGAAGAGATGAGGAAAGCTGGGATCTTTCTTTCTTTTTCCCCTTTTCTTTTTCCCCTACTGGGCTTTGTTTATTTAAACAGTTTTTATATGCGGAGTCAAAGCTCGGGAGCTTTCCCAGAGCCTGAGTGTGCATGGTGTAAGGGCGGAGGTTTCATCAAAGCTGCAGAGGGAGGGAGGCTTGTTTTCAAAAGATGACAACATCCCCGCCAGTCTTCCGAAGACAAAAACAGGGACACGCTCGGAACGCCCTGATCCTCATACTGAGCGTCGCTGCTCAAGCCTCACCCTTCGCTGTCATACATTGCTGAGGGCTCTAGCCTGCATTTGTTTAGGGTTCCTTAAGCTACGGCTCCTCCTCTTAAAAAGAAAAAAGGATGAGGATGCTAGTCCTCATAGTTCTAAATAAAGGGTAAAATAAATAAACAAAAAGGGATGCGGGTGGGACTGTGGTATAAACCACAGAGCCTAGGGCTTGCCGATCAGAAGGTTGGCGGTTCAAATCCCTGCGACGGGGTGAGCTCCTGTTGCTCAGTCCCTGCTCCTGCCAACCTCGCAGTTCGAAAGCACATCAAAGTGCAAGTAGATAAATAGGTACCGCTCTGGCGGGAAGGTAAATAACGTTTCCGTGCAGTGCTCTGGTTCACCAGAAGCGGCTTAGTCATGCTGGCCACATGACCTGGAAGCTGTCTGCGGACAAACACCGGCTCCCTCGGCCTATAGAACGAGATGAGCGATGCAACCCCAGAGTTGTCCGCAACTGGACCTAATGGTCAGGGGTACCTTTACCTTTACCTAAATAAACAAAGGGGAGAACATTGCAGTCCAAACTCGTAGGGACATACGGATGTGCGTTATACTGAGTCACATCACTGGTCCATCTAGGACAAGCAAGACCAGGAAGAAAATGTACTGGTGTGGAACAGGTGAAGCAAGGAACACTCTGTCACTAACCAGGAGACTTAGAGACCCTGGGGAGCTGCACGCCCCTGCCTCCCATAAAGTGTAGGGAGACCAACCTGATTCCATCCATCTGTCAGTGAAAGAGGAGCTGCTTCGCTGCTCGCTCTCCTCTTCCCTCCCCAGTCCTCTTTCCTTTCATACCATGCCTATCAGATACAAAGGTTGTCTTAACTTTTAGCATATGTGCAGCACTTGGAAAAAATTAAGGCTATGTGTTAAGCACTTAGGAGTGCCTATCGCCAGCTACCACTGTCCCTGGATCAAGTCAGCATGGCCACTGTTTTGCATGCTGAAGTAACTTCCCATCTTGACTACTGCAATGAGTTCTGCATGGGGCTACACTTGAAGGCTGTCCTGGAACTGCAGGTAGGGCAAAATGCTGCCACCAGGGTAATGGATGACATCTTGGTGTGGTGTCATAAAGCACTTATTTTACAGTGTCGGAACCGGCTACCTGCATGCTCCCCGGCCCAATACAGGGTATTGATGCCCTGAACAATTTAGAACCTAGATACCTGGGGGTAGGCCTTACCCCATATCAGCCAGCCCAGGTTTTAGATCTGCAGAGGGAGTCCTTATTTTTGACCCACTGCTTTGTTTAACACTTACTTGCTCAAGTTGTCCCTGAGCAGTTTGAGCCATAGCTGTCAACTTACAGATTTGAAAATAAGGGACCAGCAGCCTCGAAAATAAGGGATCAGCAGCAAAAATAAGGGATTTTCCAAGCACAGGTATGTTCAACTTCTGAGCCCCTCCGAGCCAAAGGCAGAAAGCCCAGCCAGCAGCCAAACGAAGCCTCAAGCGGTGGTTCCCACAGCGCAGCAACCCGGCAAAGGGGATGCAGCAAGGAAAACCACCATCACCTCTCCACTGGGAAGCGCTGAGCAAAGGTGAGTCCCCAGGCAATGCGGCCGATTTGATCCGCACAAGGCTTGCAAGCTCCACCCCCCAGGCGTTCTTAGACTCCTTATTGGGTGAGCAACGCAGCCAAGCAACACAGTTGGAGCCTCCCTCCTCCCTGGCCGGCAGGGAGGGAGGTAGAGGAGCTGCTTCCTTTGAAACCCGGGAAATTTAAGGGGCATCATCAATAAGGGACAGCAGCAGGACACGGCGCTGGGATAAGGGAGTTTCCCGCCAAATAAGAGACGGTTGACAGCTATGGTTTGAGCATTCCTTCCAGATCTGTTTGCAGAAAGCTTACATGGAGGTTCGATTATACTGAGCATTTACTGAGCATTCGATCTCATTTTCTTCTGGGGCGCTTGTAGGACAATGCGCAAGGCTCTTGATTTTGACTGTGGGGTGTTTATAAAACTTCCCACTTGTCATTTGTTCACCCAGAATTACTCAATGCATTTTCCCGTTGCTTTCCAAACTGAGGATTTTCTTAAGAAGTGGATGTGTTGGGAGAGATCTCTGCTTTGCTCTTGAATTCCTTCCGCCAGATAGTGACAGTTCGGAGACAACTCAAACATTGCTTGCTGGGTGGGAGGACACAGGATTCCCGGGACTCTAGAGATGCTCACAGATGCTTACATTACTGATGAGCTTCCGTCGCTTAATTAAAACACATCTGTTCTCTCAGGCTTTTGGAGGGCTTAGCTTTCCGAGGGTGGCTTGTGTGATTTATTGGTGATGCCGATTTGTGTCTCAGCTGCCATTTTGTTTTAAACGCTGTGTTTTATTTCCGGGATGGAGACACAGCCCTCTGGTTCTCCATCTGCAGTGTACGGCAGCCTACAAAATTTATAACTGCAAGGACATTATAAAAAGGAAGGACATTAAAGTCCGCAAGACGTACAGCCCCTCCAAGTGTCCCTATTTTCCAGGGACAGTCCCAGATTTACAGAAGCCATCCCAGTTTCTCATTTGATCCCGGAATGTCCCACTTTTCCTTAGGACATCCGTATTTTCATCAGAGAAATATTGGAGGGTAGGGAGTTATGCGACCCCTAAGCCAAGGAGATAAGTAACTACACAACCTTTAGAAGACAACTGAAGGCAGCCCTTTATTGGGAAGTTTTATAATGTTAAATGTTTTAATATATGGTGGAAGCTGCCCAGAGTGGCTGGGGCAACCCAGTCAGATGGATGGGGAATTATTATTATTATTATTTATTATTACTATTACTATTACTATTACTATTACTATTACTATTACTATTACTATTATTATTATTATTATTATTATTATTGAATAGGGTGCCCCTATGTTAATCAGAGAAATGTTAGAGGGTATGCATTTACTCTAAGGTAATTGCCGATCGAAAGTTCAGCAGTTCGAATCCCCACGACGGGGTGAGCTCCCATTGCTCGGTCCCAGCTCCTGCCAACCTAGCAGTTCGAAAGCACACCAGTGCAAGTAGATAAATAGGTACCACTCCAAATGGAAGGTAAACGGCATTTCCGTGCACTGCTCTGGTTTCGCCAGAAGCGGCTTAGCCATGCTGGCCACATGACCTGGAAAACTGTCTGTGGAAGTGGACAAATGCTGGCTCCCTCAGCCTGTAAAGTGAGATGAGCGCCGCAACCCCAGAGTCGGCCACGACTGGACTTAATTGTTAGGGGTCCCTTTACCTTTACCTAATTGTGTAGTGAAGGCTATAGCAGAACTCTATACCAAACTTAAAAATGGAAAGCATAATGCAGATGGTCAATAAAAGACGTTTAAAGACTCTCTCAAGGCAAATCTAAAAAAAAGTAATATAGACAAGGACAACCTGGAAACACTGGCCTGCGAGCGCTCCAATTGGAGAACAGCCTTTACCAAAGGTGTCATGGGCTTTGAAGATGCTCGAACTCAGGACGAAAGGGAAAAACATGCTAAGAGGAAGGCACACTTGGCAAACCCTCACCGTGATCAACTCTCTCCCGGAAACCAACGTCTCCACTGTGGAAGGATGTGTGGATCCAGATGGAAGACAATCTTACTTGGCTACGAGTGATCACCAAAGAAGAAGAGGAATAGCAGGAATGGGGACACTCAGGCCTAAAGTCCATGTGTGGCCCTCCATATATTTCTATCTGGCCCTCAAGACTCCCCACAGCCACATCCCTCTTTGCACCCTTCTTGGGTGCTTCTGCCCAGTCAGGATGTGTCCCCAAACTCTGATAATGTGGGATGCTGTGTAGAAACTCGCCAAGCATCCAAAGGCAAAATTTTCACTTGATTTCCCTCCCGTTGGTATGTGGCCCCTGCAAGGTTGCCCAGACGCTTGTGTGGCCCTCAGGCTGAAAAAGGTTTGCCTCCCTCAGAGTAGAGGCTTAATCCATTTGGACTGTTGAGTCCATTTCACAGTTTGGGAGGAATACTTCTGTACCTGCTTACTTGGGAGTACAACAGCAGGCACTGGGGCTTACTTCTGAGTAGACATGCCTAGGGTTGTACTGTGCCTCTTTTGAAGCAATAATATTAATTCTCATCCAGGTTATATTCCAACCAGCCCCGAGCCCTTGTAACAGGGCAGGTAGACACTCTCAGAAGCACTACATTTCATTCTCAAAATTTCTGTTTGGAAAAACTGGAATATAATTGCCTGCCTTACCAGTAGAACTGAGTGAGGATTAGCACTCAGCGCTTTAATAACTGCTGATGAAATGAGGACTTATTATAGTCACCTTCTTCAGAGGCATCATCTCCACCTGTCATCACAAACTTGCCTAAAGCGTGAGCAAGATTAAAATTAAGAGTTGGAGCTGATTCAGTGAATCTGTCCATTTTTATGCCTCACTTTTCCTGTCTTAAATTCAGTTTCTGCATCAGGCTTTTTTAAAGCCCACATGAACATTTCTCAGAATTTTAGGGTGCATTTCCCCTAATATATCCAATTTTTTTGCAAGCAACTCCACCCCCCCCCCCCTCTCTCTCAGCTTTTCATTTCTATCCCACCTTTCCAAGGACCTCAGGGTGGCATCCGTGGTTTTCCTCCTCCGTGGTTTTTTATATGCACAACGACCTTGCGAGGTAAGCTTAGGCTGGGAGTCTGTGACTGGCCCAAGGTCACCAAGCCACTTTTATGGCTGAGTGGAGATTCGAACCCTGGTCTCCCACGCCCTAGTCCAGCACTTTAAATGCTGCACCACACATAATGCATATCTGTACATTATTTGCACTAGTATGTGCATTTGTGTGTACACTTTCTCCCAAACAGGGGTGGCAACTGAAATAAAGGATTGTGGGGGTCCAGGTAAGCCCCGCCCTCCTTAATCAATCACATGATGCAGTGCACATACATCCGTTGAATGGTGACGCCCATCAACTTGGGGGTGGGGCCTCAAATACTTTATTGTGGGGGACAAAGCCAGAGTTCTCTGGTAGGGCTGAGCAATATCTGGTTTTCAACATCATGATATATCACCAGCTAAACACTGTGATATACTGTTATATCAAAATGTCTGAAATAAGGATGGAGCTCTGTAGAGGCACTGGCTGGCATCACGATTTTTCCCACATTGCGATTTTATGCATAGAACCAGTGTCGGATTTATGTATTAACTAAACAAGCTATAGCTTAGGGGCTCACTCTCTTGGGGGCCTCAAAAATATTTAAAGGGGGGGAAACTGGATGTGCATTTCCAAAATATAGGATAAAAAAACAAATAAAATAAAACCTACATACAGCAACAGTGTTTTGTATTGTGTAGGCTCCTATTTGTCATGTGCAAACGGCTTTAGATATCTATTAGGTCCATAAATTACCAAATAGCATATATTCAACACAAAAAAACAGCAACAATTTGTTGTTGACAAAGGACAGCTGGACATGTAAAGGGCTCCATTACCTTCAGTACCTTAGGGCCTCATGAAACCTAAATCTGGCCCTGCACAGAACATACACACACCCATGATTCGCGATACAGCGCCGGGTCGATAATTATGACACCAATATCCCGATACGGATTTCAAACCGGTTTGGGGCGATATATTGCCCAGCCCTATTCCCTGGAGAGAAGGATTGCTAAACCACTGTGAGGATTGGAGAAAACAGTTTCCCTTGAAGTTCAGCAGCACGAAACGGAACTCGCCCGCCATTCTCTTGAAACTGAAACTTCTTATGTTTTCAGTGTTCCTACATGCTTAGCTTTGGAGCATACAGAATTCCTCCTCAGTGTTCTTCTGCAGAGTGACCTTAGGAGCCAATCCTCAGTGGATGATTCACCTCCTTTCACGCTTATTGGTTCCAATCAGGGCAAGGGTGGGGGAGAGACTTTTCAGTGGCTAAAGTGCTCCCCTTTTGTGCTGACTTGTGGTTCTAGGATGCTGGGCACAGGACCCCCTCTACAGAAATAGTAAGGGGTCTTCAAGCCACTAGAACCCCAAAGCACTACACCTTTGATTCCCAGGCCTGACCTAAAGGTAAAGGGACCCCTGACCATTATTTGGCAGAAACAGTGGCTCTGGTTAATGCTGCTGGCATCAAATCAATATTTAGTGTGGTGGCACACTAACTCCCTGCCAATTTCTCTATTCAATCAGTTTGAATACCGCTTTATATTTATATTGACATCAGGATTTTGTGGCACCTGCTTAAAACGTTTCTGTTCACACAACCTTCTCCAAACACATGGTTGTTGACACATTTTAATCCATTATTGTTAAATATATTTTTTAATGTTTTTATTTTTAAAAATTGTTTTATTGATAATTTTAATATTTCTTGTAAACCACTCTGTAGCAAAACCTCCAAGCGAAATATAGGTAAAGGTAAAGGGACCCCTGACCATTAGGTCCAGTCGCGGACGACTCTGGGGTTGCGGCACTCATCTCGCTTTATTGGCCGAGTCATGGGGCCAGCATGACTAAGCCGCTTCTGGCGGACCAGAGCAGTGCACGGAAACGCCGTTTACCTTCCCGCCGGAGCAGTACCTATTTATCTACTTTTACTTTGATGTGCTTTTGAATTGCTAGGTTGGCAGGAGCAGGGACTGAGCAACGGGAGCTCACCCCGTCACGGGGATTCGAACCACCGACCTTCTGATCGGCAAGCCCTAGGCTCTGTGGTTTAGACCACAGCGCCACCCGCGCCCCTTAGGCCTGACCTATTATATGTTATTGTGTGAAACCAAACCTTCGCCTCTGGGAAAACTAACCAGTGGAAGAAAAACCAGGAGGACCTCTCTGAACCAAGATTTTGCTGGAATTGTATTTCCACTCCTTTGCCTTAAATTTCTCTTTGGGATGCTTGTTCAGTTCACGCCTTACCTGTTCTACCAGACCTAGAAACTCAGAACAATACTCTTTCAGGCTACAATCACACCCTTCACTTTGTTACTCCCACAAAGTTTCAGGTCACCTCCACACCCAAAATCCATCCCCAAAGTTTCCTTCAAGTTGGGCAAACAGAGTTTCACCTGCTCTTAGGCACCATCTAACCCTTATATAGTTCACTCCACTCAACAACCATATATCATTGATTCATTTAGTTTATCCGTCTGCAGTCCCCAGGTAGGTTCTCACCCTGGCCAATCAAATCCTTCAGCTTCCAGCTACCCTCTAAGACAGGGATGGGGAAACTGTTCTGGCATCCCATGACACACAGGTCAAAACCCAGGCAGGCAGCTGTCAGGCGCTTGGGAATCGCAGCACAAGAAGCATTTCCTCCCCCCACCACCCCATTGCCCACCACAAAAAGATATTCCAAACATTGAGCAAGCATATTCCCCTGGTTATCAGCTGGCCTTTACCAAAGACAGAGCCTTTAGTGTGGCAGGCCCTGCCCCGTGGAACTCCTTGCCACTAGAAGTTTGTCAGGAGTCCTCCCCGTTTTCTCTCAGCTATCTTCTAAGGATTGTACTGTGACAAGAACTTTTGTAATAGTGCGCCAAACACTGATGCAAACCTTACTCTGATGTGCTTTGACTGCATAGTTCTGTATCCACTACATGCTTTCTATAACTCAATAAAAAAATCATTTACAGTCGTACCTCGGGTTAAGTACTTAATTCGTTCCGGAGGTCCGTTCTTAACCTGAAACTGTTCTTTACCTGAAGCACCACTTTAGCTAATGGGGCCTCCTGCTGCTGCTGCGCCGCCGGAGCACGATTTTTGTTCTCATCCTGAAGCAAAGTTCTTAACCTGAAGCACTATTTCTGGGTTAGCGGCGTCTGTAACCTGAAGCGTATGTAACCTGAAGCGTATGTAACCTGAGGTACCACTGTACCAAGCAAAAATTGTCCTGCCCACACAGGCCTTTGGATCGTGAATTTTTATCAGCTGGTTTTTACTGATGTTATTGTTGTCGTGTTCTGTTTTTCAGTTACACACACACACACGAAAAATGTTGTTTATCAATACAGTCAAATCTTGCTTCTTGAACACCTTGGCACACGTACATTTTGGCTCCCGAACGCCACAAACCCAGAAGTGAGTGTTCCAGTTTGCGAACGTTTTTTTGGAAGCCAAACATCCGACACGGCTGTTTCCGGTTGACTGCAGGAAGCTCCTGCAGCCAACTGGAAGCCGCGCCTTGGTTTTTGAATGGTTTCGGGAGTCGAACGGACTCCCACAATGGATTAAGTTCGAGAACCAAGGTACCACTGTATTTAAATAAATAAAAAGATTTCAAACTCGTTTATTTATTTATTATATTTCTACACTGCCCTTCTTCCAAGAATCACAGGGCCATCCACAGTATAATAACACAGAAATACATACCACGGTAACAAACAGAAAGAACACCTCTCCCCACCAACAGTATAAAAGGTCACAGATTGTTTAATTAGCCCAAGGCCTGGTTGTAGAGGAATATTTTTGCCTGGCACCTAAAGATATGTAGTGAAGGTTCCAGGTGAGCCTCTCTGGGGAGAGCATTCCACAAACAGGGAGCCACCACAGAAAAGGCCCCGCTCTCGTGCTGCCACACTCCAGACTTCTCACAGAGGAGGCACAGGCCCTGAAGAAGGGCCTCAGATGATGATTGCAGGGCCTGGGTTGGTTTATATGGGGAGGGGCTGTCCTTGAGGTATTGTGGCCCTGAGCTGCTTCATATTGCAAGCTTGAGGGCAGGCAATGGTCATTATTCCTGGTATTTGCAACTGGTGTCTTTTCTTAGCTGCAGGAGCAGGCTAAGTGCTTTAGAGACAATAAAATGTGCCCCAGTTCTATGCAGAGCACAACCCTGAGATCAGCAAAGATAAAATCTATCCTCAGACCCTGAAAATAGCAGAGCCGTCGCTGAGACTATGGTTGGGAAGTTATCAGGAAGCAAGTTAGAAAACCTGGTCAGAGTCTTTCAGCTCTCAACGTGCTGAATCTTGCTCTCGTGCCATTAAGATGACAAGCCATGTGAATCGCATTAGGACATCTTTGACAGTTGAGGGACATTTGCAAAACCACCCTTCCAAGAAGAATGTGCAACAGTAAACAGGCAGCACTTCTTTTTTTCTTTCTTTTCCTCTCCCTCCCTTTGCTTCGAGGCTAAACATAGTGCTGACATTTTTTAAAAAGCAAAGAACACACAGACCACATTACTGACCACAGGGGAATTACGCTGTGTACTGAGGAACTCCCTGTCAACATGTTCTCACACACACACACATACACATGCTGATGGGTTTTGAATTGTAGATGTTGGAAGGTACCCCAGGGGTCATCTAGTCCAACCCCCCGCAATGCAGGATAAACATAAGTTTCTATTTTGTTCTTTTACAAATTTATAATCTGCACTTAGTACAACGTATAACTATAAAGCCAACGAAAGATTCCCCAAACCTCACCCAGCTGTCAAGTGACTGAGGTCACTGATGTTTTCAGCTGACAGGTCGGAGGACAGGGTTCAATCCTGCACTGGCTGTGCGATCTTGATCCCAGCGAAGAACAGGATCCTGAAGCCAAGGCAGCAAGGTTTAATCGCCACTCATCATCTGAGAAGGGATTAAAGCCCTGTGCAAAAGCACCCTTTGAAGCCACTCTCGTGAGAGAGCTACTTCAAATAAGCTTTAGCAAAGGCTTTGAGACAGTGCCTCTGCTCCCATTTGCTCAAACAGGACTGCAGAAACTGTCTTAAAGCTGGTTGCCAAACCGCTCTCAGAAACAGCCTTTTCCCACCCCACCCACTTTAAAAATTGGGGGGAAGTCTCAAGATTTAGAGAAGTCTCATTTTACAGATATGTATTTGGTATTGTAATAAATTTATACTTGCATCTTAAAAAGCAGAGACATCACCTTGCCAACAAAGGTCCATATAGTTAAAGCTATGGTTTTCCCAGTAGTGATATATGGAAGTGAGAGCTGGACCATAAAGAAGGCTGATCGCCGAAGAATTGATGCTTTTGAATTATGGTGCTGGAGGAGACTCTTGAGAGTCCCATGGACTGCAAGAAGATCAAACCTCTCCGTTCTTAAGGAGTGCTCACTGGAAGGACAGATCCTGAAGCTGAGGCTCCAATACTTTGGCCACCTCACGAGAAGAGAAGACTCCCTGGAAAAGACCCTGATGTTGGGAAAGATGGAGGGCACAAGGAGAAGGGGACCGCAGAGGACGAGATAATTGGATAGTGTTCTCGAAGGTAGCAGCATGAGTTTGACCAAACTGTGGGAGACAGTGGAAGACAGGAGTGCCTGGCGTGCTCTGGTCCATGGGGTCACGAAGAGTCGGACACGACTAAACAACAACAAAATCAAATAAAAAAATTTTTTTTTAAAAAAAAAGGAATAAATGTATAAACGGGCGAGCATTTTGCTGGACCCACCCCCTTTGAAAGAATGTTTCTCAAAAGGCTACTTGAAAGTGACAACAATCACAGCTTAAAAGTGATGAATCACTTGACATCACTATGACATCAAGTGACTGACAATTGAGCAGCCCCGCCCACTTGTCCATTTTGGCCCAATAAGGGTGGGGAAGATAAAGATTTTGCCCTCCAGCCTGGAAACAATCCCCACCTCTGAATGTAGACCATACTTTGCTCAATGGACCAATGGTCTGATTCAGTATAAGGCAGAATTCTATGTTTCCCCCAAATGTATGCATCTGAGATTGCTGGAGTGGACAGAACGAGGAGAGGCAAATAATGGAAAATCCAATTAGGGTAAGAAGTACTTAGAGTTTATATTCTGCAAACGGTTGGGTCCCATGTCAACAACACAGGGCATGGACGGAAAGCTTCTTCCCCCTCCCTGCGGGCTGTTTTATCCATTTGTCGGATTAATAATTCAAGGGACAAGAGCCCAGCAGTGGCTCCACGATGCTGTTGGCAAGGCTTTGATGAACAGGCCTCCAGCCGCTGGGACATGCATTTCCTGACCTCCTTTTTGCCACCAACTCAAAGGCAGCAGAGGACAGATATTGTTGAGGTGCATTTTCCACTGGAGGGGCGGGGAAAGCCTTCCCATGTGCTTCAAACAGGCCATCTGGCCAACGACAGGGGCTCCTGCTGCAGAGCCGATTGGACAGATGTGCAGAAGGAGGTGAAGCTGGCCGAGGTTGAAAACCTTCTGACCTACACCTGACCCAGCCTGGCTAATATCCCAACTGTTGTCTTGTTGTGAGAGGCAGGCTGCATTTGGGCACAAGGAAGCCAAACAGGCAGTTTTCCAAGAGGGAAGAAAGATGCATTTTTTCTTTACTTTTTGGTGTTCCTCTCTGACCTAGAAGCAGATGGAGGAGAAGAAGCAGTAGCTCTGAGCTTTGGGAAGGGCCGATAGCCAAATCGTCTGACCGAGTAGAAGGCAGATTCTTGTGACAGGCTTTTCCCCAGAGCTTTGCAGAGCTAACAGATGACTTCTCTGTGGCCAGAGTCCAAAGACCTACTTTATACAAATATTCAGGAGTTTTCACAGGCCTGGGCCAAGCAGGGGCTGGAGAGGGCATATGCCCCAAGCAGGTTATGCAAAACGGCACGTAATATCAAAAGCTGCTAGGAGACCAGACACCCCAAAGTGTCCCTATTTTCCAGGGACAGCTCCAGATTTCTGATTTAATCCCGGAATGTCCCACTATTGCTTAGGACGTGTATATTTTCGTCAGAGAAATGTTGGAGGGTACGGAGTTATGTGATGCCCCCAAAGCCAAGGAGATGAGTAAACTATGCAACCTTTAGAAGACATCTGAAGGCAATCCTGTATAGGGAAGTTTTATGTTTATTGTTTTATTGAAGACAGGAGTGCCTGGCGTGCTCTGGTCCATGGGGTCACGAAGAGTCGGACACGGCTAAACGACTAAACAACAAACAACAATGTTTTGTTATGTTTTTATATATGTTGGATGTTGCCCAGAGTGGCTGAGGCTACTCAGTCAGATGGGTGGGGTATGCACGGAATAATAATAATAATAATAATAATAATAATAATAATAATAATAATAAGACATCCCTATTTTTATTCAGTGCCGGATTTACGTATAAGCTAAACAAGCTATAGCTTAGGGCCCCGCTCTCTTGGGGCCCCCCAAAAAAATTAAAGGAAAAAAACTGGTTGTACATTTCTAAAATATAAGATAAAAAACGAATAAAATAAAACCTACATACAGCAACAGTGTTTTGTGTTGTGTAGGCTCCTATGATGTAAGTAATCGGGGGAAATAAATACAGTAAATGGACAAAAGTACAAAGATTCACAAAATGTTTAGGGGTATGCGTATCCCTGCGTACCCCCAGAAAAAAGCACTGGATAGATAGATAGATAGATAGATAGATAGATAGATAGATAGATAGATAGATA
>JAXCMG010000019.1:7676367-7754557 GCA_034642415.1 Podarcis siculus
ATAGATAGATAGATAGATAGATAGATAGATAGATAGATAGATAGATAAGACTATATATATATGCGCAATGGGAAAATATGGAATGGCTCACTGATGCAACATCATCTCCCCACAAACAATTCAGAATGGATGCGCCTTAAACAGACAACATCGTCTAATCTCTTTGCAAACAAATCAGAATAAATGCCCAAGGCACAGGTTATCTGGAAGCACCAGTGAAATCAGACGACTTTAACTTCCAGCCTCTACCTCTTCAACCAGCTGCTTCCAAACCTCTATAGTCAGCTTCTCCTCTGCTTGCTGCAAAGGCAACAGAAAAAAATTGTCTATCTGAGACCTTGTGGAGCCACTGGAATTCAGTGCACACAATATCCTCCAAGGTAGTCCAATGGCCTGGCTTGGTATAAGGCAGTTTCTGAGGTTCCTAAATATTGCCACTACAGTGGTACTTCGGGTTACATATGCTTCAGGTTACATACGCTTCAGGTTACACACTCCGCTAACCCAGAAATAGTGCTTCAGGTTAAGAACTTTGCTTCAGGATAAGAACAGAAATCGGGCTCCGGCGGCGCGGTGGCAGCAGGAGGCCCCATTAGCTAAAGTGGTGCTTCAGGTTAAGAACAGTTTCAAGTTGAGTACGGACCTCCGGAACGAATTAAGTACTTAACCTGAGGTACCACTGTAATAATAACTCAAGTTCCTTTGTCTAGTATAAGGAGGGCAGTTTTCAGTCTTCTTGCATTTAAAGGTTTGTTCCAAGCTGACTTCTGACACCTAAACACAACTGTAATCTTTGCCCACTGAAAAGGGAGCAATGTATTTATCACATTACTCTGGGGAATCCTGAGGTAAACAGTTGGAAGCTTGTCCAAGCACAGCACATCTGTTGTGGCTTTCTGTCTCTCACATATGCTGCTTCTAGGCCAGTCACTTGAAGAATGCAGAGTCCAGAGAGAAAAGAAATCCTAATAACTATTTGCCTCTGTGGGGAAGGAATTTGCCACTTGGGGCTGCTACAAAAAATACCCTCTTCCCTGGGCCACTCTCACCTGCCACCAAACTTCTGAGGACAACCAAGAGGGTCCACCCTCTGCTGATGTTTACACCCAAGAGGATCTGTAGGGAGGGAGGGGATGTTGCAGATATTTGAGGCTTAAGTCATTTAAGGCTTTAAACACTAGTGTGAGTACCTTTAAAATGTAAAGGGACCCCTGACCGTTAAGTCCATTCATGGACGACTCTGGGGTTGCGACGCTCATCTTGCTTTACTGACTGAGGGAGCCGGCGTAAAGCTTCCGGTCATGTGACCAGCATGACTAAGCCGCTTCTGGCGAACTAGAGCAGCGCACAGAAACATCGTTTACCTTCCCGCTGGAGCAGTACCTATTTATCTACTTGCACTTTGTGCTTTCTAACTACTAGGTTGGCAGGAGCAGGGACTGAGCAACGAAAGCTCACCCCGTCATGGGAATTCAAACCGCCGACCTTCTGATCGGCAAGCCCTCGGCTCTGTGGTTTAACCCACAGCGCCACCCACGTCCCTTGTGAGTACCTTTAGGGCTGCCATATTTCGAAAAGTAAAAACCCAAAAGTTGTGAGCTTTTCCCGCCCGAAGAACCCAATGTTGTTGAGCCAAAAAAACCACAATTTTTTGATTGGCTTGCATAAGATCCAAGACAAGGCGCCGCCTTTCAGAAATGTTCCCCTGACATCAATTCTGCTTTTGAAATCCCAGTAATGTCTGGGAAAATCTGTGCACGTGGAAGCCCTAGTACTTTAGACTGAGCCCCCAAACAAACTGGCAAATGGTAAATATGCGCACTGGAACCCTGTTCCCCTTAAGTTTTTCCACTTCTTTGAATTTCCCAATATATTTCCCAGTTTTAAAATGCATACAAAATCAGCATCGTAGGTTATAATGTGTACAAAAATCACGTATTTTAGAATACAACGCATTCAGTTTACTGTTCTGGGCGCCACAATTTAAGAAGGATGTCGACAAGCTGGAACGTGTGCTGAATAGGGTGACCAAGATATTCAAGGGTCTGGAAACCAAGTGCCTTATGATGAACAGTTGAAGACGTTGGGCATGTTTAGCCTGGAGAGAAGACTAAGAGATGGCCACGATCGACACCTTCAAATATCTGAAGGGCTGCCACACAGATGATGGAGGCTTGTTTTCTGCTGCTCCAGATGGGAGGACCCCAACCAATGGATTCCAATTACAAGAGAGGAGATCACGAGTAAACATTAGAAATAGCTTTCTGGAAGTCAAAGCTGTTCAACAGTGGAATGGACTACCTCAGAAGATGATGGACTTTCCTTCTTGGGAGAGGTTGGATAGCCATCTGTCAGGGATTCTTTGGCTGTGATTCCTGCACTAGAGGGGCTTGGACCAGTTTGCCTTGGGTCCCTTCCAACTCTACAATTCTGTGATACAAAACTTGTAAAAAGATATGTTCCAAAACAATGCAAATGTCTGTAGTCCGGAGGCATGTGATATATGAGAAAAACAACAACTGGACTGATCTACTCCATTCCTGTTTTAGGCCCAGTCCTCAAGAACAGTTTCGCAGCATTTACTCCCAAGGTAGCACACAGGAAGATGAGACTTCATGGGATCCACTCAAGGATAAAACTGGCTGGGAGGGGGCAGTTACAAAAAGATAACTCTGAAGTAGGGGAGAAATAAGATTCAGTTTGCCTGTAAATTGAACCTATCTAAATTACACCTTTCACAACACAACCAGTCTTTGAAATTCACACTCCACATTTTTCAAATAATGTGTACTCTAAGTAATGCATACAAAAATACATATATTGAAGGAAACTGCTTTGCGAAAATGTGTATACTGGGTAAAAAGTGCACCAAACATGCATATATATCAGCAGAAATTAGCAGAAATATATTAGCACTAAAGTGCTGGTGATTTTTCACGATAACTTTCTCTTTAGAAAAAAGAAAGAAAAATGCAAACTCAGAGGTGCCTTAAAATGTTCTCCCACCTAATCTTAAATCAAATCCCACTGGGGGTAAAACTCGGACAACAATAATGTTTAATGGCCTTAAAAAAATAAAAAGGTGGTACTTCATTATCATTCATCATTTTTATAAGTTTTCTCCATGATTCTAATTGTTCAAAAGTGTGCGCCCTGTTATTTTAGCAAGAGATAAAGCATTTCAATGCTCCGGCCATGAGCCACTGGTGATATCATTAAATGAAATAAAAATCAGAAGATAACTACGTTAATATTTACATTAACAGTACTACAATCCAGAAAACCCCACGGATCGATCCCTGCATTTCTTTAGCCTATAATACCTTTCTTGAGATAAGCCATCTCACAGACGGTTCCCCAGATGGTCTGTGCAAGAGGCAATCCTTTGATGGCATGAGTCATCGTTACAAAGAGTGGGTAGATCTTGCAAAAAGGGGTGGAAAAGAAGTGTCTCCAAATATAGAGACAGCCCTGTGTCTAATCAGGAGGCGCAGGAAAATGGGGCACGTCGATAGTCAGAAGTTCAAGGCTAATTAGGAAAACGAGATCTACTGCATATTTCAGATGCCCACAAAAGACACACGCCAAGACAACAAAGCTTGTACGGCAGAGTTTGTGGAAGCAGACATTGCCTCCTGACAACTCCGAAATTTCAATAAATGTTACTCTCCTTGACATTATTTTCAAAGTCATTTTTTATACAGTCATTTAAAAAGGTAAAGGGACCCCGACCATTAGGTCCAGTCGTGAACAACTCTCGATTTATTGGCCGAGGGAGCCGGCGTACAGCTTCCAGGTCATGTGGCCAGCATGACAAAGCTGCTTCTGGCGAACCAGAGCAGCGCAGGGAAACGCCGTTTACCTTCCTGCTGCAGTGGTACCTATTTATCTACTTGCACTTTGACGTGCTTTCGAACTGCTAGGTTGGCAGGAGCAGGGACCGAGCAACGGGAGCTCACCCCGTCGCAGGGATTCAAACCGCCAACCTTCTGATCGGCAAGCCCTAGGCTCTGTAGTGTAAATACAATCATACCTCATGTTAAATCCGCTTCATGTTACGTTCTTTCAGGCTATGTCCCGCAGCAACCCAGAAGTACCAGAAAGGGTTACTTCCAGGTTTCGCCGCTCGCGCATGTGCAGACGCGCAAAATGACATCATGCACATGCGCAGAAACGGAGAATCGCAACCCACGTGTGCGCAGACGCGCCGCTGCAGGTTGCGCTCTTTTCATGTTGCGAATGGGCATCCGGAACGGATCCCGTTCGCAACCAGAGGTACCACTGTACTGCCACATGCTTCTCCGCCGAAGCACAACAGACTAGCTGCCCGTTCAAAAAGGAGTGGTGCCCTCTCTGGGCATACCAAGGCCCCATCGCACTATACAGGAAGGGGCATAAGTTGACTCCAATTGATGGGGACCACAGAGTGGTCTTGTGGGTTTCAATAAGGCCTCTCCCTGGACACTGGCGGAGGAAGGGGGTGCGGTGGGGGCGGACCGCCCCGGGTGCCATCAATGGGGGGGTGACAAAATGCAACTTGACGCTGCCTGTGGAACCAAGCATGGCTGAGTCGCATCGCGACGCGTCCCCTTCCCAGCGATAGGCCAGGCTCTCCCTGCCCATCCCGTCCATGTCCCACCCTTGGGGGGGAACCCTGCCTTGCCTTGTGAGCAGCAGCACAGCTTCGAACACGGCCGCACGCACACACACACTTAGGGGAATGACATTCGGCGCACTGCCCTCCTACCTGCGACTCCCAAGCCTACCCCGAGCCGTCGGGGAAAGGCGGGGAGCTGTGCTGCTTTGCCAATGGCCTTCCCCCTTCCTTTTGACAGCTCGGTGGAGGCTTGGGAGTCGTGGACAGGCGGCGCACCATTGCCCCGTGTGCTCCCAGGCTGCTGGAGGAGGGCAGGGCACTGCTTTCTTTGACGGCGGGTGGAGAGAGGAAGGGGGCATTTCAATGTGGAGGGATGACAAAAAAAATTCTGCCCCGGGTACCACCTGACCTTGCTACGCCACTGCCCCTGACTTTTGCCTATGCAATGTGAGCATGGCACATGAATCTGCCCAGCAATTCTGCACAATCTCAGGGTGTGTTCCTATTGCCACTTACTCTGCTTCCAGTCCGACTGGAAAACTGGACGCAGAGGAAGCCCTAATTTGAACATACTCTTTAACAGTCACTGCACATGCGCAGATGAGCACACATGCGCAGGTGACAGCTCAGTGAATAGGAGCAGGGAAACCCAGTATGCATGACATTTCAGGGCACCCCTGCCCTCTCTCAGATATGAACAACACCATGCAAATTCAGCTTGAAACGCAGCAGGGGAGAAATGACCTCGCAGCATTTCGAGCTGCTAATATTAACATGCCGTCGTGCTCCCTAATTGCCACACAGACAGGTAGTCACACTTATTATTGTGCACTGTTTCTTCCTTGAAGTGCATCTTGAAAGAGTACAGATGCTGGGTGTTGCCTAGCTACAAGACTGGATGCAGATGCAGAAAAATGCCTTCTGTCTCCAGCAACGCTGCTAAACCTATTCTTATCCCACCAAGGCTTCGTGTTTCTCTGTGACTTACTAGCTCAATCCCATTGTCCGTGCCTAGTTGACAGAGGGCCAGTTCTCAAGTTACACCTGTGTAAGCAGAATTAGTGGTGACCTTTCTTTTCCCCCCGAAGGCACACAGGATGGAGTCACACAGGACGGCAGTTCTGAAAAATGCAAGGTCTCCATATTGGTCTGAAAAACAACAGATCTCCCAGCAAAACATTCTGGGGTAATATTGGCATTTGATGTGCTGACCTTTATGGCAGAGTCAGGGAACCTTTCTTCTGTGTAGGACCATTGAGCCAATGGTGCGCAGACATCACAAGATTGTACAGATCTCTGTGAGCCACACAGTTTCTGTGGGTTTCATGAAATTAGGGTTCTTGTGCAGCCTGTGGGTTGCAGGTTCCTTACCCCATTGGTGAAATCCAACATGGCAGACATATTGAGGGTGTGCCTAACTGTACGTTAGTTGCAAACATAGGTTTCATTCCCCCCCCCCCAGACATTTGAGGAGGTGGGATTCAGAGCAGCAGAGGTCCCAACCCTTTCCCATCCACTGTTAACTCTAAGTTGCCCCATCTCAAGAAGTCTCCTTCACATAGTTCCCAAAGTGCAAGATGCATATGCTTTTGGAATTCTAACAGAGGGCAGGAGAAGAAGGAGGAGAAGAGGAGGAGGAGGAGGAGTTTGGATTTGATATCCCGCCTTTCACTCCCTTTAAGGAGTCTCAAAGGGGCTAACATTCTCCTTTCCCTTCCTCCCCCACAACAAACACTCTGTGAGGTGAGTGAGGCTGAGAGACTTCAAAGAAGTGTGACTGGCCCAAGGTCACCCAGCAGCTGCATGTGGAGGAGTGGAGACGCGAACCTGGTTCCCCAGATTACGAGTCTACCACTCTTAACCACTACACCACACTGGAGAGAGATTTATGTAGAAGAAGGAGTAATGATAGCATCATCAATTGGTTCGTCGGACTCAGAATTATTTATTCCATGGGTGGCCAACATTATCCCCTTGAGATGTTGATGGACTACAACTCCCATCAACCTCACCCAACATGGCCAATGGTCAGGGGCGAAGGAAACTGTAGTCCAGCAACACCTGGAGGACCACAGGTTCCCCATCCCTGCTCTAAAGCAACCTTCTCCATCCTAGTGTCCTCCATTGACCATGGAGTCCAATGACATCTGAAGGATAGCATGTTTGCTACTCCTGGTATGTAGGACACCTATCTATCTTGGTCGTGCCTAAAATGAAGAAGGCAGTTACTTTGGGAGCATGTGTGCCTTTAATTGACTTATTTATCCCAGCACATAATTTGAGAATTACTGCACCAAGAACATGGCAGCAGCCCAGCTGGATCAGACAGAAAAGGCCCATCTTGTCCAGCATCCCAATTTCCACTATGGCCAGGCAGTCACTCCTGGGAATATAGGGTGTTGCTGTAAAAGGTAAAGGTAAAGGACCCCTGGACAGTTAGGTCCAGTCAAAGGCATTCATTTTGCTTCAGGCCTAGGGAGCCAGCATTTGTCCACAGACAGCTTTCCAGGTCATGTGGCCAGCAGGACTAAACAGCTTTTGGTGCAACAGGACAGGGTGATGGAAACACCATTTACCTTCCTGCCACAGCGGTACCTATTTATCTACTTGCACTGGCGTGCTTTCGAACTGCTAGGTTGGCAGAAGCTGGGACAGAGCAACAGGAGCTCACTCCGTCGCGGGGATTCGAACCGCCAACCTTCCAATCGGCAAGCCGAAGAGGCTCAGTCGTTTAGACCCAGCACCACCCATGTCCCTGGTGTTGCTATATGCCAAGTCAGACTAGTGGGCCATCTATCTCAGTATTGTCTACAACCTTTTTTTTTCATACGGGCCATGCAAGCTTATAGCAGATCAGACTATTCATCCACCTAACCCAGTATTATCTACCCTAGTGACAGTCAACGTGTTGTCCTGCAGAAGCTTTGGATTACAACTCCCATCATCCCTGATCATTTGCCATACTGGCTAGTGCTGGTGGGAACTGTAGTTCAACATCTGGAGAGCACTATGCTGCCTACCCCTAGTCTACACTGGCTGACAGTGGTTCTCCAATTCCCCCAGTGGTGCCAGGGACTGAATCCAGCCATAGGAAGCTAACTTCATACCAAATCAGACATTTGGTCCACGTACTGCAAGAAGATCAAAGCTATCCATTCTGAAGGAAATCAGCCCTGGGTGCTCACTGGAAGGACAGATCCTGAAGCTGAGACTCCAGTACTTTGGCCACCTCATGAGAAGAGAAGACTCCCTGGAAAAGACCCTGATGTTGGGAAAGATGGAGGGCACAAGGAGAAGGGGACGACAGAGGACGAGATGGCTGGACAGTGTTCTCGAAGCTACCAGCATGAGTTTGACCAAACTGCGGGAGGCAGTGGAAGACAAGAGTCCCTGGCGTGCTCTGGTCCATGGGGTCACAAAGAGTCAAACATGACTAAATGACTAAACAACAACAACAACAAGCTCAGCATTCTTCAGCTTCCATGATCCTTGGCCATTGGCCATGCTGCGTGAAACTGATGGGAGTTGGAGTCCAGAAAGACCAGGAATTCCAGATCTTGATCTCAATCATGCTGAAAGAACCTCAGGCCTCTCTATCCGGTCCCTCAGGCCTCTCCCCTGGCCATCTTCCTTGGGCTGTGCCCTCCACAACAGCAGGTTCTGGTGCCTGCAAGCCATGCCTTCAGTGAGGATCTTCCTTTGCAGCTTGAGTCCAAGCCAAGCCGCAAAGGAAGAAATGAAAAAAGGGGAGAATGCACGTTCCAGATTCTTTCCTTTGAAGTCAGGTCCCCGAAGACCAGGGTCACAGCTCCTCTGGTTGGTTCCAAAACCAACTGCTCTAAAGCAGAGTCATTTAGCATCTCTTAGAAAGTTCGCCTCTTGACTGGAACAAGCAATTGCCCCAGTCTAGGAGAAGGGAATTGAAGTCACCCCTTTCTCTGCTTCCTGGATTTCATCCTCCTTCTCTCAAGAAAGTGCAATAGCTCAGTGGCTGAGCACACAGAAAGTCCCAGATTCAATGAGCATCAGCAAACCCACCACTTCAAGTCTGCACTTATCTGCCGTCAGAAATGATTAATAACCAGGAGAGTTGAAGCATCACCCCATTCACTCCCTAGGCCAATTGTGACGGTAATTGCAGAATAAACTATCTTCTCTCTCTCTCTCTCTCTCTCTCTCTGTGTGTGTGTGTGTGTGTGTGTGTGTGTGTGACACACACAGTCCGGTTTATAATACCAAATACCGGAACAAGCTTTTCTTTTCTTTTCTTGCAATTCCTTTAACTGCTGGATTTTCTGTCCCACCAAACCTTGAACACCAAGCCAAGAGACATTAATTCAACTCTTCCTGTATCTCCATTGAGAATGATTCATGATACTGGAAGGCCAAGCCAATCTCAGTTCACTCCCTGGGCTGATGCTGAAGCTTAATCACCAGGAACAAAAAAATCTTTCTCATTAAATACACAGAGAGACACACTCCCAGGCTTCGGTTCATCCTAGAACGCCGAATAACAAACCCACATTTTAAAAGGCATGCAGATAGATCAGCCACACACACACAAACATACACCATTTTCTGCTAGATGCTAGAAATACAAAGGCGCAAATGAAGTCACAGATAAACAAGTCTTCCTTGATGTGTTCTAGTTACATCACCCCTTCCAAGCTCACGCAAACAGGCAGAGAGATGTTCCAAATCTCCAGAGAGATGTGTGCCAAAAGGATGCTGAAGAGGTGTGGACCACAGCAAGGAAGGGAAGTATCAAAAAGGAAGACAAGAACAGCATGCTTTTAATGTCAAAAGAAGGATCCCAGAGAAACACGGGCTGACTGTGCCATCTCCACCTGCCTGGCCTGTGGCCCTAAGTCTAGACGCATTCCACTTCCATCATCCCTGGACAATTGGCATGATGGTGGATACAGCCCCGAAACATGCTGGAGAGGTCACAGATTTCCCAATCATGCCCTAAAGCACCACGAGGGCGACCAAGTCAGGTTTTCTGACCATCCACTGGGTGTGGAGCCTTGCTTCAGAACACATGCACCCACCACGCCATCGCCAGCACCACACAGAGAGTGGATGCCACCAGAATCCATCATGGGGTTTTTCTTCCAGCCATGAAAGAGGAAACAGAGCTCCTTTTTCTCCTCCCTGCCTTCCCCAGTGTCAGCTACCGACACAGGCAGACTGGTAGCAAGATACACACGCAAACACACACAATGAACCTTCCACAAGTCCCTCAAGATTAGGGGCTGACAAAGAGGATGAAGGGGGTGGGGGTGGGCTGGAGAATCGGTCCTTCCTTAAAGCAGCAAAGAAAAGGGATGCGCCTCTTTTTCGGGGGAGGCGCCCTGATTTGAAAGCATCCTTTGGGAATAAAAAGAGCCACAACCGAGAAAATGAAATAATAATAATAAAAATCAGCCTCACCTGTTTTTCTTCTGCAAAGGGACACGTTGGGAAGCAGCGAGAGATGTCCAGGAGGGGGTCGGAGAGGAGGGGAATAAAACGGGGAGGCATTAGCAACGACCAGCATCAGTCCCAGTAAATAATAATAATAATAATAATAATAATAATAATAATAATAATAATAATAATAATAATAATAATAATCGCACCCATTAGGAGCCTTACCTGGGTTGACCAGCTTGCTTTTGTATCGTATGGCCGTGCTCATCTTTTCTCTCCTAAGGGATCAGAGGGGATTGCACCAGATGTAGCTTCCTCCGGAGAGGCGAGCCACCCTCTTTTCCGATCTGCTGCTCTCCCTCCAGTCCTCCCTCCTGACTACAAAAAGGTCTCTCTCTCTTGCATGCGCCTGTCAGCCAGAATCTGCTGCTGCTGCCGCTGCTGCATTAGAGAGGCTGGCCGAGGGAGAAAAATTAAAAAAGGAAGGCGGGGCAGGATGCGGCCCAGCCCTGCCCACAGCCCTCAGCCAATCAGAGCTTCGCCCTGAGCCACCCTATCTGCATCCTCCGCCTCTTTTTCCAGCCTGAAAGCCAGTGGCCAGGGCTGGCCGTGTCTCCAGAGCATCCTCCGTTCTCCCTATTGTTATTAGTATTACTCTTTCGCAGACATCAGATGGAAAAGGAGGGGGGATAAGCGAGGAGTATGGCTCTGGGCCTCCCTTCCAAGTTGGAAGCCCTCAAGCAGCTTGCAAGGAAACAGGGTCTTCTTAGGTGTTGGGTGGTGATAGATGATAAAGTGTATGTCTGTGTTATACGTGTTTTTATGACACATGCATGCATGCCAGTGTGGAGTAGTGGTTAAAGGGCTAGGACATTGGGACACGGGTGGCGCTGTGGGTTAAACCACAGAGCCTAGGGCTTGCCAATCAGAAGGTCGGCGGTTCGAATTCCCGCGGCTGGGTGAGCTCCCGTTGCTTGGTCCCTGCTCCTGCCAACCTAGTAGTTCAAAAGCACTTCAAAGTGCAAGTAGATAAATAGGTACCACTCCGGTGGGAAGGTAAACGGCGTTTTCATGCACTGCTCTGGTGTGCCAGAAGCAGCTTAGTCACGCTGGCCACATGACCCGGAAGCTGTACGCCGGCTCCCTCGGCCAGTAAAGCGAGATGAGCACCGCAACCCCAGAGCTGTCTGCGACTGGAGCTAATAGTCAGGGGTCCCTTTACCTTTATCTAGGACATTGGGAGGCCGGGGTTCAAATTCGCAGCCAGCCACAAAGCCCACTGGGTGACTTTTGTGTCAGTTACCCTCGCACGGCCTGAACTGCCTCACAAGGTTGTTGTGAGGGTAAAATGAAGAGGGAGAGAAGTGTGCATACCGCCTTGGGCTCTCTGGAGTGGAGAGGCAGGATATAAATGTAAGAATAAACAAATAAACTGCTTTTTGGTAAACCGCTCTGAGGTTGTTTCTACAATTGAGCGGTATATGGATTTTATTAAGTAAAAAAAAAAAAAAAGCAGTGTAAGCCTGTGTATGATTTTTAAAGCATCGCAAGTCTGTTCTGAATGTTTGAGCGATGATGTGTCAGTCACTAAAACCATCTATTTACTACAGTGACAGACAAAGCAGACATTATGGTCTTAAAGGCAGAAGCCAAGGCTTTAATATCTCTGCTTTTGCTAGTCATTGTAATTCTCTCTCTCTCTCTCTCTCTCTCTCTCTCTCTCTCTCTCTCTCTCTTTGTGTGTGTGTGTGTGCAAGAACTCACAAATGCATGGAAGTTTATTTTGAGGGGGGAAATATTGATATTAGAATATAAGAGGATCAGTAAATGAGTAAAGAAACTAACTGATTGCAACAGCCTTATGCAGCAGGGTTGCCTGGGAGTAAGTCTCTGAATTCAATGAGGCTTACTTCAAAGTAGACATAAAAAATGCTCAGTGTTTGCATATTAATATGATTATTAAAGTTAATTCATCAATTGCCTTTTAAACCACTGTCTCAAGGTGATTTGCATCTCTCTCCTTTCTTTGGCGATCCCTTGTAGCCGAGTAAGATTATCATGAACAAGGTCTTAACAAAGGGTCCATAAGTGACTGTGGAGGCCAATTCTGGATCCACGTGTCCTTCCACAGTGGGGACATAGGTTTTCCAGGTGGGAGTTTATCACGGTAAGGGTTTTCCAAGCGTGCCTTCCTCTTAGCACGTTTCTCCCTTTCGTCCTGAGTTCAAGCGTCTTCAAAGCCCATGACACCTTTGGTAAAGGCTGTTCTCCAATTGGAGCGCCTGCAGGCCAGTGTTTCCCAGTTGTCAGTATCTATACTACATTTTAGAAGATTTGCCTTGAGAGAGTCTTTAAACCTCTTTTGTTGACCACCAGCATTACACTTTCCGTTTTTAAGTTTGGAATAGAGTAGCTGCTTTGGAAGATGATAATCAGGCATCTACACAACATGACCAGTCCAACAAAGTTGATGCTGAAGAATCGTTGCTTCGACACTGGTGCTAAAAGGCTCTCCTAGTCACTGAAGACACCTGTTAGACACCTGTTCCTCCAGTGACAAAGTTGCATCTAAGAGCATCTCCAAACTACACACCTGGCAGAGTGTGACCCCATCCGAGGTAGGTCACTTACCTTTCCCTGACCAGTACGGCATGCTTGCTGGACAGCAGCACTAAAACAGTCCTAGAAGACCAATGTGTGTAACCTAGATGAGCTATAGGTGACATTTTCAAAGAAAAAATGCATAGGCTTGTATGAGACTAAGTCATAGAGTAGACCCATTGAAATTAATGAAACTGAGTTAGTAACACTCAACAGTTTCAATGGGTCTACTCTGAGTAGGACTAGCATTGGATACAGCCCAGAGGTGCCTGAACTTGTTTGGAAGTGGATCAGAGCCTTTATGGGCCTCCACATTGGAAATAAAACTATCTCCCCCTGGAAATAAACTATTTTCCCCAGCCAAACCCTCCATCAAATTAGCAAGGGTTGGTTTCTCCACCTTGGACAGTCTTGCAAATGGGCTATTGGGTTTCAACTGCTTTGGAAAGGGACTTGACTGGTGAGCTTGCTCCTAGGACAAGCCTTGAAGGTTTAATATTCCCACACACCCCCACTCCGTTGTAACAAGAGTGGAGGCTGGGAATCCAGCATCCCTCTACAACTGTGCTCTCCTGGACGCATGGCACGCCAAGTCTATTTTTAAGGCTGGCAGCTTAATCATTTCTAAAACTCAAGCTTGGAAAGGAATTTGCCGCCTCCTCCTCAAACCTGTATTTGCCGAGTGTTGGCAATGTTGACTGC
This sequence comes from Podarcis siculus, assembly GCA_034642415.1. Classification (NCBI taxonomy): domain Eukaryota; kingdom Metazoa; phylum Chordata; class Lepidosauria; order Squamata; family Lacertidae; genus Podarcis; species Podarcis siculus. The sequence continues at coordinate 7,689,680 of JAXCMG010000019.1, forward strand.
AGCCGTACAGAACAGCGGGTCTTTTGTACAATTCACCTTGTGGGGGGTGGGGGTGTTTGACAGCACACAGCACGGGTTGGGTCGAAGTTTACATCAGCGATCTGTTGGTAGATCATCTGGGTGACCTGCAGGAGATCACCAAGGGTTGCTGCTTCAGCAATAGCAACAAATCCAGTCTTCTGCACCTAAATTGGATTTCTGAAATGAAGGTGGTTTGCGGGTAACCAGGAGAGGATATTTGTGTGTCTGTGTGCTCTGCTTTCCTTTGGACCACATCAGCAAGACTTGCAACCTGGGCAGCCCAGAACATCCATATAAACTGTCCAGGCTTTGCCCCTGGGGAGGTCACTTTGATGCTGCTACAGCAGCAGTTTGAGTTCACCCCCGAAGGTGCACTCCCTTGTCTCTCAAGTCAGGCTATTTTCTACATACACACCTCCCATCCAGACAAGCAAGAGGCACTATTTACTGGAGTTTGACACATTCCAAAAACTGGAGTGTAAAGCAGAGAGCCAGTGAGGTGTGTGGCCTGGGGAGAGTTCTGAGGGCCAGACTCAGAGGCCTGGGGGCCGAAGTCCCCCTCTCCTGCAGTAATATACTTACATCCGTGCAGGAAACTGGTGTGTTCAAGTGGTTGCTGCCATAATCAAATACCAGCTTTTTGAAGTGATGCAGCGATTACCGCAGGCCTTCTTCCATCACCTCTTCCGCATAAAATGCTTCCCTCACGACGACGCAAAGAAGAAAAGCTCAGAAAGTTGGCCGCTGGCCTGTCGCAACAAATGCATGTAACCAAAGCTGCTTGGAAACCTCTCGAGTTCTCGGTTCAACTCAATCAATGGGGGTGGGAAAGAAGAAATGGAGTCCATATCGGCATGATTTTTTAAAGGCTAGACAACCGCAAAGCTGTTTGAGTCTCTGCTGCGAAACAAAAGGCAACCTCACCAAGTCAGATCCATACATTGTTTGACAGCCTGCCACCAGAAATTTGTGTCGGATACAGACTAAATGGATAATTCAAAGCTTGTTCAGGAGACCATGTTGTGGTGGGTTTCCTCCTAGCAAAACACCACAGAAGAAGAGGCCTGCTGCCTGGATCCAACCAAGGGTTCCTCTAGTACAGGAATGGCCAAGCTTGGCCCTCTAGCTGTTTTGGAACTACAACTCCCATCATCCCTAGCTAACATGGCCAGTGGTCAGGGATGATGGGAATTGTAGTCTCAAAACAGCTGGAGGGCCAAGTTTGGACATGCCTGTTCTAGTGCGGGACAGATAAAGGTAAAGGGACCCCTGACCGTTAAGCCCAGTCATGGATGACTCTGGGGTTGTGGCGCTCATCTCGCTTTATTGGCCAAGGGAGCCAGCGTACAGCTTCCAGGTCATGTGGCCAGCATGATTAAGCCGCTTCTGGCGAACCAAAGCAGCGCAAAGAAATGCCGTTTACCTTCCCGCCGGAGCGGTACCTATTTTTCTACTTGAACTTTGACATGCTTTCGAACTGCTAGGTTGGAAAGCAGGGACTGAGCAACGGGAGCTCATTCCGTTGCGGGGATTCGAACCGTCAACCTTCTGATCAGCAAGCCCAAGGCTCTGTGATTTAGACCACAGCGCCACCCGCTCTAGTACGGGACGGGGGGGGGCAATTTGCAGCTCTTGACTTAATCTCAGAAGACGTCTGCAAGAGATCATTTCAGAGCTATCCTTCCCTCTCTTGGCAGCCTGCTAGATGGGGAGTGGGAGGGCTAAAAAGAGAGGGGGAAAGGGATTGTCCCACCCACTTTTTGCTCTAGTCCCACCCACTTTGGCTTTGGTCCTGCCCACTGCTGGTTTTAGTCCTGCCCACCACTAGCATGTGTCTCCAGAGAAAGGCTCCTCCTCCTCCACCAGATGCTGGTGAAGCAGATGCTCCCAGGATGCTTTGGGGAAAGTCATGTGTCATGGACTGGCTGGATGCAGAGGAGTGGTGGACGTGGGAGGCACCAGCTGGGGAGCCCCCAAGGGAAGACAGCTCCGAGTCGGGGGGGATGGTGGTTGGATGGCGATGACTAGTCAGAGGGAATAGACTGGGAACAGGAGGTGTCAGAAGGTGAAGAGGCAACAGGATTTCATGAGCAGGAAGAGGCTGAGGCAGACAGCAGTCCAGAAACAGAGGTTGGTCAAGAGGCAGAGTGGAGGCAGGCTGCTGAAGAAGACAGGGAATCTCCCCCTCCTGCTGCGACCAGCTCCCCTCTCCACTGGTCTCTCAGAACACACAGAGAGATGAAGAGGGCAGAGCAACGAGAGACAAGACGAAGGAGCTTCAGATTGTTGGGGAAGGACCTGGGGATGGAGCCTTAGAGAGTAGTGGGAAGGCAGGGACCTTCAGTCCTCGCAACTGCCTCATTGGGGCAAGACCAGGCTTCCTCAACCTCGGCCCTCCAGATGGTTTTGGCCTACAACTCCCATGATCCCTAGCTAGCAGGACCAGTGGTCAGGGATGATGGGGATTGTAATCTCAAAACATCTGGAGGGCCGAAGTTGAGGAAGCCTGGGCAAGACCTACTGGGAAGAGTTGCTGTGATCACTAGGTCTGTTTGGGTTTCTTTGAATAAAGAGTTCACTGACACTAGAAATTTTCTTGCTGACTCCAGCTCCTGACATGCTTTTTTTAAAGTGCTATGATACTGCTTTGAATGCAGAGTGTGGATGTGGACCTTCGGATAGAGGCTGCAAAGCCTGTGGGTCAGACCTGGGCTACTAAGCCATTTGCATTGGCTCAGCAGTTCCTGGGCTATTTCACCACCAACGGCACAACGGGGGAAGAAAATCTCATCCCCTCCTCTCTTCCCTGCCAACACCACCAGCACCAAGCAGAATCAGAGCACTCAGGAAACAAGTCTATGGGAAGCTTAGAAGAGTTTACATTACTGTGAAGAAAATGACAGCTCATTTCCTCATCAGTGATAGTCCACAGTTTTAATCTACATATCTTTCTTGCCTTTATGGACCCTTTGATTCAGACCCTGGCTGAAGTTCTTCCCTTATAAGGCTGCATGCACACCATACATTTAAACCACATCCCTCCTCCCCGAAGAATTGCGGGAACTATAGTTTACCCCTCACAGAGGCTACAATCCCCAACGCCCTTAAGAAATTACTGGTTACATGCATTTGAAATTACTGTCCTGTTTTCTTTGCAGGAGGGGAATGTGCTTTGAATGTATGGTGCATATGCAACTTAAGAAATCGATTCCCCACTGACATTCCCTGGGGTTTTAGGGAACTATCTGTATGCTCAGTGTTTAGGTAATCAAGGGCAGTGACTTGTTTATTCTCCCATCGGCAATCCATGCCAAAGATCACCCCCAAACTACCGCATCAGTTTCAATTTCTGGAGGGGGGTCAACACCCGGCAAGGGTTTCCCCCACGAAAACACAGTGAGACAACTGTATTCCTTATGCACATTTATTTGGGAGAAAGCTCTGGTGAATACAGACCTGCTCCAGAACAAATAGGCATGGGATTGGGCTGCAGCAAAACTACAGAAGGGTGCCATCACTTCCAAAATGAGCAGGGGAGAGCAATCGCCGTGCATATCCCATTTCCAGGGATGGTGCCCATTTGGACTGGTGGGAAGCAAGGCCAGGGAGCCCAATGGTAGGTGGAGCAAGAGGCAAAGCCAACCATTTCTGGCTTTGGCTCCATATTCCTCCTCTTTGCCGAGTTCTACAATGATGACTTGCGAGGAGGAAGCAAACAGTTCCCTCCCCTCTGGGCAGGTTGTAAGGAAGATGGCAAGACAGGTGGGGGCTGGCTGAGGTTGGTGGGGCAGAGCCCAATTTGCCTCAAGGACCAGCCCCAGCTGCCTACTTGTGGGCTTCCTAGAGGCATCTGCTTGGCCAATTGTAGGGGGAGACGACGCTGGACTAGATTAAGGTTGCCAGATTTTTTTCAATGAATCCAGGGACACTTTAAATACAGTGGTACCTCAGGTTAAGTACTTAATTCGTTCCGGATGTTCGTACTTAACCTGAAACTGTTCTTAACCTGAAGCACCACTTTAGCTAATGGAGCCTCCTGCCGCTGCCGCGCCGCTGCAGCCCGATTTCTGTTCTTAACCTGAAGCACTATTTCTGGGTTAGGGGAGTCTGTAACCTGAAGCGTATGTAACCCGAGGTACCACTGTAAATACATACATACATACTACACATTCGGGACGTTGATGCTGCAGCGATGGTGGTGGCAGAAGGGCGGCCACCACCTTGACCTCAACCACCATGTTACCTCTTCCTCCAAGGCTCATATCTCCTTTCTCCATGAGCCTGGGCAGCCCCTGAGTTATTGGTTCTGTGGTGGTGGTGGTGAAGCAGTGTCTGGTGGGTCAGGCATGGAAGGTGGAGAAGGAGGGCCAAGAGCAGGGGCAGCGAGGATCGGGCAGTGCAATGCCTCCCTTCCCATCGGAGCAGCCCCAATCCCATTCCTACCTGCGTGCAAGCAGGAGAGGGCGGGGATCCCTCAGCTGGGAAGGGAGGCTTCCCATTGCCTAACTGAGAGATCCCCGCCCACTCTGCTTGCACGCAAGTAGGAGCTGGGAGGCTGCTCCGATAGGCAGCATCCCTTCACAGCTTAGTTGCTGGAGTCAGGGAAGGTAGAGGCAGCCCGGAAGCTGCATCTTAGAGCCCCTGCACCACCATCATATGGGGACTTCTGAGGAGGTCCTGAAACCAGCCAGAGCCAACTGCTCTAGGCTGCTGAGACTGCCGCTGCTTTGTTTCCTGGGGACATCAGATGAAATCTGGGGACATTCCGGGGATGGAATTTGTCTGGGGACTTATTTGCAAATCTGGGGACTGCCCCGGGAAACAGGGACGTCTGGTAGCCTGATCCAGTCAAGTTCTTATATGAATCAGTCCCAGTGACTTTCAAGTCGGAATTAGGTTGATGCAAAGGTACACAGCAGTCTCTTCCTTGGAAGTATCTAAGAATGATAATAGGATTTAAGGTGGGTTTGTTTTTACACATTTGTGTTTTATTTTGATCAAGGCTTTTTTGCTAACCGGTAAAAGAGTTGTGGACGCCATACACACAACTGTGCATACTTGGGTGGCACTGTGGTCTAAACCAGTGTTTCCCAACCTTTTTTGGGCAAAGGCACACTTGTTTCATGAAAAAAATCTTGAGGCACACCACCATTAGAAAATGTTTAAAAAATTAACTCTGTGCCTATATTGACTATATATAAACTTTTACTTATGTAAAAAAAAATAAAAAAATAGTAACAGCATAGAAGGTAATGGTTAGGCCCTCTTCCAAATATGCTGGGTTTTTATTTGCAGGGACTGTTCTACATGGGAAAGCATTCAGCACTGTCATTCTCCCATCTGCCATCTGAATTGGTACTATTCTGGGTCAACTTACTCTGCTGCATGTGTAGATGAAAATGGCACCAAGTGTGGGGGAGGGGGCAGAACAGGTTTCAGATACAGGATATTAAGCATACATGTACTTCAGATTGAACTGGTTGCTTGCTTTGCAAGTTTTCATTTCCCAAATGACTGCCTTGGCAAGCGCAATACCTACCAGGCTCAAGGCCGGTCTCGCGCTGCCGCTTCCCGCGCTCTCAAGGACCCGGGAGGAGGAAGGCGTGAAGGGAATCCCGAAGGCGCGAAAACCTCGCGCATGCGCAGGCCTTCTGCCTGCGACAGCCCAGTAGGCCGGCCGAAGCGAGCGGCGATGGGATGTGGGAGGGAGCTCGCTCGCCGCCCCGCGTGTGCCTATGTGGGGCACGTTACAGCCCCGTGACGTCAGCGCCACGCAGGCAGCCAGGCAGGCAGACGGCGAGAGCCCCGCGCTGGGCGGCCTCTCCTCGCCGCCGCCGCCCCGCCTCTCGCCGCCCGACTCGCCTGCCTCCCTCCCACGGCACACCAGGCAACGTCTCGCAGCACACTAGTGTGCCGCGGAACACCGGTTGGGAAACACTGGTCTAAACCACCAAGCCTTTTGGGCTTGCCGATTGGAAGGTCGGCAGTTTGAATCCACACGATGGAGCGAGCTTCCATTGCTCTGTCCCAGCTCCTGCCAACCCAGCAGTTCAAAAGCACACCAGTGCAAGTAGATAAATAGGTACCACTGCGGCAGGAAGGTAAATGGCATTTCCGTGCACTCTAGTTTCCGTCACAGTGTTCTGTTGCGCCAGAAGCAGTTTATTCCTGCTGGCCACATGACCCGGAAAGCTGTCTGTGGACAAACTCCAGCTCCCTCAGCCTGAAAGCAAGATGAGTGCCGTACCCCATAGTCACCTTTGACTAAACTTAACCATCCAGGGGTCCTTTACCATTACCTTTAATACTTGAACACCCCACACTCATACCTAACCAGTTGCTGGAAACTGCAGGAGAGGAGAGTACTCTTGTGTTTGGGTCCTGCTTGCAGGTTCCCCACAGGCATCTGGTTAGCTGCTGTAAGAACAGCATCCTGGCCTAGATGGGCCATTCTCCAGCAGGCTCCTCTTATGTTTTTACTAGCATTGTGTTTTCATTCCCCACCCCCACCCCACCAACCGAATTTTGGGGGAGCAGGGCCAGTGACTTTCCTGGAGACTGCAACTGGAGAGGGAAGAGGGCTAGGTATCCTGTGGTCCCCCAGATGTGGCTAAACTTCAACACCCATCTGCCCCAGCCAGCGTGGACAGTGGTCAGGGGTGATGGGAGTTGTAGTCCAACCACAACTGGAGGGCCACAGGTCCCCCATCCCTGGGTCTTTCTGCCAATGTATTTTGTTTAGTGAACCAAAATAGAAGGATTTAAAAAACCACACGCTTTACCTCCCATCGTGTCTGTTCAATTTATTACAAAACTGCAAAGGGACGTTTAGTGTCATGATACAATACAAAATAATTGTGAAAATACCGTTGTTCTTTCAACCGAAGAAAAACAAAACCTGCTCCGATAGAAAAGGTTGCTAATTAGTACCTGAAAAATTCAAGGCGGATCTTCTAGGAGGCCTCTGAGAATATTTGGCATGTTAAGACATTTGCATGATTTTAAGGCATCGCGGGTAAAAGGATGGCTCATCCTCCCCCATCACTTTAGTGTTCTGTACCGTTTATTTGTATTTTTATAATAATAATAAAAAAACCAGGAAGCACCAAGGGGAATTCTACCCCAGAGAGCCAAAGCACAGGTGACAACACAGCCTTCACTGACCTAGCGCCTTCCAGATCTTTTGCACTACAATTTCCACTAACCCATTGGCTCGGGCTGGTGGAAACCGTACGCCAACACATCTGGAAGGTGTTAGGTTGGCAAAGACTGGCTTACAGAGACAGACATATTTTTTTTAGTGAGAGAAGAATGTTGGTCCCATAAGCACTCAAAGTAGCATCATTCCATTTTAAACAGTCATGAGTTCCCCCAAAGAATCCTGGGAACTGTGGTTTGTTAAGGGGACCAAGAGTTATTCTCAGCATCCTTAACAAACTACACGTCCCAGCATTCTTTGGGGGAAGCCGTGACTGTTTAATAGTGGGGTGGTACTGCTTTAAACATACAGTGCGGACGGGGCTGTTGTAAACTAGCAACAAGTTACACAATGGTTACACAAAGCCTAAACAAAATGTAGTTAGGAGAATGCAGACATTTATGGTAAACAGGTCACCGCGTCTTTTAGTAAGAAAATTGCCACACACACAAAAAAGGTATCATGTTAGCCTAGCTAAACAAAACGAAACATGGTTCATCAACCTACTCTCAAAGCCTACTGCATATAAGATGGCATGTTTGCTTTTGAATTAAAAAAAAGGAGAGAGGGAAAGATAAGGAAAAGTAAGTCCCACATTATAAGCACGAGCATATGATTACCAACAGGGTGATATAAGCAACATGATTAAGGAGAGGTATATATATATATATATATAGGGGAGAAGAAGAGAAGCTGCTTTCCAATATGATCTTCAAGACCGCCAGCTGCTCCTCGTAGCATCCAGCCCTGCGTCCAGGCATCATCCATTGGCGTTTCACTAGTGTCACCGTTCAGTTTCAGATAAAGCACTGACCCATTTTAAGAGCATTGAGTAGCCACTGTAAGAAAAAGAAGAAAAGGCCGTAGACTTCCTTCCACAGGTAGATCACCCTGTGCAAATGAACACAGCACAGATCCATTCTATTGAAAGAAACAGAAAACTTTCCCATGGACACAATTCCCTGGTATTGGCTTTTGTGCTCTCTATGCAGGACATGCCCTCCCCGCTGAAATACTAGAGCTCCCCCCCATCAGTGTTGGCATGCCGCCGGCCCCAGAAGACTCACCTGTTTACTCAAGCATTTCCCTGAACGGAACCTGCAATTTTACGGTTTTGACAGTTTAAACATTTTATTTTATTTTTGCTCTTTGTTTTATTGTAATTTTAATTAAGGATAGGTTAATCCCCTGATGGATTTGTAATTGTGTATTTTAATTATGTATTGACTTAATTATGTATTGATTTGATTGTGCATTGATTTCATAGTTGCAAACAACTTAGCAGCCATTCTGGCACCTAAATTAAATAATAATAGCAGTTACTAAACATCCAGGCAGTTCAAACCTACAAAGTTTTGCACATGCTGTCTGCCTCCAAATCGTGCGAATGATACCAGTGTGTGTGTGGTTTTTTGTGTGTGGGTATGTGTAAGCTGCCTTGAGTCCCAGTCTGGGGGAAAGGCAGGATATAAAGATTATCTGTTATTGTTATTATATTGTCAATTTAGCCCTTTCAATAGTTAGGCACCACACACATTTTTATCTTTATTTCAAGAAGGGGAGGAACCTGGAAAAAAACCCTATCCTGCCAATTTCCTGGAAGCAGACTAAAATTAAGGGAATGCTACCTAAATTTGCTCCAGGGCAGATTACATTTTATTAGACACAATCCAGCAGCAGAAGAAGCATCTTGTTTTTCCAGTTTCTTTGAGAAAGTGCCAGTTGTGCTGGGTTAGGCACTGTGTCCTAATTGAAAAACAAGGCAAGAGCAAAATGGGAAACGGGGAATCTGAGTCCAGAGATCTTTGGCAAGGGAATTAGGCCAGGGAGGGTCTGAAGAACCGTAAAAAGAGAGAGGGCAGGGCTGCAGACCCACCCTCCCCTCGCCCCGGGACTATCTCAGGTTTCCACTTTGAATTCCCAGATTTGAAAACGTCAGCCTTTTTATCCTTCTACTTGGGGAGATATTTTTTTAAAAAAAGCAGGCTGGCCATATTCTGCTAAATTACTCACCAAGGCATAGTGCAGTTAGAGAACTTTAAGACAGGGGTGGGGAATGTCAGGCCCAGGGCCCAAATGCAGCCATCTAGGCTTCTCTATGTCAGCCGTAGAGCTTTAACCAAGCCATACCCTGTTCTCCCCAGACCCTCAATGGCCTTGCTTCACACACCCTGGGGGTGATGAGCGTTTTAGTCTGCAACATCTGGCGGGCACGCTCCTACTCCTGACCTAAACCGCTGCTGTTGCTGTTTCGAAGGACCTTTGCAACAGTACACTGTGGGCTCAGCAGCTGCAACCAGCTCTAAATTCTGCTCGCTGTAAATGTTGCAGTCCTGCCTTGACACTGTTGGTTTCCTCAAAAGAGTCATATTTTAAAATCAGACGTTACACACTGACAGATAAGCGCTGGAATGGCAAAGTTAACAGGTTGACACCTTAACACGCCTTTATTTATTGCCGAGGCCATGAAAGGACAGGAAGCAGCAGTCAAGCTCTGCTCCACCATGCCTGGATCCAGCCCCAGTTTAGACTTCTCCCAGCTACCAATTGCCATGGCGGAGGTAATCAGAGGGAGAAGCTGTAGCAGCCCCTCCATGGTGCTTACTTCCAGACCCCATGACCTGCTGAATTACAGCCTGCCGTAATTCAGGGGAGGGATTTGGGGAAACAGAAAGTTGAGATAGGCTAATGACCATCCCCGAGCGATAAACTAAAACTGGTAAAAGTTAATAAAAAGCTGATAAAACTAGTCAAAACTAATAAAAACTAATAATTCCATATTTTGATGTTAGAACAAAGTTTGTGAGGCATCGCACAAACTAGCAAGACCAGTGGCCAGGGATGATGGGAACTGTAGTCCAAAAACAGCTGGAGACCCACGTTTGGGGGAAAACTCAACTAGGCACTTCAGTTCAGGAGCAACTTGAACCTGGAATTAGGTTCTGCTTAAGTTAGGGGCTTCCTGTTGGAATCTGGCTGGCCACTGTGAGAACAGAGTGTTGGACTAGGATGGGCCTTTGGTCTGATCCAGCAGGATTCTTCTGTTCTCATCTACTGAACTGCAGCCACAAGCCTTGCAGTTACTCCAAACAGGTTTCATGTCTGAAAGCCCTGGGTTTCTCCGTTCCTAACAGGTTAACAGCTATCCCATCTGGCATCTCTCCTAAAGCAAAATAAAACTGCTTTCTTCAACCTAGTGCCCCTCCAGAAGTTCTGGACTATAACTCCCATCAGGCCCAGCCAGCAGGGCTGTGCTGACTAGGCCTGGCAGGAGTTGCATTCCAAAATACCTGGAGGGCACCAGGATGGGGAAGTCTGCTTGCCCTGCTTCGATCCAAATCCGTTAAGCTGTTTTATAACGTGACTGAATTGCAGAATTCTGGCAGGAGGCCACTTCATAACCTTGTATATTTGTGCAGCTGTGCTGGGAACATAGTTGAGCAGTCCAGGTAAGAGAGGAAGATGCTGAAATATTTGGGACATTCGCCTCAGAGGCAGGATTGACAGAAAACCAGGGGCTTACATCACCAGGAGAACAGCAGGTGCAAGGGTTTGTCACGAATCTCTCAAGACCTAGCACAAGAGGCCAAAACAAAACCCTTGGTCCACTGCAACTGAGTATTATGAATGTAAATGTCATAAGAAGCCCTTGGGATAGGAAAGCATACTTGCAGAAAGCGGTGTAGATCAAGCTAAATTGGCTGCCTCTTCGTTGATGAGCAAGGGTTAAATCCTGCTCTGTTCAGCACTCTTTCAGGCTAACCTCCTACCAATTCAGGAAGCTGTTTGCTACCACAATCCCCTGCTAAAACTGATTCTGCCACCGCCCCCCATTATTTTAGTAGACCAGCCCATGCAAACCTGCATGGGATCCCCCGCTAAAACGATGGAAAGCTCCCTTTTAGCAGGGGATTCCAAAGCCCACCCAGCCCTGAATCACGAAAAGGAAGGCATCAGAATCTCTTGCTAGAACAGAGGGGATTTTTTCACCTGCTAAAATGAGGGAAGAACCTTTCCCTTTTCGCAGAACCATGCAAGGTGCTTTGAAGCCCTGACTTTGGGATTTGCCATTATGATGCCATTATGGCATCATGTGATTGACAGTTGGGAAACCCCGCCCACCTTCCGAATTTGGCCTGTGAGTCCAATTCCAATTAGGCTCTGGCCCATGGAGTCAAAAAGCTTCCCTGCTCCTGGCCTAACCTCTCGAACAAGGTTGTTGTTCCACCTGTTGAACCCCACTCCCTTGCCTCAGAGGACATCAGTCAAAGCTGTTGTCTGGTAGGGAGAAGCAGAAGGGGAACATAAGGGTGGAACAGAGATGAGGATAGCAAATGAATAAATCCTGGCGCCATGGGGGACACCATGTTGTTTCTATACCCGATACCAGAATGGGGCTCTTTTTATTGAGATAATCGTTCATAAGCTACTTTGATCACCTTTCAGGGTTACAAAGCAGGATATATTAATCTAGATCAGCGGTTCTCAACCTGTGGGTCCCCAGATGTTGTTGGACTACAACTCCCATCATCCCTGAGCTCTGGCCTTGCTAGCTAGGGGTGATGGGAGTTGTAGTTCAACAACATCTGGGGACCCACAAGTTGAGAAAGGCTGATCTGAATGAATGACTGAATAAAATATTTTGTGCAGAGGCTGTGGGGTGAGTGGGACTACAATCATGTACATCACCTTGAGATCCTTGACGGAAAGGTGGGGTATAAAAGAAATTGATGGGTTAATGAATAAATAAAATGATAAGATTGCTAATTCCCCCAGCCTCCTTTTTGTTTACCAACACAATTCTCCACGTGGGTTGCAGGTGTGGTGCCATCAAGAGAAAATGTGAAATCTGGAAACATTCCCTTTGTACTGAACACATCAGTGACGCTGATGGATGTATTGCAATCAGTCACCAACATTCCAGGTATTTTCACTTCCTTGCATTTACAAAATAAGAAAAGGGAATTTGCAGGGTGACGCTTGCAGAAGTCAAAAGGATACACCACAACTCCATCTGAAAAGATCACTGACAAAAATTGTGAAATGACACTAACACCAAAAGGATTAGAGGAGACGAAGAAGCCACGTGGAGCCAGACTTTCACAATCATTTAAAAACTGGCCATATGAGGAGAAATAAAACATGGATCACTAGTCATAGGATATTACTTGTTTTGGCTCTGCTTTTTCTTTTTTTTTTAAGCACTCCTACTTGAACGGTTTGTGTTCTCTCTTACCTCAAGGATTAAAAGCTTAATACAAAATCCAAATCCTCTTTTAGCACAATATTAGTTATTGTACTTTTAAAATCATACAGCACCTTCCCCCCACCCCACTAGCAATGCAAGGATGTTAAGAACACTAACACATGGGCCACAAATCTGGAGCATTGTTTCAGCTTCCTGAAGTATCAGAATGCAACCCTCCAGTCTTTAAATGGAAAGAAGCAGGTTCCTAGTCCTCATGATTATGATACAGTGATAAAACTGGTGAAAGGACAAAAATCCAATGAATAAAAGGGATTTCAGGGCTCTGGGAGGGAAACCTTTTACGCCCTAGATGATTCCCTGCCTTTTTCTACATGGATGCTAACTGTCTCCTATGACTCCTACTGCTATCCCCACCATCAAGGTGGCATCGAGAGAAACAGAACAGAAAGAACAGAGATAGGGGAGGTTATCCTCCCCATTCCCTTTACTTCTCCCTTTCATACCACACCACTTGCCCTCCGGATGAGCAACCAGCGAAACACTACTCATGAGCTCCACTGGAAACTCCATCCCAACAGCTCGATATTTCATGCTTCCCAAGATACAGTTCAACAGTGTTACTTGTTGCCAGTGCCTGTGGGCTAAAGGGATACAGCACAATCTTCCCCAGAATCTATTCTCTGGGTTCTTCGTTATCTTCTGAGCTCGGGCAGGTGGCTACTGGCAAGAGAGCCTTCTCCCCAAACAAACCGCAAGTGGTTTGTTGTTTGGTAGAAATAAACCATGAGCCACGAGTTGGGCCAACGAGAAAAGCCTAATGGTTTGTTGCTCCCAGTGAGAGGTGGGTATGAGCAAATTGTGGGATTTTGAGCAGCGTGCACTGCTTGTTCGTATTAAAATATAGTTAGGCTATAGAATAAGAAAACTGTAGAGTTGGAAGGGACCCGAGGGTCATCTAGACCAGTGTTTCCCAACCTTGGGCCTCCAGCTGTTTTTGGACTACAACTCCCATCATCCCTAGCTAGCAAGACCAGTGGTCAGGCATGATGGGAATTGTAGTTCAAAAACAGCTGGAGGCCCAAGGTTGGGAAACACTGATCTAGACCAACCCCCTGCAATGCAGGAATATGCAGCTGTTCTATAAGGGGATCCAACATGCAACCTTGGCATTTATCAGCACCATGCTCTAACTAACTGAGCTATCTAAGACCTGAGATTTACATCAGGGGAAACCCACTCAGCCATAAAACTCCAAGGGTAGCCTTGGTCAAGTTGACACTCTCTGTCTCTGTCTCTGTCTCTGTCTCTGTCTCTGTCTCTCTCTGCCAAGCCTATTGAGAATATGAGAGTGCAACATACTGAGCCTCATGCTTCATGGAGGAAAGGCAGGAGTCACACAAGATTAATGAGAAAAGGAGGGAAAGGGTTGCTCCCACCTCACAGGAGCACGCAATGACCTCATGTTAAGGAAGATCATTACCATGTGAGCGTAATCCACAGATCCAAGCAACCACAAAACACCCAGAAAAATCTTCCCTCTTTAAAAGCCGCAAATCTCTAGGTCTTCACAAAGCATAAAAAGAACCGGAATTTTTCATTATTTCAGCATTACCCTTCAAAAAGACGGAGGAAGCTTCAAGCAGCAAGTGAACCTCATCGGAGCAAATCCCAACACATTTTCTGCAGACGCAACAAAGCAGACGGGCCGGCGTGACTCACGGCGAGGCAGGGGAGCCAGAGCGTTGGGGCAGCTCACCCAGCCTTGGTTAGCAAAACACCCTGGAGGCTACAAGGTGGTTGCTCCAAAAAGGCTAAAATTCTGCCTAAGCTTCACATTCCAGGCATCAGAAGCTACAGACACAAATACATCCTTCCTCCCCCACTAACCCCCCCGAGATGACTTTTCTCATCACATCAGTTTGGCATCGGACCATGATTAAAGTCTGGTTGCTAGGGCAACGGCACACATATTTTTCTTTTAGAACCCCACGTATCCATTATTGTAGGGAGTGGGCTGTTTTTTCAGTTCTTTGCAATGTGCCCGTCAGGAGCATGACTAATGGTTTTAAAAGCAAGATAAACCGCACGTTGTGATAATACGGTCAAGTTAGGCGAAAGTAGCTCAAGACTCCCCCACCCCCTTAAAAAAAAAAGCCAAACACAATAAACTCTTCCATCGTTATGCAGGAACATTACAAGATAGGTGGGACGAGTTAATTGTGGCAGTCTTTTCCAGAGTTTAAATTCTTGACTCTGTCCCAAAGACACCCCAGTTGCTATCTTAAACCAGCCTTCCTCAACCTGATGTCTCGGACAACAACTTCCATCATCCTTGACTACTGGAAATGCTGGCTGAGGCTGATGGGACTTGGAGTCCAACAACGTTGGGAGGGCAGCAATTTAAGGCAGGCTGCCCTAAACGAACTGAGCAGAATATGAAGGCGACCCAACCTTGCAAGTTTTTAGTTTAGTGATGGGAGATTATTCTTTGCCAAAAAAAATTGGAGGGGGAGGCAGATTTATGTTGCTAATTCTCATTTCCAGAAAGAAAAACAGAAAGCCATCTCTATCACCTTACCGCAGCTATTTCGGCAACACAGGCAGATTGAGATGCCATGAGTTATAATAATAATATAAAGCACTGGTCTAATTTTGAAAACTCAAAAAAGAAAAAAAAGGCTTGGGATTCTTTTATTGGAGACTGCTGCCAAAAAAAAGGGAAGCCTGCAGAGTTGAGAAAGAGATGGAAATCCATCAGCCGACAGCGTGATTCTCTGCTGTGCTGTGCAGACAGGACTGCGCTTTCTGGGCTTGAGGTTGGGCTCCCAGATCCCAGATCCAGTGTGCCAGGAGACATTCCCAATCTTGCTTGCACTGGTGCTGATGTGCTCATCCACACCCACTCCCAGTGCTCCTATCAGCTCAAAAGAAGTCTGTCTAAATGGCAAATGGTAACAGACTAGAACGAGGGAACAAGAAGAGTAAAAGCACATCTCAGGCAGTCTGAAAACAACATTCCGGCAGGAGTGGGGAATCTTTTCCATCCCAGGGATGGAAAGCCTGGCTTTAGATGACAAAGACATCCACAGACGGGCCTCTACATCCTCACATACAGACAGGCACATTCGAGTGATGCTTCAACTCTACTGAACCTAAGCAGGGAAGGGCTTTTCAAGTCAAAACCAGCACTCTGAATTGGGCCCCCAAAAAGACAGAGCCAGTGCAATAGGCATTAGTACCAGCTGCTGAGAAAGACTCCCTGCCCCAAACCTTCGCTACCAATAAGAGTTGACAGCACTGAGCTAGGTGGGACAATGGAATGACCTGGTGTAAGGCAGCTATCTATGTTCCTGCTTGTCATCTGTGTTAAACAATTCAGTAGCCTGTAGGCTGCAGTTGGGCTTGTAATGCTAAGCACCCCCCTAGAACAGAGATGGGGAACAGATATTGCTGAACTCCCATCAGCCTCAGCCCATAGATGCCGGCTCCGTGGGGTCCTGAGCACCCACAAAATTCCCCATGAAGTGCCCGGGCTCCCACAAATTTCAGCGCCAGGGCCATGCACGCTGCATGGCACCCACGGCCCAGGGCACCCAAAGTCGTGTGGCGAAGCTGGCACTCCTGTCTCAGCCAGGGTGGTCAATGGTCAGGGATGATGGGAGCTGTAGTCCAACAACATCTGGAGAGCCAGAGGTTTCCCATCCTTGCCTCTAGAAGAACACAAGCTAAGGTGTGGCCATGGATAACCCTTATCCAGGCTTCCTGCTACAAATTCTGAAGGGTGAATGGTTTCACACATTCAGCTGTGTGTGTGTGTGTGTGCGCGCGCGTGTGTGTGTCTGTTTGTGGATCCTTTCAAAGTCACCCAATTCTGTAAACATTCCAGTAAGGTTTTGAACAGACATCTCAAAAGTGCACTACCAATTATTAGAAGTGGGCTTCTAAACACGGGGGGGGGGGGGGGGCGCGCAAGGCTTTCTGAATACTTTCTTCCATTGACTAGTTTCCAAAGCAGTAGCTGTCTTAATCTGCCCCATAAAAAAACACACAGGAAGGAGTCTCGTGGCACCTTATTATAATGGCATAAGCTTTTGTTAACTAGAATCCACTTTATCAAGATGTGGACCACATCTGATGCAATATCATCTCACCGACAAACGCTTATGCAAGCGTAAATTTGTTAGTCTTTTTTAAGCTCCTCTGATTTTTTTTTCTTCCAGTAAAAACACTCATAAGAATTCTGAAATAGCTTGCAACTTAAAAACAGGTTCTTAACAATGCTACAGGTTTTGTGGCCTTTTGAATACACACGAAACCCCTGTTGTCTTTTTCAACCTTCAGTGTATACTAGTCAGAAAGAAGAAAGTCAACTTTGAAAACAGGCTTCCTTTTGCTGGAAAATAGGCCACATAAGGAGGTGGACAAGGCTTGGACTGGATGCTTGAATCGCTTTTTCAGAATGCCAAATGCTGTGGCGTTTAGACCTCTGATAGCATCAGTGTTGTCTTAAACAGAATTCCAGCTGGTCCTTAACTACTTCCTGGCTGCCATTGTAAGCAGATGGGTTTGATTTTACAAGGTAGCTGGGTTTTGGTTTTTTGGTTTTTAAAGAGTCTTCTTTTATATTCAAAAGCAAGTTTGTGCTCCCTATGGTAGTAGAAAAGGACTTTTCACATTTTAAAGGCAAAAGCAAATGCAGCCTGCAAATAGCTCTGAGACTGGAAGGATTCATGAAGCTCCATTCAAGACCAGGTGGACAGATGCTTCCAATCCTCATACGTTCATTCATGAAGCCCAGGAACGCCTCCCTTGCCTTCACTTGTTCCATGAATCCTATTTCTCTCCCTGCAACCCCCCTCAGTTACCATGATTATCTTGGAGTTTGGGGAAATCGTGCAGGTGCCATTTTGGTAAAGGATGTTATTACCATTGCTGCTAAAAGCCTAACTTTGTTCCTGTCCAGTAATTTGAACAAAAAAAAAACCCTAAGTGTTCTTAAACCGCATCATCTGTTTAGCTTCTTGGTGAAATGGCAGGACAGGCTTCCTGAATTGTGGAAAGTGGTTTGTAGCTAGCTAAGATGTCTACAACAACGTAGAAGGGCTGTGTGCGTGTGCTTTTAATGCAAACAGGAAAAGCAAAGGTTCAAGTAGAGGCAACAAAAAACTCCTTATTTAAGGGCTGGAATGTTGGCAGCTTGTCACGCGGTCATAAGGTAGAATATAAACCATTTTTGCTCAGGCTTTACATTCCAGAGGACCAGCAAACCAAAGCTGGGTGTCTTAAAACTTGAGCATTCAGCAACAGTAGCAACAAATTTTGTGCGCTTTCCCCCCTATGTTTTCGATTTCCATAGTTTAGGGGGAAAACATGAGAAGTGTGTCTACCTTTCTGAAGCCAGAAGAGGCCTCCAGGCAGGGCTCATTCCTGCCAAGCTGTGCAACGTAGCCCGATGGCCCCTCGAGGACCAAAGGAACCATATACACAAATCCATTTAAAGCTGGAATTTAATCTGATCATACTGCTTTGCATTTTCTCGTCGACACAAAACTGCCAGCCTAGTCATTCCTCTGCATGATTACGGTTCTTGCTCTTTTATTTTCCAAGGAGCTGTACCCCTACCCCCACCCCCACTGTTTCTTCGCTGCTGCTGCTGAAAATTGACCTGCATGCACTTTTAGAGCCAAGGCCTCCAAAATGTGAAGTGACACCTACCGTCAGCGGCCTGGTGAACCGTCTCACTCGTCGCCAGGCTTCAGCCTCATCTGGGCTTGCATGTGAGCAATCATCTCCTGCATGCGACGCAACTGTAGGGAGGCAGGAAAGGAGAGAATTCTAAATGCCCAGCACAAGTTAAACAAGTTCCTAGCACAGTTAAAACAAATGCCATGAAAACCTATCTTGCAGGGTTTGATTTGGCCAGGGTGTTTGGTTTGCCTCTGCTTTGTCAACTAAGGCCCTGGTTTTCAACTAGCTTAGGGGTGGGGGTAACCTGTAGCCCTCCAAATGTTGTTGGGACACCAGTTCCCCAGGCCCACCAACCACACCCCAGCAGGGCCAGTACAGAATCTGGAGGGGCCGCAGGCTCATCACCTCTGAACTGGTGGGTTAGCCAACTGGTGAGTGGCAGCCTGACCTAAGGCATGTCATAACAGAAACCCTAAGGCAGAGAGGTAGCAGTTGCATTGCCTTATCCTGCTGCAGCCGCTTCTTAAAAATTACTTTAAAATTGCTAACACTTTAACGAACTATAATTCCTTGTTTTGCTATTTTCATAAGCTACCTTAACTGTAATTTGTCGGAGATTAGGGATATAAAGACATTAAAAATACAAATAGTCAGTAGGGAAAGGTATTCATGGGAGAAAAGGCAAAGATGTTTATAGGAACAGGAAATAGAGAAGGCACCCTGTACAATCAAATCAACAGGACTTGTCAGCCATTTTACATATACAGTGGTACCTCTGGGTTATGTACTTAATTCGTTCCGGAGGTCCGTTCTTAACCTGAAACTGTTCTTAACCTGAAGCACCACTTTAGCTAATGGGGCCTCCTGCTACCGCTGCGGCGCCGGATCACGATTTCTGTTCTCATCCTGAAGCAAAGTTCTTAACCCGAGGTAATATTTCTGGGTTAGCGGAGTCTGTAACCTGAAGCGTATGTAACCCGAGGTACCACTGGTATAATATTAAATTGGGGCTATCAGGAGCACCTGGCATCCTCAGAAAGCTGCCACAGCTTCATCAGGGCGTTAAACTAACATGAATAGTTAAGTAAGTAGCACATGAGACTCTTAATCTCACATTGGGAGAA
The DNA here is from genome assembly GCA_034642415.1 of Podarcis siculus. Taxonomy (NCBI): domain Eukaryota; kingdom Metazoa; phylum Chordata; class Lepidosauria; order Squamata; family Lacertidae; genus Podarcis; species Podarcis siculus. Next base: position 7,708,920 of record JAXCMG010000019.1, read on the forward strand.
AGATTCCTGCACTGCAGGGGGTTAGACTAGAGGACCTTCATGGTCCCTTCCAACTCTACAATTCAATGATTCTTTGTTCTCTAAGACACTTTGTTAACAACAACAACAACCCTTTTCAGGCAGCTGGGTTTAGCTGCCACTCAAGTTTCCCAAAAGGCTCCAAAACCACAATACCGGGTTCATTGTGGGAAATGAAAATGGCAGTTAGTCTCAGTCGCCTATCATTGCTGCGATTCACCACTACCACATACATTTTTTCCAGGGTGCTCGGGCAGAGGAAGGCACTTTGGCCAAAGCCTCCTCAAACCTGGAGCTGGCCCTAGCCCAGGGGTCTGCAACCCGCGGCTCCGGGGCGGATACAAGCGAGGGGAGGAGGCGCATTGTGCGCCCCGACACTCCCCACTGTGGCGGGCGCTGTACTGGCTGTGACATCGCATGGGGGCGGTGCGTGTGTTAGTCACGCACCGTCCCGACGTCACCTTCCCGCCCGCCCGCCCGCTACATTGTAAGGGGCATGTACGCTGGTCACTTCATTGAAAGGGGGCATGTACGCCGGTCACTGTTTTGAAGGGGAGTGAAGAACACACACACAAAAAAAGGTAACTTGTTAATTTAACGTTTATTTCTATGAGGAGGAGTAATTCTGAGGGGTCAAACAAAGAAATAATAAAAAAGTGACAAAAAAGTTATTTTTATAATGACGAGTTTTGCGGCTCCCAGTTTTTTTTCCCTCGGAAACGGGTCCAAGTGGCTCTTTTTGTCTTAAAGGTTGCAGACCCCTGCCCTAGCCAAAGCCCCGCCTCCTTTCTCCAAGGGCATCAAGGCCAGTGGATGTGGTCTTTGCCTGCCTGGCAGGAGCTGGTGGGAGTCGTAGTTATGAACACTGAGAAGGCACCAGGCTGGTGGATAAGACTGCTGCATGTATTTATACACAAGACTTAATTTCAGTGACCCCTAACAAGGTTGCATTGAATGCACCCTCTTGGGGGTGGGGGGGACACATTCCCTTTGGGAATGAGCAATCGTTTTCAACACTCTAAACTGACAGTATCATTAAAACCCATCTGCTGAGCGGTGCCGGCAGGAGCTTTTCAAGGCAGACTGCTCATCCTACGTTCCATGTAGAGAACTGAAATGATCTGGCCTCGTGACATTTACCTTTACGAGGAGGAAACAAAGAGCCTCTCATAAATATTCAGGGCAGAAAACGAGCTCCCTTTCCCCTCTCTCCCTGCGAGAGAGAGAGAGAGAGAGAGAGATGTGTGTGTGCATGCGCTCATGCTGGCTGGCAGAAAGTAAAAGCAGCAAGCTCAACCATCCATAGGAAAGGATGTCTGCTTCAACTGATTTGAAAAACGGGCCGAGGAAAGAGCACGTGAGCAGCCAGGATTCAGAGCCCATGTCAAGGCCCTGCTCAGGGCATCTCCACCAAATGAGACAGAGGCAGGTGATTGGTGGTGGACTGATGGCTCTGCTGATGGGGTCCAAAGGAAAGGAAAGCAATATATTCGGCACCAGCTTGGCTGCAGGAGTATCTGGGAGGAGGCGTACAGGGCGTTAGCCAAGAGTCTGAGGGACTCTACTCTGGATTTGTGGATTTGGGTTTAATCCTTCACCTTTTCTCCCCCCCCCCCAAGATATCCCACGAGGCAGTGGAGGTGTAGGATCAGAGCTTTCCTTCTCCTAGATCAGCAGTTCTCAACCTGTGGGTCCCCAGATGTTGTTGGACTGCAACTCCCATCATCCCTGAGCTCTGGCCTTGCTAGCTAGGGGTGATGGGAGTTGTAGTTCAACAACATCTGGGGACCCACAGGTTGAGAAAGGCTGTCCTAGATGAGCTACCTTCCCAGGTTGATGAGCCTCATCTGCCCCTCACTTCCCTCTACAGCACATGCAGAAACGGCTTTCTTGACCCTTGGACCCACAATCTGCCGGGGCCTGTCTTCGCTTGCAGGGGAAGCCCCTAACTCACTGAGGGTTTGAGACCCATCAACTACCTTCACCTGGTTTAGCTGGCTAGTTGAAGCCATTCGTGGGGTGTAGCCACTGTCACATGCTGACAGCTTCTAGAAGCCACAGGTGAGAACTGAGTGCAAGGCACCTCCATCGTTCTGCCCGGACACTGAGGTCCAGATGGGCAGGGTATAAATAATAAATTATTATTATTAGGCAGACAAACTAACCCAGGAGCATGACGTGCCCCCCACCAGGGGTACCACCCCTCCCCTAACACCCCAATAATGGGACTATATGGTGTATACAGTGGTACCTCAGGTTAAGTACTTAATTCGTTCCAGAGGTCCGTTCTTAACCTGAAACTGTTCTTAACCTGAAGCACCACTTTAGCTAATGGGGCCTCCTGCTGCCGCCGCGCCACCGGAGCACGATTTCTGTTCTCATTCTGAAGCAAAGTTCTTAACCTGAGGTAATACTTCTGGGTTAGCGGCGTCTGTAACCTGAAGCGTATGTAACCTGAAGCATATGTAACCCGAGGTACCACTGTATTATAAAACATTCAAATAAACTGCATGCATTTCTAGTCTTATACATCATGGGTACAAGTGGGTATTTATTTGATGGAGGGCATGTTTTGACTAATTGTCCAGCACAACTGAGCCACAGAGATTCCTCCAGTAGGCCCTACTATGGACAAAAGGAAAGGAAAAAATAGGAGACAACCAGGACCGCTGCAGAGCCTGTCAGCCGTTTAGCCAACTAAAACTGAGAGAGACAGAAATAGCCACCTCTTAACTAATAAAACCCAGCAGAGGATTGTAGGGTGAAGGACCAAGAGAAGTTTCAGGGCCATGGAGAAGCAAATAACAGGAAGACGTTCCCACGATGCTAAATGCACTCTTTGGTATTCAAGGTATTTTTAACTAGCCACTAATCTCGCTGCGCACAGGCCAAAAAACCCACACACAATCAGAAGCCAGTTTTAATGCTTATTTTTTTCAAGTCTCCCGCGGGAAACTTTTTTTTCCATGGGACTTCTTTGGGCATCATAAAAGAGACATTCTTCAAGTGTGACAAGCTGCTGCGCCCTTGCTATTTATGGACAACAGTCCCCCCCCCCTTTGTATTTAGAACAAGTTGAACAATAAAGGACACAAAATTATTTCCCCCCCCCCCAAATGAACAAGAATTTAGAAAACCTGAAAATAAGCCTTCTGGGGGGCAAGGCAGGGGGAATCTAAGAACTTTGAACAGACAACTCAGAAAAGTCCCTTGCTACATGAGAACCAGTGCAGAGATTGGAAGTTTTTGCCCTGCACCATCAGGTATGAAAGACAGCAGGCCACCAAAGACTCACTCAAGTGTACTCATGTCCTATCCTGGGCTTCCCAGAGGCAACTCGATGGCCACTGTGGAACAAGGGTGGCTAACCCCACCCTCCAAAAGGGCTTGGAACTGGACACTGAGGTCCAGCTCCGAGGGCCCACTGCGAGATGTGAAGTTACAGGGAACCAGGCAGAGGGCCTTCTTGGTGGTGGCGCCCACCCTGTGGAACGTCCTCCCATCAGGTGTCAAGGAAATAAGCAACTATCTGACTTTCAGAAGACATCTGAAGGCAGCCCTGCTTAGGGGAGTTTTTAATATTTGATGTTTTATTCTGTTTTTAATCTGTTGGGAACTGCCCAGAGTGGCTGGGGAAACACAGCCGGATGGGCAGGGTATAAAAATTTTATTATTATTATTATTATTATTATTATTATTATTATTATTACTGCTGCAACAGCAGCTGCAACAGCAAGGGATATTTTTATTTTGTGAAATAAGCAGTGCTCATGTGGGCACCTGTCTATTCTGCCCAGTTCTGTAACAGGGACAGAAATTTTCCCCACCCTGATAATCTACATGGATCAGCTAAGGAGGAAGCGTGTGGATGGGCATGGGAAACTCACACCCAATTTGGGCCATACCCAACACTGACAAGTGGCCCCTGGAGGGCTTGGCCAAGGATGAATGTGGCCCTCGGGCTAAAAAAATGTTAGCCACCCCTGCACTATAAGGCAGACAAATGAGAAGGGAAAGGCGGAGGACTTGCTGTGGTCCATCCTCCCATGCCGGCAGCTTTTAAGCAGTTCTGGATTTTGCTAATGATAAGCCTTGTCCGTGCATTCTTTGAACGCTTGCAAACACAGCCTGTGTTCTGGAGCAGATGTGCAGGCGCCACTCCCCCCCCCGCCCCCCACTATGGATGTTGGTGAATTCTGATGAAAACAGAAACGGGAGAGGAAATTACCAATGGGTTGCTTATTTGTCCCGTCTGGAACAATAATAATCTACCCAGCAAACGCAATTGATATTTGCTGTTGCGTTTGCTTCCGTCCACAAACAGTACATAAATAACTGCATAAATCACTTACATAATTTCACCATGGAAAATCATTAACATGGGTTTTGGCAGAAGATGAATTGCAGCAGAACGGAAACAGCGCTGCATGTGATGACTACAAGGCAGAACAGAAAATGGTGCCTTCCTACATTCCTGTCCCCTCTGCCCCAAGAGGACATCTTCAGACTGGGAAATAACTTTGGAGTGCAGCAGGCACAACAACCAAGGTGTGTCCGTTCCTCCTACACACTTTATGCCCACACCCTATCTTTTGAACTCATGGAAAGGGCTACAGTCTGCCAGGACTGGGGAGTCCCATAGCTTCTAATCACCAGATTCTGGTTGGCATGCATTTCTCAGAATTAGCAAGGTTATCTCCTTGACCCCACATCCTAAGCAGCAGAATCAAATCAACATCTCTTTCATGCAAACAAGAGAAGAGAGTTTCATTGCACCTCAAAGACTAACAGATCAACTGTGGCATGAATGCTTTGTGCAACTGTAAATGTAATAATCAACTGCATTTCAAAAAGCAAGCCCCCTAAACTTGTTAAAACCAGCAGAGTCATAAATGTACCTTGGAGATCTTGTTGTAACAGACTAACACAGTTAACTCCTCTGTTATTCATCTTCTATCAGTGCTAATTTCTCCAAGGGTGAATAATTTCACTTCACATTGAACTTTTATATTTGTGCCCCTGCTCTGCTTACTGCTTCATGTTAAATATTATCTTCTGGCTTTCCCAAATTCCTGCATTATCTACTTATTTATCAGCCCTTGGGGAGTTGACAGCAGCCAAGTCTGTACCACATTACGCCCCCTTGTGGCTTCCTTAAGTACAGGCTTGCGTTTATTTTGGTTTAATAATCTGCAATATAAAAAAAGCAACATTTCTAGAAATAGGATATATAGGGAGGCCAAAGAGGGAAAATAGAAGTTGACATGCACACAGTACAGCCATGCGTGTTAAATTACAGAATATGTTTACTGCTAACTAAGCACTGTTTCTTTACAAGCTGCTCTGCATTGGTTTAGAGTGTCGGTTATTTTCCAAAACGAAGACCGCTTTAAGAAGCTAATGCAGCACAGAGCAAATTATTTAAGCCAGAGGTATAAATGTTGAGCAAGAGACATAAGGTCAGTCTTCAGATCAGAGTGCTATAGGATGATACCTTCCAGTAGTAGCCTTTGAGACTTTCTGTTCTAGTTCAGTGGTAGCCAACATGGGCCCTCCAGATGTTCTTATACCACAACTCAATCACTGGCCATTTGACACGCTGAGGAGGGTTGATGCAAATTACCCAAGAACATCCAGAGAACACCACGCTGGCTACATCTCTGTCCTAGTTCAACCTTCTCCAGACGTTCTTCGACTACAATTTCCATCATCACCCCTGGCCACTGGCCTTACCAGCTGAAGCTGATGGGAGCTGGAGTGCAAACACCTGGAAGGCACCAGCTTGGGGAAAGCTTACCTAACAAGTGTATGATCTAACAGGTGAACATGCCAACATGTGTGGTGCCATGGTGGGCACACACAAACACACACCCAAAAAATGTTGGTAGGACTTCACCTAGAAGAGTGACTCTGTCTCTGGTAATGTGGATGAAGAGACCATTTGAAGCACATCTGTAATGGGTCTAAAGGCATGGGGAGAGAAGCACTGATGTGGAGAGTCTCCCTACAAAAGGTGCAGATCCGAACAGCGGGAAAGTGGAACCTTAGAGAAGCCATGGGAATGGCCAACACACACACAAGCATTTTCAACACTCTTAATGTTCAATCAGACATAAACAAACAACCCTATTACTTTTTTGTTGGGGGCAGGGGAATAGACTAATTGTTTGTAACACACAAGGAGGCTAATTGTTTGTAACACAAGGACAATAGACTGATTGTAAGACACAAGGAGAGTAGACATAGCATCCTATGGCACAGTGAAGACTAACAGGTCTACAGTAACTGAAGCTTTTGTGGACTGGCATCCACACTGATGGGAGGCGTGGATCTAAAATAAACATTGGTGACATCTCATGGTTAGCAGTGGAGGCTAGTCCATAGGGTGACTGGGGCACTGCACCACTAACCTTAGTCTACCCTCAGTACGCCAACACCTGCTTCCTCCTCCTCCTCAGTCTCAGCCCTTGTAGAACTCAGCATTGAGGTAGATGACAACAAAACCAGAATGAGTTGGCTCTGCTTGTCATTGACTCTAGCTACACCCATTCATGCTCTGGTTCTTCCTACTGTTGGCCACCCTGCCAGTCCCAAATAGACACCAGTGGTGGCCACTGAGGAGCCATCTTAACTCTGAGAACTGGCTTGGATAAAGCCAGTCTTTGGCTTAGCTAAACCTAGCAGTAAGAAGGTCCAGGGGGCAACTCCTGTCCCGGAACCCACACACCTGTGTGCACTTGCTAAACCAGGATTTGGCTTACTGTGTCATGCAAAGTAGCTCAGTATGTATATATAGAATAAGATTGTAAACAGGCCATGAAATGCAAAAGACACAGCTTGTCGTATTTCTATTTGAAGCTCATATATCCTTCTTAAAGTGACCAAATGGAGGATAGCAGAAATGTGCTTGATGGCACCTTGAGATCCGCAGAAGAGTAGTCACGCTACCAAGTTTCTCTATGAATATCCTTCTTTCCAGACACAACTAGTTTTGTATCTGGAGAAAAGGCATAAAAAAGGCAGTTCTGAAAACAAAAGACAGCTGCCGGTGGGAGGGCAAAAAATAAATCTACACATGTCCGAAATGATCTTGCAACACGGTCGAAGAAAGCAGGCAAGAGATTAATGGCTCCAACCAGCCAAGCACAGTGTCCTTTGATAAAATCCATAATGATTATTTAGCAGAAGTGATGTCTTGATAATGGTGGACCTGGCACCTGCCCAAGACTTCATCCCCCACCCCCACCCCCACCCCGAGGTTATGTAAACCTTGCAAATCTGTAAATAGAACTTCAAGCATCATTACTGCTCAGAATGTAAAAACAGAAAGGGAAATTGATGTTTGTGTTCTCAGCAAAGGCCAAAGAATGTAAGCCCATTTCCTCTGGTTTGCCCCCTAACCCCCCAGTCCTCCCCCAACTCGACTCCTCAGCAGACTGCTTTGGAGATAAAGAGATTTCGTGCCACCTTATCTACACAAGACTAAGCAAAGCCTCTTCAGTCCTTAACAGAAATGACAGACAACAGGAATTAAACAAACATTTGTTTTCTTGCAATATCTGTCCAATCCTTCCCAACTTTAAAACGGCAGCTGTTTAGGGCAGGCCTATCTCACAAGGAGCTCACCCTCCAAATAAAGCCAAAAGCCTTCAACGTATATTTGTATATAAATTCAAAACTAAGGCACAGAGGAGGTCACTTAATCCCTTCCGAAAAGAAACATTAAAATGCACTGGCCTCATTCCTGCAATGGAATCCTGGCTTAATAAGGCAGGATATACATGAGTAGCATGCACCCATATGCCACTCCATTGCCGTCACTCTGCTTGAGCAGCAAACGCACCACAAAGCAGCAGCTGACCACGGTTTCCCATTACACGCAGATTGGAAACCATGGTTAGCAGTTTCCTAACAATTCCAAAATTTGAGAGCCAACTTCACTACTTACACTGATATTTCTGGGTACCCAGATGAGTATCTACCTGCCAGTTTAGGACAACTGTTCATGAAGTGGACTTCTGCAACAAGACTTGGTCTGCTTCAATCCAGTGTTTGCAACCAAGGTTAGGAACAGAAGTAGTGTTAGCCACCAACCAGGCAAATTTACCAACAAATCCAATGGAGAAGGTGGCTATCAAGAGCTATGTTCTACCTCCACTGTCAGAAGCAAATTTGTTGTTTAGTCCTTTAGTCGTGTCCGACTCTTCATGACCCCCTGGACGAGAGCACACCAGGCACTCCTGTCTTCCGCTGCCTCCCGCAGTTTGGTCAGACTCATGTTTGTAGCTTCGAGAACACTGTCCAACCATCTCGTCCTCTGTCGTCCCCTTCTCCTTGTGCCCTCCATCTTTCCCAACATCAGGGTCTTTTCCAGGGAGTCTTCTCTTCTCATGAGGTGGCCAAAGTATTGGAGACTCAGCTTCAGGATCTGTCCTTCCAGTGAGCACTCAGGGCTGATTTCCTTAAGAATGGAGAGGTTTGATCTTCTTGCAGTCCATGGGACTCTCAAGAGTCTCCTCCAGCACCATAATTCAAAAGCATCAATTCTGAAGCAAATAGACTCTAAATATTGCTGGGAATCACAAGTGGGCAGAGCAATGTCAAGCTTGAGTCCTGCTTGTGGGCTTCCCTTAGGCATCTGATTGGCCACTGGGCATTCAGGATGCTGGACCTGATCCAGTCATTATGTTCTTCATCTTTCAAAAGCTTCCGCCACAATAAATTTGCTAGTCCCTTAAAGGTACCGCAAAAAATTTTGCGGGCTTTGATACTTCACTGCTTGCATAGTGCACGGCACTATGCAAAAATGGGTCACCTCAAGTCACAATTGACAGGCAAGCAGACCTGCTTACCTATCAAACTTGTTCTGCGGGAGGTGTGAGCAATACAGATCCAGGGTGCTGCCCAGATCCAGTTCCCCAGCCCCGATTTGTCCACACACAATTATACATGACATTCCAACCATAAGGTCTAGAAGTCTGCTTGCTTTCAGTTTTAGTTTTCGTAATGAGACTTTCGGGAAAGTGGGTGTTGTGCCTATTAACACAAGAATGGGAGGCCTGTAACCCTCCAGATCTTGCTAGACCAGCACTCCCATCGTTCCTGACCATTGGCCATGCTAGATGGAGTTGATGAAAAGATGGCAGCCCAGCAACATTAGGAAGGCCACAGATTCCCCAACCATGTGGGGAATCCGCTCACTGTCTGCACTAGTGGGTAGCTGTAGAAACAGGATAAGGGAGCCGTTCATCTCATCAAACGTCCTCCCATTCTGCATTTGCACATTAAATGTGCATTCTTAATACGCTCATCATATTTCATTGTACATTGTATATTTATACAACAAAGAGGCTTGGAAATACATTCGGGAGAGTTCAAGAGGGGGAAAGGACGGGTGGTTTTCTTCTCTGTTGTTTTGCTGACAGTTGCCAAATACCCTGGAACAGGGAAACTCAGCAGGAAAGAGGAGAGTCAACATCAATATTATCACGGCATCTTGCGTGGTAGGTTAAGCTAACAGCTGCTACGTTCAGCCAAGTTAAAGACTCAGACTCCGCTCAGAAGTCAAACTCTTGGCAAAGACTTTTTGAGAAATCCACCCAAGGAAAAAGCTTCTAGCTTCCTCCACATTTCAGAAGCAGCCCTGACGCCCCTATGTGTGGACAGCCGAAGTGGTGTAATGGTTAGTGTTGGACTGGTTCAGTGCCTCTGCCGGCTGTGAAGTTCACTAGGTCACCTTGGGCCAATCTTGGACTAATCTACCCCACAGGGCTGCTGTGCAGACAGAGGGGGAGGGAAGGAAAAACCATCTGCATCACCCCGAGCAACTATGAGGAATGGTGGGATTAAATCTGATACAAACAAACATTACATCGTTCAGGGGAAGCTATCAGGCTCAAAAGAAAATAAGAGCCAACGCTCTTCCAGTTTACAAAGGCTTCCTCCTACAAGACCTCCTGCCATTAGCGGGCCTTGACAAAATCCTGCTCCGTAAACTACGCAAGAAGCCAAGCTTCCAAGAAATTTGGAGTGCAGATTTGGAACTGATACCTACACAACCAGACGCAGTGGGAGGGACAATGCAGGGAGGGGAATTTCTCCAGTGTAATAATGGTTGTTCATCTGGGACCCCCAAAATGGCACAAACCCTTATCTGAGCATGCAAGGCTGACATGCCAAACAATGGACAACCAAAATCGAAAAGCTGCGATTAAAAAGGGAGGGGGACACATACACACAAGGGCTGAGGGAGGTAGAGGAACTGGGAGGGGGACAGGTAATAAGGGACTGCAATATTTTATTGTAACAATGTGAAAATCCTAATCAACTACAGTGATATCTCGGGTTAAGTACTGAATTCGTTCCAGAGGTCTGTTCTTAACCTGAAACTGTTCTTAACCTGAATCACTTTAGCTAATGGGGCTAACATTTTTTAGCCAAGAGAGAAGGAAGCTGGGACATTCTCAGTCAAGAATCGTTGGAATACAGTGGTACCTCTGGTTACATACTTAATTCGTTCCGGAGGTCTGTTCTTAACCTGAAACTGTTCTTAATCTGAAGCACCACTTTAGCTAATGGAGCCTCCTGCTGCTGCCACACCACCGGAGCACGATTTCTGTTCTCATCCTGAAGCAAAGTTCTTAACCCGAGATACTATTTCTGGGTTAGTGGAGTCTGTAACCTGAAGCGTATGTAACCTGAAGCATATGTAACCCGAGGTACCACTGTATAGATAAAACAAAGGCTTTCCCACTGATTAACTGGAGGCCAACTTCACCCAAACATAGCTATCAACAAATTTGTCTTAGGCCTCGTTCTCAAACCTGAATCTAGGCTTAACCACTTCACCCTGATAAAATGTTCCCGCACCTTGTTGGGGGTCAGGGGTGGGGAGAAAGGGGAAGATTCCTACAGGGGGAAATCAGCATGTCAAAAATTAATCTGGACTGCAAGCCTTTTTCTCTAGCTTCTGATGTGGAAGGATTTACTTATTTGAAATAAGGCGGGTAGCAGATAGATGGCTGTGACAAGTAGAAGCAGCCAGCAGTGGGTGCCAGATGCTTAGCTATCAAACAGAAGTGGAACAATAGACAATGGGCCACACTTTTGGAGCGGGCAAGGATATGGGATACCGTGCACAGTTCTGGTGGCTGCACCATGAAAAGTGCATCATAGAGCTGGAAAAGGTGCCGCAAAGCACAACCGAAACGATTGAGAGGCTGCAGCTCCCTTATGGAAAAAGAGGTGCAACGTTTGCGGCTTTTCATATTAGAAAAAAAGCTGAATAAGGTGCAGGGAGGCGGACGTGACACAGGTGTGTTAAAATAGGAGTGGTGTGAAGAAAGCAGGTAGGCCCTCACTCACAATACTAAAATTAGGGGATGATCCAATAAAGCAGAAGAGAGGGCACTTCAGGACAGGCAACAGGAAGAACGTCTTCACAGAGCACATACCGTATTTTTTGCTCTATAAGACGCACCAGACCACAAGACACACCTAGTTTTTGGAGGAGGAAAACAAGAAAAAAAATATTCTGAATCTCAGAAGCCAGAACAGCAACAGGGATCGCTGCGCAGTGAAAGCAGCAATGCCTCTTGCTGTTCTGGCTTCTGGGATAGCTGCGCAGCCTGCATTCACTCCATAAGACACACACACATTTCCCCTTACTTTTTAGGAGGGAAAAAGTGAGTCTTATAGAGCAAAAAATACAGTAGTTGTAACTGGGTGGTTCACTTCCACAAGGTGTGTCAATGGCCACCAACCTGGATGGCTTTAAAAGGGCAGGAGACAAATTCATTCATTTGTATGTGCTTGTGTGTCTTTTTATATAATGCTGTTTTACTGGTTTCAGGTTGTGCTTTGGTTTTTTGTGATATATAGTTTCTTTTTTTAGACTGTACGCCTCTAAGTGTTATTCAAAGTATTAAGCTATATAAATGCTTTTAAGTAAATAATGTGCCTCTGAATAGCAGTTGAAAGAGAACTATGGTGCTCAAGTTCTGTTTCTGGACTTCCCAGAAGCATCTGGTTGGCCACTATGACAACAGGATGCTAGACCAAGATGTCATTAACTCAGCCGAGCGCCTCGCTGCTAATGAAATGTTAACTTAGTTTTGCTCGCAAGCTTACCTCCGCCTCCTTCTGCTGAAGGATCCTGTCTTTGTCCACAACTTCTTCTTCAACAGGCCTGTCAGGTACAAGAAACGCACATTAGCATCACAGGCGCTAAAGGACAAGGGTTCAGATCTTGAGCAGAAACATAATGAAATTGGTTTTATTAAAAATAATTTGTTCAGCTGGAAAAGAAACCTAGCTCCTTTAATCAGACAGATATTTTTTTAAAAAAACTTACGTATTTTCAATGCAAGTTCTTGCAAATATGCAGGTGGCAAAAACCGTCTTAGAAGAGGCATTTCCTCCTTTACAGGTGGGAACGTCTCTTCTGGGATTATGCCCTGCATTATCTAAAAACAGGGATGTTGTTAGACTATAACTTTCAACATCCCAGAGCACTAGCCGTGCTGGTTGAGGCTGATGCAAGTTGGGAGTCTGGCAACATCTGATCAAAAAGCAAATAAATATGCTTTTTTGCTTCAGGACAACTGTTTTATTCATTTACCAACTGCTGTAGATGTAGCCAATTAGAATTCAGCCAATGATTTGACCCGAGGTTCCATATTGTAACCCTTCTCCAAAAATGCAAAGGAGGAATTGCCTTTCTGCAGTTTTCTCAAGCCCAAGCAGCCTTGCAGCTGTCACCTTCTCATTCTTCACTCTTGTTTTGTATAAGGAATTTCCTGGATTTTTACACCCTAATTCTGTCCTACACTTCAGTGGAGCCATTTCCTCTGCCTACCCCCCTACCCACACCCTATGGCACCAAGTTATAAAACAAAGAACCAGCCCAGACACACACAGTCATTTCCTTAACTAGAAATATTTCTGCACTCTCGCGCCCGAGCGATATCAAAGAGTAACAAGTTTTTTTTGTCAGGAAAGGCACAACACGAACAGAAAAGATTCACACACTAAAAACAGAATGGTCAAGGGCACAATATTCACATAGGGGGACTGAAGTGAGTTTAGAGTGGCATCAGGAAGAGGATTTAAGACATTTTTTAGCCAAGATAATTTGCCTGGTTATATAAAATTAACACAGAGAGAAGGAAGCTGGGACATTCTCAATCAAGAATCGTTGGACTACAGTGGTACCTCTGGTTACATACTTAATTCGTTCTGGAGGTCCGTTATTAACCTGAAACTGTTCTTAAACTGAAGCACCACTTTAGCTAATAGGGCCTCCCGCTGCCGCCACGCCACCAGAGAACGATTTCTGTTCTCATCCTGAAGCAAAGTTCTTAACCCAAGGTACTATTTCTGGGTCAGCGGAGTCTGTAACCTGAAGCGCATGTAACCTGAAGCGTATGTAACCCGAGGTACCACTGTACATTTCTGAACGTTGAAGAGTCAAGCCTCACAGGCATGAACACCACTTGACTGATTCCTCGACACTCAACAAGCCACAGCTGAATTAGTGAGTTATAACAGCATTGAACACACTGCATTTGAGAGGGCATTTAAAAGTTCTGTCCATATGGTGTTTGATTTGGTTTGGGGATGGTTCATTCAGGCACACAGGTCTCAACTTGACATCAAGAGATGAACATGTGTGAAAACAGCCCTTTGCCTTTCCAGTGCAGTCTGCAAATGGGGACTCTGAACGCGGTCCACTGTGACCATCTGCGCATGCTGTTTTAAAATATACGAGATATGTGCAAGACGTATAGGAATTGCTGTGAGATCTACGCACGAGACAGGGAAGGGGCAACAGCATTGCATGCAGAAGGCTCAGTCCCTAAAATATTTAGTTTAAAACACCAGAAGCAGTCTTATACCAGGTCACGATTAATTGTCACCTATCGTCTACAATGGCAACAGTTCTCTAGGGACTCAGGCTTTCCCATATCCAGCTACCCAATCCATTTTAACTAGCAATCCCAGTGCACACTCTCTGTGTGAAAAGCATGTGCTGTACTACAGAGCTACAGTGTGTCACAATCCTAGATTATGGATCTCAGGGAGCAGCATTGGGAGAAGATTTTGGCCAAGAGTGTGGAGAGCTGCTGCTGGACAGAACAGGCATAACAAAGCTAGATGAACAAACAGCCTGATGTAGTATAAGGCAGATTTCAATGTTTGTATGCATATTCCCCATAATTATCTAAACGGCCCAAGTCAGATGGGCAACATAAGAATAAAGGGTTGCATCCGACAAGGTCAACCCATTTGCACATACCTAAAGACACCTCCAGAGGATCAGGGGAATCCCCAGGACAGATCTGGGGGGTGCATGGGAGTGGACTCTCCATTGAGCAAGCGGCAGTTCTTGCGGAAACAAGACAAGTTTGGATACAACCCAAAGATTACATCAATTACTGAATGAATACTGGGTGGGGGAGAGAGATCTGATATTTCACAAAGCCCTTAGCTGGTATACTTTCTGAAGCTTGCATGCACACATGCGCACACACACACACACACACACACACACACACCATCCTAGCTGGATCAGTGGTTTCTTCCCGTTAATTAACACAGAGGAAGCAATTTAAAACAGGAGCCCCTTCCCCTTGGTTTCCGTGTGTGTTTTCAGGCTAGGAAAAGGAAGGGAGAGGTTACGAGAATGAGATCAGCAGATACAGGAGTTGGGGAGGGGGTTCTTTCTGAAGCTACTTTTAAGAGCGACGCTGGGCAGAGTCATAAGGGAAAAAGCACAACTCAAGAGAGAGACTCACTTGCCGGTGCGTTTTAGCCTCTCTGACCGGAAGTTTTCGTAGTGCAAATCTTGAGTCACTTCTTGAAGATCCTGCATGTGGGTCCTGAAACGAGAAATGCAGCTTTTAACTTCCTTTGCCAGGAGCTCCTGAGTCAAATTTTATTAAGTTAGGTTCATCTCTTAACTGGATACAGACATGATTCATGCAAATGCTTTTTTTCATGCCATGAATGAATGGTTTTCTCCATTTTTACTAACCCATAATAACTGAAATGCTATATTTTCTGTCTTTTCAATGACAAGATCCATAAGCTTAACTTAAATTTTAACCAATTCCAAACTTCAAGTAAAAACAGACAGTATTCTGTTCCTACAACCCACATCCTCAACAATTCTCTACTGCAGTGCTACATATTGGTAAGCTTCGCACAGGTCCACCCGCTTTAGAAAAATATCTATTGGGATGTTTTCTTAAATGTGGTGCTAACAGGAACTTCCTAGCCTGGAAAGTGTCATATGTGAAGGAAGATGGGAGTGTGGGGGACCACTTGACCTACAGACACAATAAAATACAGAATCTGAACCTCCGCCTTACTTGCTGAAATAGTCTTCACTATCACTGTGGCTTCAAAGGTGAAAGTCACATGTGACATGGAAAGAATCCAGCAGGGGGAAATCTTTGACTGAAACTTTACCAAGCCAAGGATGTATAATGGAATCAAATGCCACAGAATTGCTGTAACCCACAAAGCCTGATTAATGGAATTACCCTAGGAGGAATAACTCAGACATTATTAAGAGTCACACAGCTAAGTAGCACTTTTTGGATTATCAACCCTAACATATTCCTGGAATTTTACTATATTTAGTTTCTCAGCACTTGCTGCAAGGAATGCTCCGCTTGACTTGTTTCAAATCTTTTTTGGTACAATTGCATTGTTAGAGGAGATAACATGCAGTAGTCGAGGAGGGGTAAAAGAGAGAAATCTGTACATTGACAAGGAAGCTATAACATATCTTGTGGCTATGATTCAGAACAGATACACATTGCAGAATAAAACTACAATCAACTTCAATCTCTTGCAAAAGCAAATATTGAAATAACTCAGATTCCAAGAATCCCCCTTGCCAATCAGAGCTGCAATATGATCAAGATGAATTCTGAAACATCCTGACATTTCCAATTTAAATTCCTTTAGGGATTTCTGCTTCCAAATACGGTACATTCCAATTAAAGCAAGCCAGATTTTAAGCAAGCCACCTATTTCCTAACAACATATTTTTATTGATTATTTAGCCAAGAAACAAAAGACAAAAGCAGTTTCAGTATAAAGAAAAAAGCAGAGTTCTCACGTAAACCTTGCAGCTAAGAAGGCGAACATGTTTTTGTGGACAGTATGTACAAGAGGCATCTCTCTCTGACAAACACATTTTGTTAGAGATGCCTGTAGTTTAAGACTAAATGAGGGACTCTACTTACACCAGCATGGTGCGTAACTTCAGGAAATCATTGTGCTCTGGATTCTCGACTTCCACCACTCCCCAGGGATACAGGCGACCTCTGATCTTCTTCCCTTTCACTTCAATAAGTTGGTTGGACCCAATCACAGCAAAAGGAATGCTAGCCTAGATGAGTCAATAAATTCCATTTTATAGGATCATCAATGAATAATGCCGATGGTGCGAGTCAACTTGCCACTTTATATACCCTGACTGTTCAAAAGTCTTGGCACAACATTCCACAGAAATCTCCACTTTCATTTATGTTGAAGTGCAAGCTTTTAACTCATGGATAGCTTTAAAAAAAATAATCATTGATGTATTACCTTTTTTTGCAGAGGTAAAGGTAATTTCTGCTACAAGCTCAGAAACTGGAGTTGTGAGATGTTGGCAAGGTTATTATTTCAACTGCAAAAATGGTAAATATGCCTTCCTATATGCAATAATTGTAGCAAAACTAACACCTACATGAGGAATACATTTAAATTAGACAAATGCCTAATTTAGCACCTGTTGATGTTGAACCCACCTTCAGAACTCGGGTCTGTTCTTTGAATTCCTCGTCCTCATCAGAATCTGCATCAGGTAATTGGTAAATCCTTATGCCATGTTCAGAAATCTCATCTAAAACCTATGGGTGCAGGCAAGCAAGAGACAAAAACGCAGGGGCGATTTTTAGTTACATTCTACATTAGGTGTACAGACATGAATTCTGAGAGCCGGCAGTGGTGCAGTGTGTTGAGACTCGGATCTGGGAGACCAGGGTTCAAATCCTCGCCCAGGTATGAATCTCCATGGGTTAGCTTGGGCCAATCACTCACTCTCAGTCTAACCTATCTCAAGGTGTTGGTTTTGGGATTACTGTATTTTTTGCTCCATAAGACGCACTTTTTTCTTCCTAAAAAGTAAGGGGAAATGTCTGTTCATCTTATGGAGTGAATGTGTGGTCCTTGGAGCCGAATTGCCCAGGGGCAAAAAGCGGGTCATGCTTTTTTCTCTTTTTTTTGAAAACGGGATGTGGGTGTTGAAACAAAGCCGTTGATCGTTTGCCGATCGGGGAGAGAGATAAGGGACGCTAGAGATAAAGGAGGCTGCCTGGGAGGGGAGAGGTAAAGACAGCAAACTAGCAAAGGGGGGGAAACAAGAAAACTAAAGCAAAATCACGCACCCACTGTTGTGTGGGGCCGCGATGGCGCAAAAATGTGGTTACAAAGCACGGATCCACATGGATCCTCAGGATTTTTGCATTGGGTTACCCCAAATTCACCATCAGATCACATGTCTGTGGCCACAGCGTGAACCACAAAAATCATACATCCACTGTTTCGTTCAGAATATTTTTTTTCTTGTTTTCCTCCTCTAAAAACTAGGTGCGTCTTATGGTCAGGTGCGTCTTATGGAGCGAAAAATACAGTAAATTAGAAGAGGGGAAACCGTGTACACCACAATGAAATGATTACCATTAATAATAAATTGTATTTTTATGTGGTTGCCACTCAAACCCCAGAGCTTGCATTATTTCAGCTATTAAGGGATTTGTTCCTAAAGCACTGACCTATTCTTCCATTTTTCTTACACTCCTTCGTGGTGATTAAATTAAATTGATTGCTTCCACTAGCAAATGCCACTAGATAGCAATATGAAGTTACTGTTTAAACACTATCCCTAGACAGAAAAATAGTTAAGAGTTATTGATTCTTTAGCTTGTTATTGGGGAGCGGGGAGTGTTTGGTAAAAAAAAAATGAAAAAATAATTTTGCAACAGGGAATAATTCGGTTTAGCACTGCAAAATTCAGCTGTTATTTGGGAGGGAAGTAATCGTGACACACTTTGAAGCTTAACAAAATTATGAATTGTCGTTTCCTGCCATACAGAACCCAAAAGACTATGACAATTTTCAATTGTGTAAAATCCACCAAGCCTCCCAAAGGCATGATTTTTAAGGAACTGGGCTTCTGGAGAGAAAACCCCAAGACCTCCAGAGAAAATCCTGACTTGTGAAAGGCAAGTAGTTCTTGTTCAGACAACACTAAAAGGTAAAGGTAAAGGTACCCCTGACCGCTATGTCCAGTCACAGATGACTCTGGGGTTGCACATTCATCTCACTCTACAGGCAGAGGGAGCCAGCATTTGTCCGCAGACAGCTTCCAGGTCATGTGGCCAGCATAACTAAGCCGCTTCTGGCAAACCAGAGCAGCGCACGGAAATGCCGTTTACCTTCCCGCCAGAGCGGTACCTATTTATCTACTTGCACTGAAGTTTGTGCATGCAAACCACTTGACGTGCTTTCGAACTGCTAGGTGGGCAGGAGCTGGGACCGAACAACAGGAGCTCACCCCGTCACGGGGTTTTGAACTGCCAACCTTCCGATCGGCAAGCCCTAGGCTCTGTGGTTTAGACCACAGCGCCACCCACATCCCTCAGAAAAACTATCTTGAATTAATAAGCCATTTACTAAGCTGAGAACAAGCAGCCTTTCCACATGCTCCCTTCTCCATACCAGCATGGTGTTGTTTCTATTGTGGTTTGTGCAAACCACAGTTTCCAGAATCTCTGGTTTAATTTTGTCTTACTAACTGGGATCAGATTCTAGATATATATCCCTGGTTAGTAATCAGAGATTAAGCCACAGTTTCCTGATTCAAATGGGAAACTGTGGTTTAAATGTACCACGACAGAAGCATCAACGCCAGTGCACAGGTAAAGAGATATGGGCCGAGTATGGTACATCTGATGCTCTGAACCAGCCCATTCAGCCAGAATGGGATAGTAAGAATGGAAGGGGTCAGTGGTCAATAAAAGCACTAAAAAGGTTCCCCAAGAAAGACTTCACAGAAAGGGAAAGCAATGGAGTTGCTCTACGGCCTTCCGCACCGTCAATCATTAAATGAGATAAGTAGACAACAACATCGAGGCCCAGTCCACCCAAAAACCCAACACACTGGAGAATGAAACGTATTCTCTATGCAAATCTTGGTACTTCCTTAAGGAGGCATGCCTGACACAGCTTGGTTTTAAAGGCACAGCATCTCTAGCATTTGCTACGCAACAGAAAGTCAGTCCCAGTGCAGAGGAGCAGGGTGGCATTGCAGCTCGCCTTTCACCAGAGGCACGGAACAAGAAAGCCCATTTCTCTGGGCAGAGATCTTAGCGATAAAAGAGGAACAATGGCGGGAAAAACCCAACAAGGGTGCTGGAATAATATATCACAGCTGTTCAGCCAAGTGCTTTCCTGAAAGGGGAAAGGGGGGGAGCAAATCTCAAGGAAAAACAAACTGCTTTTCATATTCCCAACAATGAAGCAACATTTTGCTGCTTCGGACATTGGTTTTATTGGCCCCAGGAGGTTCTGTGGTTCCTAAAGATTAGCATTCCCCCGGGAAATGTGTTAAGAAGTCAAAATCCAAGGTTCCCTCCCCCCCCCCCAAATCCCCATTCTCATGTAATCATTCTTTTGAGCAGATTTCCTCTTGCGGCTTTGCAACACACAGCTTATGAAACTGCCCTCCAATTCTTCTCGCTCACAAGAAGGGTGTTTTTATATTAAAAATGAAAAACGAAGTTTGAATTCCACAGAGTCAAAACAGGAATTACACCAAGCTGGGTTTCCTTGACAGAAGCCCCACAACTAAGCTTTCTGCTTATTCCAAAAAAGAAAAAAACACCACCCTCTCCACAATTCAGGACAAAAAACAAAGCCCAAAAAACCCCCTCGCATTACCTTAGATTGATTGCCAAATGGCAGAGACATCTAAAAAAAACCTAGCAAAGGCTTCAAAGCTCCATCAGGAGAGGCAGATCCTGATCCCCTGCCTTGATTACAGATTTTGAATACAGAGATGTTTTTTGAGTTAGAAAAATATACAGTAGCTAAGCTTTCAAAGCTCTGGATCAACTTTAAAAGCATTCAATCCTGCTTAAGCTGCTGGTAACAATGGCTGACCCAAGCGGACCAAAGGGCTAAGATGTTTATATTTATTTGTCCTTTAAGTGCTCCTTATTAGGCAACGGTTTTGTTGCAGCTGGTGTTCATTTAAAGCAGCGGTGAGGAACCTCAGGCTGGGGCAGGGGACAATGCAGCTCTTGAGCTCTCCACCAGCCCTGCTTCACACCCCAAGTGTTTTAGCGTGGCTGGAACGCATTCTTGAACTCTGATCGTCCCTCTTGCTTGTCTGGAGGACAGAGGGGGACGCATGCAAGTGTGTGTAGAAACCAACCTACAAAGGTAAAATCTGCATTCATTGCTCCGCCCACGTCTGCCTCTGGTCCTGCCTGCCCACCCCCCACCCCCATGTCCCACCCCCCACTGGCTGCCCAGAAAGGCATGCTGGCTGAATAAGGTTCTCCATCTCTGATTTAAAGCGAAACAAATAGCGAACGTTTACAAGTGTGCATTGTTAAATCTAGACTAAGAGGAATAGTTTCAGCACGTTTGCATTATCAGAGAGCAGCCTGGAAAGAGCTCTAGCACATAATACTTTTTGCAACTAATTGCTTAATTAACTAATAAGGAACAGGCAGTTCCATCTTTATTGAATCAGTATAAAAATATATAAATACCAGTGTACCTTTGAAATGTAAACATACCCCAGACAGTTCCATCAATCAAAATGCTACTTTTTGAATGAAATGACTTGCATAAAATGAGTTTGATTCCCACCCCCATGATTGTGAAGATCAACAGTCCTTTTCTCCCTGTTAATGCAAGGGAATTTAATTGAAGAGTGGTGTGTAAATACTCATGATAAGGAAAACAAACAGCCTGCTTTGGTTGCGTTTATTCCTTCCTCCTCGCCCCCTAATTTATTCATTACCTTTTTGAAAAATCAAGAGCAATTAAAAATAACGCTCAATCCTGCCCATTTGACAGACTAAAACGTGCTGTCCGATTAGCAGGAGAACAGATTGAACAAAAATATTTTTAAAAAAATACAAAACACAAAAGATGCAGGTTTCAAGTGCCATGTTAGAAGAGGCACACCCCCTTCTGCACCAGAAATTAAAGAGAACGTCTAAAATGATGCCCATTATAACCAAATTGTGTCATCTGAAAACACAGAGAAAGTGCCGTATTTTTTGCTCTATAAGACGCACCAGACCACAAGATGCACCTAGTTTTTGGAGGAGGAAAACAAGAAAAAAAATATTCTGAATCTCAGAAGCCAGAACAGCAAGAGGGATTGTTGCGCAGTGAAAGCAGCAATCCCTCTTGCTGTTCTGGCTTCTGGGATAGCTGCGCAGCCTGCTTTAGCTCCGTAAGACACACACACATTTCCCCTTACTTTTTAGGAGGGGAAAAGTGAGTCTTATAGAGCAAAAAATACGGTATACTCCCCCCTCCTCCTTTAGAACAGGTGTTTCTCAGCTGCCTCCCTCCTTATGCCAGCCACCCTGTAAATTTAATTGATGGGCAGAATGAATGAAATTCATTATGGAATAAAGGTGGACTGCACACATTCTTAATATAATGCAAACAGCCTTCTACTCGGCATGTGCTCAGGGATTGCACACAAACAAAAATCAGTGCACTATCTTGATTCAAAACGGTGTCCAATCGTAATAAAAAAAAGAAGAGGTATCAGGAACCATAATTTGGTTATGGGATCTCAAGAGGTGTCCAAATGCATAGCAAGCAGATACACAACTTTCTAAGGCATATAGCAGATACAAACTCACCGGAAACGGGATGTGGCATTTCGTTTTAAAAGCTTATACATACCCTTCTTTTCAGTCTCTCTCTCTCCTTCAGTGTCAAAGTGTCTGCCTTGGCAATCACAGGGACAATGTTGACTTTCCCATGAAGTGCTTTCATGAATTCTACATCCAAGGGCTTCAGCCTGTGTATCAATTATTGGGGGGGGGGGGAGGAAACCTCAATAATTATTAATGGAGTCCTGAGTGAAGATCTCCTTGGCAGCATCTTATGGATCATCTGTTATGTATCTAAAGTCAAAAAGATCCCAACAAGCAGCAGGGCCTTTGCAAATGCAGCCCTGGAACTCCAGAACACCCTTTCATGGGTGGTTCATTTATCTCCCTCTTTAATTCCACAAACAGAATTAGTCCTCTGCTCTTGTGGTTAGTCCTGCTGCTGATATTGTTTTGATAACCACTGGGGTTTTTTCTGGAGAGGATCGCCAAACGTTGATGGACCACAAATTCCATTGCCCCTGACCTGCTTATATACTCAGTAGCTTCTTAAGCTAATGTTTTCAATATCATTGAGTAATTTTTAAAACAAACACTTCTCCCATTTAACTGCAATCCCCCAAATTTAGATCTTGGTCTCTAACACTCATCTGCCATCACATCAATGCAGTCGTACCTTGGTTGCCAAACCCCTTGGAACTCATACGTTTCGGCTCCTGAACGATCAGAAACCAGAAGTGAGCGTTCCAGTTTTTGAATGCTTTTCGCAAGCTGAACATCCAGCACGGCTTCCATGGCTTCTGATTGGCTGCAGGACGCTCCTGCAGCCAATCAGAAGCCGTATCTTGGTTTTCGAACAGTTCCAGAAGTCAAACGGACTCCCGGAACACATTCTATTTGAGAATCAAGGTACGACTGTATAGCCAGCTGGCTAGAACTGATGGGAGTTGGTGTCTAGCAACTCTTAGAGGGCCACAGGTCCCCCCCCATCATTGTTTTAGAATGTTCAATATTTTCAATATTGTTATTTCAGTCGGAGGCAGGAGGGTGTACACCATTTTTAGAGTTTAAGCTGAAGTATAACTCTTGTAAGTTAAAGAAAGTTCTACTTTTGCTGGCAACAAACAGAACTTCCAAGACCCAGGTGAAAGGTAAAACTACTTACTTCAAATGTGGGTGGCTGACATGCTTAATTAAACTTTCCATTTACACATATGAAAAGACATAGTTATTACAACTTTTAAGTTTCTAGATAGTCATCCATTTTTAATATGTGCCCCTGACAAGTTTTAATAGCAAATCCTCTCTGAAATGGAGGTCATTAATCCCAAAGATGATTTTAATTGAGTTGGCCGACTGACAACAAAGAAACTTGCCTTGCTCGTAAGGTGGTTAAATCTCTTTGCTGGAATTTCCCCAGCGCCTGCTTAACGGTGAAAAAAAGTTCACCCTAGAATGCAAATCTTTTCTTACCCATGTCCAAAGGGGGATATGAAGTAAAAGCAGCAATGAACTCTGTTGTCTACAATATGGCGCCTGTTGAGGCCGCTCTCGTCATGAAGGTACCTTTCAAACTGATTGTCAATGTAGTGGATGATGGTCTTGAAACTGCAGTGAGAGAAAATGGAAAAGGAGGAACTTGTGATGAGACAGGTTTGCATCCACTTGTGAAATATTTAGCACTTCTTACTGCTTCTTCTATAGAGCCCCTAAACTTCAAGGCATTCAGAGCATGCTTCCTCACACTCTGCCTCCCATTTTTTCTTCACAACCGCTAGTGGTGACTGGTGCCCACTGGGAGTGGGGGGGCAGGAAGCAGGAAGCCCAACAATACGTTGAGCGTGAGCCAATGGGATGTGGAACCGATTCTACCTAGTTTTCTCCCCCTTCTCCTTCCAGCAATTCCTCTCACAGAGCTACACTTCCCAGAGTGGTTTAACAAGCAGAGAGCCTAGGACTTGCCGATCAGAAGGTCGGCGGTTCGAATCCCCACGACGGGGTGAGCTCCCGTTGCTCGGTCCCTGCTCCTGCCAACCTAGCAATTCGAAAGCACGTCAAAGTGCAAGTAGATAAATAGGTACCACTCCGGCGGGAAGGTAAACGGTGTTTCCGTGCGCTGCTCTGGCTCGCCAGAAGCGGCTTAGTCATGCTGGCCACATGACCCAGAAGATATACGCCGGCTCCCTCGGCCAATAAAGCGAGATGAGCACCGCAACCCCAGAGTTGGCCACGACTGGACCTAATAGCCAGGGGTCCCTTTACCTTTACCTTTTCCTCCTTCCCAGGGAACCCTGGAAACTGTGTGTGGGGAATAGGGGTCTGCTAACAACTCTCAGCCCCTTTAAACTAGGTTCCCAGGATTTTGGGGAGAAGCCATGACTGTTTAAAGTGGTATGATGATGCTTTATATGTATTGTGCAGATGGGGCCTTGTTCTGCCTTTGTTCCTATTTTCCTCTTTGTTGAATTCTACAAAGGCAATACTGACACAAAGGAGGAAGGGGGAGGTGGCTGACAGCCAGTGCCAATCACCTAGACTGGTTTAAAGTACTGTAATGAGGCAAGCATGTGGGGGCTGACTCAAGGCAGACTGATCTTGGTGGGGCTGCCGCATTATGGACCAACATAAAGCATGTTTACAGCACAATACGCAGCATGACTTGGACATGCGACAGTCAAATGCCAGCAGAATTAAGTACAAGTGAAAAAAGGAAGCCACCCACCCAAAGCAGGAACACTTTCAAAAGGCTGACTAATTCTGAGTCACCTCTTTTGCAGCCCTTTCCCTTCCCTCCTTTCTCATGCTTTCCTTTAGGACTAGAGTTATTAGGGTTACAAACCTCATGAAGCATCATACCTGATGTTTCTCTCCCTGCCAACTCTCAAACCCACCCCAATGTTGGTTCCGAACCTCAGGGTTTTCCACCTGAAGTATTTACGACCCAAAACATAACCAAGTTGAAAGCTGAGAAGGGCAGTGTTCACAATATATTGCAAATACGTGTGTGTGTGTGTGTGTGTGTGTGTGTGTGTGTGTGTGTGTGTGTTTGTTTGTTGCTTGCATTTTTATCCCACCTATTTCTCCGAGACATCACCTTGCCAACAAAGGTCCGTATAGTTAAAGCCATGGTAGTAATGTATGGATGTGTGAGCTGGACCATAAAGAAGGCTGAACGCCAAAGAATTGATGCTTTTGAATTATGGTGCTGGAGGAGACTCTTGAGAGTCCCATGGACTGCAAGAAGATCAAACCTCTCCATTCTTAAGGAAATCAGCCCTGAGTGCTCACTGGAAGGACAGATCCTGAAGCTGAGACTCCAATACTTTGGCTGCCTCATGAGAAGAGAAGACTCCCTGGAAAAGACCCTGATGTTGGGAAAGATGGAGGGCACAAGGAGAAGGGGACGACAGAGGACGAGATGGTTGGACAGTGTTCTCGAAGCTACCAGCATGAGTTTGACCAAACTACGGGAGGCAATGGAAGACAGGAGTGCCTGGCGTGCTCTGGTCCATGGGGTCACGAAGAGTCGGACACGACTAAACTCAAGGTGATATACATTATTCTCACCCTCATTTAATCCCCAATACAACCCTCTGGGGTAGGTGAGGCTGAGAGGCAGTGAATGGCCCAAGATCACCCAGTGAGCTTCACAGCTGATTGAGGATCTGAACCCTGGGTCTCTAGGTCATATCCTGACACTTTAACCACTACACCACACTGGCTCTCTGAATGGGTGCCAAGAATTGCTTGAAGCATAAGACTGTTAAGGGAAGGGGGGGACTCCTGAAGGGCAAAATGCTGGGGAAGGAAGAGTTAGGATTTAAAATGCAGATGGTGGGTTTGGGATCAGGGTAGATCAGGCTTCCTCAACCTCGGCCCTGCAGATGTTTTGAGACTACAATTCCCATCATCCCTGACCACTGGTCCTGCTGGCTAGGGATCATGGGAGTTGTAGGCCAAAAACATCTGGAGGGCCGAGGTTGAGGAAGCCTGGGGTAGAGGGTGGATATGGTTCTTAGGTAATGGGCAGAGAGGACCTTTTCAGTGGTTGCATCCCAGTTGCAGAATGCCCTCCCCAGAGAGACTTGCCTGGTATCTACATTATGGCCTCTTTGGCACCAGATGAAGACCTTATTAATTTTCCAAGGTGTTTCAAATGCTTAAGAACATCTGGTGCTTTGTAATACTGTTTTATATGACTGACTGGTGGTGTTATATCTACTTTTATTGTGATTAACTTTTATTGTGATTAACTGCATATTTTTACACCATTTTAGAAAACATTGTTCACTGCCCAGAACATATCAGTTATTAAAGGTATTCAAATGATGTATTATTTTATTTTACTGTATTATATTATTTTACTGTTGTTAGCTGCTCTGAGCCCGGCTTTGGCTGGGGAGGGCGGGATATACATAAAATTTTATTATTATGTAAATAATAGGAAATGTAAGTTTCCTATTTTAGGAGTTTCTGTGTAAATAGAATAGTTCTTTTGAAAGTTCTACTACAGTACAAGCAATACTGCACTCACCTACAAACTGAGATTATTTCTCTTCAGTTCCCTTATGACTAAAAGCTGTTAAATTAGCAAATCCTGTTCTGCCTCCCACAGAAGTCACATCCAAGCACCCACCCCCCCAAAGCAAAGGGTTCATGGTGAGACGGTGATAGCACACACGTATACCAAGCTTCCTCAATTTTTCTACCTCCACAGGAATTACAAAAAAGTTTGGCAATTCAAGGGAAGTGGGGCTGATGAAATATGATCAGGAGGGAAAACCTCGGCGTGTTGTGCCAAATACATAACACTTCTCTGTCACTGTAATTTGCTTACGTGCTACTTTCAAGTACTCACTGCTGTTCCGTTTTTCTGTAAGTGTAAGTCAGCAGTGAATTGTACATTCTACCTTCCGGGAAGCACCTGCTTTTCCACCACGACAGTATCATTAGTTAAACAACTCCATATCCTGTACTATGCATTACAACAGCAAACAAAGCAATTTTTTTTCCCCATAGGGGAAAAATGGTTTTTGAGAAAATGAAATAAACCGAATGTTGCCAAAACACACGCCCTCCTTCCACCTAACAAAGCAGAAGCCCAGAAAGACTGGTCTTGTTGTAGTGGAACAAAAGGTTCAGAACAGAGGAAATATCACCTGACACCTTTTATTTAACACAGAGCCACATGACAGGTTTAATATAGGCACTAGAGTCCTAGAACGGCAAAGGCATTTTTAAAAAGTATATATCACTTTTTTTACATACTCATAGCACGTCACACTATATTATTCCTGCTATCCTTAATGACAAACCCATAAAATAAGCCGGTAGTATATGGTATGACCTGGGCAAATGAGGCCTGAGACTAAGGAAACAATGTTTGATCACAGCTTCCTGGTGAGTATATAGCTGGAATGTCCCCCAATCTCATCATTCTGCTATGCTAACTCTCAGCTGGGACATAACAATGATGCTGTAAGCAGAATATCAGTCTTCCATTGGATCCTGCCTGAGGGATTATTCCCGGGAAAGGAGTTAAGATCGACTAGCAGGTGAGGGTTCAAGTGGTAAGACAAAACAAGAAGTGGCACAGAAGACTGGTCTTCAACAGTGGGTCACACCCTGAGCTTGGGTAAGTTGTGCCAGGAGGCCTACATTTTCAGGGGCGTGCTTTGTAAATATGTGATATATTGCTATCTTAAAAGTATAAATACTGTTGAGAGGACAGTTTTTACAAACCCTAGAACATTCTTATTGAATGTGGAAAGAAAGGGAATTGAAGCCTCCAACGTGGAGAAGTGGGAGAAATAATAGTTTCTACATAGCCCTTGTAATCCTATTCTGCAAATTTAAACCTCTGTTGCAAATTCAACAACAGTAATGCAATGATGGACCGTAACACCATCTTGCTGCCTGCCGCTTGCTCGGCCTCTCTGCCGGAAAAAGTGGGTGGGGATTCAAACTCGCAGGATTCGCAAGAAACATTTCCGAAGAATAAACACGGCATCAGAACACAATCAACAGGAAGTCCTACTTGCAACACAATAGCCAAGCGAAAGGGGCATGGAGATCCCACAGAAGGAAATTACAAGTCAACTATTACAGAAAATGTTAAAAGCGATCCTGCGCAGAAAGACTAGAAAAATCACTCCAGGAAAGCAAAATTATTTAACAATACTGTGTAGGCCAAAGCAGCAGGATACGTAGCATCTGATTGAAATATTGTTTTTCAACCCAACAACCCAGTTTACAGCATTCATTGGAGTGAACCTCTACAGAGGCATTGAACTAGGGCTGTTATGCATCCAGAAAATTCCGGACATCACCGGGATTTCACTTCCAAAAATGGTGTCTGGGCAGAATATGTAATTTCCGTTTAAAATGTCCAGGAACACCTGGACATATGGCAACTCATGTCTCCAGCCAGTCACCCACCATGAGCACACGGGACGGATCCACACCAAAGCGCTCCACAACACACTCAAACATATACCGTATTTTTTGCACCATAACACTCATTTTTTTCCTCCTAGAAAGTAAGGGGAAATGTCTGTGCGTGTTATGGAGCGAATGCCTGCGGGTGGCGGGGATCTGCTGCAGTCGTGAGCAGAGGATCCATGGTTCCCCTTCCTTCCCTCCTCCGTGGTTACAAAGCATGGATCCACATGGATCCTCAGGATTTTTGCATTGGGCTACTCCAAACTCACTGTCAGATCACATGTCTGTGGCCACAGCATGAACCACAAAAATCATATATCCACTATTTCGTTTAGAATATTTTTTTTCTTGTTTTCCTCCTCTAAAAACTATGTGCGTGTTATGGTCTGGTGCGTGTTATAGAGCGAAAAATAGGTACGTCTTTGGCTTCCCAATTACCATTGCTTTGCGCTCAGATGCTGTTTCAACTGCAGCAGTGAGACTCCCTGTCCCTGGAGTGCACAGCTCGCTGCAGGAGAAGCGGTGACCCAGCTTGGGCACCGAGCAGCGGCTGTTGTTGGAGGGTGGCCTTCTCATTGTGGCTGAGGCGCTCGATCGCCTCCCCCAGAAAATAGGTCATTGTTTTGTCTGGGTTTTCACTTTCTGAAATATGGCAACGCTACACTGAACTCCCTATGCCAGTGGTTTTCAACCAATGTGCCCTGGGGTGCCTTGAATGATGGTCAGGGGTACCGTGGGCAACACTGGCCTCTGTCCCTCTTTCCTTCCTTCCCTCCCTCCTCTGAAGCCCCCCCCCCCATGTCTCTGCCTCCCAAAGGCTTGCACAGGTGTTTGTTGCAGCCCTGGCTACAAACTCCACAAGCGAATGGTGCCTCTGGGGCTGGCCAGGGAGTGCTGGTTGCCAGGAGCTGAGGCAGCCCTTGCTGTTGGGAATGGACAGACAAGTCACAGGTACCTCTATTGGAGGCAGGTGGGGCGCAGCTCAGAGACCATGGGTGGCAGCTGTGGCTGCCCAGAGGACTCCCAAGCAGAGGGGAGGCTGAGGGGAACACACCGCAAGGGAGCGTGTTTGAAAAAGCACAAGAGGGGGACAGCTCTGCAGGCAAGGGGTGAAATAACTGGGCTCCTGAGCCCCACAGGGGTGCCGCAGAAAGAATGTAGTTGGTCAAGGCAGCCGTGGACTCAAAAAGGTTGAAAACCTCTGCCCTATGCATCACCTGATGTGGGGGGGGGAATGTTCAATCAAGCTTTCTTCAGGGTTCGGGGAGTTTGGAAACTGACTGGTGCACCCAACCCAAGCAGGATTGAACTCCCCACACATCATCTGATGCATGGGGAGGCTCAATCCTGCTTTTTGAAGCTGTGTCTCTGCTGCCTAATCCCCAGCACCGACAGGAGGACATGAGAGTTAAAACAGTTTAAAGCATCACCAAAGCTGTATACAACAGAATGGGAGCCTGGGACAGATGTGAAGATTCAGCATCACAGCCTGAGGAAATAACATACCAGTCTTGGCTATTAATGGCATCTCCATATCCTGGAGTGTCGACTACCGTGAGACGGAGCTTCACCCCTCGCTCCTCTATTTCTACGGTGGAAGCTTCAATCTGGACCGTTCTCTCTATTTTCTCTAGAAAAGAAATGTCATACAATGTTAAAAGTTTCCTGGCCAACAAAGCAGTAAAATGTTATTCAAACTACTGAGGGAGGGAGGGAATATATAATAGAAATTAGGCTGGAAATGACATCCCACACAAAAGAAATGCTTCCTATGGCCAGTCTGAATCCTCAAAGATTCCTGTGTATCCAATGCATGTGCCCAGCCTTTACTGAGAATTCCTCAGTGGTTACCCTCAAAGAACTCAAAAGTAGCATGAGGATTTTGACGATTCCGTTGTAGCCACGGAGACCACCCTGTTCCATGTCTCACCACCACCTGATGGTGCAGAGGGTGAGAATGAAGAACAAGGCCTTCTCCCTGACAGCTCCCTGGCTATGGAAACCCTTGCCACATGAAACCCAGCCCTTCCTTTTCACAGTCAGGCATGAGGCTAAGACAATACTATATAAAAGTGTGTTTCATCAGGATCCTCATTAATCTTTCAGTTTGGGTGCTGTGTTTTTAGGTCACAAAGCACTCTTAAGGCCACTTTGACAGTCACGGAGAATCCTGGGAACTGTAGTGCCCACCTCACAGAGGTACAGTTCCTTGCACTCTTAACAAACTACAGTTCCCGAGATTCTCTATGACTGTCAGATCGGTCTAAGAGTGCTTTAAATATGTGGTGTGGATATGATAATATTGCTGCTGTTTGCAATTTGGCAATCCTACAAGCCTATTTGGGAGTTCAACCCAGCTCTATAATCATGTAGTGCAGGAAAGTGGGGAAACCCAACAGTCTCATTGCGAACGCGTGTCTGTATAGGGCAGCCTGCTTTAAGCACTCAGGTTGCCTCCCTATGACTTAGAACTCTGGGCAGTCAGGGTTCTAAATCACAGGGGTAACCTAAGGGCAGGTCTCCCTCTATAGAGGAACACCCCCCATGCATGGATGACTGCCTGGGGGTGGGGCTGGTAGGACTCAGGATGGGGTTAGGGCCAGGAAGGATAGTCGTGATGTCCCACTTCCACATAATAGCACTCACACGGAGTGAACACCCAAATAGAGTAATTGTGTTATGGTTAATGGTTGCTTTACTGCCACTTTTATGGTTTTACTGTGGCTGTTAGTTGTCCTTTGGTGTCTCAGTTGGGATGAAACAGTTCAGAAAGCAAGAATGAAGCTGCCTTGGACATGCAGAACACAGTGAGTGGCCTTTGAGGATCCTGTCAACTGGCTAGTTTATGGCACTTCGTTCCAAAAAGCATGAAGTTTTTTTTTCCTTTTTCTTAAAGGATTCCTTAAAGGATAGATAGGCAGAACACTGTGGGAAATTAGAAGACAACCAAGGTAGACAATATAACGATTTCAGCGACAAGTGAGAAGTACTTTGAAGTCAAACAACAGAAGCATTGATGCGAAAAAGAACATGGGACAAAAGGCAGAAAGAAGACAAATTGAATGGGATATGGAACAATTTGCAACATGCTCCTTATATAATGATGTACAAAAGGTGCAAGCCAGAATATATATTTATTAGGACTGCAATATTAATTGAGCCAATCAGTCCATGAAAAATCTTGGACTCAGTAAACTGAGTTTTGCATCCATGTCAATCCTCCAAACCCACCTGTTGCACTTATAATCTCTCACTGT
This sequence comes from Podarcis siculus, assembly GCA_034642415.1. Classification (NCBI taxonomy): domain Eukaryota; kingdom Metazoa; phylum Chordata; class Lepidosauria; order Squamata; family Lacertidae; genus Podarcis; species Podarcis siculus. The sequence goes on from JAXCMG010000019.1 coordinate 7,740,562, forward strand.
CTTTCCCTCTATCTTAGGAGGCAGAGATTCCTTGTCTTTCTACAAGCTCCAGCAGATGACAAGGGAACTCTGCTTCATGCTAAGCTGGGGAGATGAAAAACAGTAACTTCCACCTCAATTGTAGGCTAATATTTCAGCATGTCTATACTATTTAATCAAGCACTTCTGTACCCTAGCACACTTTGAGCATTAACTGGAAGTATTAGCACACGTGTTAGGCTAAATCATTTGCAACTGCAAGTTGCAAACTGCATTCAGAGGCATAATAGTCCTTCTAATGGCAAACTCAGAAGGCAAGTGCCAACAAAAATATGAGTGGAACCATGTATATTGCCATCCCACCGGCTTTTGAAGATGTACATGAACCTTCTGTTTTAATTTCTCCATAGCTTTATTCTCTATTTTAAGTAACAATGTTTGTATAACTGGTTTTTCTAATTCATGAACCCCTTACAATCTTATTTTGGCATTAAGTAGTATAAATAATAGCCAAAAACAGACCACTGAGAAACAAAAGAGAGGTATCTACATGCAGAAATATGAAAATGTAGGAAGGCCACACACATAAAAACCACTCAAAATTGTTTACAATTAAGAGTGAACATGTGCTATAACCCCAATATCTGCTTTTTAGGTTCTACATGTGTTATAAGCCACTTGGAGACCTTTGCGCAACAAGCAACTAATAATAATGTTGAATGGTGGTTGGAGAAGAAAAAAACAGGAAACTGGGGAGAGCAGGATCTTCTGCCTGAGCCTCAGACCCAATGGGCCAAATGCAGAATGTGGCCCTCCAGCCCTCTCTACCCAGCCCTTGAAACTCTTCCAAGGCTGACCTCCTTCCCTAGGCCCCTCCACACACCCTTTCTGCCTAGCTGGTATGCATCTTGGTGAAGGTGCTTCTCACCTGCCCACGTGGAAGTAGGCTGCACATGGGAGTGTAGAAGCCTCTGACTTTTGAGTGGCTGGAATGCAGCCTACTGTGAGGAAGTCAAAGTCACAGCTATGCTCCACCCACTTTTGCCACTGGCCTGGCCCATTACCGGCATGCAGCCTGTGGAAGGTGCTCCAACCCTGGTTTATAGTATCAGGGGAGGGAAGCAGGAGAGAAATGGCTTCCCAGCTAGCATGAACCCCAAACAGACACACTCCTACTAGGAAGTGCAGTTATTCTTCCATCAGAGTTCTTCCGTTTAATACACCTCAATCACTTAATTCATTGATTAAATCTACAGTTTGTTGTTGGTTGTTTTTTTTTAATGAAGCTACAGCCCTGATATTTATGAAAAGAAGTCTATCATCATCAGTACATAAGAACAGCCTTGTGCAAGCAAAATATCAGAGGAAGCAAAGCATGTGAAATCAGAAAGCGAGCGTTAGGAACAAACCGATTTACCTGCAGCTCCAGGAATGTAACGTTCAGGATAGAGATCGGTCAGAAATAAACTGTTGATTAAAGTGGATTTTCCCAAGCCAGATTCACCTGTAAATAAGATGGATGTTTAATTACTGGAATAATTCCGCCCCCGCCCCCCACTTTCATGCAAGCCACAGGTTTATCTCTTACGGCCAGTATCCACCCTGGTTTTATAAGATAACGACATCAAAGGCTTTCCTAAGCTTAGCTAAAGTAAACAGGAAAAACAAGCCTGAGGAAAGTGAGCCGTGCGAATTCTAAATTTAATCCACCTATTTTCATAACGCAACCCACAAGGCCAAATTAAGTGCTCTAATCAAATACAATGGTACCTCGGGTTAATTAGTTCTGGAGGTCCATTCTTAATCTGAAACTGTTCTTAACCTGAAGCATCACTTTAGCTAATGGGGCCTCTTGCTGCCGCTGCGCAGCCACTGCATGATTTCTGTTCTCATCCTGAAGCAAAGTTCTTAACCCGAGGTACTATTTCTGGGTTAGCGGAGTCTGTAACCTGAGGTGTATGTAACCTGAAGCGTATGTAACCCGAGGTACCACTGTACCTACAAGACAAGCATCTTTCCAGCACTTTCTCTTCAGTTCCTGCATTTATTTGATTCACGTTTATCTCTTGATATCAAGTAAGTTCATGCATCACCACCACCGCACACTCGAAAAAGCAAGGTGGGGTGAATGGCTATGGAGGAAATTTTGTCTCCTAAAATCAAGCATTAGTCCATTCATTTCTGAGGTGGTAGCCAACAAAGATGGCTCAAGGTATTTGGGTTGCCTTGAATGAAGGCCAAGGTGTCACACTCCCTTTTACACATTCAGAAGCTAGCTGAATGTGGAGCGAGTCTTACTTCAATGCTGGTGGCAAGACAGCATCCTCCATTGCGCATGAATGGGGGCTAGCTAGCAGAAGGGGTACTGGACAGGCCACACACAACTGTGTCCACCTGTGTCCACAGCTCACTGCCACCGTTGCCCCACAGACATAGAAGGGAACATTTTGGCAAGCCTACCTCCACCCTGGAAAAAACACCTGGAGCCATTTCCCTCTGCCTTCTGTGTGACCCTGGCAGCTCTTTCGACATATGAAAGTTCTGCCTAGGGATGGAAGAATCTGCCAGTTTTGGTCCTCTCAGTTTCCCATCTTAAATTTGGTTCCCCACATATCTGCAGCAATTCATGGTTTTCATGTTGTTGTTGTTTTAAATCCTCACAAAAATTCTTCAAAATTTCAGTGCAAACTTCTCCACGCATTATTGTGTACATTTTTGACTTAATGTACACATTTTTGCAAGCAGCTTCTCTTAACATAATGCGTTTCCGTATGTTATTTTCCCTAATGTATTCCTCTTTATGCCCGCTTTTACCTAACATATCCATTTTTGGAAGCATTGTTTGGTCAGAGAATCACACCACAAAATTCAGATTAAGTGTGAATTTCAAACCATGACTGCGTTTCAGTTCTCATATTCTTTCAGAAAGTGCAAATTTGATAGATTTGGCTTTAATTTTTTAATTTTTTTTTTAGGCAAACCAAATAAAATTTCTCCCCCATTCCACAACTGTGTCTTGAAAGAATTTTGACAGTTCTTATAAGCTTCCCAAGTGCCCTCATAGACAACTTAGAGGAAGTGAGTCAGAGGGAGTTTTGGTGGTGTTAAAACCTAACCGCAGTCAATGTTGGTACAAATGACTTTCCATTAATAGTCTAGGTTCAGTGTCTTAATGACATAATCTCTAACCGCGAGAAAATGTTCTCTCACTAGCAGCTTCCCTAAACAGACCAAAGTGGACAGCACTTGTGAAATAATACACGTATGTACCAATATTTATCGGCCTAGTTGAGACGTAAGTCACCAACCACATCTAGGAGATTGGGTGCAACTCGCAAACTTGGTCACTTTCATCTCCCTCCCTCCCTCCCTCAGGCACCAATTTCCTCCAACTTCTCTTTTTGGATCCAACTAGGGTACATTTGTATCTGCCCACAACTAGACATAGTCCACTTAAATGCAACCAAAGTTAGGAACAGAAGCAGCAATGGCCACCAGTTTCGACGGCGTTAAAAGAGGATTTGACAAAATTCATGTAGGATGAGGCTATCAATGGCTACACCTACAAAAAGGAAAGCAGGGGGAGGAAGGAAGAGCTCACAAGCTTGAGGGTCCTTTCAAACTTTCAGCTATGGTTTGGGTAGCTGCTGGAAGATTACATCTGCATTGGGCCTCATTTCCAAGCTTCCATTCATGGTGCCTCCCAACTGCCCGCATTTTGCAGAAGCAATTCCAACACAAACCAGATGTTTAGGTTTGCGTAAGTGAAGTGGAATAAAGAAGTCTGTCATGATACACACGCATACACACAAACCCTGGACTTTCTGCAGTTTGGAAATTGATGGGGAAATGCACTGAAAAGCGTGGGATGGAGGAATGACTAACAAGAGGAGATGAAAACACTCTGCAAGCACACTGTATAAAAATGAATGCAAAATGAATTATCATTGTTGTATAACGGGGTGGGGAGCCTCCAGCCCAAGGGCAGATGCAGCCCTCAAGACCTCTCCATCTGACCCTCATGACTCTCCCCAGGCTACATCCTCTCTTCCTAGGTCACATCCCTCACTGACCCTCATCACACCCCAATTGTTCTTCCCAGGCTGGAATGTCTACTTGAACTGGAGGAAAACTCAGTCGGTAGAACATGAGACTCTTAATCTTAGGGTTGTGGGTTCGAGCTCCACCTTGCGCAAAAGATTTCTGCATTGCAAGGTGTTGGACTAGATGACCCTTGTAATCCCTTCCTACTCATACGATTTTATGATCTAAGAACTCCGGTAATGCCTCTTGCTTGCCTTGCTGGGGGATGGAGAGGGATGTGTGAGTGTATGTAAAAACTAACCTGCTGTACAAAGGTAAAATCTGCATTCAAACACAGATTGGTTTCAAATCATAAAATTATTATTATTATTTAGAAGACATCTGAAGGCAGCACTGTATATGGAAGTTTTTTTAATGTTTTATTATGTTTTTATATATGTTGGAAGCTAGGGCAATCCAGTCAGATGGGTGGGGTGCTAATAATAATAATACAAATACAGTGGTACCTCGGATTAAGTACTTAGTTCATTCTGGAGGTCCGTTCTTAACCTGAAACTGTTCTTAACCTGAAGCACCACTTTAGCTAATGGGGCCTCCCGCTGCTGCCGCACTGCCAGAGCACGATTTCTGTTCTTATCCTGAAGCAAAGTTCTTAACCTGAGGTACTATTTCTGGGTTAGCGGAGTCTGTAGCCTGAAGCATATGTTACCTGAAGCGTATGTAACCCGAGGTACCACTGTACTACTAATAATAATATTCATTGCACCTTGCATCGTAGGCCCTCAGAAAGTTGCCCATAAGAGAACTGTCCTTTGGGTTGAAAAGGGTTTCCTTCCCCTGCCATATACCGTATTTTTTGCTCTATAAGACTCACTTTTTCCCTCCTAAAAAGGGGAAATGTGTGTGCGTCTTACGGAGCGAATGCAGGCTGCGCAGCTATCCCAGAAGCCAGAACACCAAGAGGGATTGCTGCTTTCACTGCGCAGCGATCCCACTTGCTGTTCTGGCTTCTGAGATTCAGAATATTTATTTTTTTGTTTTCCTCCTCCAAAAACTAGGTGCGTCTTGTGGTCTGGTGCGTCTTATGGAGCGAAAAATACAGTAACCTTCCTGCAAGCAAATCCCTATTTGCAAATGGTAGAGGTTGAAACTGGGGTCTTCCTCACACAAAGCAGATGCCCTGCCACTGAGCTATTTCCCTTCCTTCACCAGCAATGGCAGGAAGGCTGTGCCTCTTTAGTGAGATACTAACTTCAGTGTTCTTTACCTCGTGTCTTCCCCCACCCCCCAAGAACAGGGACAGACAATTCACAGGAAGAAATCCAGACTGAACTAGCTTCCCTGTGTTAGTTTCAACAATAGATTTCCACACAAAAAGGAGGAAGAACTGATGGAGACACACACAAAAGAAAGATGTATATTTAACAGCCTAAAATAGTCTAATAATGAAGTGCTTATAAAAAAAGAAAGGGGGGAGCACCTACCAACCACCATGAGGGTGAACTCAAAACCTTTCTTGACAGACTTCCTGTGGACTTGGTTGGGGAGATTGGCAAAGCCTACATATCCTGCCGAGTCAGAAAACTGAGGAGACGGAGAAAAACAATAAAAGTTGTGAATTGGACATGGAAGTCGGTTGTAACAAAAGCACAGGGGTTTTATGACGAAAGCACACAAAATGAACCAAGAAAGAATCAACACAAATCGGCAGGACCACAGGGTTGGGTGTTTTGACAGAAGTGGAACAGCAAGAACAATAACTCATGTTTCCTCTTTTCCTGGGTCTCGTGTAAATGTTGCATGGGAGGAAATGTTCGTGTCATCCCCAAATTTGGAGAAAGTGCCCTCTACACATGGAGTGCAGACATCCTGCCCTCACGCAGACTTAGCCACACTTCCTCTTTCGCCACTTCTCGTGTGTGTCGGAAGTGGCACAAAGTTCTCTTAATAACCAAATTACTGCTTAATAACCCAACTCATGTTTGAGAATTGTGTGGTTTATACCCAACTGCTGACTATGCAGCAAAGGGTGGCTGCTGGAAGGCTTCTGCTCAAATCAATGTTATACAGGACTGTACAGCAGGAGTGGGTAACGCTTTCTGGCTAGTTGGCCAGATCACTATATCTCCACCCCAGGCAGGCCAAATTTGACAGCTGACCACCTGGCAATCACACAATGTCACAGTAATGTCAGGTGGTGCTGCGCTTCGAAGCACCTTTGAAGTCGGGGCTTCAAAGAGCAGCACAGGGGCTGTTTTGAAAGTTCTTAACATGCAGCCCCACGCTCACAAGTCAGAACACACATATAAGCAATGTTGCTAGCACAGCGTTCTGGTGAGGTCTAACACAAACCCATTCTACTTACCTTCACTTTCTCACCAGATTGAGACATGTTCTCACACTCCAAATTTCAGAGCCTGGATTGGGGTGGGAGGAAGAGAATAGGAACAAAGTCTGTGTTAAATGGGAAAGCCAAGAATTCATCTCATTGTTTTTACTGCTATGGCACAGGGAACCAAACAGATGCAGTCCCTCACCCACCTCTGACTATGGAAATACGTGTTAGGGGAAAGGACTGTTCTGTCCATTATTTGGCATCATTTATTTTATTATCTGTAGAGTGATGACAACAGGTTCGTTTTAAGTTTTTGAGTCCCATCGATAAGTTAATTGAAGCAGCTACCAGTGGCTGACTTACAGCTGTTTTATGGAGAGTTGGATTTTATTGCTAGACAGTTGCGGGGTTGGTTTTAGTGCTGATTTGTCATCATCTGCTTTGTTTTTAATGTTGCTTATTCTGTTGTACGTCTCCTAGAGTGTATTTTATTGGGTGACTCACAAATAATAAATACTGTAAAAAATTTTACTATAATCAAGTTGGGAGCAGCAAACAAAGAAAACCACATTTTGCAAATGAGACAAGAGTGTGGCTCTTCAAGCAGTAGCTTCTGACTCTCAGCTACGTTGCAATCTGATCGAAGGGGGAAAAAGCTCACATGTGAGCTTCTTGCTCAAAGCTCAGACCACATTGCTCTCAGAAGCCACTCTTGAGTTCCTGTATCAATAATTTAGGAATTTTCACCACTGTAACTAAGCCAGGACTAGCAGGTTCTTATGTTTCTGGATTTCCAATATACTTGCCGTGCAGTTGAGTATAAAAAAAAATGAAACCAACTGCTCCTTATTCAGAACTTAGACAGAAACAAAGGAGGAGAGACTCAAGAAATTTAATCACTGGCCTTCTTGACAAACACATTTCGTGGCCTGAAAAGAAGGAAGTGACCTACAGACAGACACCTGTGACTTCTGGATGCAGATGCTTTCCTGTTGCTTACTAATGTTCAGTGTTGCTGGCAGGATGCAACACCAAGTTGTAATAGAATGCAAGAGGACTGCTAAATGCTTGCACCAGAAAAAATGGTTAGAAAATTAGTTGGAGGGAGGGGAATCTTCAGCTTTTCCCCATTGCTCCCAAGAAAATATATAGATCACAATTACATAGATCAAGCATTCACAGTGCTGGTTCACAGCGCTTGCCTGTTTGTTAAAGTTCCCCACAGCGCTTTCAGTATATTATTATTACCCACGATTCCCCAGCAGGTCCCAACAATCTGAAACTCAGTATTAAAAAGTTAAAACAAGTTACAGCCACAGGAATAGGGTGGGTCCTGAAAACACACAACTCGGGTGTCTGGAAACCAAGACTGATGAGGAACAGTTGAGAGAGTTGGGTATGTTTAGCCTGGAAAAGAGGAGGCTGAGAGGAGATAGGATAGCCATTTTCAAATATCTAAAGGGCTGTCACATGAAGGATGGAACAAGCTTGTTTTCTGCTGCTCCAGAGGCTAGGACCTGAACCAATGGATTCAATTTACAAGAAAGGAGATTCCGACTAAACATGAGGAAAGAGCTGTTCGACAGTGGAACCGACTCCCTTGGAAGGTGGTGAACTCTCCCTCACTAGAGGCTTTTAGGCATATGGTCATCTGTCATGGATGCTTTAGTTTGACTAGATGCCCCTTGCGATCCCTTCCAACTCTACAATACTATGATTCTATGAAAGTCCAGGGTAAAGATGTGCATCTTCAGTAGAGGTTATCTGCACACAAAGGAAAAGGAAAAGCCGGATATGACAAACACTGGCTATGACAGCAAAGCCCCAACTCTGCAATCAGTCTTAAGTGGTGTTGACTGGTGCCCACTGGGACTGGTACGGCAAAATGCAGGAAGCCAAAACAGCAGGTGGAGCCAGAACCAACAAGAGGGAGAGCCAATTAACTATCATTTTGGCCCCATCCTCCTCCTTGCTGAATTCTAGGAAGGACAAAACTAAGACTAAGGAGGAGGCAGCTTACAGCCAATACCACCCCCAGGATTGGTTGTAAGTAGGAAGGTGGGGAGCTGGAGACTGACTAAGGGCAGATTGAGCGTGATAGGGCAGTGCCCCTTCATCCTAACGGACCAGCTCCAGCTGCTCTAAACAGTGCAAGAGGTGCTGCAGAGATGTGCATCACACCCAAATGCACACTTACTCAGAAGTTAATTCTCACTGCGTTTGTTCAGTGGCACTTAGCCTTCATTAAGCATGCACAGAACTGCCACGCTCATTAGGTTAGATCAGAAATAGGGAACCTGGTGGCAAGACTGGAGTGCAGCTCCTATCATCCCTGACTACTGGCCGCACTGGCTGGGGGTGATGGGAGCTGGGAGTTCAATGGCAGATGTTGGCTAGCCCTGCTTTAGATGATATGTGTGTGTACTGCAGCTGGCATCTGTTGGAAGAAGCATTTTCTCTTGGACAACAGAGATGAGAGTAGATGGGATCACGTTTGCCATCTGATGTTTTGATAAAACAGTATTTTTAAAAAAAATCAGCTGCCTAATTAACTAGTCATTAAAAAATAATAATCGCCAAACATGTTTTTAAACAATAGTCTCAATGCAACTTCATTACACGTTTTGTTAAGGACCTCCCCATCCCAAAAAAGGCAATGCAGCTGTACAAACAGAGCTTTCAGTAGTGCTTGGACGAATGCCCAGGCATCTTTCCTAGAGGTCAGCTGATAGCCGAAGCAGATTTGACTAAGCACCAACGTCCAATCAACTTGTAGCATTCTCAGCCCTCTTTGGAAGCAAAATATCCAAAACCCATCCTCATATCTTTGTAGGTATGTTTGCAGCCAACCCATGCTAGGAGCAGCATAGCTGTAGCCTTAAATAAGCTTCATACAGGAGGCCCAAAAAATAATTAATCCTAAGAGACTAAATGGGGGGGTGTTCCTCCGCTGGGCGGTGCCTTCTACCTAGTGCACCAACATAATAATAATTATTATTATTATTTATACCCCAGGTAAAACCTCAGCGCCTAGGACTTGCCGATCACACGGTTGGCGGTTCGAATCCCCACGGCGGGGTGCGCTCCCGTCGTTCGGTCCCAGCGCCTGCCAACCTAGCAGTTCGAAAGCACCTCCGGGTGCAAGTAGATAAATAGGGACCGCTTACCAGCGGGAAGGTAAACGGCGTTCCGTGTTATGCCCTGGCTCGCCAGATGCAGCTTGTCACTCTGGCCACATGACCCGGAAGTGTCTGCGGACAGCGCTGGCTCCCGGCCTACAGAGTGAGATGAGCGCACAACCCTAGAGTCTGGCAAGACTGGCCCGAACGGGCAGGGGTACCTTTACCTTTACCTTACCCCGCCCATCTGGCAGGGCTTCCCCAGCCACTCTGGGCGGCTTCCAAAAGGATATTAAAATACTGTGATACATCAAACATTAAAAGCTTCCCTAAACAGGGCTGCCTTCAGATGTCTTCTAAAAGTCTGGTAGATGTTGTTCTCTTTGACATCTGGTGGGAGGGCGTTCCACAGGGAGGGCGCCACTACCAAAAAGGCCCTCTGCCTGGTTCCCTGTAACTTGGCTTCTCGCAGTGAGGGAACCGCCAGAAGGCCCTCGGTACTGGACCTCAGTGTCCGGGTAGAACGATGGGGGTGGAGACGCTCCTTCAGGTATACATAGTAAGAAAAGACCTCTTAGTCTCTCCTCTGTCAGTCCGCTTGGTTTCCATATTCATGGAGGAACAGGCATGTCATCCTCCACTGACAGCATGGAAACAAAATGGGCTTGTACAGGAAGGAAGAAGCAATCCATCCTGCAGGGATGTGGGGAGCAGAGCCCTCTTCTGACAAACACTCCCACTCCCTAACTGCTTTGCTACTCGTTAAAACTACACATGGCAGTGTGGAAGCAAACACAGTCTCGCTTAAGGAACATCTCAACTAAGCAAAGGCAGACCTGATTCACAAAACTGATCAGCAATCAATACAGAAGCAAATTTACATACTCGAGGTACCACTGCACTTGACCACATGTGGTTTAACAATTTCTAGACACACACAAAACTGTACAATTTTTTTAAAAAAATTCAGTACTGGGCATATTTTGATGTTGTATAACTTGGTAAGCCACCATTCATCAAAGTTGATTTCAGAAGGACACATACTGTACCAACAACATTTCCGATCTCACGGGAGCGCAGGCTTTTGAGAAATACACTCAAAGAGTACAGAGATCCACGTCAGTTGGACATGACAATCAAACACTAGCGTCCAAAGTATGTTGTCATCCCAAAAGTCCATTACGAGATGAGGCCCCTTCTGGAAGAGGCAGGAAGGAACCCAGGTCATTTCCTTTGTAACTTCGGGATGCAAAAAGTAAACTTGGTAGCTGGCATCTGAGGACTTCACTCTCCAGTCACAACAAAATGAAAACATTATATAAAGTTTTCAGGTTTGCTGTACACCCAAAAATTAGCCAATGATTTATCATCATGGCTATAAGAGCATGTGTGTATATAAAAATAATTCATTATTTATATCCTGCTGCTCTTGGTATCCATTCTTTTCTTTTTTTCATAGTAAGTTGATTTTGTAATTGGCATTAAAACTTCTTAAAGACTAGAATACTTATTGTGCCATCACAGTCTAGGGCCCTTAAAAATGAATCCATTAAACAATAGGGTAACATTCCCAAGTTTGCAGAAATGTCTATCATTGTGAGAGTAGCCATCGTGTGATGGTGTCTCTTTTAGCTTTTGTAATTCTGAAGTGATTACAAACCAGCTCAGACATCCATCCCTTATTCTTCCAAATCCTGCATGTCTGGCATGTGGAGCAGTGATTATGTCTGCAGATGGTTTTAACTGAGTAAGCAGCCTGATGCATTTTTAATACCAAAACCAAAGACATTTTACAGCCTTCCAAGGGAAGAATAGTTGGATGAAAGCCACAAAAGAGCTTTTCCATCTCTCCATTTAAGTTTATTTTTTAAAAAAGGAAAGGGATATATGCAAGAATGAACAAAAAAACACCCAACTCTTGAGCAGTGTGTTGAAGATCAAGTTTTGCTGCCAGGATCTATACCCAATAGCTCACACCAGACGCTCTGGGTGGGGATGGAAGCAGGAAGTACTGGATCCATGTGGCATTCCTAAAATGCTTTCAGAATTGCAAAGCCAAGCATAAATCTGGAGCTTATGAGCGCAGAGAAAGAAACAGGGGTTAAGATGGAGAAATCCTAAGTATTTAGCTGTATAACTAGACATCAAAAGCCATTCAGTGATAAATGAATGTGCATGTCTGACACCTAGCTCACTCAGAGATGCAATTATGTTATCTAGTTTTAGGGAAACAATATATATATTGCTTGCGTGTCATACTTACAGCCTCTCCCATGTGCGGCTTCGTTGCAATTTTGTGGCAGCCTGCACACATGTCCTTAACCCTCACCACTGCTGTTATTCCTCACTTCCCAATACAACAGCACAAGCGTGCGTGGCTTTAAAAACCCACACAAAGGATTAGAAAGACAGCTCTATGAATGGCTGCCAAATAGGGCAGGACATAATCAGAAGCCACTTTCCTTCTTGCCAAAGCAGCAAGCAATGAATGGATTTCCCATCTGCGACCTGCAATACCTATGCACATATGGACAGACACATGAAGCTTTTAAGTATTTTAGCATCGGAAAATGCTCCCCACGCCAACAGAAAATTAAATTAAATTTCGATGCAGCTTGCCTTACTTTTTTTAACATTTCCAAACACACAGGTCTTCCTTTCCCAGCTGGGGATTTACACTGGGGGAAAAAAATGCCCAGGCTGCTCTCAGAGCCAGCACTGCACATATTTCCCTCTTTCCACTTCAGAAGAGAGTTAACAGGGCATTCCTAAGAAGAGGGAGGAAGATACCAGGGGTGCTAATTCTTTAGATTAAAACAAGCATTTAGCATTCCAATGATCTGCTGCTTGATGCAAACAAGGGGGAGGGGGGGAGTAGCTCCAGATTCCCATGATTACTTTTATAGCTGTATAATCGGTCAAAATTAACCACATTCCCCATCATCCCTGCTTGGAACCACATTGCCTGCTTATTTTTATTTTTGGACCCAGCAAAGACACAGGAGCCCTCCCAGGGACAGGGTCGGCTTTCAAATATGTGTGATAAGCAAAAATGCACAATGTGTAACTTTACACAGAGAGAGAGATAGGGACTATCATCTAATGTGGAATTTTGCTTGATAGCAGCTTGGGGCTCCATCAGGAAATCCCGAGAGTAGATTTTAAATCTATGCAACAGGCAAAATATCACCAGGTGATGCTTTCCACCACTAACTATCCCACCCATCCTGCATATCTGTTCCAGCAGAAAACCATTTGTTGGTTTTTACTATTTTTTGACTGATACAGGAGCCCTGCCAGAAACAACACAGGAAGCTGCCTTATATCAGGTCAAACACTTTGTCCACCAAGCCCAATAGCTGCAGCACTGTGTCTCAAAAAGTAGTTCAGAGTTCAAGGTTCTTGTGTTAATTTGCAAGGGCCTTAACGGCTTTAGTACAGGATAGCTTAAGGACCACCTGACTCCTTGTATTGCTGCCCCATCACTGAGGTCTTCAGGGGAGTCAGTTAGTGCCCCCCCCCATAGCTTGGATGCACAGCTCATACTTAGGGTTCTTTGAGCCTTTGGCAAGGAACTGTATGAAATAAATCATTTTACCGCATGCCTTTTGCTGCAGTGCAAAAAAGGAAGGGAAGCTTCTCCCACGTTTGATCTTGCCATAACAGTGGCATTGCACCATCACACTCATATACGTCATATACACCATAGACTGATAGGAGATTTTTGTGCCCCCAGCGGGGGGTGGTTTCGCCAACCTCTGACTTTTGGCCCAGTTTTGTAGAACTCCCTCCCAGCTTAGACCAGACAAGCCTCTTCCCTGTTGAACTTCCAACACTTAGTGAAAACTGTTTTTACTTATTTCAGCAAGCATTTCAAGTACGTTCTCTGGTTTTATGGATAGTTTTAACCAATTTTATCTTTTTTTCTATCTTTTTATCCTTACTTTACATCACTTAAGAGACTATGGTGCGGAGCAGTATATACGTAGTTAAAAAATTGAAGTGTTTATTATGGTCAAGGCCCATTAAGTACAAAATATAAATCAATACAAAAACACAATAGAACTAATTGTTTGTTTTTCAACATGACAAAATCTTCCCAAAAAGAATAAACACCCCTTATCCTTCGGAGGGGGGAGCATTATCAGGGAGAATGAATCAGACTAGGATCTTCTGCATGCAAAGTCTATGCTCTACCCACAAAACAACAGGCCCTTCTACCTCACCCCGCCAAGAGAGACTGCCACTACTCATTGCTGGGAACAAAAGCATTCAGGTTGTGTTTAGTAACATTGACCTGGGGAGCTTCTGCATGCAAAACAGCAGTCATTTTCTTGGTTTTACTGTTTTATCTCTTGGCAAACCACTTTGAGGTCCCCTTCCAACCTAGCAGTGTATAAATTTTATGAAGATAAAAATAAAGCAAATAAAATGAATGAAGCATGAACCATGTCATAGCCCACCCACCCCTGAAAAAAAAAAAAACCACAACCAACCAGTTGGCCCTCGTTCAAGTAGG
>JAXCMG010000019.1:7759629-7821767 GCA_034642415.1 Podarcis siculus
CACGGACCTCTGGAACAAATTAAGTTCTTTTTTTTTTTTAATCATATTTATTGAAATTTTCAAAACACAGAAAGTAAAGATAAGCCAAAAATAGAGTACATTTAAAGCCTTATTTCCATTCATCCACTTTCTGGGACTTCCCCCCTCCCCCATCCCTACCATATTCCCCTTTCATATCCTTGGCTCCACAAGCTCTCACTTCTAATTTAAAACTTAATTTGTTTAACCCAATATTCAAATTTAAATTTATACAATCCTCATCATTACCCTTGATAAAAAACAAAAGTTCTCTCCCCAAGGTCCACCCCATTTTCATTCCACAATTTCCCCTTTTTTTATATAATAAAAACACCCCACAAAATAAAGATATAAGAAATAGAAAGTATAGTAGAAAAGAAAAGCAAATTCAAAAAATAGTTACAAGCCTTTGGATTCTAATTCTCCCCCCCCCTTCCCCGGTTTAATTTCCCCCTATCCACCAATCTATGTTGTCTGCCTGGAATTCTTAAATCCATAAATCAGGTTTTTCCCCCAGTTCCTTGCAGGTTTTTTTGAATTATTTTTAAAGTTATTTTTATGGCATTTAACTTCGAATCTCCAATTTCCTTAGTCCTTAAAACTCCCCCATTGTTCTTTCCATGTTGTAGTCCAGTTTCATCTTGTTCCGCTGCTAAAATGTTATAATTCAGAAATTTAGTAGCTCTGCAGGGGTTATTGTTGTTCAGGAACAAAAACTTGCGTTCAGTCCCTTCCTTTCTTCAATAAAAAATTCTATTGTCTCCTTTAGTATAAACACCCTGTAGACAAAATACTGTTTCAGTTTTGCAGCTTTCCCAGAAGATAACCAGTCCTGTAGAATTCCGAAAGTATTTTTCCACTTACGACCATCTTTGTAATGTCCCGAAACTCCTCTAGGGGGATTGTTGTAACTTTGTTTCCTCTAGTCCAAAAGTCCGATTGTTATTCCTTGTTTTCGCCATTTTGTATCCGAATCTTAACAAATTGTAGCAAATTGTAACAAATTTAACCAGCAAAGTCCTCATAGCAAAGTCCTCTTTAAATTTCCCGACTTTGACAGCTACTTTGACAGCTGTCAAAGTCTCCGTCTCTTTTCACCAGGCTCTCTCTTCAATCGCCCCGGTTCCCAGGGGGGGGGTTACGTTTTCCTTCTCCCTCCATTCTTCCTCCAGCACAGTTCTTGTAATTTCCCATCGTGGAATTCTTGGTTTTTATCACAAAAACAGTTCTTTTTAGACCTTGGTTTCCCAATCCTTGTTTTGGAATGTTTACAGTAGGGAGGGGGACTGACTTCCTTTTTGGATCCCCCCCCGCTCGTATCAAATCCGAAAAAAATTCCTTTTTTTCTCCTTTTGAACCTGGTTTCCAAATTACTCACGGGTTGTTGTTAAAGGTCCGAATTCTCAATGGAAGAAGTCAGCGCTCTCCGCTGGATGGCATGCGGCTTCGCTCGGCAGGGATAGCAGAGGACTCAAAGCACCACGCTTCTCCCCGGCACCCGATCCGTAGCCTTTAAAAAGGCTCCTTCACGAGTTGGGAGGGCGCTAACGGTGCCAGCCGAGTCTCCATGTCCACGGCCTCCGTGGCCGTGGTTTTTAAGGGTCCCCGCGTCGCCGGCGCGGTAGGACCCAGCCCCTGCCGAGCAGGCTCCCTCCGGAGCTCGGAGGGAGTCCGCCATTCGGCGATGGCGCCAACCCGGAAGTCCCGGAACGAAGGTACCACAGTACTCTATTCCAAACTTAAAAATGGAAAGCGTAATGCTGGTGGTCAACAAAAGAGGTTTAAAGAATGTCTCAAGGCAAATCTAAAAATGTGTAGTATATCGGGAAACTGGGAACTGGGAAACACTTGCCTGTGAGTGCTCCAACTGAAGAACAGCCTTTTCCAAAGGTGTCATGGGACACTCGAACTCAGGACTCAAGGGAGAAACGTGCTAAGAGGAAGGCACGCTTGGCAAATCCACATCGTGATCAGTTCCCACCTGGAAACCAACGTCCCCACTGTGGAAGGATGTGTGGTTCCAGAATTGGCCTCCACAGTCACTTACAGACTCACTGTTAAGACCGTGTTCATGGAAGACAATCTTACTCGGCTACGAGGGATCGCCAAAGAAGAGTTGTGATTCCTGCATTGCAGGGGGTTGGACTAGATGACACTTGGGGTCCCTTCCACCTCTACATTTCTCCGATTCAATGAACTCTTTCTTACTGTGCATGTTGGAAGGGAGGCAGAACAACTACGTGACAAATGTCACCTCTAGTTTAGCCCTAACAGCTCATTTATTTTGAAGGAGAAGAAACTTCCCTAGTTATAAACAAACTCACCCGGAGACACAGATTTTTTTAGTAACACGTCAAACGTGCACAAAGAATGATTGTTGCTTTTCATAGACAAAAATCACCTTTCCAGGATGCTAATTAAAAAACATCTCAAGAAAATGGCACTAATGAGGCAGAGAGAGAGGAAAAAAATCTCTGGATACCCATAACCTTGAGATCATAAATAGTTTAATGACCTCTGCCAGGAACAGCCCTGCTCTGCAGTGTAATCAAAATAATTAAGGAAAATTAGGGTGGCTTCACCTTTGCACATGGATTCCTTTGCTGGAAGCAATGTTGTTTCTCTTCCTTATATAACAACAGTGGAAAGATAACACAGTTCACTCCTAAAAAAAAATAGATGATGCAGATACATCAGAGTGTGAGAGAGAATGTGGGATTTTAATGTTTGTTTGTTTTTAAATGTAGTTTGCTTATATTGACACACAGTTGCAGAACTCATATTGACCTTGCTGATGCAAAAATCAGATTGTACTGTCACCAATATTGTTGATGTGCCTAAAACTAGAATTGGGGACCTGGAGAAATCCAAGACATTAGCCACAGCAGTGTTCTTCAGTGTTGGTTCTCCAGGTTTTGGACTACAAATTTCATCATCCAGCTTAGTCAATGTCCAGGAATGATGGGAGCTGTAGTCCATCAACATCTGGGGAGCCAAGGTTGAAGAACCCTAGTCCAGTGTCTTAATATATGATGGAATTTTTATGGTTGCACACCATCCCAATGGCCATGTGTCCAACTTTATATAGGAAAGTCCTATGTTTAAAGGGTCATCTGGTTCAAGTCCAGTTTAAATATAACAAAGTCAAAGAAGGATGAGACTTAAAGTTGCCCATCAGCAAACAAGCTCACAAATCACTTGGTCAGTCTTCCCTACTTTAGTCACATGTATTGCATTGTATTTATATTACAGGGACTGTTCCTAAATTTGCATTTGGAGATATAAGTTAGCATATGCAAATTGTATGCAAATCAGTGTCCTCTTTGTGATGCAGAGGTGCACAAGTGGCCATTGTTGTAAACCTGGGATGGGGAACCAATGGCCATTCAGACATTGTTGGACAATACCTCCCATAAACCCTATCAAGCTGCCAGAATCTCCATTGCCCCAAAATGGAAAACTTTACAGGACTTGTGGCTCTCAGTTCAGTACAAAAGATGTGGTGTTTAGCATTAGTTTAAAAAATAAATCAAAAATTGTTGTTGTTCTTTAGTCATTTAGTCGTGTCCAACTCTTCGTGACCCCATGGACCAGAGCACGCCAGGCCCTTCTGTCTTCCACTGCCTCCCGCAGTTTGGTCAGACTCATGTTTGTAGCTTCGACAACACTGTCCAACCATCTCTTCCTCTGTTGTCCCCTTCTCCTTGTGCCCTCCATCTTTCCCAACATCAGGGTCTTTTCCAGGGAGTCTTCTCTTCTCATGAGGAGGCCAAAGTATTGGAGTTTCAGCTTCAGGATCTGTCCTTCCAGTGAGCACTCAGGGCTGATTTCCTTCAGAATGGAGAGGTTTGATCTTCTTGCAGTCCATGGGACTCTCAAGAGTCTCCTCCAGCACCATAATTCAAAAGCATCAATTCTTTGGCCATCAGCCTTCTTTATGGTCCAGCTCTCATGTTGCCAAAGGTTCAGAGGACCCTGAAAAATATGTGTTTAGTGGGACCTTATCTCATATACAATAAATACATACAAGACTCCACAATACAATGTGAAACTTGGCTTTCCAAATGGTCTTAAATACTATTAACTACCTGATATTAATAATAATAATAATAATAATAATAATAATAATAATAATAATAATAATAATAATTTATTATCTGGGCAGCTTACAGTAGAATATGAAAACATAATAAAATGTCAAATGTTAAAACACTGCTCTTTTGTAGTTGTATTTCTATTATTCTTATTGTGTTTTATGTGTTGGATTTATTTCAATAAATATCTATTTTTAAGTGCAAAATTGAGGAACTTGAGCAGCTCTTGATGCTATTACATTTCTTCAGAATCACATTATCCATTCATGTGAACCTGAAAGAAGAAGTGAAAGTAAGGGAAGAGGAATGCTGACAAAGGGTCTGGCAGAAAAAAATAAACTCATGAAACCTTAATGCTGTCTGGGGGAAAAACGAAGAAAGGTTGGGAGCCCTGGTTTTCTAAACTTCTCCTACTTATACAGATTGCTGGCCTCTGGCAGTGGAGACAAAACATAGCCATTGTGGCTAGTAGCTCTTGATAGATTTATCTTCCATTACAGTAATCCAATACCCCCCCCCCAAAAAAAACATTTTAAAAGGGCGTAGGATGTCAATCAAATCAACCAAAGGCCTGGTTAAAAAGGAACGTTTTTTCCTGGCGACTAAAGGTATATAATGAAGGGGCCAGGCAAACTTCCCTGGGGAGAGCATTCCACAGGTAGGGAGCCACTGAAGAAAAGGCCCTTTCTCGTGTTGCCACCCTCTGGACCTCTTAAGGAGGAGGCACACAACGAAGGGCCTCAGAAGATCATCTCAGGGTCTGGGTTGGTTCATAAGGAAGGAGGTGATCTTTGAGGTATTGTGGTCCTGAGCCATTTAAGGTTTTATAGATCAAAACCAGTACTTTGAATTGGGCCCGGAAACTAATTGCTAGCCAGTGCAGTCGGACCAAGATCGGTGTAATATACTCAAACCATCTTGCTCCGGTGAGCAACCTGGCCACTGAATTCTGCACCAGCTGAAGTTTCCAAACCATATCCAGAGGCAGCCCTACATATAATGCATTGCAGTAATCTAACCTTGAGGTTACCAAAGTGTTATGTACTGAATTGAATAGGATCCAAAATGCAGCAGTCTGATTGGTCCTAGAACAATTGGATCCAGAATGCAGCAGTCTGATTGGTCCACAGGAGCCACCCAATCCAGCTCCAGGTGGAGGTGAATCCACAACCTGATTGGCCTACAGGAGAATCCCGGAATTAGCCAATCACGTGGGGCCCATTTGTGTAAATAATGTCTATAAAGCAGACATTCTGGGGGAACTTCCATTCCTCCTCACTACTATGAGCTGAATAAAGAGCATGAAATCCACTCTCGACTCCGAGTATATTTCACAGAGCATAGGCAACAGTAGTTAGGCTATCCCTGTCCAGATAGGGACATAGCTAGGCAACCAGACAAAGGTGATGGAAGGTACTCCGGGCCAATGAGGCCACCTGAGCCTCAAGCAAAGGATCCACCCCCAAGCTATGAACCTGCTCCTTCAAAGGAAGTGTAACCCCATCAAGAACAGGCAACCTCGAAGCCACCCAATCTAGGGAACCACCCACTAATGAGGCATCTGATCAAGGCCTGTATTTTAAAATGAGCTTAAAGATATATTTGCAAATTTTTGTATGTTTCATGCCAGGCAGAAAAGCAGCTGGCTAAGTACTTTGGCAGTTGTTTATCCTCCTAAACAGGGCCCCCCTGATTTATAGCAGTAGCAGGAGACAAGTTTCTCAAAGTCATAAAAAGAAAATACAGGCTGGGAGCAAAGGTTACACTGACCCTACATATTACAGAATACAATCAAGCTGCAAAAACACTAATTAAGAGTTGGTAAATAGTAAGTTCTCTGTTAAGATAGAACTTAATACCACGAGCCATTTGTTTTAGCCATTTGTTTTGGAATGCAGGGGCAACAGGGGCAAAAGGTGATCTGGTAATTAAGGTGCCTTGTCGAGGCAAATGTAAGATATATGGCTACTTGTCTGCCATTTATGGATAGAAGGAAATATAGCTCTTTGTATCCCATAAAAGGTAATAGGAAATGGGTGTATCTTTTATGATTGGTTCTAGCAAACAGCCAATAGGAATTTCAACCAGGCTGATTGGACAGAGGCAGCCAAAGGAGGAGCAAGGGGGCAGGGTTGAGGAAATATAAGTGCTGGCCATCAGGGCTGGAGGGCAGGCAGAGCTTTGGTAACCATATACCACTGTGCCTCTCATTTATTTGTCTGACAAATAAATTATTATTTTAATTTCTCTATTGCTGCGTTGAATATTTCATTCCAGCTAAGCGTTAACCACAAGCAGGGTGCTACACTAACAGAGCCTCAGTTTTATCTGAACTGAGTTTCAGTTTGTTGGCTCTCATCCAGTCCATTATCGAGGCAAGACACCGGTCCAGCACTTCCACTGTCTCACCTGCAGATGTGAAGGAGAAGTAGAAGTATCATCAGCATACTGCTGACAACATTCTCCAAACCCCCAGATAACTCCACTCAGCGGTTTCATGTAGATGTTAAATGACATAGGGGCTAGGATTGAGCATTTGTGGTATTAAAAGTCAGGAGATTTCAGCAGAAAATGATGAGATGTGCACTAACTGTGAACAAAACATTGTGGCCACTCCAAATATTTTGCAGGAACAAGCAGTACCGAGAGCAGGCTAATGAGCACAAATCACGGAGAGGGGTTATTGGTTTGGGGTTTTGTTGTAGTTCTTTTCGTGGATTTTGTGCTTTTATATTGCACTTTTATGTTGTGAGATCTGCGGATGAAGGGCAGTGTCCTTTTTCCTCCATTTTTCAAAGTTTTTTAGTATTATTATTATTTTCCAGAGTTTCAATACATACATACATATTCTACATATTTTCCTTCATTTATTCCCTTTAGATTTCCCACCCCATCCCACCCTGGCTTCCTATTTTTCCTTTTTATGCTGCATATCCATATAACAAAAAATTACCACCCGTTATTATTCTATTCATTATTCCGGTTTGTAATTACTTTTGCTTATATATAAATTCCTACTTGTAGATTTATTTGGTTGTTTTACCTCTTTAGGATAGTGTACGAATTTAATAAATACTACTACTACACTACTCATAATGAAGCCACAATCAAAAGGACATCTGGAGGGGCCTTTAAGCATGTGACGTACCCATTTGTGCTGTGAAGACAATGAGAAGGCTGGCTTACTTTATAATTGCCCTAAAGAGTCAAGAACTAATGTATGTGATGCTGTGAAGACAAGGAAAATGCTGGCTTGCTTTATAGTGATCCTAAAAATTACAGACCTAGGGTGAATCTACACACAGGGGTGGGGGGTGGGGGGACTATAAATAAGTCAGAAATTAGATCATTATAATTAAAGAAAAAAACCCTATGTAAAATCCCATAGAAAAGTTTTTTGCTCTACAGCGCCATCTGGTGTTGCATGTTTATAATGCATTCAAACTGTGTTTTTTTGACTAATGTAGCTGAGTCCCTAATGGATGTGAAACACTTTGAACTCTTAAAACAGGTATGGGATGACTGTATTATTATTATTATTATTATTATTATTATTATTATTACTATTATTGCTCATTGAGTTTATATACCACACTATACCCAAAGGTCTCAGGGCAGTTCACATAAAAGATCACAACATATATAATCAATATAAAAACAACAACCCAATAAAACCCTCCCTCCAGAAAAGATCCACATTTTAAAAGGGTATAGGATGTAAAACAGATAAACCAAAGGCCTGATTAAAAAGGAACATTTTTGCCTGGCGCCTAAAGGTATATAATGAACTTCCCTATGGAATACTCTCCCCAGGCAGGGAGCCACTGCAAAGAAGGCCCTGTTCTCGTGTTGCCACCCTCCGCACCTCTTGAGGAGAAGGCACAAAGGAGGACGGCCTCAGAAGGTGATCTCAGAGTGTAACCCTCCAGGCAGCAGGAGAAACACCCCTGAATTCATTGGTTCATCCTTCATGCATGTTGCTTTTCTTCAGATCCCTGTGTTCTCCTCCATCTCTTCCCTTCAGCCTTCCTGGCTGCGGTACCCTGGCACCACATTTTCCTTGTGCTGCTCTCTGAAGTTTCGTTCCCAGCCAACTAGACGCGCCGAACATACATTCTGCCACTGGAAGCTTTGTTCTCCGAGCTGCGGGAACACCGGTGACATCACACACTTGTGCCTGCCGGAGACTTTCCTGCTGCTAGCCCAGAGCAGAACATCCCTCCCTAGTCCCGAAAATACTAAGCTCAGGTGGAGAGTGCCAGCTGGACCGGAGCCCAAAACAGATGTGACGGGAAACAAAGAGGACAGGATCAGAATGCACGGGGGAGAATCCCAGGTTGGTAGAAGTAGTTTTTAACAAGCCTTCGTGTGCCCCCCCCCACAATTTTTTTTTAGAACGGAGCGTTCTTAGATTGACCACAAAACTTTTACTGTCATTGGAAAACAAGAGAAGGAATGGAACGGAATGTCCTAGAGGAGGGCACGACTGGCAGACCAGCTGAAATCCTGAAGAGATGGGCTGCAGCATTTTGTTGTAGGTCTCACTTATAGGTGGTTTTAAGAAGTCTGGGTTTGGAAAGTGGCTGCAGACATTTAAAGAAACTTTAATAATAATAATAATAATAATAATAATAATAATAATAATAATTTATTATTTATACCCCGCCCATCTGGCTGGGCTTCCCCAGCCACTCTGAGTGGCTTCCCAAAAAATATTAAAATACTGTAATACATCAAACATTAAAAGCTTCCCTAAACAGGGCTGCCTTCAGATGTCTTCTAAAAGTCTGGTAGTGGTTGTTCTCTTTGACATCTGGTGGGAGGGCGTTCCACAGGGTTACTACCACTACCGAGAAGGCCCTCTGCCTGGTTCCCTGTAACTTGGCTTTTCGCAGTGAGGGAACCGCCAGAAGGCCCTTGGCGCTGGACCTCAGTGTCCGGCTAGAACGATGGGGGTGGAGACGCTCCTTCAGATATATTGGCTGAGGCCATTTAGGGCTTTAAAGGTCAGCACCAACACTTCGAATTGTACTCAGAAACGTGATGGGAGCCAATGTAGGTCTTTCAAGACCGGTGTTATATGGTCTTGACGGCCGCTCCCAGTCACCAGTCTAGCTGCCGCATTCTGGATTAGTTGTAGTTTGTGGGTCACCTTCAAAGGTAGCCCCACGTAGAGCATATTGCAGTAGTCCAAGCGGGAGATAACCAGAGCATGCACCACTCTGGCGAGGCAGTCCACAGGCAGATAGGGTCTCAGCCTACGTACCAGATGGAGCTGGTAGACAGCTGCCCTGGACACAGATTTGACCTGTGCCTCCATGGACAGCTGTGAGTCCAAAATGACTCCCAGGCTGAGCACCTGGTCCTTCAGGGGCACAGTTACCCCATTCAGGACCAGGGAGTCCTCCACACTCGCCTGCCTCCTGTCTCACGAAAACAGTACTTCTGTCTTGTCAGGATTCAACCTCAATCTGTTAGCTGCCATCCATCCTCCAACCGCCTCCAGACACTCACACAGGACCTTCACCACCTTCACTGGTTCTGATTTAAAAGAGAGGTAGAAGCAAGGGAAGCTTATGGAATATCCAGAACTGGCAAAACTAACAGAAAAATTACATGAAAAGGACAACAAAGACTTTAAAAGAGAATGGGAACCATTTACAACATGTATGAAGAGGCAACATAAAGAAATGGACTCATTGGGAGGGTTTGAGTAAACAATCACAACTGTATACAACAAAAAATAAGACTATATGTATTGAGAAAATTTGGGGGAAACAATACGCAAGGTGAACAATATGGAAATAAAACAAAACGGGAGTATGGAGGAAGTCCAGGGGAGGAGGGTCAAAATATGAAAAATTGTTAAAGATATATTGTTAGAAGAAGTATACATGGAAAAATCAATAAAAATTATTTTAAAAAAAAGAATTCCCATGCATTGCAGTTTGCCCCATGCAGAGCTATAATTCCCAGCACCCATAGCAAACTACAGTTCCCAGTATTATTGAGTATTATTGAATACATATTGCTTTATATGTATGTTTTATACAAAGCCAGTGTGGGTTTCACCATGCTTGTTGGTTATATATATATATATATATATATGCAGGTTTTGGTGTCCTCGGGTGTCTTCCCGTGTAAAAGTTGGGGTGTCTAGGCGACGTTTCGACGAGGTCTCACTCGTCATCTTCAGGCTGGTGCTTTCGGCTTCTTGTTACTGGAACAGAGCTGGAATATATATATATATATATATATAAAATTCCTGGAGGCCAAGATCCAAGTTTGGGGTAAGTACACTTTGGTGAGAGAACCCCAGCAGAGATTTAAAATCACAAAATATGCAGCAAAGTAAAGCATGGAATTATAGATTCTTAGGACTTTGAAATATGCCTTTCCAAGTGTGTTCCAAAATTTGCCTCTTTCTCCAACATAGGGAAAACCCATACATCAGCTAAGTTACAATTTGGTTTACTTACAAACTCTTCAAAAGTCTGGTCCATGTGCTTTTCCATACAGCAGTCAGAAAAGCTGCACAGGCAGTAAAACTTGGCTAAGTTTCAATGTGGGAAATGTTCCTAGGTTATTGGTACAGAAACTCAAAAGAGGTTTGTGAAGGCCAGGTTGCTGAGGTAGAGC
Organism: Podarcis siculus; assembly: GCA_034642415.1. Classification (NCBI taxonomy): domain Eukaryota; kingdom Metazoa; phylum Chordata; class Lepidosauria; order Squamata; family Lacertidae; genus Podarcis; species Podarcis siculus. The sequence continues at coordinate 7,770,381 of JAXCMG010000019.1, forward strand.
AACTACCTCAAAACCTCCTTACAAGCTGAATTCACATGGTAGACTGGGAAGGGAACAAAGACTTGATGACCTATTTCCTCCCAAAGTAAGGGAAGTTACATGGCTAGAAGCCTGGCAGGGCATATTACAAACCACCCCAATCTCCACAGCAAGTTTTCTGTTTTGGAGCCAAGAAGGTTGTGCCTATGGAAGAAGCAAGAGACCCTATTGGATTATAACGCTGGGAACCTCTCCAGTCTCCATCGTAGGCCAAGGTTGTGTATGTGTGTAAATAAACCAGCTTTCCAGGTTGTGTGGCCAGCAGGACTAAACAGCTTCTGGCGCAGCAAAAACTAACACACCACTGTTTCCTGCTAACTACCTCTCTAAAGGACGGAGGGACTTGCACCCCTCTCCTGCTTTGTTAATTGCCCATCTCCCTGCTCCTTTGTTTGTATAACAACTCTGCCATTCTAAACCCAAATATCGATCAATTCTTTTCTTGGACCCAGGAATTTAGTGTCTCACACCCCACCAAATCATAACAGCATTAGCCCTTCCTTTAGTGGTGTCCAATTTTTTTTCAAAGAGGGCCAGATTTGATGAAGCGAAGGTCATGAAGGCCAATCAAAGTTGGTAACCTTTTTTTAGGATGGATGTTGTTGAGCTATTTTTAGGATTCTACCCCAGGAAGTAAACTGCCACAGGGGCCGGATTAAACCGACTGGTGGGCCAGATTAAGCCCTCCAAACAGACTTTGGACATCCCTAAGCATGTTCATTATATGAGGCTGCTTATCCCGCAGAAGATCGGCAGTTCGGATCTCCATGACAGGGTGAGCTCTCGTCGTTCGGTCCCTGCTCCTGCCAACCTAGCAGTTCAAAAGAACGTCAAAGTGCAAGTAGATAAATAGGTACCACTCCAGCGGGAAGGTAAACGGCATTTCCATGCGCTGCTCTGGTTCGCCAGAAGCGGCTTAGTCCTGCTGGCCACATGACCCGGAAGCTGTACACCGGCTCCCTCGGCCAGTGAAGCAAAATGAGTGCTACAACCCCAGAGTCAGCCACGACTGGACCTAACGGTCAGGGTCCTTTAAGCATGTTCATTATATGAGGCTGGTTATCCGGCATGAAGTTCAAGGGCTTGAAGGAAGAACAAATCCTGCATGTTCTGTTTGCACCTAGGATGATGCTTCATAGGAGCCAGTGTGGTGTAGTGGTTAAGAGCGGTGGACTCGTAATCTGGTGAACCGGGTTCGCTTCCCCACTCCTCCACATGCAGCTGCTGGGTGACCTTGGGCCAGTCACACTTCTCTGAAGTCTCTCAGCCCCACTCACCTCACAGAGTGTTTGTTGTGGGCGAGGAAGGGAAAGGAGATTGTTAGCCGCTTTGAGACTCCTTCGGGTAGTGATAAAGCAAGATATCAAATCCAAACTCTTCTTGTTCTTCTTCTTCTTCATGCTTTGGGGGGTGGGGGTGGGGGAAACAAGCCTACATCTCTGACTAGCTGCTAAAATGTTTCCTCTGGAATTGTTTTCTGCACGCTCAGAGCATCAGGCCAGTTTCCTCTTTGTGTGGCTAATGATCAGTAGACCAGGCCATGAGACACTTTCACCACAAGCAAGTCAGGGGTTCGGACCAAAACAAGGAACCCAAAACATTTGCAATAGAGGCAATTCAGTGACGTAATCTCCAGCTGTCTTTTTTTTTAAGACAGCCACTGACGTTTTATTTACAGTACTTGTTTCATTCCATTTCTTACCCCATCCTTTACTATAGGATTCCAGAGAAAGTTACAATGAAAAGATCTACAATTATAATGCAAATTAAACAGATACAGCCATAAAACAAAATTGTAGAAACAGGGGGGGAAACCTATTCCATGTGTAAAAAAAGCAATACAAAGACTTAACAAAAAATATCTATTAGATAAACATAATTTAAAATAGGTCCAGTGTTTTTTGGGTAAAGATCTTCACTTAAAAGGCTTGTTGAAAAAGGAAGGTCTTCGGTATAAATATAACAAAATTATTTTTTGCCCTTTTTTAAAGTTCTTATTTATACTTTTCAAGTTTATACATTTCATTAGTTTTACAATCAACTTAACATTTCAAAGTTTGACTTCCTTCCCCTTCTTTCTGCGGTTCCTTAAATTTATTTTTTAATATCTTCTGCATATCCAAATTCATTTAATTTGTTCATTTAATTATCTACTTTAAATATATACTCTTATGAAACTGCAGGTTCTTACCCTGCTACTGTTTTTATCTGTTTGCAATTTATCTGTAAATATTCAATAAGCCATTTCCATTCATTTATAAAAAGTTTGTTATCTTGATTTCTTATTCTTCCGGTAAGTTTCGCCATTTCTGCATATTCCATAAGTTTTTGTATCCATTCTTCCTTTGCTGGGACTTCTTTCCATTTTGGGGCAAGTAACACTCTTGGCGCTGTAGTCACATACATGAATAAGTTTCTATACAATTTAGGTAGCTGCCAAAACAACTTTGTGTCTGGATTCTCACTTTTTGAAATATGGCAAGTCTATTGCCTACACACTAACCTACTTGAAGCACAAAAATGCAGCTTTTCTCCAACTGGAATCTTTCCTGCTCATCTTCAACATGCTGCTTTCAATCTAGATTGATTCTAGATCCTGCCATCCAGAAGGGTGGGTGTGGTTATTTGAGATGTATTTGAAAACCCTCGGAAGAAGTGCCAACAATGAAAGATTGGCAACATAATTTTTTTGAAATGATTGAATTAGCAAAAATGACGGCAACAATTAGAATGCAATCTAATCAAAATCTCAAACAGGAGTGGAAATGTGTAGAAGAATACATGACCAAAACATGCTCCAACAAGAATTTATTGATATGTATAGACTGATTTCACAAAGTTAAGTTAAGCTAAGCAGATATATAAGACTGAATGTTTAATTATTAAGATACAAAAAGACAATCTCAATAATAAAGTTATAAAATAATAACAAGGAAGTCACGCACAGGTGGAGGGAAGACACAGGGCAAGAAATAAGAAATGGATAAATGCTGGAACATAATGAAATGTGAAAATGTGAATTTACGAATATAATGTATATGTATCATTATGTAAAGATTTCATATATGTATTGCAACATTAATAATAAATAATTTTTTAAAAAAATTAATGAAAACCCTCCCTTGGAGGAGGTGATCCACACCTTTTTCTCCCTGCACATGAGTAGGCAAACTAAGGCCCACAGGCCGGATCAGGCCCAATTGCCTTCTGGATCCGGCCCGCAGACGGTCTGGGAATCGCCGCGTGGATCACCAGCACGCACGTTCTTTCTTTCTCTCTCCCTCCCTCTCCCTCACACGGCGGTGGTGGCGGCGCCTCCTCCCTCCCTGGCGTCTCTCTGCCCTGCCTAGAGGAGGAAGAGGGCTGGGCTTTGTTGGTGCCAGCAGCAGCAGCAGCGCTCAAGAGGCTGCCATTTTAAGCAGCCCCTCTCTGGAGCCCTTTCACGTGCCGCTCATTGTCCCCCCGCCGCCGCTTCCACCAGCCCCTGCTGCTCGCAAGACACAGGTAAGCAGCCATCAGGGCTTGTGGTGCTCTTGCATCACCCCCCCCCCAATATAGTCTGGCCCCCCACAAGGTCTGAGGGACAGTGGACCGGCCCCCTGCTGAAAAAGTCTGCTGACCCCTGGTCCAGGTGAATGAAAAAGGGAGCGGTGATTGCAGTTGTGGGGAACACCCACCCGTAATGTCATTGGGCAGCTGTGGGTCCACAAAGACACCACTGCCAGGACTGCCGACATCTGTATTCAAAGGGATGTGCTGTGGGAGCAAGGCAGAGTCAACCTGCAGCAAGCTTTTCTTTTTGGAACGAAACCAAATTCTCAAGAAGCGTTTTCCAGGGACACACACGTAAAAACACCAATGTGTCTAATTTGTTTGTGTGTGTTATGCAGGGGGAAAGTAAGTACTCAGTCTCCACTGCTCCTGGAATAAAATGTCATGCTCACACAGGCGAAGAAAAAAATATTCCTAAAAAGGAAATGAATGGTTAAAGAGGGTGCACATGTAACCACAGAGGCGTCTTTTGTGGCAATCAGGAAATGACTACTGTATTGACCTCTAGCATGACATGTCAGGACTGACAGCAAGGAAGCGGAATGTGTGGAAAGAGCATCCTATGGTTGGGTCTGTGTCCCCATGAGTCATGCGTGGATTTAGTTATTTTTTTAAATAATAATTTTTATTAGTTTTCAGTTACAATCTTGTCACCTGCGGATTTAAACATGGCAAAGAAATACAAAAAAATGACTTACATGTGGGCAAAATAACTTAGGAACATAGGGTTGATAATAAAACTAACTTAGGAACATAGGGAGTTCCCTTCTACAGAGTCTGCCCATTGGGTCCACTTAGAATACAGGGACGCGGGTGGCGCTGTGGTCTAAACCACTGAGCCTTTGGGGCTTGCTGGTCGGAAGATCGGCGGTTTGAATCCCCGCGACGGAGTGAGTCCCGGTTGCTCTGTCCCAGCTCCTGCCAACCTAGCAGCTTGAAAGCACACCAGTGCAAGTAGATAAATAGGTACCACTGCGGTGGGAAGGTAAACAGCGTTTCCATGCACTTTGGCTTCTGTCACAGTGTCCCGTTGCGCCATAAGCGGTTTAGTCATGCTGGCCACATGACCCGGATAGCTGTCTGTGGACAAACGCCAACTCCCTCGACCTGAAACGATATGAGCGCCGCAACCCAATAGTCGCCTTTGACTGGACTTAACCATCCAGCGGTCCTTGAACTTTTTTTCCACCACTTAGACTGGCTCAGTATATCCTACACTGACTGGCAGCAGCTCTCTAGGGCTTCAGGCAGCAGTCTCACCCATCCACACCTGGAGATACTCTGGGGTAGAGCAGATGCTCTGAGCTTTGCTCAGTTAATTAATACCTGTAGAGCCGGGATGGACAAACTGGTGATCTTGACAAGTTGCTAGAGTCACTTCCCTGTTCCCACCAAAGAAACTATTGTGGTTACATGTACAGACACTTTGAGTACTTTAGGAATGGCAAATCAAGCATATTGCAAATGTTTTGCTGGGAAATTCAAGAGCACATTACTTCTGCTCAAAGTATTAACTGGGGCACTTTCCCCCATGCTTGCTTATTTATTGATTTATTGCTTTGTTTTGTTGAGATTATTATTGTTGTAAAAGTAAATGAAAACAATAGAAAAAAGAAAAAGAGGCTACATTAGTTAAAAAATAAAAGCAGAGAAAACAGCAATCACAAAATAACCAACAAATATAAATAAGATTACAAAACTATATACAGAAAATATGTTGATGGAGAAACTATTTGTTTCCCTCAAGCCAGGATAAATCAAGGTTCCAGGCTTCTATTGACATGTAAATGTGGCCAGTTCTTATTTTGCCTGAGTTTGTTGTTTTCCTCTTCCCTCCTTGTCCCTTTTGCCTTGTGTGTCATGCCTTTTAGGTTGTAAGCCCAATGGCAGGGACTGTCTTGTTTTAACATTACATGTAAGCCACTGTGGAATTCTTTTTGTCTGAAGAGTGGGGTACAAATGATCTAAATAAATATGCGTATTGTTGTGTTCTTGTTGTTTCAAATGAAGTTAATATGGAGGGCAGAGTTACTCTGCCGAGATCATTTTACTATCGCTCTTTTTCATACCGAGAAGGGGTGGATCAAACCGCTTAAGGATAACGCAAACTTCCTCGTCATCTTAGAAAAATGAGGTCCACGGGAATTAGTTGGCTTTATTGTTCTCTTCACAGAGAGCAAACCAACGGCCACAATTGCATCGCCTCATTTCAGGAAGCCTCTGGCAGCAACCGGACACCAACCTCTGCCTTGAGACTCACTAGAGAGTTGGATAATTAGTGCCAAGTGTATACTGTAATTCCTCCAACACAGAGTGAAAATACAGGTGTTTTACGGCATACGCCCCGTGTGTTTTGATGTCATAACGGGGGGGGGGGGATACTTCTGATAATTAATTACGCATAGGAAAGTTGCATAGGGAAGGGTGGAGCATTTGTCGTACGGCCACATGGATCAGAGGGCTGGCTGAACGTCAGATGGAGACATTCTTGGGCAATTGCCAGGGCCCCAATTCCTGGGAGGGTCTGTTGCTGACAGTGCTGGATTTACATATAAGCTAAACAAGCTTTAGCTTAGGGCCCCACTCTCTTAAAGGTAAAGGTAAAGGTAAAGGTAAAGGTAAAGGAACCCCTGACCATTAGGTCCAGTCATGGCCGACTCTGAGGTTGCGGCGTTCATCTCGCTTTATTGGCCGAGGAAGCCAGCGTACAGCTTCCAGGTCATGTGGCCAGCATGACTAAGCCGCTTCTGGTGAACCAGAGTAGTGTACGGAAACGCCGTTTACCTTCCCGCCAGAGTGGTACCTATTTATCAACTTGTACTTCGACGTGCTTTCGAACTGCTAGGTTGGCAGGAGCAGGGACCGAGCAAAGGGAGCTCACCCCGTTGCGGGGATTCGAACCACCGACCTTCTGATCTGCAAGTCTTAGGCTCTGTGGTTTAACCCACAGCGCAACCCGCGTCCCTTCCCCCACTCTCTTGGGGGCCCCCCCAAAAGAACTGATGGAAAAAAACAACAATGTACATTTCCAAAATATAAGATAAAAAACAAATAAAATAAAACCTACATACAGCAACAGTGTTTTGCATTGTGCAGGCTCCTATGATGTAAGTAATGGGCCCTGCCTGCTAGCCTGCTCCCTAAAATATCACTGGTTTGCTCATTTCTATATACAGTGGGGTACCTTGGTTCTCATATATTCAACACAAAAAACAGCGACAATTTGTCGTTGACAAAGGACAGCTGGACATATAAAGGGCCCCATTACCTTCAGTAGCTCAGGGCCTCATCAAACCTAAATCCGGCCCTGGTTGCTGACCCCTGCCCTGGACACCCACTCCTCCTCCTCACTTTCTTTTGCCATACTCCTTGCTCAGTGTAATTATTTATTTCTTAAGAGCTGCCTCCAACTAAATTCCATTCAGAGTAAGCCCCTTGAAAGGAATGTCTCTTAAGTTAGCTGTGCCCTCAGTTTCAGTGGGTCTGTTCTGAGTGGGGCTAACAATGGAGACCACCCCCAAATTTATTACCCCACTCTTCTTCCCAAAGGCACCCAGGGCAGCAAACACCAGGCTATGAAAACAATGCAATTAAAAATAAAATAAACATTTGAAACATTTACAAACCATTAAAAACAAAAAACTTATCTGAAGCGTATACATACCATTAAAAATATTTTAAAACTATCACATATGCACACACCTGATAACTTCACTTCTCCTAAGCCAGGGAGAAATACATTGGGCAATCAATATAGCTTATAACATTGATATGGCAGCGTGGGAAAGATCTTGGAAAGGAGATGTAAAATTTACAGCATGCTATGCATTAAAAGAAAACTGCATGAAGATGATGTATAGATGGTATTTGATGACTAGAAAGCTGGGGAAAAAATGTATGTCTAAATCCAATATATGTTGGAAGTGTCAAAAGGAAGAGGGTACTTTTTTCACATGTGGTGGTCCTGCAAAGTTGCAAAAGCTTTCTGGGAAATTATTTATAATGAATTGGGGGTGGGATTAAAATAACTTTTGTTTGAAAACCAGAAGCTTTCCTGGAGAAGAGGTGCCGAAAGATCAGGAAAAAAACCCATTTATGTATGCTACCACGACTGCCCGGATGATATACGCACAAAACTGGAAAGAGGAACCGACACCAAAAAGAGACGAGTGGCAACTAAAATGGATGGAATACGCAGAGATGGCGGAACTTACCAGAAGGTTAAGAGATCAGGATGATAAACACTTTGTAGCAGAATGGGGGAAATTTATTGAATACATATGAAAACAAGCTGTAAACAATTAGAAACATTAGCAGGATTGATATACTGTAAACTCAAGCAGTAAGGATGCTAAGGGAATTAAAAAGGATAAATGGGTAAAAAGGAAAAATAAAGATATGCAGTAAGAATTTGATAGAAAAATAAGAAAACGCAGAAGAGGAGGGAGGGAAGTCGCAGAAAACATTATTGGATTTGTGTGCGATTTATAGTTATTGTTGAATATTGTAAAATGGAAAAAGATATTTAGAAAAACCACAAAGTGACTTACTTCTCAGTAGATGTGTATAGAGAATTATAATATCACCACTTGATTCTGCTTGATGACTTGCAGTAGGATTAAATCGGTTTAGGGCTGAGTAACAAAACTTCACTTGGGCTGTATATTTTCCATCTTCCAAAGTGATACATCTCGAAAGATCTAAGAGTTTGTCCTAACAAGCAACGGGAGGGAGATGCTTACTAAATGCAGTATTTGCCTTTCAAGATCCCCCGCCTTCCTTGATAGTCAATGGGGATTAGGTGTTCTTAAAACAATTTTGCCTTCTGTTCCTCTGCTGCAGTAACTCTTAAGTACCGTCTGGCAAAAGATAAAGGCTAACAGAAGAGTAGCATTTGGTTGAACAACCAATAATTAGTTGTTGTTGTTTATTCGTGTCCGACTCTTCGTGACCCCCTGGACCAGAGCACGCCAGGCACTCCTGTCTTCCACTGCCTCCCGCAGTTTGGTCAAACTCATGTTAGTAGCTTCAAGAACACTGTCCAACCATCTCATCCTCTGTCGTCCCCGTCTCCTTGTGCCCTCCATCTTTCCCAACATCAGGGTCTTTTCCAGGGAGTCTTCTCTTCTCATGAGGTGGCCAAAGTATTGGAGCCTCAGCTTCACGATCTGTCCTTCCAGTGAGCACTCAGGGCTGATTTCCTTAAGAATGGAGAGGTTTGATCTTCTTGCAGTCCATGGGACTCTACAGAGTCTCCTCCAGCACCATAATTCAAAAGCATCAATTCTTCGGCGATCAGCCTTCTTTATGGTCCAGCTCTCACTTCCATACATCACTACTGGGAAAACCAGAGCTTTTACTATACGGACCTTTGTTGGCAAGGTGAGTGTCTCTGCATTTTAAGATGCTGTCCAGGTTTGTCACTGCTGTTCTCCCAAGGAGCATGCGTCCTTTAATTTCGTGACTGCTGTCACCATCTGCAGTGATCATGGAGCCCAAGAAAGTAAAATCTCTCACTGCCTCCATTTCTTCCCCTTCTATTTGCCAGGAGGCGATGGGCCCAGTGGCCATGATCTTTGGTTTTTTGATATTGAGCTTCCGACCATATTTTGAGCTCTTTCACCCTCATTAAAAGGTTCCAATAATAAGTACTTATTTACTAACTAGGGATGGACAGATCTGTCAGTTTCAGTTTCTATGCATTTCTCATTTTTCCAACCCTAAATTTTGTTCTCCACATTTTCACATCAGTTTTTGTTGTTTCATGGGTGCAGGTGGCACTGAGGTCTAAACCACAGAGTCTCTTGGGCTTGCCGATCGGAAGGTCAGCGGTTCGAATCCCAACCCTAAATTTTGTTCTACACACTTCCACATCAGTTTTTTGTTTTAATGCTATCGTTTGTCATCTGCTTTGAATGGAAAGCAGTCTAGAAATACAGTGGACGCTCAGGTTGCAAACGTGATCTGTGTGGGAGGCATGTTCGCAACCCGCAGCGTTCGCAACCCACAGCGCCGTGTCTGCGCACGTGTGGGTCGCGATTCAGTGCTTCTGCGCATGTGCAAAGTGCGATTTAGCTCTTCTGCGCATGCGCCGAAACCCGGAAGTAACCCGTTCCGGTACTTCTGGGTTCGGCACAGTGCGCAACCCGAAAACGCACAACCTGAAGTGTCTGTAACCGGAGAGATGACTGTACAATACAGTGGTACCTTGGGTTAAGTACTTAATTTGTTCCGGAGGTCTGTACTTAACCTGAAACTGTTCTTAACCTGAAGCACCACTTTAGCTAATGAGGCCTCCTGCTGCTGCCGCGCCGTCGGAGCACGATTTCTGTTCTCATCCTGAAGCAAAGCTCTTAACCTGAAGCACTATTTCTGGGTTAGCGGAGTCTGTAACCTGAAGCGTATGTAACCTGAAGCGTATGTAACCTGAGGTACCACTGTAAATTAAACCGAATGTTTTAAAAAGTAAGTTCTTTCCCAGAGGGAAAGATTTCTCCCCACTGGTGCAAGCAGGTAATTTTGGACTCTAATCTTCGTGAGAACAGGGGAAGCTGCCTTATACGGAGTCAAACCATTGCTGCATTTCCAACATTGACTGGTAGGGTTTCAAAACGGAGTTTCTCTATCTTCCTGCCTGGCGCACGTCTCACACGGGACGCAAGCGACGTCCCTGGCACCGACGGATCCTTCCCCCTTCTTTTTCTCCTTCCTTTCTAAACCCTGGGAAGTACCTTTGCCCCATAGCACCCTTTCCCCACCGCAGTCACAAGGGGATGAGGAGCGGGCGGCGAGCGGCTTCCGTCCCCCCCCCCGCCCCGTCGAAGCGTGAGTCACCCGCACGCGTCTTTGTGTTGCCCTGTTTCAACCGCTGCCTCGCAGCCCCCTCATTGGCTGCGAGGGGCCGCTGCCCTCTCCCGATTGGCTACGGCGCGCCTGGGCGGGGGAGGCCCTCCGGCGGGGGCAGCCAGGGTCCGCCTGCCCGGGCATCGCGGCCGCCTCTATAAAGAGGCACGTCGGGGCGGCTTCTGCATGAGACTCAGGCGGCAGAGCGGGCTTGCAGGAGACGCAAGGAGAAGCAAGGCTGAAAGAGGCGACCCAGGCTGATCCGAGGAGAGGAGATCCAGAGGTCAGATCCCACCCCGTCTTTGGAGAAGCGCCGTCGAGGCCAGACGCCGGGATGGCGTCCGCCGCGCTGCAGATCCTGGGCTTGTCGCTGTCGCTGCTGGGCTGGCTGGGGGCCATCGTGGTGGCCGGCTTGCCCATGTGGCAGGTCTCTGCCTTCATCGAGAACAACATCGTGGTGGCGCAGAGCACCTGGGAGGGCCTGTGGATGAACTGCGTGGTGCAGAGCACGGGGCAGATGCAGTGCAAGGTGCACGACTCCATCCTGGCGCTCAGCCCGGAGACGCAGGCCGGCCGGGCGCTGATGGTCATCGGGGCGCTGCTGGGGCTGGTGGCGCTGCTGGTGACGGTGGTGGGCGCGCAGTGCACCAACTGCGTGCGCCCCGGCAAAGCCAAGGACCTGATCGCGGCGGTGGGCGGCGGCCTCTTCGTGGCCTGCGGCCTGCTGGTGCTCATCCCGCCCTGCTGGTACGCCAACATCGTCATCGGCAACTTCTACGACCCCTCGGTGCCGTCGTCGCGCAAGCGGGAGATGGGCGCGGCGCTGTACCTCGGCTGGGCCGCCGCCGCCCTCTTGATGGTGGGCGGCTCGCTCATCTGCTGCTCCTGCGCCCGCAAGGGAGACCCCTCGGCTTTCCCCGTCAAGTACTCGGCTCCCAGGAGGCCCGCCACCAACGCCGCCACTTCCAACGGGGAGTACGACAAGAAGAACTACGTCTGAAGGCGGCCCCGGCAGGGGAACTTCGACGGCGGACGGCGGAGCCAGCGCAGCGGGGACTTCGCGGGGAGGAGAGGCGGCGGCGTTGGCGCGTCTCCTGGCCTCGCCGTCGAGCTTCCGAGGGGCGATCGCCTTGGCAGAAGACCAGCGCTCCCTCCCCTCTCCCTTTTAAACTGCTTTTGTCTCTTCTTCCCAAGAAAACTCTCTTTTGCGAAGAGAAGGAATCGCGCCCAGGAACTCTCCGTTGCATTTAGGACTCCTCTGGGTTTGGGGGGGAGGTTTTTTGGACCCCCAAATTGTACCGATTTCGTGGCGTCGCTTCTGAACTGGAAGCTTCGGGTGGGAACACACACACACACGGTCTGCTTCTTTTAAATTATATGTAAATGGGAGAATTTGCACTCTAAATCAAGCCGGGCAAAAAAAGAAAAAAAGAGCAGGTGTTTGGCTAGCTTTGGGAAAGCCATCCTGGTTGTAAATATTCCGGGTTGGGGGGCGGGAATTGCCTTGTTTTGTACTGTTTCAAATGATCCAAAGGGATTCGCTGGGTATTAAACGCTGAGCAAGCATTGCTTAAGATGTAAAGCTGGTTTCAATTGGCACATTTCATGTGGTTGGGAAGGCAGGAGTAATAGATCGTTTTAGAACTGGGTTTTTTAATGGCTCCTCGAATTTGCATCTTTGGAGTAAAACTGGAGTATGGCTGTGATCCCAAGTGGTTTCAGTTCGGCCAGATGTGAAGTCAGTGGGATTGTGCAAAGGCTGGCTTGAGGGTCAGAGCTTCCCTGTGTTCAAAGGGCAGGGCACTAATAGGGTAAGATTTCCTCCCTACACACTTGCCTTAAAAGTGTTGGGTTCTGTTTTTTAAAAAACTTTCCAGTGTATGTTGTTAACGATTAAGCTGTGCGATAAGGAGGAGAATTTCACACTTGGATTTATTTTTTATTAATGACCGTGTCAGTATTTTTTGCCTCTAAATAAAAATCCATCCCGGTTCCAAAAGACTGGTCAAGTAATCAGTTTCTCAAGGTTTCAATTCCCAATTTTTCTTTTTCGTTTACATTGCACTCTTAATTTACAGAATTGCTTTTGCATAAGCTTCGATCATTTCCGTGGGGTTGACACAGGAGTCAAGACTGGTACTGGATTCTACCGTTTTGTAACCTAAACTTAATCCTCTGTTGTTCCGAGCAGTATTTTCGAATCCAAGATCGTTGACTGTTTTATATATTGTGTATATTTATATAAATATTACAACTGCATGTGGTTTTTTGGTCATTTTTAAGGAGGGAAACCGTATCTGCTCACGTTTACCAAGTGTCCCTGAAGCTGAATTGGGTTCCTTTTGTCTTTCTTGCTGCCTGGTCTGCTTCCTTTAGTTCTGTAGGACCAACCCAGATGGGGTAAAGGCACTTTCAGATTGTGGCTATTTTGGGGTGGGATCCAGTCATGCCCAGGCAGGTTCAGGTCGTGCAGTGATAATCGAATGGGAGAGCTCCTTGTGCAACAAACCTGCTTCCCTAGAGGATCAGGCCAATGACCCATGTAGTCTAGCCTTCTGTCCTCACAGTGGCCAACCAGATGTCCCAACGGGAAACTTGCAAGCTAGACGAAAGCGCAAAAAGTGCAGGAAACTGATAGGAAAATGCACTGGAAACTCTGGGATGGTACTTTCCCATTGACGCAAAGTCCTCTACCCTCCTTGCAAACAAATAGGGACGAATGTTCAAGTAAAAGAGGTTGCCTGTCAATGTCCTAACAGGTTTAAGACATAATTTTGAGAGTAGGCTAGCAGGAGAGAGACCAATGCTTTTCCTCCGCAACCTTTGTGTGCGTTTGTGGCTGCTGTCCGACTCTTTTGAAACTTAGCCCAGCCTTCCTCAGCCTCAAGTTGTTTTTCATTCTGGGTGCTGAGTATTTGTTTAGTTTCAAAGCCCTGCTTGGCGGTGCAAGGAGATTAGTTCAAATCCGGCAGGGGTGGGGGCGGGTGGGCTGCTCCGATTTTAATAGCCGCCAACCGACCTCTGTGGGTCTGATTCTTCGGGGCATGAAACTGGCACCTCTTTTGTTCACATGCCTTTCTCTGTGTGCCGGAGCACAATTCCTCCAGGAAAAGGTGGGTTTTCTTTCGTCTGATTCAAATGCCAGAAGGGAAGCTATTGTTAAAACTCCAGGTTTGAATGCATGTTACAAGAAAAGAAGTTGCGTAGAACGGAGCAAATGTTTCCGCTGAGTAAAATTGCTACAGCTCTCTGCTGCAACAGCTACAAACCTATAAAAAAAAAAGATGTGGCAGCAGGTTGTGACTTCAGGACAGTCTTATCCCTTAATACGGGATGCGGGTGGCGCTGTGGGTTAAACCACAGAGCCTAGGACTTGCCGATCAGAAGGTCGGCGGTTCGAATCCCCGCAATGGGGTGAGCTCCCGTTGCTTGGTCCCAGCTCCTGCCCACCTAGCAGTTTGAAACCACACCAAAGTGCAAGTAGATAAATAGGTACCACTCTGGCGGGAAGGTAAACGGCGTTTCCGTGTGCTGCTCTGGTTCGCCAGAAGCGGCTTAGTCATGCCGGCCACATGACCCGGAAGCTGTATGTTGGCTCCCTCGGCCAATAAAACGAGATGAGCGCCACAACCCCAGAGTCAGCCACGACTGGACCTAATGGTCAGGGGTCCCTTTACCTTTATCCATTAATACAGTCTTTGCCAACCTGGTACAGTCACCGCTTGCTTGCTGAACGCCTTGGAACTCATACGTTTCAACTCCGGAACGATCGAAAACCAGAAGTGAGTGTTGTGGTTTTCGAACTATTTTCAGAAGCCAAACATCCAGCGCAGCTTCCTCGGCTTCTGACTGGCTGCAGGACGCTCCTGCAGCCAATCAGAAGCCACGTCTTGGTTTTCAAATGGTTCTGGGAGTCAAACGGACTCCTGGAACGCATTCTGTTCGAGAACCAAGGTACAGTGGTACCTCGGATTACAGATGCTTCAGGTTACAGACGCTTCAGGTTACAGACTCCGCTAACCCAGAAATAGTACCTCAGGTTAAGAACTTTGCTTCAGGATGAGAACAGAAATTGCGCCGCGGTGGCGCAGCAGCAGTGGGAGGCTGCATTAGCTAAAGTGGTTCAGGTTAAGAACAGTTTCAAGAATGGACCTCCAGAACGAATTACGTTCTTAACCCGAGGTACCACTGTACGATTGTACCCTCCAGCTGTTTTGGACTACAACTCCCATCAGGCTGTGTTGGATGGGGTTGATGAGCATTGTAGCCCAGCAAAAGACAGATGGAACCAAAGGTTGCCTTAGGCTGAAAAGGATGGTGCCAGAAGTAGAAAAGATACAGAAAAGAGAGTCCAGTATGACAAAAGCGTTGGAGCACCTGTCCGATAAAGAAGCGTTTGGGGGTTTTCGGTTTAGGAGAGAGACCACTGGTGGGGATGATAGGATTTTAGGCATGCAGAAAAGTGGGGGAAGGACTGTAGCTCAGTGGTAGGGCATCTGCCTTGCATGCAGAAGGTCCCAGGTTCAATCCCTGGCGTCTCCAGGGATTGAACTCCTACAATTCTGATTCTATGAAGAGTCTGTCCGAAACCCTAGAGCAGTGTTTCCCAACCTTGAGCCTCCAGCTGTTTTTGAACTACAACTCCCATCATCCCTGACTAGCAAGACCAGTGGCAAGGGATGATGGGAATTGTAGTCCAAAAACAGCTGGAGGCCCAAGGTTGGGAAACACTGCCCTAGAGAGCCACTGCCAGTCAATATAGACAATACTGGGCTGGATGGACCAATTTCTAAGTGGCTAGAAATTTCAGCATCTTTCTCTCCCTTCATTGTCAAAGTCTGGGTCATCCAGTGAAATGGATAGGCAGTAAATTTGAGGCACTGGCTTCTTACTAGATTTGGATCCTCCTCCATCACCTGCCACAAGCTCAGACATCACTGTCAATTTCCAGGACAGTCTTCCAGAGTGGCATCATTTTTCATGGTGTGGGGTCCATGAGTGGTTGCTCTTGTTGGTTACACACACAGGTGTTTACTGAGATTCTGAGCCAAGTCATACCATTATTTGTCACTCTTTTTACACTACACTACACTACACTACACTACACTACACTACACTACACTACACACACACACACATACACATTATTGGCAACCCAGTCCAGAAAAAGAGATTGGCATGAACAGGGGCATCTTGGAAGTGGTTTACTGAAAAATGAGCTGTGAATTTTTGAGGTTAAAAACTAATAACCAGGACTATTCAACATTCTTTGTCCATTAACAGAAGGGTAGATTTAATGCTGCTCCCTGGAGGAATCTAATGCAATAGTTGCACTCTTGAAAACCCGTGCTTAGAGAAGGATTTCACAAGTAGGGTTGCCATATAAATTCGATTTCCTGCACTGGCAGACGGTTGGGCTAAATGGCCTTTGTGATCCCTTCCAACAATTCTATATCCTTCATTACTGGTAGGCCTGTGCAATTATTTTAAAATGTCCCTTTAATGATCTCTTCCTGTTGTTTTAAAATGTTTTCATGTCCCTGTGCACTACCCCAATGTTTTGGGAAAGAGTGGTGAATAAATACTTTGATAAATGAATCAAACGAAATATTATTAATGCAAGCGAGAAATCCTTTGAAGAAATGTCAGCTTCCTGTTTTGGACGTCGTCACTCCATGCCTCTCCACTTCATGTTAGAGTAGATAAAGACATCTTCCTGTTTGGTATTTCTAAGAACATAAGAAGAGCCTTGATAGATCAGGCCAATGGCCCATCTAGTCCAGAATTCTGTTCTCACAGTGGCCTGTGGGGAGCTCCAGAGAAGAGAAGAGTTTGGATTTGATATCCCGCTTTATCACTGCCCTGAGGAGTCTCAAAGCGGCTAACAATCTCCTTTCCCTTCCTCCCCCACAACAAACACTCTGTGGGGTGAGTGGGGCTGAGAGACTTCAGAGAAGTGTGACTAGCCCAAGGTCACCCAGCAGCTGCATGTGGAGGAGCAGGGAATCGAACCCGGTTCACCAGATTACGAGTCCACTGCTCTTAACCACTACACCACGCTGGCTCTCTTAAGCTCAAAAGCAGGACCTGAGAGCAAGAGGACTTTCTCCCTCCTGTGGGTTCCAGCGACTGGTATTCAGAAGCATCGCTGCATCTGAGAGCCAGTGTGGTGTAGTGGTTAAGAGCAGTGGACTTGTAATCTGGGGAACCGGGTTCGCGTCTCCGCTCCTCCACATGCAGCTGCTGGGTAACCTTGGGCAAGTCACACTTCTCTGAAGTCTTTCAGCCCCACTCACCTCACAGAGTTCTTGTGGGGGAGGAAGGGAAAGGAGAATGTTAGCCCCTTTGAGACTCCTCTGGGTAGTGATAAAGCGGGATATCAAATCCAAACTCTTCTTCTTCTTCTTCTTCTGACTGTGGAGGCAGAGAGCTTAGTCCTCGTGGCTAGTAGCCACCAATGGCCTTTCCCTCCACAAATTTGTCTAATCGTCTTTCAAAGCCATTGAATTCTCCTGAACATCCTGGAGGTCCCGGGCCACAGAGAGGTTAGGCTGGCCTCAACCAGAGCCAAGGCTTTTTCGGCTGTGGCTCCGATCTGGTGGAACGCTCTGTCACAAGAGACTAGGGCCCTGCGGGACTTGGCATCTTGACATCTCGGCAAGACAGAGCTGTTCCACCAGGCCTTTGGCCAAGGCACAGCCTGACCCCCTCCTTTGGTAATTCTTCACAGAACTCTAGCCCAATGGTTGCCATCAATTTGATCTGAACTGATTTAATAATGAATGATTTTAGAATGCTGTATTATTTTATGGTTGTTAGCTGCTCTTCGGCTGGGGAGGGCGGGATATAAATAAAATTTTATTATTATTATTATTATTATTGAAGTGATGGATTTTGACCAGACCCTCCAGATGAAACCCCACAGCAAATCTACTTCAAACCTGGCTGGGTCAACAAAGGGGAAATTACCCAGTCAGCAGGCAAAGGGGAAAAGGAAACGCTCAGTCACATCTGCAGCAGGATGTTTAAGGCAGTATTTCCCCTTCCTGTCCACAGATGTATTTGCCGTGCATCTGCTCTTTGGAGAATACTCCAAGCTCCTCCACCCCATTCTAAGCTAACAATTGCATTGCATGTTTTTTTTTTATATAGCATAACACAATCAAAGGAGCTTACAATGATACCATAAACACACACAATGCCTTGCGGCACCTTGAAGACTAAAGGCATGTACACATTAGCAGCTCGAAGCACAATGAGGTCATTTCCCCCCAACCCACCCCGGCTGTGGGGTTTCACATTGCTGTACACAACCTTACCTGATTTGTTTTCCCGCACAAAACCTGATTTCCTCCCCATTATGTGCCTGCAACCTGCAAAACACTTATCTAGGGGTCAGCAAACTTTTTCAGCAGGGGGCCAGTCCACTATCCCTCAGACCTTTTTTTTGGGGGGGTGGACTATATATATTTTTGGGGGGAGGGAAGAATGAATTCCTTTGCCCCACAAATAACCCAGAGATGCATTTTAAATAAAAGCACACATTCTACTCAAGTAAAGACGCCAGGCAGGCCCCACAAATAACAGTGAGTCTGTAAGTGACTGTGGAAGCCAGTTCTGGATCCACGCGTCCTTCCGCAGTGGGGACATAGGTTCCCGGACAGGAGTTGATCATGGTGAGGGTTTGCCAAGCGTGCCTTCCTCTTAGCACTTTTCTGCCTTTCATCCTGAGTTAGAGCATCTTCAAAGCCCATGACGTCTTTGGTAAAGGCTGTTCTCCAATTGGAGCACTTGCAGGCCAGTGTTTCCCAGTTGTCGGTGTTTATACTACATTTTTTAAAATTTGCCTTGAGAGAGTCTTTAGACTTCTTTTGTTGACCACCAGCATTACGCTTTCCATTTTTAAGTTCGGAATAGAGTAGTTGCTTTGGAAGACGATAATCAGGCATCCGCACAACATGACCAGTCAAACGAAGTTGATGTTGAAGAATTATTGCTTCAACAGTGGTGATCTTTGCTTCTTCCAGTACACTGGCATTAGTTGCCTGTCTTCCCAAATGATGTGTAAAATTTTTTGGAGACACCATTGATGGAATCTTTCGAGGAGTTGGAGATGGTGTTTATAAGTGGTCCATGTTTCACAAGCATACAATAAGGTTGGTAGTACAATAGCTTTGTAAACAAGCATTTTGGTTTCCCTGTGAATGTCCCGGTCCTCAAACACTCTGCACTTTAATAGGGAGAAAGCTGCACTTGCAGAGCTCAGGAGATGCTGGATTTCGGCATCAGTGTTGGCCCTTGTGGAAAGATAACTGCCAGGAGTTTGCCAATTCCAATAGATTTTCTCTTATTTCAGCAGGGGAGGGCATTCCACAGCACTGGTACCACTGGTGGAAGAAGCCCATCTCTGTGTTACCACAAGATCATTGGTCCATGGCAAAACTACATAAATTGTATGTTTCTGGTCAAAAGGCCACCGAACCCCGGCAAACCTTCTTTGCATGTTCTTGATGGAAGTTTGTTCATTTAGATTCCTCTGCAGGAGGGGTCTGTCTGTCTGACCTCTTCCCCTCCTTACTACAATCTTCAGTTACAAGGGAAGGACAATTCCAGCCAGTACGTCATGGATAAAAGTCCCCATGGCAACTGGGAAGGCTATGAAGTTGCTTGGCTACCGGAGCTTGTTATACCGTTTTGCCCCTTAAACACGGAACGAGGCTTTCTGCAATGAATCAGCCCACCAGCTTGCATTGTCTTGTGGCATTTTAGGATCTTGTTTACAATGTACAGTTTTCCTGTCTCCCCGCTTCCCCGTATCCTTTGTGCACATTAAGCAGCTTTTGGCTTGGCGTTCTTGCAGAGGAGGAATGCAAGGTTTGAGGTGCTATGAATTCAATCTGGTACAGGGAAAGAAGTCGCGTTCACTCGAAGACCTGTGCATCCCGTTCCGTTTTTCAAAGCTTCAAAAAGTCTGCTTCGTTTGTTGCATTTATTGTTTCCTTTCGTGTGTCAGAAGGCTTCTTCTTTTGCTGCCTCAAACAGAATCACAAAAGAAGCGAGACGCTGTAAAACAGCAGCTCCCAAACGTTTTGAGGGAGTGTCCTTGTGCCTGGGTCCTGCTTGCAGGCTTCCAGTAGACATCTGGTTGACCCCAGGGAGAAGAGGGGGCTGGATTAGATGAGCCACTGACCTGGTCTAGCAAGACTTTTCTTAAATTCTTAAGGGTATTAGACAGAGTCATGAGAGGTAAGGCTATCAGTGACTCCAAGACACAAGGACCATGTTCTATCTCCAGTGTTTATCTCCACTCTTCTGCTCAGGTCCTCCTTGTATAAAGGTAAAGGACCCCTCATTTTGAATTATGGCGCTGGAGGAGACTCTTGAGAGTCCCATGGACTGCAAGAAGATCAAACCTATCCATTCTTAAGGAAATCAGCCCTGAGTGCTCCCTGGAAGGACAGATCCTGAAGCTGAGGCTCCAATACTTTGGCCACCTCATGAGAAGAGAAGACTCCCTGGAAAAGACCCCGATGTTGGGAAAGATGGAGGGCACAAGGAGAAGGGGATGACAGAAGACGAGATGGTTGGACAGTGTTCTCGAAGCTACCAGCATGAGTTTGACCAAACTGCAGGAGGCAGTGGAAGACAGGAGTGCCTGGTGTGCTCTGGTCCATAGGGTCATGAAGAGTCGGACACGACTAAATGACTAAACAACAAAGGACCCCTGGACGGATAAGTCCAGTCAAAGGTGACTATGGGGTTATGGCGCTCATCTCGCTTTCAGGCCAAGGGAGTCAGTGTTTGTCCGCAGACAGCTTTCCAGGTCATGTGGCCAGCAGGACTAAACCGCTTCTGGCGCAACAGAATACCGTGACGGAAACCAGAGCGCACAGAAACGCCCTTTACCTTCCCGTCGCAGCGGTACCTATTTATCTACTTGCACTGGCGTGCTTTCGAACTGCTAGGTTGGCAGGAGCAGGGACAGTGCAATGGGAGCTCACTCTGTCGTGGGGGTTCAAACCTCCGACCTTCCGATCGGCAAGCCCAAGAGGCTCAATGGTTTAGACCACAGCGCCACCCGCATCCCTCCTCTTTGTGTGCTTCTCATTGGCATCAGGTGTGCCGCTGTGAGAACAGGATGCTGGACTAGATGGGTCATTGGACTGCCCCAGCAGGGCTCTTCTTATGAGATCATGGAATCATAGGATTGTAAAGTATTTAAGAGGTCATCTGCTCCATGCAACTACAGTAGCTATCTCCTATGAATAAATCCAAATGTGTATGCCATTTAATGTAATTCAGTGTGGCTAGAAGTTCAGACACATGCTGCACATCCCCACTTCCTGAACCAGGGAGGGGGAAACAAATGTGGCTGTCCTCCTTGAACTGACCTACTGAACTTCCTGCCATGTGAACCTTATACTCTTAGGCGTGCTGACCTCACTTCCTCTTCCTTCTTTTCTATGCCTCTCTTATGAGAAGAGGCATCTCTCTTTTGAATCTCTCTCCATCCAAGATGCAAGAGCAGGGAAGGCTCAGTGCATCATCACCACCTTAGTTAGAATGAAGATCTTTCCTCTATCAAGTTATGTATTTCCTACAATAAATGTAGCTGTATTATTTTCCAAACTCAAGAGTCTCAGTGTGCTTCTCCAGCAGGAATTCAATTTTCCTGTCAGCATTTTAACTCCAAACAGCAAACCTGAAAACCCAAGATCTCCTTACTGGGTGTAGGGCATCAATTTGTGCAACTACCTCTCTTTTTAAAGAATCGTTGGAATTGCAGCTTTTGAGAATACTGGAAGTTCTTTGAAACTTTGGGGATTCCCAAGAGTTCTTGACTGTGAAACCCCTTCCCCCTCTAATTTTCTTAAGATTTTTAGTATAAAGACATCATGTCAGGTCTCTTGACTCCTGTTGAAAATGAGGAAATGAAAGCCACTTCTCTGGAAGCCGTTTCTGTATCTGTTTCAGCAGCATCTCTCGTATGGCAAAGGACTTTTCTGAAGGTCTTTTCATAGTGTTCTCCTGCTGGATATCCTGTCTGCATCACTTTTATTAGAAGTAGGATATCTGTTGCATTAGCCAGGATAACCTTTACCCTAATCTACCCATTATAGACCTTTAACGGTGACAATAGCAATCTTTCATTTCGCAGTATAAATAAACCCAGCTGCTATCTCGAAACAGAAGGCAGAAATGAACAAGCAAGACTTGTCAAAAGATTAGAGCAATTTATACTTGCCATATTTCCTGCTATTATTTCTCTGGAAGCGGCTGCCAAGATACAGCCCACTGTTAGCATGTTGACTGTTTTGCTTACATCTTTCCTTCTCTTGTCCCCCTCTCCCCTTTTAAATATAACACCCAAATGCAGCTGTGGTGAGTACTCTGTCCAGTTAGCACAGCAGCCCCCGTGGGAGTTAATACTTAGGGAAGAGCTGCAACCCAGAGATTAGAGCATGTGCTTTGCATGCAGCGGATCCCAGGTTCAATCCCTGGGATTTCTATTTTATTCTTTTTATAATATTTTTTATTATTTTTAGCATACAAAATTTTTTAAGACATACCACGCAAATTATTATACATATGTCCTTGTTTGGACTTCCCTCAGCATCTCTGATAGCCTTCCGTCTTGATTATTTCTCCTGCAATTCTCAACTTAATATTGCCTTTACCTTTTCTAACAAATCATATCTCCCTTTCCATTTTTACAATATTTCTTAAATTACTCCTCACAGAACTTTTTGTAGTCCTACAAACGTAATCTGATCATCACAAATACTTTTCAGATACTCAGTAAATTTAGTCCAGTCTTCGGTAAAACTTTGGTCCCGCCGGTCTTGGATCCTTCCTGTTAGCTTGTCTAATTCTACGTACTCCATCAATTTCATCCTCCATTCTTCTAATGTTAGTAGTTCTTCTTGCTTCCATTTTTCTTACAATCTTTCCTGTTTATATCATTTCCAACAATACTTAAAAGAAATGCTTCCGGTTTTTTAATAAAAGTATATTTCAACATTTTTTTCAATTCATTATATATCATCTCCCAGAAGCATTTCACCTTTTTACATTCCCACCACATATGATAAAATAGTACATATTTTTCTCTACATTTCCAACATTTATTACTGACGTTATACATTTTTGCTAACTTAACTGGTATGATGTACCATCTATACATCATCTTCATCACGTTTTCTTTTAATGTATTACATGCAGTAAATCCCAAACCTTCTTTCCATAGTTTGACCCAATCACTTAACTGAATATTATATCCTAAGTCTTTTGCCCAATGAATCATAACTGATTTTACCTCCTCATCCAATGTCTGGCATTTCTAGGTAGGGATGGGAGCATCCCATCTGAAGTCCTGCAGAGCCACTGCCAGTCAGTGTACTGAGCTAAATGGACCAGTGGTCTGACTTGGTATAAGCTATATCCATGGTGGCGCTGTGCTCTAAACCACTGAGCCTCTTGGGGTTGGTGATCAGAAGGTCGACAGTTCAAATCCCCACGACGGGGCTGTGGCGATCACACAGGGTCCCCGGACGTTTCACCGTCTATTGATCCCTGTGCCACCACTTTATTTCTCGCTGACCACCCAAGCCCTACCTGGTACAATACTGAGTCCAGTCAGGGTTAAATTGGAACATAAACTTCTGTTTATTTATTGCAGTTTAACAAGCGTGTGGTTTCATAAACAGTATTGGTCAATTACAATCATGGGGTGACCTATAACTTCCACCACCTGCTCTCACTCACTAAACCACCTCTCAGATATTTACTTGTCTTCCTAGCCTCTAACTGTTCCTGACTCAGCTTATTTCGCTGCACTAACTCAACCTCCTCCTCTCTATCCCAATTCACTCCCACTCCAACCAATCACCCAACTCCCAACAAACTTCCCCTCTCCCAGAGCTGGTTTTATAGTCCCTCTGACTCCACCCCCTGGGTTCTGATTGGGTAACCTGTTTAACTAGTTCACCTCCAGCACTCTCATATGTTAACGTCACAGGGGAGAGCTCCCGTTGCTCTGTCCCAGCTCCTGCCAACCTAGCAGTTCAAAAGCACGCCAGTGCAAGTAGATAAATAGGTACTGCCACCGTGGGAAGGTAAATGGTGTTTCAGTGCTCTCTGGTTTCCGTCACGGTGTCCTGTTGCACCAGAAGCAGTTTAGTCCTGCTGGCCACGTGACTCGGTGTGCTGGTCCCAGGGGGAGATTACCGTGGGGCGAGGTCCAGGACCTGAGTCGAGGGACGGCAGACAGTCCTCCACGGGCGAAGCAGGGTTCAAAGCGAGGAGCCGGGCAAGGACAGGAACACTGGAGGAACAGGACTGGATGCTGGCCGAAACAGCTCTTTAACGATGTTGCTCCCGCAACCTGGGACCGGGCTGACTGGCCTTTATCTTCTCTGAGGCCAGGGGCGGTCCCGGCCCCCAGGAGACCCGCCTCTCCTGGCCTTAAGGCGAGCACTCCTCCTGGGAGAAACCAGTTCCCTCCGCCTCTCTGCTCTGAGCCTCTGCAGTTCAGGAGAGGCTGAAGGGTTACTGGACCCAGGGGGAGACTCACCTGTAGGCACTGAGTCCTCAACCACCTCCAGAGCCAGAGTGGATTCACCTGGTGCCTGCTCCTGAGGATCCAGCACAGGTGCAGGCGCTTCAGAATCAAGGCCCTGCCCCAGTTCAGCCGGCCCTGGAGGCGGGAACTCCTGTGCAGGCTGGGATTCCTCCGGTTCAGCCTCTGAATCGGATTCCCAGGCCATCACACTCGGAAAGCTTTCTGTGGACATACACCGGCTCCCTTGGCCTGAAAGCGAGATGAGCGCCGCAATTCCATAGTCGCCTTTGACTGGACTTAACCATCCAGGGGTCCTTTACCTTTTATTTCCCCCTACCTTTTTATATATTCCTATACATAGGCACCTACTCCCTGAGTGCCCAAGCACCCACAAAATTCCCCATGAAGGGACTGGGCACCCACAAATTTTGACACCAGGGCCATGCACGGCACCCATGGCACTCCTGTTCCAATACCACCTCTTTTGGTAGACTGATTTTACTACCCCGGATAAAGCTAGTGATTGATTCAAATACATGAAACTATCTTGTATGCAGGCCTGGTTCTCACTGATTAAAAGTGTCTAGGATGAACTATGTTATGAACCTGGGGCTCACATGGCTGAATGGTCCTCCCTACAAGAACAAAGGCTGCACACTGAAAGTTAGCAGTTCAGGAGACTAGGCTGAAATGATACTATAAAGTGCTAGCAAAGTTGTCATTGGAGCATTGATTCTGATGTAACCAAAAGGGCACCATCCACACACAAGAGGTTGAGATAATCTCAAAGGTTATAAAAGTGATATATAAATTTGCAGGGTGGAGACTTAGTTGATGCTGAGTGTCTGATGTGGGGAGGGGGGGATGGGAGAGCAAATGAAAAAGCAATGACTGCTGGCTGGCACATTGAAAAGGAGAACTCCACAAGTACAAGTCTCACTTAAGGCTCCCAAATTTATGGTCCCCGTTTAATCACACGTTCCTATTTTTGCCTTTTTGGTTCTTCAACATTTTGTTAGCGTCACGCTTCAAATTTCAGTTCCTGTTCAGAGTTCTTAGAAGTTAAATCTTAGAGAGATTTACAGGAATCCAGGAATTGCCTCGTAAGTGATTTTTAAAAAACAACCCACGATGGTGATGATTTATTTATTTCATTTACGAATTGCTTCCCGCCAGACACCCCGAAGCAATTTACAATAACATATGTAAAAACAGTTAGAACAAAACAACTGTAAGTATAAAAACAGTTTCAAGCAATAACGGCCCATACATAAAATCGATTCAAGTCCAGCAGACGGCAGCTGGGATAAAGATTTTTAGAAGGATTGCATTTGGACCATTGTTTTTTTAAGTGTAGAATGAAGGTCTGGTGGCGGAGGGAAGCAAATAAGCAGAGATGTGGCAACAGACGTTTATAAAATTACGTGGTGGAAAGAAAGTGGAAAAACAGGTGGTTTTCTCTCTCTCCCATAATACTGGATCAGGGTTTCCCAAACTTGGGTCTGCAGCTCTTTTTGGACTACAATTCCCATCATCCCTGACCACTGCTAGCTAGGGATGATTGGAGTTGTAGTCCAAAAACAGCTGGAGAGCCAGGTTTGGGAAACCCTGTACTAGATCATCCAATGAAACTGACCAGCAGGAGATTCAGGACAAACAAAAGCACTTCTTCACACATCGCAGTTAAACTATGGAACTCACTACCAACAGGAGGCAGTGATGATCACTAGCTAGGATGGCTTTAAAAGGATTGGACACATTTGTGGAGGACAAGGCTGCCAATGGCTACTAGCCATGATGGCTGTTGCTCTGCTGCCACTATCAGAGGCAGGAATGCTTCTGAATCCTAGTTGCTGGAAACCACAGGAGTGGGCAGGGGGCTCTTGTGCTCAGGCCCTGCTTCCATCTGGTTAAAGGTAAAGGGGACCCCTGACCCTTAGGTCCAGTCGTGGCCGACTCTGAGGTTGCGGTGCTCATCTCGCTTTACTGGCCGAGGGAGCCGGCGTACAGCTTCCGGGTCATGTGGCCAGCATGACTAAGCCGCTTCTGGCAAACCAGAGCAGCGCATGGAAACGCCGTTTACCTTCCTGCCGGAGCGGTACCTATTTATCTACTTGCACTTTGATGTGCTTTCGAACTGCTAGGTGGGCAGGAGCAGGGACCGAGCAACGGGAGCTCACCCCGTCGCGGGGATTCGAACCACTGACCTTCTGATTGGCAAGCCCTAGGCTGTGTGTTTAACCCACAGCACCACCTGCGTCCCCCACAGCGCCACCTGCGTCCCTCCATCTGGTTAGCCACCGTGAAAATGTTGGACTAGATGGGCCATTGGCCTGATCTAGAAAGCTCTTATGTTCTTATCTAATGTGTGATTTTATGAAAGTCACCATCACAAGCTGTGGGGGCAGCTACTGTGGCTTAGATGGCATTGAAAGAGAACTGGGCAAACTCCTGTAGGCAAAGGGCGTCAGTGACTCAGATAAAGCTCCCAGACAAAGAGGCGTTGTGCTGCTAAGCTCCAGCTGCTGAGAACAAGGCCAGGGGGGCAGTTGCCTTCATGTCCTGCCTGTGAGCTTTGCAGGAACATCTCATGGGCTCTTCTGCCCCAAAGGAAGCTAGACTAGATGAATCACTGGGCTGATGCAGCAGGTCTCTTGGTAGGTTTCCTTGGCATCAGAAACTGGCTGTAAATGATTGTTTAAAGCACAGCAGGAATGCACAGAATCATCGTATATTTTCGACTTAAAAGCAGACTTTTAAAAAAGGTAGGGGAGCTGCATCATCCATCACGAAAAGCATCAAAGGGAATGTCCAACGGGGAGCAGTGATAACACTGGTTCACATTTTGTGCATCGGTCACAACAGCAGGTGATATGCTATTTGAAGACAGCGTCACTTATTCTTACTTAGCAAAGATTCCCCCTTTTAATGCCAAATCTCTTCGACAGAAGCGGTTCCTTGCAAGACTGTATACTGCGAGCAACGAAGGAGCATCTGCTGTGCATGTATGTTTCACAAGACTTTTTTGCAAGACTTTTCAGGGAATCTTCTTCCTCCAGTCTTCAGGGTGAAACCTTTCACTTGGTCTTCTTACAAGTGCAGGACTGCTGCCCTTTCAGGAAATGCCTAGCTGCTTACACTGCCTGAAGAAGTAGGTGCCTTGCTAAACAAATTTAGGATGTGGGGAGGCGATGGGCCCAGAGCCATTGGTCTCTATTTCATTTCACATGCTATAAAGAGTTCCATTGACCGTATACACAGCTACAGTGGTACCTCGGGTTACAGACGCGTCAGGTTACAGACTCCGCTAACCCAGAAATAGTACCTCGGGTTAAGAACTTTGCTTCAGG
Source organism: Podarcis siculus (assembly GCA_034642415.1). Taxonomy (NCBI): domain Eukaryota; kingdom Metazoa; phylum Chordata; class Lepidosauria; order Squamata; family Lacertidae; genus Podarcis; species Podarcis siculus. Next base: position 7,797,726 of record JAXCMG010000019.1, read on the forward strand.
ATGAGAACAGAAATCGTGCTCCGGCAGGGTGGCAGCAGTGGGAGGCCCCATTAGCTAAAGTGGTGCTTCAGGTTAAGAACGGACCTCCGGAACGAATTAAGTACTTAACCCGAGGTACCACTGTACACAGATACTGAGATTCCCTCCTGATCTCAGAAAATCAAGCCAGATTTGCTTCTGTTACATTCCCCCCTCCCCCGGCATTAGCTCTTTTTCTGTATACAGTGGTACCTCATTTTAAGAACAGCCCTGTTTATGAACTATTCGGTTTAAAAACTCCACAAAACCGGAAGTAGTGTCCCGGTTTGCAAACTTTACCTCGGTCTAAGAACGGAATCTGAATGGTGGAAGGGCACCGGAGGCGGGAGGCCTCATTAGGGAAAGCATGCCTTGGTTTAAAAACGGTTTTGGTTTAAGAACGGACTTCCGGAATGGATTAAGTTTATAAACCAAGGTACCACTGTATTTTGATTGCTCATGTTGTTGCTTTGGGGGGGTGGGGCGGGCTTTCTTCCCCGCTGTGTATCAGCTGGAAACTGGATTCCCACATACAGTGGTACCTCGGGTTACATACGCTTCAGGTTACATACGCTTCAGGTTACAGCCTCTGCTAACCCAGAAATAGTACCACGGGTTAAGAACTTTGCTTCAGGATGAGAACAGAAATTGTGCTCTGGCGGCACGGCGGCAGCAGGAGGCCCCATTAGCTAAAGTGGTGCTTCAGGTTAAGAACAGTTTCAGGTTAACAACGAACCTCCGGAACGAATTAAGTACTTAACCCGAGGTACCACTGTACTGTGTAGTATACTGTGGAAGCAGAGGAATAGTTTGGCACCCAATTGCCAGTAATCACACAGGATGCAGAGGAGAAAGTGGAAGGCAGGCCTCACAGTGCCCCACTTCCTGCCCCACCCATGCAGACAGAGGCTCTTATGTGCAAATAATAAACAGATCTCTATCCAGGTAAGTTACGGTGCAGGCTTGGCAGCAGACAGAGTTCAGTAGTCACAATTTTGGAGTTCGAGGTGCTCAGAACTGGATGGAAGCAACAAAAGCATCCTGATGGTTTTCACGCCCCACCAAGCTTTTAAAGATGAGGCATGACCTGCTCTTTAGTGAGACTTTGCAGGAAGCTTGGGATTGCAAACCACACTCCTCCGGGATGGGAAAGTCGGCTGCTCCCACCTGATGGTTTCAGGATTCCTAAGCCTTTAAAGCCTTTAAGACAGCATCTTAAAAAGCAGAGACATCACCTTGCCAACAAAGGTCCGTATAGTAAAAGCTATGGTTTTCCCAGTAGTGATGTATGGAAGTGAGAACTGGACCATAAAGAAGGCTGATCGCCGAAGAATTGATGCCTTTGAATTATGGTGCTGGAGGAGACTCTTGAGAGGCCCATGGACTGCAAGATCAAACCTATCCATTCTGAAGGAAATCAGCCCAGAGTGCTCACTGGAAGGACAGATCCTGAAGCTGAGGCTCCAAGACTTTGGCCACCTCATGAGAAGAGAAGACTCCCTGGAAAAGACCCTGATGTTGGGGAAGATGGAGGGCACAAGGAGAAGGGGACGACAGAGGACGAGATGGCTGGACAGTGTTCTCGAAGCTACCAGCATGAGTTTGACCAAACTGCGGGAGGCAGTGGAAGACAGGAGTGCCTGGCGTGCTCTGGTCCATGGGGTCACGAAGAGTCGGACACGACTAAATGACTAAACAACAACAAAGCCTTTAAAAAGGCCAGCCCTAGACTGCCATGTGCTGCCTTTCAGGATGGTTCAAAAACTACAGCCGGTGCAGAATGCAGTGAGTTGCACTACTGGTGGAAAGTAGGCGGTCAGGACTTATGGCGCCAGTATGAGCATAACTGCACTGGCTGCTTATACATTTCTCTGCCCAGTTCAAGGTCTTGCTTTTCACTTTTAAAGGCTTCTGCCTCAGAACCACAATAGCTGATTGACCACCTTTTCCAACAATGGTGTAGTGATCAGTGTTTGATTAGGACCTGGAATAGGGACATGGGTGGCGCTGTGGGTTAAACCACAGAGCATAGGGCTTGCCGATCAGAAGGTCGGCGGTTCAAATCCCCGCGACAGGGTGAGCTCCCATTGCTCTATCCCTGCTCCTGCCAACCTAGCAGTTCGAAAGCACACAGTGCAAGTAGATAAATAGGTACCGCTCAGGTGGGAAGGCAAACGGCGTTTCCATGCGCTGCTCTGGTTCGTCAGAAGCGGCTCAGTCATGCTGGCCACATGACCTGGAAGCTGTACGCCGGCTCCCTCAGCCAATAAAGCGAGAGGAGTGCCACAACTCCAGAGTCGGCCACGACTGGACCTAATGGTCAGGGGTCCCTTTACCTTTTAGGACCTGGAATACCAGGGTTCAAATCTTCTCAGCCGTGAAACTCACTGGGCAGCTTTGGGTCCACTGTTGTCTCTCAGCAAAACCCGCCTCAAGGGTTGTTGAGAGTATGAAGAACATACACCACATCAATGGGACCTAAGATAGTCTGGATCCAACTCTATAGCAGAGAGGGGAGATCCAAATACCTCTGCCCATTAAAAACAAAAAGCCTCTTTCCACCATTTAACTCCGGGGAATTTACTTTCATTTAATCAGTCACTCGAGCTTGTCAGGCGAAGAGCGGAGACACCTGCCATTGAGTTGGAAGGAATTCAGGGAGACAGGCAGTGCTTGGTTTGTTTTCATTTGATTTAAAGCTAAAAAAGAAAAAAGAAAAAGAACCAGCAAAGGAACAGGAGCAATTATGCCACATAAAGGTATCTCGTCTGCTCTGGAAACCTGGGTATACTACTGCCTTTAGCAGATGATGGCTGAAGTATGTTGTTGTACAAGGCCACTGTGTTCATTCTAGCATACTCTTCAATACTCTCAGGGATATGCTTTTAACACATATATTTTTCATTCCTGGGATCACTTTGCAAGTTGCATTCCCTCTACTATTTATACATTTATACACTGGTGAAGGCTCTTTGCCTTGTGTGTGCTGCATTAATTTACTCTGCATCCGTCCACTAATATAAAATCTGGAAGAAAGTTTGTTCGCTTAAATAAATACCAGATAAATCACAACTGCTGTATCTCACCAATGGTTTGGAACAGACATCAGTTGGGTTGGGATGTGGCTCAGCATCCAGCCCCTTTGCTCCTCTTCTTGATGCAAGTGAGCAAACAAACCGGAAAGCCTTCCACTAACTTCAGCTTCCAACCCAAGCCCAGATTTTCACTTCTTGAAATATAGCAGCCCTAGGTTAACAGTCTCAGAAAAAGCCAAGATATTAAGCCAACTGCAGGCCACGGCTTCCTTCTTTCCACCCTATTTGTGGGCTGAGAAATGGAAAGGGCAGGGCAAACTGTTTTAATGAATTTCTCCATAGAGGAGAATAAATTCTCCAACAAATTCTCAGTGGCAGTAACTACCTCTTTTTCCCCTGAAGGATGTTAAATTTTTTGCTGCTGCTGCTATAAAGCTGCCTGTGTTGGCAGCCTGGCCTCCATTTCACATCCTCAGAAATGTCCCAGACTAAGAATCATTGTGAGGGACGGTGGCAAGGGAAATGGCAATTGCAACAAGACTGGTGGCACATGGTATGAAAAAATTCTGCAGAAAGTAGCCTTTTTCCAAGAATGGGTTGACAAAATTAAGTATCTCAAGTTTCACAATAACCTCCGATGGAAAGCTTTCTTCTTATTAAACACATCAGTCATTCACTCTAGAATCACAGCCAAGAAAACTCCTAAAAGGCAGCAGAGGTGCAATTAAAAAGGGGTGTCTGTAGAAGCAGAGCATTTACTTAGGGAGGTTCCGGAAGGCCTGGTTAAGTTACTATCGACGTTCTTGGGAATCAGAAGCCGTGTGCTTCCCCAAAACAGCCAGGATCGTTAATATTTGGTCTTTGACTCACTTCTTTCACTGTGCCAAATTACAAGTGGTAGTTATGGAACTGAAATACTTGCAATGACTGGAGCTCAGCCTGCAATCAAGGAAAGGGCTCCCCCCACTGAATTCACATTGTCCTTCTAGTACTTAACACTTATTAATGTTTCCTGTTGGCAAAATTCATATTTCTAGAATGCCAGAAGTTTTTAAGGCCGCACCGTATTTTAAGGCTTCTCTCCGGAATCAGTGTTGGTCTCCAACTGTGATTTTTTTTTTTTCAAGATAGAAAACTGTGGCCAATGAAGTAATTTCCCATCCAGACTTTTAATGCATGACTGTCAAAACCGGTTGGCCTAGAGGCAAGCAAAGCACAATTTTAAATGCTTCCTTACCCTATGCCCAAGGGCTAAAAGTGAAATATGATTTCTACTATTTACCATATTTGGGGGGGGGGGAATCACACACTGGTACACCATTACATATCACACATACATGTGACTACTTTTGCTGTTGTAGAATCTACACTGTAAATCATGGGTCGGATCAGGCCCAATTGCCTTCTAAATCTGGCCCGCGGATGGTCTGGGAATTACCGCGTGGATCGCCAGCGCGCGAGTTCTTTCCCTCTCACGGTGGAGCCTCCTCCTCCTCCCTCCCTCCTTCTGGCTTCTCCCCGCCCTGCCTAGAGGAGGAAGGGGGCTGGGCTTTGTTGCTGCCAGCCCCTCTCCGGAGCCCTTTCGCACACCGCTCATCATCGTCCTGCCACCACCGCCAGCACCTGCTGCTCACAAGACACAGGAGCCACAGGAGCCATGGTTGGCTAAGCGCCCCTCTCGAGCGGCCACCATTTAAAACAGCCCCTCTCCGGAGCCCTTTCGCGTGCCACTCATTGTCCCTCCGCCACTGTTCATCCCTCCCCAATATAGTCCAGCCCCCCCACAAGGTCTGAGGGATAGTGGACTGGCCCCCTGCTGAAAAACTTTGAGGACTCCTGCTGTAGATGCTATTGGAGTCCACTGGACACTGGGGCTTCTCATGCACTTGTCATATGATAGCATGCCATAGTATGTGAATAGCATTCAGTTATGAGAACTCTCACCAATGGATGAGGTTCACCACCTCAACTACAGTTTGCACAAACTACACCTAAGGCCGTGGATCCATGCACTGGCTCCCTGCTAAGCCGTTAGGAAACTTGGGAGCCATGCTTGCATGTTCCGTACTCAAATGCTCTCTGCTTCCCAGAACAATTTCTTTAACTGTAGCTAGGAATTCTGTCCGCTTAGAGCCAACCATTTTTTGTTTGTTTCTAAAACAGGGTATTTAACCATACAGTGGTACCTCGGGTTACAGACGCTTCAGGTTACAGACTCTTCAGGATGCAGACTCCGCTAACCTAGAAGTAGCACCTCAGGTTAAGAACTTTGCTTCAGGATGAGAATAGAAATTGTGCGGCGGCAGCAGGAGCCCCCATTAGCTAAAGTGGTGCCTCAGGTTAAGAACAGTTTCAGGTTAAGAATGGACCTCCAGAACGAATTAAGTTCTTAACCCGAGGTACCACTGTAGTTTGAAACAGGTTCCAGGTCCTGGGTTAAGGTTGGGGAAATTATTTATCAATATTTCTTGCTATCCTGGCTTTCCTCGGAAGAACTAAGGATGGTACTTCTTCCCCTAGCCTAAGACCAAAAGACTGTGGCTGACCCAAAGTCACCCAGTGAATATCACAGCTGAGTGGGGATTTGAATGTGGGAGTCCCCATCGCCTGATGCTTTAGCCACAGTTCTACAACAGAATTGCTCCCGGGAGGTCCAAGGAGCATGTTTGCTTACACCTGAACCAGCATTATACCCGAACCAACTCAATGTGCATCGTTCTCAAGTATCAGGTATCCTTATCCTATTGGAAAGTCTAGAAACAACAACAACAATACATACGTTCAGGTGCAGGCACCTAGTTCACACCTCACACAATCCATCTCTGCCCATTCGCCATAGATGAGCCACTGTTTCCATAAATGAGTCAGATTGGCCAGCTTGCAACATGAAACAGAATGGAGAATTTCTTAGCTTTTTTCACACACCCTCTTTAAATCTCAACATATTTAATAAGAACAGCCAATAATTAAGAATTGTCTATCAAAGCAAACAAGTACTGTGTGCAGGGGAAAATATTTGGCAGCTCCTACATAATCCTTTGGGAATGTCTCTTTTTGCATTCAGACACCGCAAAATGGAATGCAGATGCATAATAGGGCATAAGCTGATTTGTTAGTGCCTTAACTATTTTGTTTTTTAAACTTCCAGCCGAAGCCAAAAACATCGACATGAACATACAGCTACAGTGGTACCTCAGGTTAAGTACTTAATTCGTTCCAGAGGTCCGTTCTTAACCTGAAACTGTTCTTAACCTGAAGCACCACTTTAGCTAATAGGGCCTCCTGCTGCGCTGCGACACCGGAGCTGAAGCAAAGTTCTTAACCCGAGGTACTATTTCTGGGTTAGCGGAGTCTGTAACCTGAAGAGTCTGTAACCTGAAGCGTATGTAACCCGAGGTACCACTGTATAAAGAATACTGTAATCTTTCCACAAAAGAAAGTTCAGCACTCTCAACCTGCCTCCTCTGAACGATAAAGCGTTGAGTCTGCAGAAATCAAGGTAATTCTTTTTTATAGTTGATGGAAGAATGTAGGACGACAAAGCATCCATTTTCCAACATTCACCAGGAGAGCTACATCATTCTGGTAATTTCCTAGTAATGTCACTTTCCCAGTAGGAATGTTACGAAAGTAATGTTATAAAAGGTTTATAACCTATTGCATCAAACACATGTAGTTGGGCGAGGCATGGAATAATTGCCTGAGATTCAGACTCTCTCCCCCACTATAAGAGCTGCTGCCACCAATGGAAAGCTTTTGATCCTGTGGAGAAATCTTACTGGCGCAATCAGGAGACAATTATAATCAATTCCTGCCTCCCTCTAAAGCCCTCTGTACCCTAAAAATCTGCTGGGGTGGCTAGATATTCTATTGAATAGTGTGGAAGGTGACATGGGGGGAAGGAAAAGGGGTGGAAACTCCTCCCTCCTTCTGATGGCAGAGTACCCTTTAGTAGATCTTTGCTCAGGGGATGTTCCTGTTGCCAGAGCAACATCTGGATTGCTGCTATTAAAAGTTTTCAAAATGATTGTTTCGGTGCTAGCGAGGCAAATTGTTTGCCCAGAAGTGCCTGGGTGGGCAAACATGCCTGCAGCTAAAATTGAGCACTAGAGCAGATTCTTTAAAGCCCTAAACCAAGTCAGTATAAGGCCCCCTTACATATACTTAAACTTGAACAAGACTTGAGATTGCCACTAGAGGCTTTGATGTCTGACCCATCATTAGTAAAAGAGATAACTGGCGAACAACTTGTCCATAGTAGCACTGAAGTTGTAGAATTCTCTCCGAAAGGAGGTTCACCAAGGTCCCTCTTTCGCTTTTTAAGAGGAAACCCTTTAAGTGTATCACAATTCTTACGATTGATTTCTACTGTTTTTATGTTGTTTCCTTTGCTTTTAATGTTGGTGGTTTGTGTTTATTTGAAATCTTGTGTGTGTGTGTGTGTGTTTTACTTTGTAAACAACTTGGGGGGGGCAAAACTATTTCTAAAATAAATATATTTTCAGGTGCAAAATGTGGTGTTAAAACATGGCATATATACAATAACGGTAAAATAAGCCATGGATAACAGGAAGATTAAAGGTAAAGGGACCCCTGACCATTAGGTCCAGTCGCGGCCGACTCTGGGGTTGCGGCGCTCATCTCGCTTTATTGGCCGAGGGAGCTGGTGGCCAGCATGACTAAGCCGCTTTTGGCAAACCAGAGCAGCACACAGAAACGCCGTTTACCTTCCTGCTGGAGCAGTACCTATTTATCTATTTGCACTTCGATGTGCTTTCAAACTGCTAGGTTGGCAGGAGCAGGGACTGAGCAACGGGAGCTCACCCTGTCGCGGGGATTTGAACCACCGACCTTCTGATCAGCAAGTCCTAGGCTCTGTGGTTTAACCCACAGCGCCACCCGCGTCCCTATAACAGGAAGATTACTAGAGTAATAAAATTGTAGAGCTGGAAGAGACCCTGAGGATCATCTAGCCACCTCCCAGCAATGCAGTATTCTCAACTAAACCATTAATGCATTTTTTAAAAAAATGGAAGAGAACCAATCAACTGCTTTAAAAAAATGGTCATGAACTCTACCAGCAGCAGCAGCCCAAGCACAGAGGGTGTGTTGTCAATAGTGTTGACTGAGAAGACACTGGCCCTAACAACCAGAAACCCCCCTGAGACCAAGCCCCTTTCCGCAGAGGGGCTTGCATCCTCCAAGGGACTCACATTCCACCAAGCTGGCTTTTCACATACAGACAGTGGGCTCAGTATGAGATCCTGGCAGGGGTGTTTCGCCCCATTTCGCCGCTTAAGGAGAAACAGGAAGTGCTGCCCAGTTCCGCCTCTAATTTTCAGCAAGTTCTAATGAGATCTCGCAGAAATCCTGCGAGATCATCTTGCACTCTGCAAGATCTCTCGAGATTTTGGTGACATGCTGCCGGAAAGCAGTGCCAATGGTGCAGCTGCTGCTTCTCTGCCAGGGCAGCACCTGCAGGAATGCTGCCTCGGGGGCTTTGGTCGCCTGAGGCAGCTGCTTCAGCCTGTTTCATGGGCAGGCTGGCCTTGAATCCTCTAGAGGCACTGGAGTGCCAGGCTCTAAGCCAGGGGATGTGCACTAATCAGCAAGGGGGTGGAGCCTTGAGAGGGACAGTCAGGAGCTCAGCTGAGATGGTTCTTCTCAAAATACAGTGGTGCCCCGCAAGACGAATGCCTCGCTAAACGAAAAACCCGCAAGACGAAAGGGTTTTCCGATTTTTAGCGGCTTCGTAAGACGAATTTCCCTATGGGCTTGCTTCGCAAGACGAAAGCCCATAGGGAAATCTCCGGGGACAGCGGGGAAGCGCAGCGCACCTTCTCCTCTGTTCCCGGACCTGTCTTGAAGACTTGCGGTGGGAGGAGGGTTTTCCTCCCCACCGCCAACATTCAGAACAGCATGCTGTTCTGAATGTTGGCGGTGGGGAAGAAAAACCCTCCTCCCACCGCAAGCCCCGGGAACAGAGAAGCGCTGCGCGCCTTCCCCTCTGTTCCCGGACCTGGTCCTGTGCAGGCGGGCGGCGGGGAGAAGAGCGCTTCTCCCCGCTGCCTGCCCCGCAAGCTCTGGGGACAGCAGGGAGGCGCAGTGCGTCTTCCCCGCTGTCCCCGGACCTGGTCTGAAGGCAGTCTCCATAGGAACGCATTAATTGATTTTCAATGCATTCCTCTGGGAAACCGTGCTTCGCAAGACGAAAAACTCGCAAGAAGAAAAAACTTGCGGAACGAATTAATTTCATCTTGCGAGGCAGCAATGTAAGCTGCCTGCTCCCTGGGCTCTGTCCGGGGTCCTGAAAGATCTGCCTTCAGCTGTCATCATTGTTCAGATTTATGATCCTTACTGAACCCTACCTATCTGTTTTCCGCATCTGCACCCTCTAGTCCAGGCATGTCCAACTCCTGAGAGACTGTGATCTACTCCCAGTATAAAAAAACTGGCAGTGATCTACCCATTGTCATTGGAGGTAGGAGGAGTGTGTGGGGGGTGGGTGGATTGCCCAGTTGTTAAACTATTTTATTTTTTTAAGGAGTGAACTGCCCAGAGTTGTTGAGCTTTTTGGGGGGAGGATTGTACAGAGTTTTTTTACTTCCCCACCCCATAACGTTTTGTACACGATAAGGATCCCGTGATCTACCAGGATCAGCCAGGGATCTACCGGTAGATCGTGATCTACTGGTTGGAAATCCCTGCTCTAGACCATGGGTAGACAAACTAAGGCCCGGGAGCTGGATCCAGCCCAATCGCCTTCTAAATCCGGCCTGCGGATGGTCCGGGAATCAGCATGATTTTACATGAGTAGAATGTGTCCTTTCATTTAAAATGTATCTGTGGGTTATTTGTGGGGCATAGGAATTTGTTCATTATTTCTTTTCTCCAAAATATAGTCCGGCCCCCCACAAGGTCTGAGGGACAGTGGACCGGTCCCCTGCTGAAAAAGTTTGCTGACCCCTGCTCTAGACACACCCATGGGCTTCATCATAGAGAGGGGTGGAGATAGGGAAAGAAACTGAAGACTGGATGGAAAAAAACAAACAAACCAAAGCACACAATGTTCCTGTCATAGACATAGCCAATATCCACAACTTGGAAAGTAGCAATAATTCATGTGGCAATTCAAGCACAATCAAGTAGAGATATTTTGTTGATTAAGCGGTATATAAACATTGCGAAGGGACGCGGGTGGCGCTGTGGGTAAAACCTCAGTGCCTAGGACCTGCCGATCGTATGGCCGGTGGTTCGAATCCCCGCGGCGGGGTGAGCTCCCGTCTTCAGTCCCAGCTCCTGCCCACCTAGCAGTTCGAAAGCACAATTAAGTGCAAGTAGATAAATAGGTACCGCTTTATAGCGGGAAGGTAAACGGTGTTTCCGTGTGCTGCGCTGGTGCTGGCTCGCCAGAGCAGCTTCGTCACACTGGCCACGTGACCCGGAAGTGTCTCCGGACAGCGCTGGCTCCCGGCCTCTTAAGCGAGATGGGCGCACAACCCTAGAGTCGGACACGACTGGCCCGTACGGGCAGGGGTACCTTTACCTTTAAACATTGCGAAATAAAAATAAACAGAAGCAAAACATACTGGAGCATTAAAAAACACATTACAAATTCTGAATACTGGTGGCCCAGTTCATGCTAAGTGAAACCCATGGCACACCCTAAGTATAAAATGAAATGGTCTGCATTCCCATTTTTTGTAATATGTAGATTAGCAAGATATTGATGTTCACGGCATCATTAGATAGCACAGGGATTTTACATCAACCAAGACATAAAATGAAAAATTTATTTGATTAAATTTTTCAAGAACAAACCTGCATTGGCTACATCTAAACAGCCAATGCTTTAAAATAGGTTTACATCAAAGCTATACAAACCAAACATGGTAGATACAAGATAATTGCTATTTACAAATTCCATATACATAAGGTAAAACTCACAGATAAAACGGTATCAAGACCTTACAAAAGGAGAAAGGCAAAACTTTAAAAATAGAACACAATCAGATGCATTTTAATGAGTTCTAAAATTGTTCAAGATTCAATGGTTTTAAAAAAATTATCCTTCAGCGCCATCTTACCACTAGGACAAAAGAGAAATAAGTGCATCCAGAAATTTGCTCCGATCTTCCATTTTCAATTCAATAACTAAAACAATAAAAGAAATGTCTGTAATGGCACAAATACTAGAGAGATGGTATACCACAGCATGATGGACCTGTTCTATATTACAGTGACAACTTGATTTAAACATTTTCTGGCGGTAATAATAATAATTTATTACTTATACCCCGCCCATCTGGCTGGGTTTCCCCAGCCACTCTACATTGCTAAGAGTCAATTTAGAAGCCACCGCTACCAGTATTAACTTGTAACCGTTGCACATGCAGAATTCATTTTAGGACTAGTTAACCTAAGGGTGGCGCTGTGAGTTAAACCACAGAGCCTAGGACTTGCCGATCGGAAGGTTGGCGGTTTCAATCCCCGCGACAGGGTGAGCTCCTGTTGCTCAGTCCCAGCTCCTGTCAACCTAGCAGTTCGAAAGCACACCAGTGCAAGTAGATAAATAGGTACCGCTCCGGCGGGAAGGTAAATGGCGTTTCCATGAGCTGCTCTGGTTCGCCAGAAGTGGCTTAGTCATGCTGGCCACATGACCCGGAAGCTGTTTGCCGGCTCCCTCAGCCAATAAAGCGAGATGAGCGCCGCAACCCCAGTCGGTCACGACTGGACCTAATGGTCAGGGGTCCCTTTACCTTTACCTAACCTAAGAAAAGCCACTTTTTCCACAGTGGTCAGCCATGTCTGCGGGAAGGCCGCAAGTTGGACATGAGGAGAGCAACTCTCTCTTAACGGTTGTTCTCCAGCAACTGCTCCTCAGAGCCACCCTGATGCTACTTCACAGCCATCATGATTAGTAGCTACTGAGAGCGTTATCCTCCATTAATTTGCCCGATCCCATTTTAAATATGTCCAAGTTGGCGGCCATCACCACTTCTTGTGGTAGAGAATTTCACAGTTTAACTATGCCTTGTGTAACATTCTTCCTCTTTCTCAATGTCCCACTCTTCCACTTAGTTGAAGACTCTAAAACAGGCACCCCAACCGCCAGATGTTTTGGCCTACAACTCCCATGATCCCTAGCTAACAGGACCAGCGGTCAGGGATGATGGGAATTGTAGTTCAAAACATCTGGCGGGCTGTTTGGGTTGGGGATGCCTGCTCTAAAACTATGAGGGGGAGAAAAGGCTTCTTTCTATCCAGTTTATCCACACCATATATAATTTTACATGCCTCTATTATTTCGCCACTCTTACTATTTTCCCTAGTGCAAAAAGCTCCCAACATTGTAATATTTCCTCATAGTTTGTTCATTCATTCATACATCATCAACAATCAAATCACCCAATGGCTCACACTCAAAGATGAATGTATCAAGTACTCCCTTCAAAAAGCACTTTAGTTGAAAGAATGTCAGGTCATTAGTCTGTGATGTATGATGTGGGGTTATTTTTTTTTCATACATGGCCAGTCATCAGTTGGTCTTGTGCTCATCAACTGATGAGTGCGCACGCTTGAAACTTTAAAACTAGAAGCTGCACTACTTCACTGCCAAGAAGTAAATACTTGGAGCCGATAAGCCTTTTCCCTCTTTGATCCATCATCCATACAAAGCAACAGCAGCTACTTGGTTTTAGGGCACATCAGTAGGTGAAGCACATTGTTGGCTCCTGGTGCACATTCCAAGTCTCAGTGATTTTTGACTGCCACGGCTCTTTTACAAGCTTACAAATACTCAGTGAAGTACTCAGACTTGCACGATTTTCTCTGAAATGTGCCTCATTAAAAAACAAGTAAACAAAGGCATGCATGGAAAAGCCTAAAAGTTGCTGATGCACTAGTTTCTATAAGATATGCAGCATTTACTTACTAGACATGTCAAAATGGTTGTGTAAAGTCCGAGAACTGGTGTTTTCTGCAGCTTTTTCAAATGCTCTTCCGAAAAAGCTAGACAGGGAGAGAAAAACAAGCATTCTGCATTTCCCCAGAAAGGAAAAGTCAACAAGCATTTAGCCTTTCTCTAAAAAGTACCCCAAGCATCCATTAAATAAGCACACGCACCAAAAATACAACCATCTAAGGTAGGCATAGGCAAACTCTGGCCCTCCAGATATTTGGGACTACAATTCCCATCATCCCTGACCACTGGTCCTGTTAGCTAGGGATGATGGGAATTGTAGTCCCAAACATCTGGAGGGCCGGAGTTTGCCTACGCGTGGTCTAAGGGCTATAGCCCTTAGACGGTTGTATTTGGTCCTAGAGTGAAGCGCTGATCGTCCCCCCGGTTACAGCCCCCCATACTGCTCCAGAAAGTCCTCCAACCCCCAGGAGCAGTTTTTCAGGGAATGTGGGAGGCTGTAGGCGATTGGCAAAATCCAGGTGCCCCACATTGAACAAGTGCAAAACCGTTTGATACAACAGCTTAATTTTAACAAGCTGCAAAAATGGCAACTGTGCAAACTGAGCAAAGCATTCCCATGCTTCCTTTCCTCCAAAGAGTTTAGGACCCCGCCAACACCTCATTTCATCTTTGCAACAACAATACAAGGTAAGTTAGACTGAAATAGTAACTGGCTAAAGATCACCCAGCGGATTTAATGGCTAAGCAAGATTTTGAACTTGAGTCTCCTTGGTTCAAGTGCAAAATGCAAGCCATGCGGGTGGTGCTGTGGTCTAAACCACAGAGCCTAGGGCTTGCCGATCAGAAGGTCGCCGGTTCGAATCCCTGCAACGGGATGAGCTCCTGTTGCTCTGTCCCAGCTCCTGCCAACCTAGCAATTCAAAAGCACGTCAAAATGCAAGTAGATAAATAGGTACCGCTCCAGCGGGAAGGTAAACACCGTTTCTGTGCGCTGCTCTGGTTCACCAGAAGCAGCTTAGTCATGCTGGCCACCTGACCCGGAAAGCTGTCTTCGGACAAACGCTGGCTCCCTCGGCCAGTAAAGCGAGATGAGTGCCGCAACCCCAGAGTTGTCCACGACTAGACTTAACAGTCAGGGGTCCCTGACATATCTGCGGTTTCTCCCCACTCCCCTACTCCAGAACAATGATCAGACTTGGAACAGCCAGCTCAGTTTATGGAGTATCTTATCTAAAGGGGCCAGAAAATAAAACTCTTACTTCTTTTTGTCTGAGCTTTCCAGATGAGGTGGAATCCCCACCATGATCACTGTGCCTTGCTCAGTGTCCATTGGTGCGGCCATAACCATTGGCAGCAGCTTACAGCGTTTGTTTTTTGTCTGGAAACCAGAAAGCACATTGATTACATAAACTTCAAAGACAGAATCAGAAAACTTTAGCTCTGCTTTTTAAAGTACTGATGAGGAGTTAATTCGAGGGTTAAAGTTATCTAAAAAGGATTATAGATCAAACATTCGCTAGTCATTTTGAGGTTCCTTAGGCAGCAGTAACCAGACAGACGTTGTTTCCAGCAATCACACACAGAGATATTTATTTATACTTACTGCTCTGCTAGGTTTATCAGATTTTATCTTACCCATATTTAAAAGGAACTCACGTGTGCCTTACAATAAAAATAGTTTAAATGCTAAGTTGCTTAAAATGCAATTTAATAAAATTTAAAAACAGAAATTGTTACAGCACTGTGGTGGATGAAATGCATAATTCTTTTTTGAATGTGCTTTTCCTTGGAAAACCTGGTCCTTTTGTAGATTTGCAATGTTCTGCCTTACCAAATGAATAAAAAAAAATCATCCAACACATGATGCTCAGAAATAAAACTGTCCTGTAGTATTACTCTTCCAATACAATGCGTTGTTTAAGTCAGTTCTTGAGTTAATTTAGAGTTCCCATAAGAAAGCCTGGGGAAAAACAGAAAAATTGGGGGGAATGTGGGCTCCCTGAATTGTTCCTTCCCCCCCGCCCAGGCCTTCACATCTAACTCTAGAGCCAAAGTAAGGAGTTATATTAAACTGCAGCAAATGAGGAGGGAAGAATTTAACCCTTTCGCCCCTTGCCCCTAACCTAAGAAAAATTGCTCGCCCGAAAGTGCCATTTGTATTGCGAGTAAATTTCCCAGTAGCATCACTGGCGCTATTTGCTTTTTTTTTTTTTTAATCTGCACATTAAATTCAACTACAGTAAATCCACAACGTGCACACATTTAACTTGTGTGCATTCAGCTCTAAGCTCTTGAAAAAACAAAAATTAAGAAGGAAAGAAAAAGGGGGCAGACCCCCAGGAAAAATGACTTTGCCAATCCCACCCACCATTGCAACTAATGTTTTTTGACTATACAGTGGTACCTCTGGTTACGTACTTAATTCGTTCCAGAGGTCTGTTCTTAAACTGAAACTGTGCTTAACCTGAAGCACCACTTTAGCTAATGGGGCCTCCTGCTGCCGCTGGAGCCCAATTTCTGTTCTCATCCTGAAGCAAAGTTCTTAACCTGAAGCACTATTTCTGGGTTAGCGGAGTCTGTAACCTGAAGCATATGTAACCTGAAGCGTATGTAACCCGAGGTACCACTGTACATGGTTTTGGCTTTAGGTGTGATCCCTGAAATATAACCACTGAGTAAGTTGCAGGCTTACTGTATGCATTGCAAGTCATGTCCTTTGTAATTTGGTCCTGAGTACAATTATTTATCACTTCAGCACGCCTCTCTTTAGGAGTGTATTTTAAAAGAAAATCGTGCTGTTTGACATCATGGAGATGATGAGTTGTATCCAGCAGGGCCACTCAACATCCCCCTCCTTTAAAAGTGTTCAAGAGATGTAAGGGAGCTCCTGGAGCACATTATGTGGGTGTGGGGAGTGCAGGACAGAGCAGCTCTCTGAAAATTGCTCCCCCGTCCCATTCTGCTGTGGGAAAAGGTCTTGTCTGAGCAACACTGCTAGATACAGAACATCAGCAAACCCAGAAAGGGGAAACGGAAAATGACTTACAGAACAAACAAATGACTTGAGTAAGTATTTACTAAGCAGGCATAACGATACTGGTCTGGAGAACAGTTTCACATCTGGTGTGCCCTGGGAAGGAAAAAAGAGATATAATTACTAAACCCGCCCCTAAAAGGCAGTAATTTCCATAGACAGGCTATAGGGCAGGTGGTCCTTTTAGATGTGTGCCAGAGCTTCTACATGTATACCAGGCCACTGGGTCTTTTTTCTCCCCAACAAATTCTCTCGCTGAGATTCAAAAGGTTCTTGTCAAGCAGTATGCAGGGCTATTATTAAGATAAATAAAAGTTCAGTTTTGCAGCTGCTTTCCTGAAGGTGATTACTGAACCTCCTGGATCACAAATCTACCACCAATGTATAGTATTTCTTACCTGCCCTTCACCACAAACTCCCTGGGGCAGATTGCAACAATTTAAAATATACAGTACTAAAACCAGTTAAATTGAAGTGTACAGTGACTGGTATCCTTGCAAGTTTCACCCAAAGCCCTGTTTTCATGCAGAGTCAAATCTTAAAATGTTAAAGGAAAAAAACACTGCACTCTCCTGGGCTCCATAATGCAGGGCCAAACATTGCAGATTTGCAATCAGATCTCTTTACATTTCTTTTAAAAGCACTTCCACCATCTAATCTAAATTTGGCTCTGAAAAGCTGTAGATACAGCAGGTGTCAAGTGTGTGAAGCTAAAACCACTCGGTTTAGAACTTCAAGCTCGTTAACGTAAATGAAGTGTTTTAAAAGTACAGCACAGAACTGAGAAACAAGTCCAGGCAAATTTTACCTCCATGAGATAACAGTAAAGGAATGGTCCCTGATTGATTACAAGATTGGTGCAGATACAGCTGGCTATGGTCTGCTGAATTGCACGAAGTTGCTTTTTGGCTAGTTCCAGCCCTTGATGCAACTTGTCCAGGTTACTCCTGAAAAAAAGGAAAACAGAAAGAAGCTTACTTTACCAGAGAAGAGAAAAACCTGTACTGAAGACTTCTTAATTTATTATCAGTAACCACTTGCTTGGTATATTCTTACTGACCTTGAATTTTTGATGTAACAGTTTAGAATACCTTACTGCCAATCAGTTGTGGGTAAAAAAAAATTGAATGAGCTTGAAAAACTATGTGTGTTACCTGGAAAGACTATCCAAAGCTTTGATGAAATTGTCAGTTCCACTTTCGTCCTTCTCCATGTTCTCCATTAAAGAAGCAGCTGCATACACCACATCACTTGCTAAAAACTTATTTTTAAAACCAAACTGGATGCTGAAGGTTTGCACTCTTAAATTCTTCATTCTGCAAAACCAAATTAAGCCAACAGAGAGATATTAAAAGCGTTTTTTAAATCCCTACTGCTGTCTTAGCACTGAACATACTATATATACACACCATTGCTAAAGCAATCATGAATTTAATGTTCTAAAGGCCATTTCTGGAAGACTACCTAATAACAAAACTCTGTCCACCTGAACCCCTTCCCTATGTAGCTCATGGCAATATGTAGGAGCTTGTCTTTCTCTCGGTTTTCCTTATTCTTTTCCTCTTCCTTTCATTTTTCTAGGCATTTCCCTGCTCCAATCCTAATTTCCTTGGCCTAACACTTCCTTAACACTTTCTGCTTGCCTTGACCCTCTCTAGGATTAGATCAGCTCAGTTCAGCTGGTGGCAGCTGAAGAACTCTGCCTGCCCTGTCATCTCTATGATATCAGGGCAGCTAGTCCAATCAACAGCCAAACAGTTCCTTTTAGAGCATTACTATTTATACAGTGGTACCTCGGGTTAAGTACTTAATTTGTTCTGGAGGTCTGTCCTTAACCTGAAACTGTTCTTAACCTGAAGCACCACTTTAGCTAATGGGGCCTCCTGCCAGAGTACAATTTCTGTTCTCATCCTGAAGCAAAGTTCTTAACCTGAAGCACTATTTCTGGGTTTGCAGAGTCTGTAACCTGAAGCGTATGTAACCTGAAGCGTATGTAACCCAAGGTACCACTGCAAATAGTATTTTTTTCCCTAGACACACACCAAAAAAATCGTATGTTTTTTAAAAAAATCATGTTACTTTAGAAATCACTAAAACAAGCCTGCAAATTAGGTTTGTGTTATAATCTCCATGCTACATATACCACCCTAAGACCCTGAGCACCTTGGAAGGTGGGATATAAATGTAATAAATAAAAATATTTGTGAAATAGTAAGCAGCAAGGGCAGACCTGCTACTAGTGCTTTAGTTTAAAAAATAATAATTGATGAACTGTTCAATAGTTGGTTGAAAGTTTAGTAGAAATGTAAGGGCGAGGGTGGTTTCTGCTTCTGCTCAGTCCAGACAGGCTACAATACCCTTTTAGGCCATCACACAGAGATGGAAAGGTTTACTAAGACTTCCAAATACGTCAAAAAGTGTTTTACCCAAACTTATTTGCAGATTCTTCAATCATCTCCTGTAGATTCTCTTTCAAGGAAATGTCCATAGAGTGGAATTTCTGTTTTACTTGCTTCAAAGGTAAGCTGAGGGAGAGGAGTGGGGGTGGGGAAGAGATAATATTTTCAGTGATGAAGCAAGTCTGCCAAGTCACAATCTCTTCATGTTCATTATTCAAAAGCTAATAACAACAACAATTTTTTATTTATACCCCGCCCTTCCTGGTTCAGAAAACTGGGCTCAGGGTGGCTAACAACAAATTTAAAACACTTAACTGATGCAACAAAAAACAGCATAAAGTGTGAATAACAATAAATTCAGAATTCAAAAATCAATTTAGGGGGAAAATCCATCCAATAAACATTAGATGATCACCAGGTCTGGTTAGTTAATGGCTGTTTTCTAACTGAATATAGAAGACTGCCTAAAACTGAATCAAGCCATAAGGTCATATAGCTCAGTGATTGTCTACACTGAATGGCAGGATTTCAGACCAGTTGTACCTGGAGATGCTAGAGTTTAAACATGGAACTTTCTGGAGACGTTCCCAATAGTCTAGGTGAAAGCACGTCAAACCAGCGGCGTAGCGTGGGTAGTCAGCACCCGGGGCAAGGCAAGTAATTTGCGCCCCCCACCAGGGGCAAGGCAAGTAATTTGCGCCCCCTAACCCCTAACCATGGTCATTAATACTGACGGCTCTACTCTGGGGCAAACTTCGTGGTGACTACTGCCCTCCGTGGTGTTGTTTTTGCAATTAAAGGACCCCTGCCTCAAATAAAGCATCTTGGGGATTGGGGACTGGGATTTGCCAAGGGAGCTGGGAATTGCAGTTCAGTGGCGGGTCAGGGGGAGAGGGTCCCTTCCGCGTCTGAGTGCCGCGGGCCCCTTTGCGCCAAGACGCGCGTCTTTGGGCGTTGTGGCGCAGCCTTCTCGGTCTCCCTCCCCGGCCCGGCTAGCCCCGATGCGGCTTCTTTCTGGCGCGGGGAGGGGGCGCCTCTGGGGCCAGTGCGTCGGCCGGCCTCCGGCGCGGGTGGGCGGGCCCCATCGGGGCGGGTGGGCGGTCTTGGCGCGCAGGCACTAGAGCGCAGGTGGCTCCGGCTGGGCACTTCATTCGCCGCCGGTGGCGCGTTTGGCGGGCTGCGCGCGTCCAGACAGCGACCCGAGCCTGGGCGGTGTGGCGCTTGGTGCCGGAGCCTCCGCCCGCAGCGCCCCATCGGGAGACCCGGCCAGAAGGAGCCTCGAGCCGGCTGTCGGACACGGCTGAAGAAGCCAGGGCGGCATGGCAGGCGGCGGCAGCTCCTCGGCGACTCCACGCGGCCAGCCCTGCGCGCTGGCCGAGCCCTGCAGGCGAACGCTGCCCGTCGGTGAGGAGGGGCTGCCTGGCGCGCCCTCCGCGGCGAGCGCTGAGAGCCGCTGCCAGCTCGTTGGTTCCACGAGACATGGGGCTCTGGGCGACTCCGGAGGCAGCGAGCGCGCCCCCCCAGAAGTTGCGCCCGGTGCGGCCGGCCCCCCTTGCACCGCCCACGCTACGCCACTGCGTCAAACTTCGCCTGGCTTGGCAGCCTTGCTCATGACCTTTACTCAAGCTCCACTACCTTCAGCCATCCAAATGACTCTCCCAATTCTCCTTTTGCCCCTTATGCAAAGACCTGCATGCAACATTATCCATGCAATGCCTCCTCTTGCTTCCTTCAAAACCATTCCTGCAAATCCTTTCTCAATCCCCTGGTCCAGGGCTAGTGAACTGGATCCAGCTAGTGCTCCAGATCCTGCCCTCTCCAAGATCTGCAGGGCACTCCTGTCAATCACCTAACATCACCATGACAGCAGATGAAGTATTTCATTCCCTGCACAACCGGAAATCAAACTGCAAGGGCAAAGGCAGAGGGCTTTGCGGACACTGCCAATCAGCAGATTGGGAATGCCTACAAACCATGCTGTGGGCAGGGAATCAGTCGGGCATAGGGGTTCCCCATCACTGCCCTAGTCCTCATGCCCTACTGTGAATAAGCCTGTTAACTGAAATAAATGCAAATCCCCCCATTATCCTTTTCTCCATTTTGGTCCCCTTTCTATGTTGTATCTCCTATGATGTGCTTTCTATTGTAAACAATTCAGAAAAAGGACCCATTCTCCTGAACTTTGTAAAAGTCCTACACACATTGATGCTGCTATATATTATATACAAACTCCTTATTTATTTATTTAAAACCTCCTTATTAACTCACCCCATATCAGCAAGGAATTCCTGAAGTCTCTTCTGACCTTGCACAGACCAAAGCTTGAAGCTGGCCGAAGTGTAGCAGGTATTACAGAGGCTTTCATACAGGGACCAATGTTGATAGAGCGCAAGGCACAAGCTAAGACCATCAATAAGAATTAGGAAAAGTAATTACAGCAGGTTGGATCAAAAAAAGCCTATTACCTTCTAGTTCAAAATTACTTGTCTGGATCACAATGATCTGCTTCAGATATGACAGGGCTGCTTCAATAAACCATAGTTTGTTGGAGCATGAACAAATGGCAACCCCAAGTCCTCCGTCTCCTGCGTCTGGCTGTTGAGGCACTTTCCTGGTTTCAGAGACCAGCTTCCAGAGGGGAAAGGGAAGGCAAGAGCGCTTGAGCTCATCGCTCGCTTGTGCTCCAATAAACAGGTTGCTTTGAAATAGTGCAATTATGTCTGAACTGAACCACTCACATAGCATAGGCCAGTGGTGGCAAATCTTTTAGAGACTGAGTGCCCAAACTGCAAACCAAAACCCACTTATTTATTGCAAAGTGCCCAAAGTTTTTGAGCTTTTTTGGGGGGACACCCCAAAGTTGCTGAGCTTTTTTGGGGGGAGACACAACAGAAAAATCCCCGTGGGTCTTGCCATCTCCTTCCCTCTTCCCCCCTCCCACCCTGTGCACCAGGGCGCGCTCCCCATCTGGCTAGCTGGCTCACTCTCGGCTACTGCGATGGGGAGAACGGAGCAGCCCTTAGGCCAGGTGAGCGGCGGCCAGGAGGAGAGGGAGAGCCCCCACCCCAGCCAGCCAGCCCAACATCCGTGGCTGCCTGCCTGTTCCCCACCTGTGATCCCGGCGTGGTCTTCCCCATCTTCCTCCCTCCCTCCCTCCAGCAACGTCGCCGCGGCAAAGGGTCACCCTGGCTGGGTTGAGCCAGGCGCGCTGGGAAGTGGCGGACACAAGTGCCCTTCTAGCCCAGATAGGTCGGGCGAGCGGGAGGCGAGGGGCCTGCGGAGGATTGGAGCTCGGGGGGTGGGGTGGAGGAAGCGGAAGGGAATGGGCGAGGCCTGGCTTGGAGGGGGGAGCTGGGAACTACCATGCAGCACTGAAAAAAGCGAAGGGAAAAAATCACAAGGAAGGTCAAATAACAAACGCTGTTGCGCCCAATCAGAAACAGCCACTGCCACAGCCAATTGAAAAACAGACCAATTGTCAGATACCAGCAAAATAGAAAAAGAAAAAAAAAGGTTCCAGGTTTAAGCAGTGGACGCACACAGTAGTGTGGGCAGGAGCGGGAGCACAAATGGGAAAAACAACAAAACAACAGCGTGGATGGGCCGACGGCGCGCGTGCCAGCAGTGAGGGCTCCGCATGCCCATTCTGGGTTCGCCACCACTGGCATAGGCAATTCAACAAGTGCTACTACAAACCATTTCACCCAAGTCTTAGAAATATTTCCGCAAAGTTATTTAGAAGGATACTCATATTCAAATGCTATTCTCATGCAGTCAATAGAAAGAGAATTTTCTTCATCCCCGTTGCGATGGTTATGCCGAGATACATGCCGCTGTAGAGACCCAATGTCTGTTACGTATTTCATTCTTTTTACAGAGAAAACAGATACGAAATAGTTAGTTCAATCTCTTTTCCCGACAGCTCTATTATCTGCCTTTTAAATATTCAATGTCTTTTGGAGAAAGGATGAGCAAAAATATATAGTGATATCTACCAGTAGATCTCTAGGGGATGAGCAGATTTGCAAGGGTTTATGTTTGACAGCAGTGAAGGCGTTTTCTAAGTTAGGTTGGTGAAATTAAGAAAAATATGGGAGAAGCCAGAAGTGGAATTTAGGAAGGGCTGCAAGATCAGTTCTGGTACTAAACACAAATTACTGAGCTCAGCATGTGCTTTGTAGATGCCCTGCTCCTTAATGCTATGAAAGTATATGTCTGCCACCCTCACCCACTGTTTTGCAACTAGCTCTGATTGGTGGAGTGCAGGGTTCTATAGAAAAGGAGATAAAGTTTCACCATTCCTGCTTTTGGGATATTCAATGTGGAAAGAAGTCAATTCATTAGAAACAGCTTGCCAGTAAAATGCATGCTGTAAAATTCCTTTGACATTATAAAGGAATGAAGTCTATTGTCTCTCAAATACAATGCAGCCTTAGCAAACGCTATAAATACTGTGCTTCTCAGAAAAAAGCAAGTTTCCCAGTTCATTGCAGATTTGGGGATCGCCCCTAACACATGAAACGGGCATGCCGCTTTAAAAAGTAATTTCTGTCCTCACCGTAATTGTATAAATTAAAAGATTCAATTTGTTATAAAATTACTTATTTAATTCCCTCTTTCTGTCCAGTCACAAGGACACCCAAAGCAGCTAACAATTTAAAAATACTTTTTGAATAGTATATTTACTGCTCACTTACTGAGTGATTTTGTCTTGAATCCACTGGTCTGTTAGTCCAACAATAGCCCACCTAAAAAGCAAATCAAAACAACTGAATCAAGAATTTGTAGATATTCTCTGTCTGGCCCTGCTGAGACTGAATAGTGAACAAATATTTAAAAGATTCCCCAAAGACTTTAAGGTGCTATTCTATACCTTAGCCTACCTCCATCGTACAACTCCCATCAGTCCAGTAAGCATGGCCAATAATCAGGGATGGAATTTATATTTCAAAACATCTGGAGGGCAGCAGGATAGAAAGCTGCTATACATACTTACCTGGGAGTAAGTACCATTGAACTTAACTGTATTTCTATGGGTCTTTGGACCACAATAAAGATTTTATATATATATTTCAGAGCAGACATATCTAGGACTTCACTTTAAACATTTCAGATAAGCTTTCAGGTACTCACAGGTATGCCCAGCTAGCAAGTAGAAAATATTTCCCCACACTTTCCAATGGAACATTTGAACCTGCTTCACACCAACTCAGACTACTGGTATAACTACCCACTTCTGCCTATTTCAATTGGCAGAAGCCTTCCCAGGTTTTTTCCAGTTCTGCTCCCTGGGTTCCTTTTAACTGGAAATATCAGGAACTGAGCATGGACGATTCTGGATGTATCTCTACTGGATGTGAAAGTGTTTTTATGTATGAAATGTTTTTATTGTTAAATCATCTTGTTTTAAAGGAAGCAATTATTGAATGGAAATAAATAATAGAATGTATGAAAATACATATAGCCATGAATGACATTTAATGCCTGTGCCTCAAGGACATTTCCTTTTATATCTGCCTTACTAATACAGTGGTACCCCGCAAGACGAACGCCTCGCAAGACGGAAAACCCGCTAGACGAAAGGGTTTTCCGTTTTGGAGGCGCTTCGCAAAACGAATTTCCCTATGGGCT
>JAXCMG010000019.1:7822167-7842568 GCA_034642415.1 Podarcis siculus
GGGGGGGGGGGGAGCAAAGACTTTTGCCCCCCTCCCAGCCTTCAGAAGAGGTCGGGGGACAGATTGTCCCCGGACCTGGTCTGAAGTCGGTTTCCATAGGAACGCATTAATTGATTTTCAATGCATTCCTATGGGAAACCGTGCATCGCAAGACGAAAAACTCGCAAGAAGAAAAAACTTGCGGAACGAATTAATTTCGTCTTGCGAGGCACCACTGTACCATACAACCAGTGTTAGAAACTCAGATATATAAGCTAGGCGCCAAATTGCTCCTTAAACCAGGGTTACAGTCACCAAAACGGAATGCCTAGTTGCCATTTGGGGCTAGACAGCTCAAAAGTTGTATTTTCCAATATGGCTTTCTGGTTCCTGAAATTCATTCTGATTGTGCAGATAAAATATCACAGACAGAATTCTACAGGATGCGTTGCTAGTGTGTGAAAACAGTAAAGATGCAAGGACAGCCCAGGCATGCACCTCCAGAGGAGATGACAGGTGCCATCCTGGTGCCCGGGCATCTTCACTTAGTTGCAAGTGGCCAATAGGTAAAGGGACCCCTGACCGTTAGGTCCAGTCGCGTACAACTCTGGGTTTGCAGTACTCATCTTGCTTTACTGGCCAAGGGAGTCGGCGTACAGCTTCTGGGTCACGTGGCCAGCATGACTAAGTCGCTTCTGGCGAACCAGAGCAGCGCACAGAAGCGCCGTTTACCTTCCTGCTGGAGCAGTACCTATTTATTTACTTGCACTTTGACATGCTTTCGAACTGCTAGGTTGGCAGGAGCAGGAACCAAGCAACGGGAGCTCACCCCGTTGCACGGATTCAAACTGCTGACCTTCTGATCGGCAAGCCCTAGGCTCTGTGGTTTAACCCACAGTGCCACCCGCATCCCTAAGTGGCCAATAGTCAGGTGCAAATTGTGCCTGGCAAATTTCAAACGCTGCATCGAATGGAGGGCCTCATTTGTAGAATTCCACCATTAAAAAACCTGTTTAGTAAAGCATCAGGGATTATGATCTCACCCTAAAAAACTTGAAATAGTAGTTTATATGACATCCGTAAGAGCGTAATGAGAAATGCTTTCAATGGTTTTTCCTCTTCGGTAGAGCAATTGGCAGGGGCATTTCTATGCAGGTTAGAACACATCTGGAAGCAAGTCAGCAATACTACTATCACAAACTAAATTACGTACCACAACATATCATTTAAGTCTTTAGACATTATCCATGCCAAGTCAAACATCATCATGGCGGACTACAAGAGGGAAAAAACAACAATTAATAGCTGAGTGTGATTGGGGAAGGACAGATTTTTCCACACAAGCAAATGTTTTCAGCATCTAGCAGGGCCAGTGTTACTACTCTTATCAAAAGTAAGGGGCAGCCATGGATTGCTACAGTCTCTTCAGAAACTGAACTAATTACAACATCTGTTAACTGTTGTTGCTCATTTCTGAAAGCAGCAGCAGACAAGAGCTCAGCCTCAAACTGTACAGGAGTGACCTGAGCTTTCAGCTCCCTCCCCCCACCTGCACATTCAGAATACAGCATCACCACTCAGAAGTCTGTCGGGGGCAGCTGAATATGTAGCTGATATCATCACCAAGGTTTGGGGGATAACAGGACTCACATAACCAACATGCTTATGTGTGAAGGGGTTAATATCATAGAGTAAGCTGTCCTGCTATGTTAGCTTCCTCTCACCTTGGGAGGAACTAGGTAATCATGCCTCTCTTTACCCCCAAGTCTGCCTATGAAGCTCAACATGTGAGGAGGTCTGAGCTGGTTGCTGCAACTCAGACTGCATGCCTCTCACAAGCCAATCTTGAGTTCCTATACCAATATTTAGGAGTGTTCACCACTTTGTAACTAACCCAAGTTTTACCGCCTGTGCAATTTTCTGAAGTACAGTAACCGGTCCTTTGAAAAGTTTGTAAGTAAACCAATTTTTAACGTACCAAATGTGTGTGTTTTTCCTATAATGGGAGAAGAGGGAAGTTTTGGAATTCAAAGGGCACGTTTTAAAGGTCTAGCAGCCTGTATTTCCACGCTTTACTTTGCTGCATATTTTGTGATTTTAAATCTGTGCTGGGGTTCTCTCACCAAATAGTACTTGCCCCAAATTGGATCGTGGCATTCAGGAATTCATGTGTGTGTGTTCCCAATGTAGTATTTCCCTGAAGTGAAGATGCACTCCCATTAGAAATCACTCTCTTATCGTTTGTGTATAAGTAACACTAATTGCTAAATTTATTTATCCCTGAAAAGCAGCGTGGTCCAAACATTTTCCCATTTTCATAAAATGGTTAAAAGCTACTGCAAAAATGTATACCCAAGAAGCGGGCCAGGGGCCTTTCTAAAGATGTGGCATGACAAAAGAGCCAGAAACACAGAATTTATTTATAAAGAATATACTATGGCGCTACTAGCTGAGCTTCCTTTCCACAAAGTAAGGCATCCTGAACTAACTGCTATTAATTTTGCAAAGTATTAACATCTTCACTTGAAAAAATGGTTCTCCTTCAAGGTCTACTGACACTGATATTTGATACTCACTGAAGTCCCGTGATATTCATACTGCTCATAGTCAAACAGAATTTCTTGCCTGAAAAACAGAAAGAAGTTGGGAGGTTTATTCAATGCAGCACTAAGTTAAAGGCACTTAGCAATATAGTTGTGCTGAAGGACTGTCATTGTGCAAGGGAAAACACAAGTACAGTGGTACCTCGGGATCCGTTCTTAACCTGAAGCTGTTCTTAACCTGAAGCACCACTTTAGCTAATGGGGCCTCCTGCTGCTGCTGTGCCGCCGCCAGGCGATTTCTGTTCTCATCCTGAAGCAAAATTCCTAACCCGAGGTACTATTTCTGGGTTAGCGGAGTCTGTAACCTGAAGCGCCTGTAACCTGAAGCGTATGTAACCCGAGGTACCACTGTACATAACTGAAGATTTTTTTATTTATTTCATAAAATTTATACAGTGCTTGACTGTAGAAAAAACTTCAGAGCAGTTTACAAAACAGATTGCACAACAAGAATAATCTGTTGAAAAACAAACTTCTGCCAGTGTAATTGTTGCTTTGGGTTCTTTTGCTCTGCAGCTTTTAAACGCTGCCCTCCACCACCACAAGGGCTCTTCCACTAATGGACAAAGAAAGCTGTGCTCCAACAATTGTTATGTACAAAAGGTTACACTTGTAAAAAAATATTTCCATTATGTAATGTGGAAAAAGAGAGCCAACCCAATCAAAAGCACCCCATTGTGTATGCAGAGCTATTACATGCAAAGATTGCCCTGTTTATTTTCATGCAAGGAAACACTAAATCTAGCTATATATTATAACTGCTGCCTCCAATGAAGCAACTGGGGAGTCTTTACAGGCCGAAAAATTTTGTGCGCAGGAGCAATCCTGTACCCACAAGAAATACAGTGGAACCTCAGTTTTCGAGGGTCTTGGAAGTTGAATGTTTCGGCTTTGAAACACCGAAAACCCGGAAGTAACTGCTTTGGTTTTTGAACGTTTTTCGGAAGCCGAACATGCCACGTGGCTTCTGTTTTGAGTTTCCCTATTGTATTGAGGCTTCCACTTTCAGTTTTCAAACATTTCGGAAGCTGAAGGGTCTTCTGGAACGGATTACGATCGAAAACCGAGGTTCCACTGTATTTGGATTTGGGGAGGAAACACAAAGAGGTAATCAACAAAGCCTTTCCTACTAAAGATGACCAATTTCCATCCTTGATAATATCCTTTCATCCAATTAATGCCACATCATAGAATCATAGGCTTGGGAGGAACACCAAAGGGTCATCTAGTCCAACCCCCTGCAATGAAGGAAACTCAACTAAAGCACCCATGACTGATAGGCGACCAACCTCTGCTTAAAATGTGATTGCCTGAGAGCTATATTTGAACCTGTAACATATTTTAAAACACAACTGCTGAGAACAGATCTTTGTCTTCAAGATATTTAAGGTAAGCAATTTTTTTAAAAAAAGGAATATAGATACACTTTCTATGAGGCACTAACCATGTCAATATTTCAGAGCTTGCAATCTCAATTTTACCATTAGACAGAACAACAGAAGTATAATGTGTATAATCTGAAGACATACCTGCGTGCCTCCCACTCTCTTCTTTGCCGTCTTTTCATTGTTCTTTCCACTATTTCCTGCAGAGATTAGAATAGCAAATTGCATTTCCCTTCTCTCTCCTTGTCACAACTGATTATAAAGTAATCCCGCAAGTAGAGCCTGAAAGAACAGTCGCCTACTGAATTCTAACTCCCTGAACTTGTAGTTTTTATGTTTATATAGAATGAAGTTCTCAGAAAAAAACAATAACCCATTTGCTTGCTTAGTGCATCTTCCTTCACCTCCTCATAGTAAAGTGGCTAGTAAATTATGAACGCCTATTTATAAACTTTGCCCTGTGATAGAAACAATTATTTCCCTTTAATACATGGGTATATTTTATTTAAGCTTCCATGATTTAAGGAACTAACCTCTTCAAATCGCCTCCGCTTTCCTGAAGGCTCTGAACCATCACTTTCATTACCAGAATCTTCCTCCTCATCGTCCCTAAAGATATCATCATAGGCAGGAATTTCAAGGTCATCATCTTGCTTTACCAGTAGTTTGATCTAGTAAAAGAAAATGCTTAATTAAATAAAACATTTTAATGAAATAACAATTCAAGTGAAAGATAATTAACAATCATTAACAAGTCAAATAAAACAATTACAATATATAAAACACTATTAGCTAAACAGCAACAAAAAAATTAACTAAACTAAGCATCACAACTACAGCAAAAGTCATATTATATGATTAACAAATCAGTACGGAATTTATGAACTATAAAACAAGACAAGCTAATGGAATTTCACCCATGCCAGTTTAAGGAGCCAGAGTATGTCTAGAACCAAAGGATCCACCTATAAATTCCTATCTATCACAATGTGAATTGATTCCGACCAACCATTTTCTCAAGAAGCAGAATTTACCTGTGACTCGTTGTAAACATTCACTATATTGATAGGCCTGTGTGTGTCACAGACAAAGAAAACACAGTCTTCTTCAGGCTGAAGGACATCAAGTAGATCAACATTGGCACCACAATTTATGAGAACAAAATACTGGAACTGCAAATAAGGAAGTCATATTAATATGCAAGCAAGACTGATGTTGTTTATGAAATGCTGGCCCATATCCAAAAGATTAATGTTTCCTTTAGTCTCATATCCTCAGGGCTATTATGAAATATTAGCTCTTTACATTTCCTGAGAGAAAATATAGCTAATTCCCTGGGACTACAGAAAGCAATTAGTCTTCCTCTAAGTTGTCCACAACAGAATCTAACACGACACTGTTTAATCTGAGAACTCAGGCCACCCACAGCAATAAAAAGTAATTAACTCCCGTGCAGAATCAGTCGCATGCGGAGAAGGGATATAACTCAGCGATACTGCATCTATGTTGCATACAAAAGCCCTCAGGTTCGTTCCTCCAAGTAGGGCTAGCAAAGGAAATTCTGGAGAGCCACTGAATATTACATTATGTGGATCAATGATCTGGCTTAGCTTCATATGCTAACTCTTCATAAGAGTGGGCTGGACTACTGTAATAAGATGTAGAATTATTTGGGAGGAAGCACCAATGGAATTAATAGGATTTCCTTCTTATCAAATACACATAGCGCTATAACATGAGATACTAGAAAGGAAATTGATTTTTTTTTAATCCTAATTATGTTTTTACCTGATCTTTATGTTCAAGAAATGCAGTTTCAAGTTCTTGCCATCCAGATACTGGGACTAAAGTATACTGCACATGATCACACTGGAATAAAGCCTCAAAAGAAATGAAAGTGACATTTTAGAGGAAGAGGTAGGCAAGCCATCACCATTAGTTTAATAATGAAGTTTATGGCTTTTGCTGAACAGCAGTTTGAGCAAGGCCAAACATTTATCACACTGTCATATAAAAATAAATAAGATTTACTTGAAGACAAGCACAAGAATCCAAGCAATCAAAAATTCACAGAGTTCTGTAAATAAAACATTGTTTAATAATCTATTTCTTAGTGCATGTTTTGCACTCTAAATATGGTAGTGTCCCAAATAATATATGTGTGAAAAGGATTTCACTGCTTATTAGCCTTTGGCTAATTAAACAATCTATGGCCTTTTAAACTGGTGTGTGTGTGATTGTTTTTGTTTGTTATTATGGCCTGTATTTTTGTTTTTTTTATATTGTGAAGCCTGTGATTCTCAGAGGAAGGGCAGTAAAGAAATTTAATAATAATAATAATAGTAAATCTACTTATATATACTCCATCTTTTTCCTTGACAGGAACTCAAAGCAGTTTAAAGATAAAACACTGCTAATTTAGATATAGTTTATCAGGTGACAATATTTTAACTGCACAAACAAAGGCTGCAAATTCCCATCTTTCCATCAACCAACAAAAACTTTCATGCTGGATTACATCCAATGGAGTAGATCCATTGAAATAAATGGAAACAACAAAGTTGGACCCATTAATTTCACTGTGTCTACTCTCAGTAGAGATTAGCTGGATACAATATTAGAAAACTAGACTCCCCTCATCTTTGCACACAGGTCAGT
Source organism: Podarcis siculus (assembly GCA_034642415.1). Lineage (NCBI taxonomy): Eukaryota > Metazoa > Chordata > Lepidosauria > Squamata > Lacertidae > Podarcis > Podarcis siculus. Next base: position 7,828,793 of record JAXCMG010000019.1, read on the forward strand.
TTACACCCATTTTGACTTTTGCACATTAACAGGACATAAAAAGGAGACTTACTTGGAGTATTTTACAAGCACATAACGCATCTACATCTGAAGCAACAAGTAGCAGCACCCGCTACCAAAAAAGAAAAGGAGAGAGAGAACATTTTAATTAGTGTCTATGACAATAGCACACTACAAAATAACAATCTTTAACCACTTCATTCATCACAATTATGGATACAGAAAGAACTTGAAAGAAACTTCAGTTAAGGTGTATAAAAAGTATCCTAGTATATGAGAAAGGACTCAGTCTAGCCGCCTCTCCAGCATGCTATATTGCTTGGTAAATGTTGCTTTTCCACATTGCAGTACTGAAATGCAAACGCCAACCTGGAGCATGAATTGGGCTTTCCTTTTGGGAGTGTGGTTGCTTGTCCTTTTATTTTATTGTGTTATGTTTTCATTCATGTTTGGTAACAACAGAGGAGCAGCTGTATTAGCCTGCTGTAGCAGAAACAAGGCAGAGACTTTGGGCATCTAAAAGCCAAGCAGATTTAGAAAGCCATCCCATTTGAACAGCTACTGAGGATGGACTAAGCCCAGTTGAGCTCAGTGAACCTCTGAAGTAGTAGACAATGTGCAGGTTAGTACAGTTAGCGTACATGCCTAACTGGAGAAAAGCCCCACTGAACCTACTGGCAGGGCTGGTACAAGACCTTTTGGCACAAGGCAAGATCCAGGCCGATGCCCTGGTGGGGTGTAAGGAGCATGCTGCCCGAGGCGGGTAGCCTTAATGGTCTGCCAGCCAGTGTTCGAAAATAGCCATGTGCATTTTGTGACTCCAGCTGCAACCATGTGGAGATCTCTGGATGCCCGGTTGGCAACTAGGGTAAGCAAAATGTTACTTAGAGAAAGATCTGAAATATTTTCCTTGAAGCTTGAATTTGTTTTATTCTGGATCATTTTATTTGATGTTTTAATGTGTTTTAAACGGCTTTGAGATAGGTTCTTTAACATACAAATGGCATAGAAATTAAATTAATAATAAATTGCAAAAAAGCAAGACAAAAGCAAAAAAAACCCGGCACCTAGACGTTCCATTGTGGCAACCATAACCTAACTTTAAAGTGCCATTTGATGATTAGATTATATAACTGATTTCTAACACTGCTGGCCATGCTAGGGCAGCAAGTTAGCTCAGGGGCTGAAAGGCGGACCGCATAGCACACCTTTCTAGCCACTTTATACCCCTCAGAATTCGCTGCCCAAGGCAGCAGCCTCACTCTGCCTCATGGCAGGGCCGGTTTACTGAGGGATTAGCTCTGAACAAATAAATAACCCCTACCCGGTCAGCCAGCCTGAAAAACAAGCACCACCTCAGCACAGTGCTAGCTAGGCCAGGACGGGGGAGAGGCCAGGGTTCAAATCCCCAGCTTAGCCACAAAGCTCACTGGGCCTAACTCACCTCAGAGGGTTGTTGTCAGGTTGAAATGGGGAGTGTGGCAGGAACCATGTGAGCCACCTTGAGCTCCCTGGGCGGAAAGGTGGCCTAAATATGCAATTAGTAATACAGGCCCTCCAAGTGTCCCTATTTTTCAGGTACAGTCTGGATTTACAAAAGCCGTCGCAGTTTCTGATCTGATCCTGGAATGTCCTGTTGTTCCTTAGGACGTCCCTATTTTCAGTGGAGAAATGTTGGAGGGTATGCGACCCCCGAACCAAGTTGATAAGTAACTATACAACCTTTAGAACAGTGTTTCCCAACCGGTGTTCCGCGGCACATTAGTGTGCCGCGGAACGTTGCCTTGTGTTCCGTGGGAGGGAGGCGGGCGACTCGGGCGGTGAGAGGCGGGGCGGCGGCGGCGGCGAGCACATGCGGGGCGGCGAGCGAGCTCCCTCCCACATCCCATCGCCGCTCGCTTCGGCCGGCCTACTGGAGCGAGCGGCGATGGGATGTGGGAGGGAGCTCGCTCGCCGCCCCGCGTGTGCTCGCCGCCGCCGCCCCGCCTCTCACCGCCCGAGTCGCCCACCTCCCTCCCACGGCACACAAGGCTACCTCCGTGTGCCTTTGCCCAAAAAAGGTTGGGAAACACTGCTTTAGAAGACATCTGAAGGCATCCCTGTATAGGGAAGGTTTTTAAAAAAACGTTTAACAGTTTCATTATGTTTTTCTGTATGTTGGAAGCTGCCCAGAGTGGCTGCGGCAACCTAGGAAGATGTGTGGGGTAACAACAACAACAACAACAAAATGTTATAATTATACAAAGTTCTGTATAATTATACAAAGGTCTGTATAGATAAAGCCATGGTTTTCCCAGTAGTGATGTATGGAAGTGACAGCTGGACCATAAAGAAGGCTGATCGCCGAAGAATTGGTGCTTTTGAATTATGGTGCTGGAGGAGACTCTGGAGAGTCCCATGGACTGCAAGATCAAACCTATCCATTCTGAAGGAAATTAGCCCTGAAGCTGAGGCTCCAATACTTTGGCCACCTCATGAGAAGAGAAGACTCCCTGGAAAAGACCCTGATGTTGGGAAAGATGGAGGGCACAAGGAGAAGGGGATAACAGAGGACGAGATGGTTGGACAGTGTTCTCGAAGCTACAAACATGAGTCTGACCAAACTGCGGGAGGCAGTGGAAGACAGGAGTGCCTGGCGTGCTCTGGTCCAGGGGGTCACGAAGAGTCGGACACGACTAAACGATTAATATCATACACACACACACATAATATAATAAATAATAATAATATTCAATTGCATGATGATGATAAGAAGAAGAGGAAGATGAATCAACAGGCTGTCCCCATTTTCAACGGAGATATGTTGAAGAAAAACGTGCTCGCTTCAACAGCACAGATACGAAACAATAATAACAACAACATCGACGGAGCCCACCCAACGGGCTTCGGGGCTGAGCGAGGCCTTCTCCGTCGGGGCTCTCGCAGGGCCGGCCGGACCCTCTTGGCCCCGCCGGGACCTGCTAACACACCGCCGGGGAGCCCCGCTCACCTGGTTCACGACCACCTCATAGAAATCTCTGCGAAAGTCCGTCAGGAACATGGCCGGGAAGGCCGGGCTTTCAACCCCCTGAGAGGAACCCGACGGCGGCAAAGGCGAACTGAGGCGGCGATTTGGGCTCCGCTCAAAGGAAGGCGCCAAACCCCTTTGGCTCTGCCCATTGGTCGCCGCGCTCCGAATCTCGCCCAATAGGCTCCCCGACCCGCCCACCGTGCGGCCTCTCTGGCGCTTTGATTGGACGCGTGCTCCGCCCTCCTCCGCCCATCACCCCAAACGGGCAGTTCTGAGGCGGACCGGCAGAGGCCTTTTTGCACAGTAAGATTGGGCGGCAAGGGGAAAGGAGGTGCAGTTTTGTTCAGTAGGACGCGACGTCCGGTTCCCGGTTGCATGTTGGTGGTGGCAGCCTCCATTTGCGAGAAAGAGTGGCGGAAATATTGCAGGGAATGGATGTAAAATTGCATAGGCGTGGGTTAGAGGCTCCCTTTCCTACCAGGGCTTGAAATACTCATTCCTGTATTAAAAAAAAAAAGGTCGGATCAAGGTTATCACTATTCTCTGGGGCTGCGCTTGCGGGGTGAATCCTGCTAATCTTATTTATACGTTTAGGTTGATTGCTATGTATAAAATATATAAAATATAGGATGATACCGAGAACAAGGCTTTTTTCCAGGGTGCTGCATAAAGCTCAGAAAGGGAGGCATAGTCGCTTTCTGACAAACTTGCCCCTCAAGAAGTCTAATCAGAACCGGAAGAGAGGGTTGTGAAGAACACTTCCGTGTCGACCCTAACAACTCTTTGGTCACAGGAGTGGGCGTGCCCATCCACCATTTTGTTCGTTTTAGAAGGGGAGGGAAAAAACCAGAAGGAGGGAGCCGGAGTTTTCTATTGTAGGGCCAAGCAACGCCGTGGTCGCCATATTTGATGCGGGCAGTGCCTTTACCTTTAATGTCCTCCTACACTGTGGACTGATAAATAGACCCAAAAAGCGCCTCACAAACCCCAAACCTATGCACAACGCTATGATTTTAAAAAAAGAGTTGAAATTAAAAACGAGACGTTAAAAAGGAGAAACACGAGAGCCTTCCCCGCCCCCCTTCATTTGAACGTCACACGGAACAAAACCTTGGCGGACCGAGCCTTCGAATGGCATTCTGGGAAATGTAGTTTTTGTCGCAGTTGTTGTCAAAGCCCGAACGAACGTGAGGGGCGCGATCCCGTTGCGGTTTTCAACACACGGAAATGCCGGCTTATCGGGTGTCGAATACTTTTGAGTAAAGGCCGCTGGTTTCCAGCCCCTGGGGAAGAAGTCCCCACCCGCTTCCCCCTTAGCCCAAGGGATTCCCCACCGCCCTTCGCTCCGTTTCCTCGGCGCCTCACGAGGCTTCCTGTCGGCCTCGAGAGAGGCAAGTTGGCTGGAGCTCCCCGGCACCTGAGGAGGCCTCGGCGGGAGGCCTGTCAGTAGCGAAGGGGACGAGGAGGAGGAGAAGACGTCACCATCATGGTAGGGGGCCTTTGGGGGGGGTCTTTCTTTGGGTTGGGGGGGACTAATATTGGATGTTGGTGGTGGGAAATGCAGAGTCATCCTGGCTGTAAGGAATTGCAAAAGTACACACATCATCATCATCATCATCATTTATTATTTGTATGCCGCCTTTGCACAGTTAAAAAACAATGCTCAAGGCGGCTTACAGCAGAACAAGATTTACATCATTGCAAAAGTCATAAACAATAAATAAACCAAAACATACACAACAAAATGGGAAACAATTTCCACATAAATCTAAAGCTAAGTATACAGGATTCATATCACACTTTAAAATGACATAGGTAAAAAATAACAGCAATTTAAACAAAATCAAAACGAAACTGAGCCCTCACACATACACACCCCATTGTAGTTCTGTGGTACCTCGAAGGAAAGTTATTAGGATGGGGGGGGGGGCGATGATGACTCGCATTTTTCCACTCAGGTAATAATATACAGCCCAAAAAAACCTTGCAAATCTTTTAGCAGGGGCACTAAGAATAAGATCTGTTGTTTGATTGACTTTCTGACATTGCTCAGTTGTTGTTGTTGTTTATGATTAAAACAAAAATCAAAAGGAAGCCTATCGGCTCACCCGTCTTATCTGCGGATGAAGAATGATGTGTCAAGTTCTGTCATTCATGTCCACGTGAGCCTCTAGAACGTATTTGGTATAGCTAAGCATTTCCCTCTGTCCTCAATATATTGTATTTTATTTTATTGCTACGGCCAGTGGCGAATGTAAATAGGGTTTCTATGCACTTATGCCATGCAAAGTAAAAGTAAAGCGACAACATGGGTGAAAACCACAATGAGAGAAAGCGGAAGTGCACACCTCGGCAGTATGTTTAAATGGAACAAGTCTTGCCCAACCCACTTAAAGGTTTAGATTTGCGGCAGCACATTCCCCATTTTACTTTTGTGTGTATACAGCACCGTAACAGCAGTTTGCGCGGCGGACAGTAGATTCAAGCAGGCAAGATCCAGAGAAGGCTGGGAAAAACAAAAACCCCATTAAAAACTAAATAGCAAAAGAGAGTTTTGACTAAAAATTGCCCCCAGCTCAAGTAGGAATCTTAACCAGTCAGTCGCCAGACTGGTTTCCTGGGTTCAGGGTAAATTATATGCAGATTGCAGTCTTACCACGAGAGCAGCTTTTGTGGGCTGTTGTTTATGTATTTATTTACATTTATACAGCTGCCGCTTATCAGAAATTCTGCGAAGTGAAATAATAAAGACAAAAACTTTAAAGCACAGTGTACCATTCTTGGCCTGGGAAAGCCCAGATTCAGTCAGCCATGCTCTAAGAACCTCACTGTTGGAGACTTCAGTGTGTTCTGTGTGGGGCTGCCCTTGAAGATGGTCTGGAGGCTGCCACTAGTACAGGATACTGCTGTCAAGTGGGACAGCAAGATAGAATTGTATGTGGTTGATCCTTAAAGCACTGCGCTGGCTCCACGTGAGCAACAGAGCTTGGTTCAGTAGGTCTTGGTTCTCATGTACAAAAGGTTGGAACAACTGGGCATATTGCTTTGAGGCCTACTTGTCTCATCAGTGAGTATGTGCTCCCATGCTCTGGAAACTTCCAGATTGGATCATTGTAATCTGCTCTATGTGGGACTGCCAGTGATGATGGATGTTGTAGTCCAAGAACACCAGGAGACCCAAGGTTGAAGAACACAGAAGTTGACAGTACTAAGCTAGATAGATGAATGGTCTGATTCAGTATGGCAGCATATTATACAGTGGATGCTCGGGTTGCGAATGTGATCCGTGCGGGATGCACGTTCGCAACCCGCAGCGGCGTGTCTGCACACACGGATTGTGATTTGGCGCTTCTGTGCATGCGCAAAGCACAATTTAGCACTTCTGCGCATGCAAGAACCCCAAAACCCGGAAGTAACCCGTTCTGGTACTTCCGGGTTTCGGCGGGTCCATAACCTGAAAAAACAAAACCTGAAGCGTCTGTAACCTGAGGTATGGCTGTATATAACTTGCCTCTTCTAATTCATTCTCTTGTTTTTCCTCCCCAGTTTTCCTTCAATATGTTTGATCACCCAATCCCCAGAGTGTTCCAGAACCGCTTCTCGACTCAGTACCGCTGTTTCTCGGTCTCCATGCTTGCTGGACCTAATGACAGGTCAGATGTGGAGAAAGGCGGGAAGAGTATGTGCACATTTTTTCTTTTTGAATATTCTCTTGAGGGATAGATGGTTTTGTGTTTTGCAGGGGGTGGTACTTGAAAGAGCATTAAGCAACACATGCTGGCTAAGCTCCCCCAAATAGAGAAGATAAGAGGAGCCTACTGGATCAGGCCAATGGCCCGTCTAGTCCAGCATCCTGTTCTCATAGTGACCATCCACACGCCTGTGGGAAGCCTTCAGGCAGGACCCAAGCACAGGAACACTCTCCCCTCCTGCCGTTTCCAGCAAATGGGATTCAGGAGCATTATCTGGATTATGGAAGTCTAAGGGCCACATTAGGGACACGGGTGGCGCTGTGGTTAAACCACAGAGCCTAGGGCTTGCCGGTCAGAAGGTCGGCGGTTCGAATCCCCACCATGGAGTGAGCTCCCGTTGCTCGGTCCCTGGTCCTGCCCACCTAGCAGTTCGAAAGCACGTCAAAGTGCAAGTAGATAAATAGGTACCGCTCCAGCGGGAAGGTAAACGGCGTTTCCGTGCGCTGCTCTGGTTTGCCAGAAGCGGCTTAGTCATGCTGGCCACATGACCCGGAAGCTGCACGCCAGCTCCTTTGGCCAATAAAGCGAGATGAGCGCTGCAACCCTAGAGTTGTCCGCGACTGGACCTAATGGTCAGGGGTCCCTTTACCTTTAAGGCCACATTCCCTTCTGGACCACCTTCCAGGGCTCGCATGCCAGTTCTGGGTGAGGCCAGAGGCGCAAGTGGATGGAACAATGAATGTAACATTTTGCCTTTGTACGGTAGGATAGTTTCTACATACATGCACATGATGACCCTCTCTGTCATCCTTCCAGACAAGCAGGAGGTATTTTCTGTGGTCGAGGACCCATTCCATCCTGTAGCCTGGGGAGAGTTCCTAAGGGCCAGGTTGAGAGGCCTAGCGCTGAGGTGGGGAACATGTGACTCTCTAGATGTTGATGAACTGCAATTACCAACAACCCCAGCAAGCCTCGGCAAAGATGAGGGGAGATTTAGTTCATCAACGTCTGGAGGGCCACAGGTTTCCCACACCTGACCTAGAGGGTCACATTTGGGCCACAGGCCTGGGGTTCCCCATCCCTGTGGTAGCCTCGTGTTGAGTCTCCCTCCCCACTGAAATCTGTAGTATATAGGATACTTGCTCTATTGGTTTTCACACCCCCTACTCTGAATCAGGAGAAGGAAATCTAGGTGTTATGACATAGGACATTGGATAAACTTCTCTTTGTGTTAATTTCTGTGGGTGGGAATTCAACGAAGGAATATATTCTCGTATTAAAGTACACGCCTTGATTTTCCTGTGCTTGTTTTCCATTGCCATGCCATACCTAATCTTACTGTTAATTTCCTTTTTTCGCAGTAATTATGCCACCCTCTGCTTTGGATCAACTCAGTGAGTATCTTCTATTCAGCGTACTTATGAAGATGTAAAGTATATTCTCTCACTGCAAGTGTTTTCAGTGTTTTCCGACCCACCTTTAATCGAGACAGGGGTTTAGAGACCCTCATCTTAATTGTTTTAATCTTGTATTTGTATGACAGCAATGTCATCATCGCACCCCACTTTGGTTCAGGCCACAATCCAGTTGTGGGTCCTGACCTACCAGTTAAATATTAACAACAACAACAATTTATTTATTACGGCCATGGGCCCATACAGGAAAAAACATAAATAACAGCTTGTGCACGTGAGGGGAAAAAAAACGCCACTATAACAATAAAATACTATAAGATGGAATGGCATACCAGTTAAATATTAAGGTTGCAGCTGGTTAAATCAGTAAGAAGCCAATAAGCATTTTGGATTGGCAACGTATGTGAAATTGCTGCTACAGTAACGCTACAATTATTTCCTCTTGACATTCCATCCCATAGGATGTGGAAGGGCACAATGATGGTCACCTCTTGTCTCAACTTCTTCTTGCTCCAGAGTCACGCAGTGCTCAGACAAAACTATTTTTCTGCCACCACATTACACTGCTACTGAATTAATTGCCCTGGCTGTCAATTAGGTACTAGCCTTCGTTCAAGGGGCTGCTACTGGTGTACAAAGCCCTATACAGCTAGGGACCAGGATGCCTAAAAGATTGTCTCACCCCCTTATATACCCAACTGTTATAGGAATTCTAAGGTCTCACATATATATAAATCATGTGTTCATAAATCTACAAGGCAAATACATACATAAGTATATAAACCACACCTGAAATAGTACAGGAGAGCAGTCCTGAAGCCATTTTGACTTTTCCAGTGACCTCAAATATTCTCTGCAGTGAGGAAGGAAATGGAAAAAGCCTCCCCATTGTCTCTTTGCTCACAAATCCTGTCTCTTAAAGGTGTATTTGTGCATGAACAGGGTGAGCCCGTGACCTGGTTTCAGGAACTAAGTATTTAACATCTCAAAAGGAATGGCTAGGCTGCCCTGGTAAAGGAATCAAGTGACCAGTATCCTGCCAGACAGGATTTCTGTTGTAGACCGCTCCACTGTGATGTATTTTTGCTGTAGCCCACCTCTCTGTAGGAGAGGGTCTCCTGCAGATATCCCATTAGGAGCTCAGCTCTGTATGATTTTAGGTATTTAGGTCCCAAGCCAATTAGGGCTTTATATGTTGCTAATAAGGGACACGGGTGGCGCTGTGGGTTAAACCACAGAGCCTAGGACTTGCCGATCAGAAGGTCGGCGGTTCGAATCCCCGTGACGGATTTGGTCCCTGCTCTTGCCAACCTAGCAGTTCGAAAGCACGTCCAAGTACAAGTAGATAAATAGGTACCACTCCAGCAGGAAGGTAAATGGCGTTTCCATGCGCTGCTCTGGTTTGCCAGAAGCAGCTTTGTCATGCTGGCTTCACGATCCGGAAGCTTTACGCCAGCTCCCTCGGCCAATAAAGCGAGATGAGCGCCGCCACCCCAGAGTCGGCCACAACTGAGCCTAATGGTCAGGGGTCCCTTTACCTTTATGTTGCTAATAACACCTTGAATTTGCAACGCTTTCAGGGCTGATGTCACATGGTCCTATCAAGATTCCTCACTTACCATCCTAGCAGCCATATTCTGCACTAACTGAAGCTGTCTTCAAGGGCAGCCCCATGTAGAGTACATTTCAGTAGTCCAAGCAAGAGGCATGGGAATACCGTGTTTAGTGTGGCGGCGCCTACTCCTTGGAGCTTGGAAACCCTGAATTAAATCAATGATATTTTCCTATGTTCAATCCAGTCCTGCACAAGTTTTGTTGGACACAAATCATACTGAGTTCAGCGAGGCTTACTCCCAAGTAAGCAAGTGTAGGCTCACAGTCCAAGATTCTTTAGCCGAGCTTCAAAGAAAATTCTATTTGATATAATGCAGTGCTTCTCCCCCCACCCCCATTTTTTCCTAGGCCGGCTTAATATCACCTACCCTATGTTGTTTAAACTGACAAATAAAAATTCTGACCGTATGACGCACTGTGGCGTGCTTGAGTTTGTGGCCGACGAAGGCATTTGTTACCTTCCACACTGGGTAAGTAGACACCTTGATTCTCTTCTCAACTTAAAATTTCTACAAGGGTTATATGAAATGAGTTGCCTCTTATTTTTTTATTTTTTAAAAAAATCATTTCACTATAGCGCAGGCTCGTGCTGATGTCTCATACAAACTGCGGATAGACTGTACATTCCCATCACGGAGCTACAATTCTCAAGAGTAGTTTATACTGTTGGTCCCTCTTCCCAGGGAACTTTGGGAATTACAGCTCTGTGAGAGGGAATTAAGGTCTCCTGACAACTCTCAGCACCTTAACGAACTACAGTGGTACCTCGGGTTAAGTACTTAATTCGTTCTGGAGGTCCATTCTTAACCTGAAACTGTTCTTAACCTGCAGCACCACTTTAGCTAATGGGGCCTCCCGCTGCTGCCGCGCCACTGGAGCACTATTTCTGTTCTTTTCCTGAAGCAAAGTTCTTAACCCGAGGTACTATTTCTGGGTTAGCAGAGTCTGTAACCTGAGGCGTCTGTAACCCAAGGTACCACTATACAGGCCACAGGATTCTTTGCAGGAAGCTCTGAGTGTCTCCCAAGACATCATTTGAGCACCTGTCTTTATTTCCTTTTGACAGATGATGCAGAACTTGCTCTTGGAGGAAGGGGGCCTGGTGCAGGTAGAGAGCGTCAACTTGCAGGTGGCGACGTACTCCAAATTTCAGCCGCAGAGCCCTGATTTCCTTGACATCACCAACCCCAAAGCAGTGTATCCTTTTCGTTAAACCTCAGGGGAAGCCGCAGAGGGTGGTTTGAGCGGTGGCCCCAGGGAAGGAAGATGAATTGCCTTTTTCCAACAAGGGAGTAAGGAACCTCAGGACCAAATGTGGTTCTCCAGGGCTGTCCATTTGGACCTTGGAGCTCTTCCCAGCATGCACTTCCTCCCCAGGCCACACCCCTTCCTGTCTCTTCTTTGGCCTGGGTGACCCATGTGGGGGTTTGAACCTGGGCCCTTGGCGTTATCAGCACCATGTGCTAACCAGTTGAGCTAACTGCGAGAAGCCAAGTTACAGGGCACCAGGCAGAGGGCCTTCTCGGTAGTGGCACCCGCCCTGTGGAACGCCCTCCCACCAGATGTCAAAGAGAACAACAACTACCAGACTTTTAGAAGACATCTGAAGGCAGCCCTGTTTAGGGAAGCTTTCAATGTTTGATGCATTACTGTATTTTAATATTTTGTTGAAAGCTGCCCAGAGTGGCTGGGGAAGCCCAGCCAGATGGGTGGGGTATAAATAAATTATTATTATTATTATTATTATTATTATTATTATTATTATTATTGGCAGAGCCTCTGAGTGTACAGAGGTAAGAGTTGCATTGTCTTCCCTCTGACCTTGCCTGCCATTGGCCTGCAGCCCCAGAAGGTTACTTAGGAGGGAAGGTGGCCTCTGGGCTCCAAAAACAGGTGCTATCTGAAAATGAACAAGGGCCAGTTCAGAGACAGCTTCCTCTGATGTAGCCTCATTGACTTCAGTTTGCAGTGGACGCCAGTGACACCGATCTGTGTGTCTCCTTTTCAAAAGCTGGTAACATGCCATGAGCTGGTGACTGAGGAGGGGAGAGTTTATCTTATGAGAATAAGATGTAGGAGAAAGTTGACAGACCATGTTATTCTAAAGCAGATTTTCTGCACCATGGAAGTTGGGTGTCTATTTATTTTCAAGCATCTTTCCCCCGCTCTGCAGTCAGAAAGGCTCCCAGAGTGGCTAGCGTAAGATCAATAAAGAGTAAGCCCCCCCCCCCCGCCAACAGGTATAGCACAAAAGGAAAACGAGTGAGGAGGGAAGATGGGGGGGGGGGGAAACACACCAAGCAAACGCAGGCACTGGTTCATATAATGACCAGCTAGAATAGAAAGCTGTTCAGGGAGAAGAGGAGCCTGACAGAGCCAGACCCAGTGAAGTGTTCCTGCTTCACCTCTCTTCCTCTGCTCTAGGCCAGTGGAATGGCAGCCTGCCAGGTGACAATTGAAGGAGAGAGGGAGCCTCGAGATGGGGAGGGTTAAAAGCAGCTGGTGATGTACCTGCAGTTGTGAAATGTAACCTTTTATGCTACCAGCATGGCTTGTATTTCAATTTAACATCCTGTAAAGATTGGAAAACGCTCTCAGAAATTTCGCTTGCCTGACCACCGGAGATGTTATAGCCATCAACTACAATGAAAAGGTAATACATTGCCATTCAAAGCGGAATAAGCTATACCTGGGGACACGGGTGGTGCTGTGGGCTAAACCACAGAGCCTAGGACTTGCCGATCAGAAGGTCGGTGGTTCGAATTCCTGCGACAGGGTGAGCTCCTGTTGCTCAGTCCCTGCTCCTGCCAACCTAGCAGTTCAAAAGCACCACAAAGTGCAAGTAGATAAATAGGTACTGCTCCGGCGGGAAGATAAATGGCGTTTCCATGCACTGCTTTGGTTCGCCAGAAGTGGCTTAGTCATGCTGGCCACATGACCCGGAAGCTGTACGCCGGCTCCCTCGGCCAATAAAGCAAGATGAGCGCCGCAACCCCAGAGTCGGCCATGACTGGACCTAATGGTCAGGGTTCCCTTTACCTTTACCTAAGCTATACCTGAGGAGCCCTGGAGGGAATGATTAGGCATCATAATCCAGAAACTTGTGCGTGCATCTATCTGTGCAGTTGATAATGCATCCAGGGCTATCTCCTGGTTTTTAAGTGGATTTTTAGGTGACTTTTAGGTATTAGATTGAATTTAAGGGCTGGCATGGGGCAGGGCAGTGTACGAGTAAAAGAGTTATAAGAACGGTAAGGCAACTTGATAGAGATTATATCGATGATGAAATTGGCTGTCTTTTTTTAGATCTACGAGCTTCGAGTGATGGAGACGAAACCCGACAAAGCTGTGTCCATCATAGAGTGTGACATGAATGTAAGTGGGAGATGGGCATCTTCAGTCTCACTGACCGCTTAAAACAGGGGTTGGGAACCTTTTTTAAGTCAAGGGCCACATTACTCCAGTGGAAAGCTGCCAGGGGCCTGTGTTCCAGTATAGCCCCCCCTCCTCCAGCTATTTCCCACGGGTTCACATTCCCATTAAAATATATTTAGTTTTTAGTAACTCCGTCCATGTTTCACTTTAATTTTTTTATAGACTTTTAAAAACTTCAACCAAGTTTGTAAACCCATCAAGACAGAGCTATTCCACCTGGCCTTCAATTTGAATTAGCCTGATCCTCCATTCCTTTTTCCCTTTCCTTTTCTACGGATAAACCCTTCTGGGACCCCACATTTAAACTCTTCCCTGGTCTCCTGCTGGCCCTAGTAGGACCAACATGGCCAGTTAGCCCTGGTGATCACTTGATGTTTACTGACTGGGTTCCCCCCCCCCAGTGACCCTGAATTTTTGAATTGTATTGACATTGATGCTGCATTTATGTTGTATTTTATGCTGTTTTTAAGTCGTATTTTAATCATTATTTTGTATTTGCTGTTAGCCACCCTGAGCCTGGTTTTTAACTGGGAAGGGCAGAGTATAAATATTTTTTTTAAATTATTATTATTATTATTATTATTATTATTATTATTATTATTATTATTAT
>JAXCMG010000019.1:7842578-7869859 GCA_034642415.1 Podarcis siculus
ATTATTATTATTATTATTATTATTATTATTATTATTATTATTATTATCTCTCCTGGCTGTCCGAAAGGGAAAAAGCATCCGGTGTTTCCAGCAGAATGATGCAAAAACCGTCAGTGCACACAGCTGGGCTGCAAGTCCTGCCTTGCAGCTTTTAAAGGCCTCAAACTTCAAAATGCAATTGCAGAGGCAAAATTCAGGATGCAAATGCAGAATGCACGGGCTGCTTTTGCATTTCCCCCCCAAGTACCACAAGCCCACCAAATCCCCTCCTCTGTTTTGATCTTCTTGCAGAGGAAGGAGCTACAATTTTGCACAACATCAAAACCCTTCCCCCTTCCCATTGTACAACTGATGGTCTTGAGGGGGGGCCCAGAGGATCCTGTGAAACCTGGCTGTAGGAATAATAGCTTTAATTCTACTTCTGGGGAAGGGCTAAACCACTTTGGTAGATTAAGGGAGGAAGCCATTTCTTAGGAATGTTCTTGTTTCTTACCCTGATTGTGAATTTGATATTGACTCTATACCCAGCCGGATGGGCGGGGTATAAATTAAAAATTATTATTATTATTATTATTTTATATTTTATTTATACAGGTGGATTTTGATGCACCCTTGGGTTACAAAGAACCAGAAAGACAGACACAGCATGAGGAGTCCACAGTAAGTGGCCTTGTATATTCTTCTCTCTTTTTACTTGCTTTTTCCTCCCCCCCCCCAAAAAAATCACCCCACTCAGAAGAAGCAGTGAATGTGACAAATAAATTGATAAAGCTGGTTGTCAAGTTGATTTACTCCTTGCTTTTCATTTTCTTGACTGAGCGGTCATTTTGTTGGAAGATTCAGGATTTCTTCACAAAGTGCATAATTAACCTGTGGAACTCACTCCCACAAGAGACAGTGATGGCCACCAATTTGGATAGTTTTTAGAAAAGGATTAGACCAGTTCACTGTCAGTGGATATATTCCACCTCCACTGTTTCTGAGCACCAGAATTGAGCGGAAAGAGTGCTGTGGAGCCATTGTAAAACAAGTCAACTTGTTTCCCCGCTTGCTTTCCAGGATGTGGAGGCAGACCATAGTGGCTACGTGGGTGACCTGGGATTCCGTGTAAGTCTCTTTGATTAATTAAACTATATTTATTAGCTGCTTTTTAAGAAATAACAGCAACAACAGTTTTATTTATACCCCGCCCATCTGACTGGGTTTCCCCAGCTACTCTGGGCGGATTCGAGCACATGCAAAAACATTTTTAAAAAGAACTCAAAGCTGCTCACAAACACAAAGATTAAAAAGAGATATCAAACATCCCAGAGGGGGAGTCAACACCCTCTGCATCGCCCCATATGAAGGAAGCTGCTTAGATATTCCAGCGAACCCACTGAAATGTTTCACTTATGCTAAGACTTGCAGCATGTTGAGAATCCAAATTCAGAATATACCGTACTTTTCCGTGTATAACATGCCCCCATGTATAAGACACCCCCTATTTTGGGGGACTAAAAATTAAGAAAATGGGGGGAGATTGCACAGAGTTGCTGTGATGGTTTGTGTATGCTCTTCGCAATAAGCACCCTCTGCTCACTCAGAGAGGTATTTACAGTTCTTTATTTTACATATGTACAAGCAGCACAGTACAACTTATGCATCCGAATCGTCCGGTTCAGATTTGGGGAGTGGTCTTCTTCTCCTGCTTCTCCTCCAACAGAAGAGGTGGGATAGCTTCATGGGACGTCTCTGATCCCTGCGCTTTAACCCTTTCCTTTCCTGTCCCAAAGGCATAGGCTCTCTGACTGTCCCTGAGCTCCCTGTGCGGTGCTGGGGCTCTGCTTCAGCATCGGAGAGCCTTGCCACCTCATGGCTCTCCCCTTCTTCCCCTTCCGTCATGTCCTGACCGTTTCCTTCTGACTGTTCCTGCTCTGACTCTTCTCCTCCCCCCGACTCAAAGGCGTTTCTTGGCAGTCCCGTGACAGTTGTTCAGCTTTTTTGGGGGCGGGTTGCCGAAAATCACTCACTCGCCTGGGCAACGCTAACACTCGTGCCTCCTAACGCCTGTCCCCTTGCCAGCAGAAGCAGCCTATTGCCCGCCCAATTGCCACAGCAACACCCAATCAACACCACCCCAATCCCACGTCACCCCTAAGCCCTACCCATGTATAAGATGACCCCCGATTTTAAACATAATACCTCAGTAAAAAAACCAACTACAGTGGTGCCTTGCAAGACGAAATTAATTCGTTCCGTGAGTTTTTTCTTCTTGCGAGTTTTTCGTCTTGCGAAGCACGGTTTCCCATAGGAATGCATTGAAAATCAATTAATGTGTTCCTATGGTCAAAAAAGGGGACGCGGGTGGCGCTGTGGGTAAAAGCCTCAGCGCCTAGGGCTTGCCGATCGAAAGGTCGGCAGTTCGAATCCCCGCGGTGGGATGCGCTCCTGTTGTTCGGTCCCAGCGCCTGCCAACCTAGCAGTTCGAAAGTATCCCCGGGTGCAAGTAGATAAATAGGGACCGGTTACTAGCGGGAAGGTAAACGGCGTTTCCGTGTGCGGCTCTGGCTCGCCAGAGCAGCGATGTCACGCTGGCCACGTGACCCGGAAGTGTCTCCAGACAGTGCTGGCCCCCAGCCTCTTGAGTGAGATGGGCGCACAACCCTAGAGTCTGTCAAGACTGGCCCGTACGGGCAGGGGTACCTTTACCTTTACCTTTATGGTCAAAAAAAGTCCAAACAAAGCCAAATTTGGTACAAAAAGAGTTTATTAAGTGCTCTTTAAAGTCGCACATACTTTAAGTTTCTAAACATGACAGAAAAGCATTTAAAAATCACCAAAGTGTACATACTGTACTGCAAAGAAATCCAAGAAAACACACCAAACGGCTTTTAACGGCTTAGCGGCTTTAAGAAAAAGGAAACAAACTCGCAAGAACTCGCAAGACGTTTTCGTCTTGCGAAGCAAGCCCATAGGGAAATTTGTCTTGCGAAGCAACTCAAAAAACGGAAAACCCTTTCGTCTTGCGAGTTTTCCGTCTTGCGAGGCATTCGTCTTGCGGGGCACCACTGTAGTCTTACACACGGGAAAGTACGGTAGATATAATTCCTTTCCAAACTGTAGAACAGTTGCAGTCTAATAGGCAGCCTTTCAAAGACAATCCTTAGTAGAATTGTTGTTGTTTTCCTGCTTAGTTTCCTTGGGTGATTGCCTCTGGGGATTTCTTGGATAAATTGGATCAGGACTGTTCAGGTGGATAGAGGCGTCATCCTACACGGGCCATGACTTGAGATGCTCCATTTTACAAGGATGATGATTTCACGATGATGACTCTACCTTTCTTATCCCTGCAGGCCTTTTCAGGATCTGGGAACAGGCTGGACGGGAAAAAGAAAGGCGTTGAGCCAAATCCTTCTCCAATTAAGCCAGAAGACATTAGGAGGTTGGTTTGCCTTGACGCAATTCTGTGTGTCCTCCAAGTAAAATGACTTGAGCTGCTTCCATCTCTGTCTGCAGCATTGCCATGGCTTCAATATTTGTGCGAGTTGGATATTCTCGCTTGGAGTCTAGTAACATGGCTTGGAAAGGAAGAAAAGAAACAGTAGCTATATCGGAAGCGGGAAATCTCAGGTCCAGGAGGCAAATGTGGCCCCCAAGCCTCTCTATCCGGCCCTTAGAACTCTTCCCCAGGCCACACCCCATTATGGGTCCCTGCTTCACCTCCTGAGCATTTTTGCCTGGTTAGAAGTGTGCATTCATCCCTTTTGCTTGTCTGGATGGAGGGCAGAGAAGGGTGTGTAGAAGCAGGTCTTTAGTGGTTAGGCTAAGAATGAGCAACTAGCTCAAGGTCACCCTATTTGAACCCAGGTCCTCTATGGTCACTGTCCAGCAGGCTGAAGAAGCCCCACGTCACAACACTTCTCACTGTGGATAATATGTTGACTTTACCTTCCCCAAACCTGGTGCCCTCCAGATATTGTGGACTAAAACTTTCATTTATCCCTCACCCTTGGCTGTGCTGGTTTGGGAGTGATGAGATGCACAGTCCAAAACATCTGGAAGGCACCAAACAGGGAAAGGCGGGCTCATTTGTTTACAGCGGCAAGTCTCGCACATGCTAGGATAATGCATTTCGACAACTCCAGCTGAGATCAACCTGCAACTTAAAGAAGCCTTGTGAAGCCACGTGTTTGAAATTGCTCATCCACCAGGAACCAGTGAGGGAGATAATTACTCTTTCAGTAGAAGCCAAGCAAAAGGAGCTTCCAAAGCGCACTATCTATCTATCTATATACAGTCAAACCTTGGCTCCCAAATGGCTCCATTTTTGAACGATTCAGCTCCTGAACACCGAAAATCTGGAAGTAAATACTCCAGTTTTCGAACGTTTTTCAGAAGCTGAACATCCAACACGGCTTCCACTGAGTGTAGGAAGCTCTTGCAACCAATTGGAAGCTGTGATTCAGTTGTCAAACATTTCAGAAGCCGAATGGCTGGCCAGGCCTACCTTTAGGAGACCCCATCCTGTTCCCGGCCTCCAGCTTTTCCATTCTCCTTCACCCGCCCAACAATCAGTCAACAATCTGAGCATGGTCAGTCTTCATTGAATTGTTTTTGGGTCCTCTCATCACCCCAGCTTAAAAAATATTAAACCCAAATTAAAAAAAAAAAACATGCCAAGTTTTTCCTTCTTCTAAGCAGGAGCAAACCCTTAACTTCATGCTTTTTTCTCAGTTTGATTTGGATGTTAATCTTTTTTCTGTGATCTGTGAGCTGGCTCCATAAGGCAGAAGGGAAACGAATATATGAAGCACATGTACCTCATTTGTCTCTTCTGCAGAGGGATTCCCAACTATGACTTCAAAATTGGCAAGATCACATTCATCAGAAATTCTCGGCCGCTGGTGAAGAAAGTAGAAGAAGTGAGTAAAACTGTACCTTTTTCACTTGAGGTTGTCCCCAGTGAGGGGACCCAGGTGGTGCTGTGGGTTAAGCCACTGTGCCGCTTGGGCTTCCCAATCAAAAGGTCGTTGGTTCGAATTCCTGCAATGGGATGAGCTCCCGTTGTTCGGTCCAGCTCCTACCAACCTAGCAGTTCGAAAGCATGCAGTGCAAGTAGATAAATAGGTACCGCTCCAGCAGAAAGGTAAACAGCATTTCTCTGCACTGCTGTGGTTTTGCCAGAAGCAGCTTAGTCATGCTGGCCACATGACCCAGAAAAACTGTCTGCGGAAGCGGACAAACGCCGGCTCCCTTGGTCTGTAAAGCGAGATGAGCGCCTCAACCCCAGAGTTGTTCGCGACTGGACTTAATTGTCAGGGGTTCCTTTACCTTTACCCTTTCTGTCCCCAGTGAAGTCATCCCATTTGCAGAAGGCCTTCCACCTTTGTAGTGGAATGTTTTCTCTTCCGTCCTGCTCTGCCCCACCCAGCCCTGTTCATGCAGTGTTGGTTAAGATCAGCACTTAAAAACACCACCCAAAGAATCTGACAAGAGAGCTGGGGAAGAGATCTTGGTCAGTCACAATACATCTGTTATTTGCACTGCACCCAAGACAGACCCTAAAACTCGTTTACCTCGTGTAATTTGGCATTTCTAAGCATTTTCAATAAATAAGTGAATAAGCAGAAGTCAGCTCAGCTGAAATCACAGGATCAATGCAAAACTGGAACTACTCATGGTGCCTGAACAGGTCGCTGCCTGAAAAGTCCAGGTCTTCACTTCTTGCATGAATAATAATGTGAGTTTTTAAAGTAACATTTCCCATTACCCACCCCTCTGTTTTCAGGATGACTCTGGAAGCCGCTTTATTGCCTTTTCTGGAGAAGGCCAGTCACTCCGCAAGAAAGGAAGAAAACCGTAACTCCCGGAACCAGGAGTTGGTCGGGAAGAATAAAATAACACTGCAGCGTTTCTGACTTATTTTAGCTTTTCTTTTGTAAAAGGATGGTGTATTGGGGGGCACTCTTGTTCATAAGCAACATAAGGACATTCTAATCTGGTTCTGCACTTTCAAGTGAAGTGTGGTTCAGTGGGTTTTACTTAGTAGAAGATTGTAAGTTGCGTGTTGATGAAGACAACTCTGGTAACACTGAGCAGAAGAGACACGAAAAGAATGTGGATTTCTGAAGGCTGTTTTTGATTTATGACAGCAAAGTGTTCTTG
Source organism: Podarcis siculus (assembly GCA_034642415.1). NCBI lineage: Eukaryota > Metazoa > Chordata > Lepidosauria > Squamata > Lacertidae > Podarcis > Podarcis siculus. The sequence continues at coordinate 7,848,726 of JAXCMG010000019.1, forward strand.
AATAAGTTGCTTTCTTGTATGTTAACTTCCCACACTTGGAAAATAGGCATGGTTTCCTTACAGTTTAGGGCGGGGATGTGGAAGCCTTGTGGGCAACCTTCCAGGGCCCACATGCCAGTGTTGGGCAGGGCCAGAAGCAAAAGCAACATGTATGAATGACTGGTTTTTGTACTCTTACCTTTGAATGCCTTTGTATGCCAGAACATTCAGCCATTTGATACCTGACCTGTACTGTGAAGTGTTACAGCTCAGGTGCAGGTTTCTTAGCTAGAACTAGATGGAATAAAATTAGTGGCTTACATGCATGTGGAATGGATGGTAAAGGTACGGTTTCTTAATAGTTGTCCTGGTTAAATAAGAAAAGCCCTGCTTAAACCAAAGGCCTATCTAGTCTGGCCTCCTGCCCTCACAGTGGCCAGCCAGATGCGCATGGGAAGTTTGTAAGCAGGACCTGAACGCAACGACACTCCTCCCCTCCTGTGATTTCCAACAACTGATAATTCAGAAGACTGGAGCTAGAACCATAACCACCAGGGTTAGTAGCCATTGATTGTCTCATCCTCCATGAATGTTTAAGCATAAATAAGCAAAGCAAAATTTCTACCTTCTGATGGCTGCAGAAATGGCCACACCGTACTGTTGTGCTTTCACATTGTGTAGTTAAATCGGGTCAGCAACCTTTTTCAGCCGTCGGCCAGTCCACCGTCCCTCAGATCGTGTGGTGGGCCGGACTATATTTTGGAAAAAAATATGAACGACTTCCTTTGCCCCACAAATAACCTAGAGATGCATTTTAAATGTTGTTAGCCGCTCTGAGCCCGGCTTTGGCTGGGGAGGGCGGGATATAAATAAGATTTTATTTATTATTATTATTAAATAAAAGGATATATTCTACTCATGTAAAAGCACGCTGATTCCTGGACCATCCGCGGGCCGGATTGAGAAGGTGATTGGGCCACATCCAGTCCCCAGCCCTTAAAATTATCCCTGAGTTAAATTAAGTGCTTAGGCAATTACACCACTATGCCTAAGTTGCCATGTGGGACCTTAGTGACACACTGTAAATTTGGTAGTACAGTGGGAAACCAGTGAAGCCAAAAAAAAGTCTCACTTAGGCTGCAATCCTGTCCTCAGCCACCTGGGAGAAAGTTCCATTCAACTCAATATTTACTTCTTAGTAGACTGTTAGGATAATATTTCATTGCGTTTTTCTCGGCAACGACCAACTGAGCTCTCCAGACAGAGTTGATATTACTGAATAATAATATCTCTACTAAATAAGGAACAGGAGTCAAGCCTTTTGTAAATTAAAAAAAAGTCGTTTTATTCTTCTATGTATTGCACAGGCGACAATTATTTCAAAAGCACTGGGTGGGTAGGGAAAGTGTTTACCCCTCTTGCCCAATTATCCCCTAATCAGCCTTTCCCCGCCACTCTTAACCCCCCCAATGGCGGAGCCTCAGCCAAACTGCCGCAAACGGGAGCCGGAAGTCGTTGCTAAGTGAACCGCTGGAGCTTTTACCTCTTTGACTTCGACTGCGTCTTGGCTCGCGGACGGTGGCGCGGCTGGGTCAATCCGTCACAAAGCCCCGCCTCTTTACGGAGAGGGAGGGAGGAAGGGATGGACGGAGCAGGGAGCAGCATGGCTGACAGCGATACCTGGAGGGTAAGCGGGGGGGGGGGGCGGGGGGATTAATGTGGGGCTCAGAATAGGAAAGCTGCTTTAAAAAGCCTTCAAGAGAGACAGTTGCGTGTAAGCCTTTTTTAAAGGTCCCTCAAAAGACTGCTCGCAGAATTCCTTGTGCCTAATGCAGGTATATGAGTCGAATAGGTACCTTATAGTGCCATCCAGGTGTTCTGGGACTACAACTCCCATCATCCCTTGCTAGCTGGGAGGATGGGAGTTGTAGTTCAACAACAGCAACTGGGGCCGAAAAGAGCTGGGTTAGAGCAGTGTTTCTCCAGCTGCTTTTGGACTACAATTCCCATTATTATTATTATTCCCCACCCATCTGGCTGGATTTCCCCAGCACTCTGGACGGCTAACAACATACAGTGGTACCTCGGGTTACAGACGCTTCAGGTTACAGGCGCTTCAGATTACAGACTCTGCTAACCCAGAAATAGTACCTCAGGTTAAGAACTTTGCTTCAGGGTGAGAACAGAAATCGCATGATGGCAGCGCAAGGCCCCATTAGCTAAAATGGTACCTCAGGTTAAGAACAGTTTCAGGTTAAGAACGGACCTCCAGAACAAATTAAGTTCTTAACCCCAGTTACCACTGTATTTGAAAACACAATAAAAACAGCAATCCTTAAAAACTTAAAACTTAAAAACCGCCAGAAGACCCTTGGCAGAGGACCTTAGTGTCTCAGCTGAACAATGGAGGTGGAGACGCTCCTTCAGGTATACTGGACTGAGGCCATTTAGGGCTTTAAAGGTCAGCTCCAACACTTTGAATTGTGCTCAGAAATGTATTGGGAGTCAATGAAGATTCTTTAGGACCTGTGTTGTACGGTCTCGGTGGCCACTCCCAGTCACCAGTCTAGCTGCCACATTCTGGATTAGTTGTTGTTTCTGGGTCACCTTCAAAGGTAGCCCCACATAGAGTGCATTGCAGTAGTCCAAGCGGGAGATAACCAGAGCATGCACCACTCTGGTGAAACAGTATGTGGGCAGGTAGGGTCTTAGCTTGCATACCAGATGCTGCAGGTAAACAGCTGCTGTGGACACAGACTTGACCTGTGCCTCCATGGACAGCTGTGAGTCCAAAATGACTCCCAGGCTACACACCTGGGCCTTCAGGGGCACGGTTCAGGACGAGGGTTCCGCCCCCTGTCCCCAAGAACAGTACTTCTGCCTTGTCAGGATTCAACCTCAGTCTCTTAGCTGCCATCCACCCACGAACTGCCTCCAGACACTCACACAGGACCTTCACTGCCTTCACTGGTTCTGATTTAAAGGAGAGGTAGAGCTGGGTATCATCCGCATACTGACAAACACCCAGCCCAAACCCCCTGGTTATCTCTCCCAGCAGCTTCATGTAGATGTTAAAAAGCATGGGGGAGAGGATAGAACTCCGAGGCACCCCACAAATGAGAGCCCAGGGGTCCAAACACTCAACCCCCCCCCCACTTTCTGGACGTGGCCCAGGAGGAAGGAGCGGGACCACTGTATAACAGTGCCCCCAGCTCCTAACTCCTTCAGACGGCCCATAAGGATGTCATGATCAATGGTGTCAAAAGCCAATGAGAGATCCAGCAGGACCAGGGAACAGCTTTCACCTCAGTCTCTGGCCTGCCAAAGATCATCAACCATAGTGACCAAGGCAGTTTCAGTCCCATGATGAGGCCTGAATCCCAATTGGAAGGGATCCAAATGGTCCGCATCCTCCAGGCGTGTCTGGAGTTGTTCAATGACCATGTGCTCAATCACCTTGCCCAATAATGGAATATTTGAGACTGGGTGATAGTTGGCCATGATGGCCAGGTCCAAAGATGTTTTTTTAAGAAGCGGTTTAATAAGCTCTTTCAGTGGGTCTGGGAAGGCACCTGGAACAGAAGAGCACTTTGCACTGCAACATTTTGTTGCAGTTTCTATGGTCCTCTCTGCCCCGTAGAAGAGTGTTGATTCCTTGCTTATACATTTTGTGTGTATGTTTTGCAGCCCCCACGAGCCTGCAATGACTACTGGTCTGAATGGAAACATTGCAAGAGCATCCCAAATTTGTTCCATTACTACTATACCTATGGAGAGGCGCCTTCCTGTAAGCAGTGGAAGAGAGATTATGAGAACTGCAAAGCATGGGAGAAGACGAAAAGTTCAGAGGCTAAGGTATGCCAAGGGACAAAGCGTGGGTTTGTAGCAATGGAAAAATCCATTCATAGGAAGCTGCCTTTTACTGTGTCAACCATCAATGTACAGTGGTACCTCAGGTTACATACGCTTCAGGTTACATACGCTTCAGGTTACATACTCCGCTAACCCAGAAATAGTGCTTCAGGAGAAAGTAAGTACTAGGAAGGTTTTTCAGGCAGGAGGAGGGAAGTCAATAAGGAGGAATTTGGATATAAAAAAGATGTTTTGGATATATAATTTGTTATGGAAAAAGAATAAAAAAATGTTTAAAAAAATAGTGCTTCAGGTTAAGAACTTTGCTTCAGGTTGAGAACAGAAATCGTGCTCCGGCGGCACGGCAGCAGCAGGAGGCCCCATTAGCTAAGTGGTGCTTCAGGTTAAGAACAGTTTCAGGTTAAGTACAGACCTCCGGAACGAATTAAGTACCTAACCCGAGGTACCACTGTATCTAGCTCAGACTAGTCTTCCGTAGGGTGGGCAGATTTCAGATGTGTCAGATCCATGTTGCTTTTTTATACTGTAACCTCAGGATTGACCAACTAGAGCCAGGTGCAAATAACACACCATCAAAACTAAATAACAGAGTGGCTCAAAACAGTGGTTTGCCTGCTGCTCTCAAACAATGGTTCAACTCAATCCCGCACAGAGTAAGCAAAGAGAAATTGATGAGCATAGAGTGGGCGTATTTCTTAATGCCATTGGGTCTGTTCTGAGTAGGCCTGGCATATCGTGTGGTTCGTAACGATGATGAGTACAAACTGGTTTTGCAATACAGGCAACCCCCGATTTGCGCTGGGGTTGCATTTTGGGTCATTGAATGCGACAGTGTAGTGAAAACCCACCCCGTCCGGGTTACGTCCTTTTCCGGGTCTGACCAGGCGTGCGCATGCCTGGAATGCGTGCAAAATGGCCGTTGTCTGTATGTCCTAACTTAAGCACAACAGAAATTCTAAATATATTTGGTTCACTGTATCCCGTGTTATCCATCCTCAGCATAGACTCATTGAAGTTTAACAGACATAATGAACTTGGATTAATTTCTGTGGTTGTACTGAAGTGAGTAGAACAGGTGCGAGGAACTGTTGGTTCCCCAATGTTGCTGAACCACTCCCATCAGCCCCAGCAAGCATGGGCAGTGCCCAGGGATGATGGGAGTTGTAGTCCAGCAAGATCTGGAGGGCCAAAGCTCACCCACACCTGCAGAACTCGCTGGATACAACCCTTATTTTCAGTACCAGAACTACTTTTGCACACAATTGCATGTCTTGTTGCCCCCAAGTTTGCTGTAGCAGCATAATTCTCTATCAACTATTATTGTTGTTTATTAGTTCCTTTATATTGCCAAGGCAGCTTCTAAGCGGTTTACAAGTATAAAATCACTAACCAAAATTGTGTTTTTGTTGTTACTATGGGGAGTCGGAACCCCTTACTGATCTACCGATAACCCAGATATTTAACCAGTAGATTCCCCCATCCCATCAACCACAACCCACCCTTGATGTACATCAACAATGATTGGCAGCTGCTCCCCACCGTTTCACACAGGTGCTTTTCCCTGACCCTTACCTGGACGTGCTGGGGATTGAACCTGGGACATTTTGCAGACACATCCTTCCCTTAATACCGAGGGACATAGAAAGCTGCCTTACACTGAGTCAGACCATTGGTCCACCAGTCAGTACTGTCTACACTGGCAGCAGCTCCAGTATTCCAGTCTTTCCCAGTCCTACCTGGAGGTTGAAGCTGGGACCTTCTGTACCCAAAGCAGGTGTTCTATCAGTGAGCCATGTCCTACAAGATAGCTCAGTTGGCAGAGCATGAGACTCTTGATCTCAATGTTATAGATTCATGTCCCATTTTGGGCAGAGGTTTCCTACAAGGGGTTGGAGTAGATGACGCTTGTGGCCCCTTCAACTCTACGATTCTAAGATTGCAGACAAAGCTTTCTTTTACCAGCTGGGACCACTGGCCTGCCTGGGTCAGGAACGCCTACCCTGAGATGCCTATCCAGCTCTCCAGGATTTCACAGTTGTTTCAAGCCCTACCTGGAGACCCCAGTTTGCACCTGAGATCTTCTGTTCTGCATAGCATCTATGCTTACTGAGGGCATTGTATGAATAACAGTTATTATTATTGACGATTCTGTCTTTTTCCAGGACTCCCTATGCAAGAGCGAAAGAGAGCGAGTGATGGAGAAACAGAAGTATGCTCCGGTGTGGAACTTGAGGAAAGGTCCTCCCGTAAGCTGGTATCTGCCTCTGCATGAAGACAAACCCAAATGATGAGGCCCTGGAATACCAGGTGTTGGACTTCTGGGCAATGCCTTCTATGGAATCCCAACACTGTGCTGTATAGAAGAGTTCTCAGCCATAAACCCATGCTCACAGCAACCATATACTTCACTATAGTGGTGCTCAATATTTTTTTAAAAGTACAATCTGTTCTGAAGTATTTAGTAAACAGTGTGTTAAAGAGATATTTTTGGGGAGATAACCCTGTTACAAGTCCCCATACTTGCTAGTTAAGAGGTATATTGTCTCCGAATGTGAAAGTATCATTTAACTGTCATGGCTAACGGGCTTTATTTAATGTTGTGAGCTGTCCTCTGGCACCCTGTTTTCCCTCGCTCAACAATGTTCTAAACAGTACTGTCAGAATACCACTGACTTTCAGGACAGGGCTACAATGGACATGTTCCTGTAGATATGTACACGACGAGTGGAGGTGGTTTAGAAGTTCTTGTGTACAGTCAAACCTCGGCTCCCAAACACGTGTTTTGGAACATTTTGGCTCCAGAACACCGAAAACCCGGAAGTAACTGCTCCGGTTTTTGAACAGTTTTTGGAAGCTGAACGGCTTCTGGGGAATTTTTTTCTTTTCTCTCCATTGACTTTGCTGACCGCCCCTTGATCCCTGGTTGTTGAATGTTTCGGAAGTCTAACGGTCTTCTGGAATGGATTACGTTCGACAACCAAGGTTTGACTGTGCTACAAATGCAGCACGTACGTTCTGAATATGTGATAAAGCAGGGGCTTCTAACCTGGTGCTATGAGACCTGGGGAAGACCTTCGTTTGGCACCCTGACATGAGCCGCAGACTCGTGAGCTTTCATTTTTTTAAAAGTCTCTAGCCTTCCCGTGGGACGCGGGTGGTGCTGTGGGTTAAACCACAGAGCCTAGGACTTGCCGATCAGAAGGTTGGCAGTTCGAATCCTCACAACAGGGTGAGCTCCCGTTGCTCGGTCCCTGCTCCTGCCAACCTAGCAGTTCGAAAGCACGTCAAAGTGCAAGTAGATAAATAGGTACCGCTCCAGTGGGAAGGTAAACAGTGTTTCCATGCGCTGCTTTGGTTCGCCAGAAGCGGCTTAGTCATGCTGGCCACATGACCCGGAAGCCAATAAAGCGAGATGAGCGCCGCAACCCCAGAGTCGGCCACGACTGGACCTAATGGTCAGGGGTCCCTTTACCTTTACCTAGCCTTCCCATGAAGCAAAATGTGCAGAAATCCTTCCAAGGGATTTTTGTGAAACGAGGGAGCCTGGTTGTGTTTTTAGACAATGAGTGGTCAGAGCTGTGATTGGTGCGTGAGTTGTTTGGACCCCAAGTGATAGGAATCCCAAGGCCCTAAGGAGCTGCTGTTTCCCTCTTGCCCTTAATGTGCTGTTGCCGCTTATTTTCTACATAACATACAAGAGGTTGGGTTAAGCCTCTTCTCGTAGGAAATACGATTATGGGGAAAGCTTCACCAATATATGCCTACCATGTGTTACGCCACCCTCCCATGGCAGCTGTTTGGGGACTGGTGTCCCCAGCACACTCTCAAAATTCAAAACGGTTGGTAACCCCATGGGATGTACCATTTTCCGACCTCTCCATCTTTGCAATTCCCAGATTCCTTGTTGTGGGGTGCAGCCCTACCCACTAGGGCTCGAGAGGGGTTGCTATGAGAAGCAGGAAAGAACCCTTCCCTCTTTCTCGCAAAGCTTTACTTAGACTGTAGACCCAATAACATATCCTAGCTGAACCCAAGCTGGTGCTCAGAGCAAAGGTGGCTAAGCAATCAATTTCCATCAGCCCCAAACAGCATAACCAACAGTGAGGAACGATGGGAGTTGTACTCCACACAACAGCTGGCAGACCAGAAGTTGGCTACTAATCAGGAAAAAATGGCCAAAAAAAAAAAACATCATAAAAATGTTGTTTATGTCACATATTCTTTGCACAAAGAGAGAAGGATAGTGGATGTCTAGAATGTACCCTATTCTAAAAGGGAGGCTTGCTCTTGTGATGTGTTCTATTCGTTTCTGGTAATTCAGAAGTAATGAATGACCACACATTGTTCATGCTACTGTGTTTTTCATTTGCTGAATCTTCCAGCAGTTCCTTGGCAACGTTTCCGAATCACTGTGTGTATACTTTGGTGACGTCGACACATTTTCCTTCGGGAGCCTCATACTTGGGCAGCGGCGGTGAGTGCATAAGCTCCTGCCTCTCAAAAGGGAACAGACCATCGTCTCGCTGAATTGCTGCCTCGTACAGTTCCTCCGATTCAAGGCGCAGTTCTTTTAACGCTGCCTCCTGGGCATCCACAAGGGATTTGATTATACCTTTCTCTGCCTCGTGCTGCTTTTGCTTGTAAAATGACCACTTCTTCATAAGCAGAGCTCGCCTTTCGCTTTCCTCGGGGGAGAGCGGAGGGGTGTCTCGCACCCTAAAAGAGAAAAACAAAACACATTTTCCAATTAAACTTTTAATTGCACTAGCCATAGGCCATGGCATCACTCAGAAGGAGAACAAAAGAAAAAAGAAAAAGAAAAAACAACAATAACCATAAAAATCGTCGGGCACAGACATACAATTAAACCACGGTCACGGCTGCTAAAATTATTTGTTGCATTAAATATAATAGAATAGCAGAAGATTCTCAGGTAAGATGTGCCAAATTAAATATCCAAATCCCCTTTGCAGTTGACCGCTATTTTGTCTAGTTCCTTCCTAAAAAACAAAACACAGTTACATACTTGGGGCCAACCAGTTGGAAGATTTTTTTTACAAGACCTGCACAAGTTCCTGAGCTGTTAATCCTTGTTTCTGAAGGTGAAACTACGAGAGCTAAAATTTCTTAAGCCAAACTGACATTGAATCTCTTTATTGTGAAATATTTCTGTTACATTAAAGCTGAGCAACATCAGCGTCTAATAATTCCCTTGCCTTAACAAATACCCTTTGGCTGATCAGTGTAATTTGGGGGCATCAATTATCTTGTAAGTTACTTAAACCACACAGAACTGTAATTCTGAAACAAGGAAACCCATATCATGAACAAGGTATTTGTATGAAACAGTACTTGCTTTGAATACAGATGTTTCCCATTTCAATCCCAGACATCTCCATGCAGGGAAAGATGCAAAGTGAGGCAATTCTAATCTAGATGGACGAAGGGTCTGAGACAGGCAGCATGCTATATTCACCATATTTTGTCTTCACATGAAAATAGCTACTGATTGCTGAAACTTTCAGTGCTTTTTAATATCCAATCCACTCCTTGAACATGTCAGTGAATCAGAAGTTGAGCTTAACTCAAATACAATAGTCTCAGGCTAGCACTGGCTTCCTTTGGACAACCATATCCCATATTATGAAGTACAGTAGTACCTTGGTTTACGAACTTAATCTGTTCCGGAAGTCCGTTCTTAAACCAAAACCGTTCTTAAACCAAGTCGTGCTTTCCCTAATGAGGCCTCCCGCCACCGGTGCCCTTCCACCATTCAGATTCCGTTCTTGGACCAAGGTAAAGTTCTCAAACCAAGACACTATTTCCGGTTTTGCAAAGTTTGTAAACCAAATCGTTCTTAAACCGGCCTGTTCTTAAACCGAGGTACCACCGTACAAGTCTTGCTTATGCATACAACCCCTTCTCCTTCCTGGGTGACAGAGCTCAATTAAATAAAGAACTATCCAATTACTCGTGGTTTCCTTTTTTGTCTGAACTAGGAAAATAGGTTTACCAGCTTCAGAACAAGCCACGATCTTAAACCTCTTTCAAACTGTGATTTTAAATTCGGGCTTGTTCCAAGGCTAATAACCACCTATGTCCCTAATCTGGATGAAATGGGAATCACAGAACTGTAGAGTTGGAAGGGACCCCAAGGGTCATCTAGTCCAACCCCCTGCAATGCAGGAATCTCAACTAATGCATCCATGAAGGATGGCCAGCCATCCTCTGCTTAATACCTCCAAGGAAGGAAAGTTCACCAGTTCTCATGAGAATCTGTTCCACTGTAGAACAGCTCTTATTGTCAGAAGGTTATTCCTGATGTTTAGGTCAGAATCTTTTTTTCTTGTCACTTGATTGTTTTGGGTCCTACCTCTGGAGCAGGAGAAAATAAGCTTGCCCCATCTTCTATGTGACAGCCCTTCAGATATTTAAAGACAGCTATCATATCTCCTCTCAGTCGATGTTCCAGGCTAAACATATCCAATTCCCTCAACTGTTAAAGGCTTGATTTCCAGACCCCTGATAATCCTGGTTGCCACCCTCTGCACATATTTCAGCTTGTCAATATCCTTCTTAAATTGTGACGCCCAGAACTGGACACAGAAACAATGGTTAGTCGGATACCACTGCCTTTCATTGAGACATGCCCCATAAAGGGTGTATCATGCAAATGGATGAGAGAGAAGGGTCCGTATATGCTAGGAAAATACTGTATTCTTCGCTCTATAAGACGCCCATTTTCCCCTCCAAAAATTAAGGGGAAATGTGTGTGCGTCTTATGGAGCAAATGCAGGCTCCCTGGCTTCAGCGATAGCAACGCGAAGCCTCCGAAGCGCAGAGGGAGAGCTCCCACCGTGCTCCAGAGGCTTCGCGTTGCTTTCGCTGAAGCCTGGAGAGCGAGAGGGGTCGGTGCGCACCAGCTCTCCAGGCTTCAAAGATAGCTGCCTGAAGACTCTCCTGGCTTCAGCGAAAGGAACCTGAAGCCTCCAGAGCGCAGCGGGTGCCCCTTCAGCTAAGGCGCAGCACCCCATCAGCTAAGCGGGAGGAGAAATGGAAGGGGCTCCGTTTCTCCTGCCGCTTCGCTGAAGGGGCGCTGCACAGAGAGGGGGAGAATTTCTCCCCCTCTAAAACAAGGTGCGTCCTATGGTCGGGTGCGTCCTATAGAGCGAAAAATACGGTACTTCGCTTATTAAATTGAAATATGATTGCACAAATGCAGCAAAAGTATAAACTATCCCCTCTCTCAAACATGCACACAGCTGAATTTTTTCACATAATTAAATCAGATTAATACTCATACTCCAGAATCACTTCCCTTACAGAGAACAAAATACTGAAAATCTGCTTTGCAAACCATGCAAAATATATTGCAGCCACACTGTATGCATGGGAATCCCTGATAATTACCTTTTTTCATCTAGAAATCTGAACGGTGTTATAAAGTCTTCAATAGGAATTAGTTCCTGAGGGGCTTTTTGTAATTTTTTAATTTTCTTCCTCAGCCGGTCTCTTATGGCTATATCTCTCTTTTGATCCACCTTCTTCTTCTTCCTTGGTTCTGCTCTAATGGAGACAGAGAAAAAGACTTCAAAGAGTTCTTATCGGCAATTATAGGCATGCAATATTATCACTCAGGCCAACTATATGCTACATTCCAACAATGCCTCTAAACGATTAACTTGATGGTTTCAAAAACAGGCTGGACCGAAAACATTTCAAACTATATGTTATATTGCAGGAATGGCGAGCCTGTATCCTTCCAGACATTGGACTACAAATCCCATCATCTCTGCCCACTGGCCATGTTGTATGGTAGTCGGAGTCCAACTACATCTGGAGAGGCAACAAGTCCCCTGTTTTATTTGATCATCCATGAAATACACAGAACTCTTCTTAAATGAACAATGCTACACATGTTTAAGGGGACGCGGGTGGCGCTGTGGGTTAAACCACTGAGCCTAGGACTTGCCGATCAGAAGGTCGGCAGTTTGAATCCCCACAACGGGGTGAGCTCCCGTTGCTCGGTCCCTGCTCCTGCCAACCTAGCAGTTCGAAAGCACATCAAAGTGCAAGTAGATAAATAGGTACCACTCTGATGGGAAAGTAAACGGCGTTTCTATGCGCTGCTCTGGTTCACCAGAAGCGGCTTAGTCATGCTGGCCACATGACCCGGAAGCTGTACGCCGGCTCCCTCAGCCAATAAAGCAAGATGAGCGCCGCAACCCCAGAGTCGGTCACGACTGGACCTAATGGTCAGGGGTCCCTTTGCCTTTACCTACACATGTTTATTTGAAAATAAGTCTTGCTGTATTCAGCTGGGTTGACTCCCAGGTAAATGTGACTAAAATTTTCGCCTTAGAAACCCTCTGCAATGTAGGAATCTATTTGCCCAACATGGGGCTTGAACCCACAACCCTGAGATTGTCAGACTAGGACCAGGGAGACCTGGATTCAGTTCCCCACTCAGCTACAAAGCTCACTGGTGACCTTGGGCCAGTCACACTCACTCTCACAGGCTTGTTGTGTACCTATAAGATCGAAGCTGACTTGGGTTTTACCTCATAGGTAGCGCTGCCCTCAGTCCAAGAAGTGAAGACTGCCAGTGGTTCGCTCGACCTTGAACATTCCAGATTAGCTGAGAACTAAGAAATGAAGCAATATTTCATTCATTCCCATATTAATATAGCACGCAATAGCAAAGATTACAGGCATCACCCAACAGCCCATTTAAATCTAGCTCAACCTCCTCTATGCCATCTTTGTGCCCCTGGCACCCCAGTTGTGGGCAACTTCCAGTGACAAACCCAACTGCAAACCCTTCTTCATTTCTGTGATGGTCATTTCTTCTACTCCTGTTTGCAAATGTTTCAAACCAACTTACTGAAGCTAAGGCATAAAGGATTGTGGATCGTGCCCATCATGGTTTTTTTTTCATTTTTTGTGTGGCATAGCCACTGCGGGCTGGACCGAGCAGTGGTGTCTCACCATTTGCCCAGCGCATGGCAATGTCACAGGAGCAACCTCATGTTACGTTTGCTTCATGTTACATTCTTTCAGGTTGCGTCCCGCGGTGACCCGGAAGTACCGGAAAGGGTTACTTCTGGGTTTTGTCACTCGCGCATGCGCACAAGCGCTAAATTGCACTTCGCGCATGCGCACAAGCACCAAATCGCACCACGCACCTGTGCAGATACGGCACTTCAGGTTGCGGGCTTTTCATGTTGCAAACGGGCCTCCGGAACGCATCCCATTCGCAACCAGAGGTACCACTGTATGTGAAACCGTCAATACGTAGCAACCATAGAATAGAATCATAGAATCATTGATTTGGAAGGGACCACAACGGTCATCAAGTCCAAGCCCCTGCAATTCAGAAAATAGGGATGTGGGTGGCGCTGTAGTCTAAACCACTGAGGCTCTTGGGCTTGCCAATCGGAAGGTTGGCGGTTCTAATCCCAGCGACGGGGTGAGCTCCCATTGCTCTGTCCCAGCTCCTGCCAACCCAGCAGTTTGAAAGCACGCCAGTGCAAGTAGATGAATAGATACCACTGCGGCGGGAAGGTAAACAGTGTTTCCGTATGCTCTGGTCTCCGTCATGGTGTCCCGTTGCGCCAGAAGCGGTTTAGTCATGCTGGGCACATGACCCAGAAAAGCTGTCTGCGGACAAATGCTGGTTCCCTCGGCCTAAAGCGAGATGAGCGCCGCAACCCCATAGTCGCCTTTGACTGGACCTAACCATCCAGGGGTCCTTTACCTTTACCTTAATGCAGAAATATATAGCCTAACATGGGGCTTGAGCCCTCAACCCTGAGATCAAGAGCCTCATGCTCTACTGACTGTACTATCCCAGCCTGAATGATTCAGACAATAATCTAAATCTTTTTTTTTAAAACCCCACCCTGTTTTAAAAATGCACCTCCATGCCCCAGTGCAGTCTACCCTGCTTGAATGGCAAACCACAAGCCATGGCTACTAATTTTCTTCAAGGTCAATGTTGGAAAGAGGATGCTGGTCTACATGGATTCTTGGCCTGATATTAGCAGGCACGCCTTTTATGTATCTGGATACAAACAAGGAAAAGTTTTCCTTTTTTATTTCTTTTTTTTAATTAAAGATTTTCTTGATTTACAAAAGTGTGTGCAATGTCTCTCTCTCGTATATATATTTATTGGTGATGGATCAGCCCTCCCATCCTACCCCCCATCCAGTGCCAGATTTATGTATAAGCTAAACAAACTATAGCTTAGGGCCCCACTCTCTTGGGGGCCCCCAAAAAAATTAAAGGGGAAAAAAAACCTGGATGAACATTTCCAAAACATAAGATAAAAAACAAATAAAATAAAACCTGCATACTGCAACAGTGTTTTGTGTTGTGTAGGCTCCTATGATGTAAGTCAGGCTTCCTCAAACTGGGCCCTCCAGATGTTTTGGTCTACAATGATCCCTAGCTAGTAGGACCAGTGGTCAGGGATGATTGGAACTGTAGTCACAAAACATCTGGAGCGCCGAGGTTGAGGAAGCCTGATGTAAGTAATGGGCCCCCAATCATTTTAAGTTAGAGCTTAATAATTATTTCACTACTAATATATTTATTCTTAATTGTATTTCACTATTAATATACTAGGGACGCGGGTGGCATTGTGGGTTAAACCACAGAGCCTAGGACTTGCCGATCAGAAGGTCGGTGGTTTGAATCCCCCAATGGGGTGAGCTCCCGTTGCTCGGTCCCAGCTCCTGCCAACCTAGCAGTTCGAAAGCACGTCAAGTGCAAGTAGATAAATAGGTACCACTCTGGCGGGAAGGTAAAAGCCGTTTCCATGCGCTGCTCTGGTTTGCCAGAAGCGGCTTAGTCATGCTGGCCACATGACCCGGAAGCTGTACGCCGGCTCCCTCGGCCAGTAAAGCGAGATGAGCGCCGCAACCCCAGAGTCGGCCACGACTGGACCTAATGGTCAGGGGTCCCTTTACCTGTTAATATACTTCTTCTTAGTTGTATTTCCGTTCAACAATTACTTTGATAAAATACATATTTTGTTATGTGCAAATGGCTTTAGATACCTATTAGGTCCATAAATTACCATACAGCATATATTCAACACAAAAAACTACCCTGCCCCCTACCTAAGTAAAGAGCTTCCTGCCCCGCTGCGAAGGAGGCTCAGCGCCCCAGAAGCGACAACCTGGCCCAACATGCCTCTCCTCCGCTCTTCAGCGCAGAGAACCTTCCCAAGTGCAGCAGCGCACCAGCTCTCCGTTCCGGAAGGGGGACACTTCCGGCGTTGCACAACGGTCCTGCAGCCATTGAGGTCCTCCCGACTCACAAGCCCTGGCACAAAGGTTCCGGGCGGGGGAAAACCGACTCGGTTTGGAGTTGTTTTCCCGTTAATAAAAGAGCTTTATCTCTACAGGTTGTCTTCCATCCTTTTATTGTCTGTCCCATACTATTGGGGAATTCAGGTTTTATTAGTCTGGGAACAGTAGAAACCCAAGGCTCCAAATCTTTGGTTGTTGTTGTTGTATATATTTACTTTGAAGAATCATATCTAGGTACAGATTAATTAAAAAACATCTTCAGCAGGGTTTTTTTTGCCATTTTTTAAAAGGCGCTTGCAAAGGTTGGTGAATGCAACAAGTAACAATGGAACGGAAAAGGCTGTTTGGCACTGACCCCCCTCCTAAATAATAATTTTATAATGTTAGCAAGCGGCGCACAGGGCATCCTCCATAATAACACTTCAGCAAAACTCAATTACAGTAGGAGACAAGATAAATAAGACCAGGAAAACTGCTTACATGGCAAGATATAAAAGGATAAGATCATCACAAGTAAGCACAATGTACATGTTGGGAATGCATTAGTAATACAGATGTTTAGTATTCCTGATTTTTATATAGTATGCGGAAGGATGTTGTGGATTGTCTTCCTTATAATTAATATATAAAAAAAGCTCCAATTTGAAGTATCATGTAAAACACGTGATTTGGGGGTTAGTGACTAGTTTCTCTATAAGTGCAATATGCCACACTTTGTGGTATCAGTTCTAAGCACAGTAACTGTCTGTTGGTGCAGTCCTATCCATATTCACCCAGAAGTTAAAACCCCACTGACTTGGTGGGACTTACTCCTGTGCATAGTATTGCAGTCAAAAACAATTCCCTTTAAATACTTTAAATAAAGGTCTGGAAAACTATTTTTAATAGGACAATTTCATGTAATGTAAACCGAAAAATGCATCCCACAGTTTTCAATGGGATTAGCTGCCTGGAAAGTCTATATGAGGATTGTAGTCAGTTCATTATATATTGTAGTCGACTTAGTAAATCTGCATTCGTTTGCATATGAGGGGGAACAATATTTGTTGCACATGGGAAAGTAACAGTTCTAGAGCAGAGAGGAGGAACCAACGGGATTGGATTATGACTTTCATCAGGCACAGTCAGCATGCCCAATGGTCAGGGATGATGGGAGTTGGAGTCCAATAACAGCTGGAGGAAGTCGCATAGCTGTGTTGGCCTGGAAGGGTAACATTTCATGTTATATTCAATGCAACACTGTTGAAGTCACTTAATGGTATTCTTGTTCCGCTCAAGAATGTTTTGTGCTGGAATAACATTGTTGCACAAGAGAACGCATAAGGTTGCTAGTAACTTTGTTGCACAACAGATTGGGCAATCTCTTGCGTGAGATTCCTCTGTTGCGCAACATTTTGAATCTCTTTGACAAGGAGATGGGCCAGGCTCAGACCAGTGTTTAACAATGTGTTCATAATGTACGATATCTGGAAGTATGCTGTACTGTACTGTGTATGAAAAGTGAGGCGTGCTTTTTCCACTGTGCACTAGTATATGAGAGATTTGTTATAGCATAGCAGGTGCTATAAATTTAGACCAGAGATGCAAAAAATGTGAATCTAATACTGAAAGTTTTCTTTATTTTATTTATGGTGGAAATGCACCAAGGCAAATAAATGTTGGATACCATAACAGGTAATGGAAATAAACATGCAAGTACAAAGAGAAAACAAATTATTTATTTTTTTAAACCATACCTGAACATTTCTGAGAGTTAATGTTGTATATCGGGGTGGGGAACCTTTGGCCTGCAGGCCAATCTTGGCTGACTGGAGTGTCCAATTTTGACTGTGGTGTCATTTTCCCCAAATTGTTTCCACCTGCCACTCAACCAACATCATTTGTGTATATGACAATCTATATGAATGTTGGCATCAAGCTTTGTGATGCAAATATTGGAAACAATATTAAATTTTGACAATAGTTGAATGGGAATAAAAGTTGCGATGATATGTTGCAATGATAAAGTTTAAAAAGGTCGACAGAAACAACAGAAACATATACAGAATTGGGAATCCTTTATTATATTTTTGCACACAGCAGCGTATTCTTCAGAAGGTGTTAGATACTTTATGAGATGTTGTAAAGTATATAAATAAAGTTTATGTAATTCTATGGATTATGATTTGGGATATATGAGATTCAAAGACTTTATTAGCCGGTTTTTAGGATGATTAAAATAGAATTAATGCAGAGCTACCTGAACATTCTTGGTCTCAGTTGTGGTTAAGTTTAATTGAAATTAAAACAACTTACTTCTAAGTAAACATGCACAAAATTGTACAAGTCAATAATTAGACAATCAAGCCCTTCATAAAATCATAGAATTATAGAGGAGAAAAAAATGACAAAAGATTTATTTATTTATTATTTGCTTCAGGTGGGGTGTGTCTCTGCTGCCTCCTCTCCCTGTCCTCTCTCAGCCTAAAGTCTCCATCTAGACTATGGGGAATAATACTGACTGGGATTGTTGTGAGGAAGCCAACAGTATGTATACAGCAAAGATCAAGAGCCTGTGGTGCTCTTCAGTCACTCTTGGACTCCCACTTCCACCAGCCCCAGCCAGCATAATCAACAGCCAGGGATGATGGAAGCTGTAGCCCTGCAACAACTGGAGGTCCATACCTGATATATGAAGGCATTTCAACACCTGCTATATCCAGGATGTTGCTGGGCTCCCATCTCCCAATGCTGAGGTTCCTGCGGCATTTAGAGGGCCATAGGTGGGTCTTGAAGCAACTTCATACACCTGTGGCCTTCTTGAAGTTGTTGGACACCCAATGCACTCGGTCCCAGATAGCAAGTCCAATAGTTGGAGATGATGAGAGAGCTGGGTGTGGGGTGTGTCCTCCTGCAGTATCTGAAGGACCACAGGTTTCCCAGTATAGCAGGACTTGAAGCATCTTCATACCCCAGGAGTGAGGATTTGTGTTGGACTCCCAGCTCCCACCATCCGGATTTGTGTCGGACTCTAACTCCTATCCCCCCTGTTTCCCCTGCTGGCTGTGACCGACAGGTGTTGGCAGCCCTGGCAACAATGGCAATATCCAAATGAACCATTTCAGGAATAACTGCTAGGGTGGGGCAGTTGGAGGGGTGTGTGTCATGTCATTGATTTTATTTTGCCTCTGGTGCTGAAGTCACTTCAAAGCAATCCATTCCAATCTGTTGCAGCCTGACAGGATGACCCTTCTGGGATTTGTCACATACACACGTGTGAGAAAAATTGCCAAACTGTCTGTGCTTGGCTACCCAGAGCTTAACAACATGACCATTCTTTCCTCCTCCTCGTTTTACTTTGACAAAGTAATAATCATTCATAAATAAGAATAAAAATGTGCACCCCACTACTGAGACCATTCCATTGTAACTACCCAACCTCCCAAAATTTCAACACCTCTGGCAATGGTTTGACCCCTTTCCGTTTTAACAGTACAAATTCTACAAACACCCCCCATAGCTTCTCGAAATCATTTCTCCTGCATATCCCCCATCTTACCTTAATGACACATGTCAATTTATCATTAATAGTTATATCCCACACCTCTTTATGCCATTCTTTCCCAATTGGAATAAGGCACAATCCTGTATCATACAGCACAGGAGGGACCCCTAGCTGCACCCCAGCCAGTGCCAGATTTATATATAAGCTAAACAAGCTATAGCTTAGGGCCCCACTCCCTTCGGGGCCCCAAAAAAATTCAAGGGAAAAAACCCTTGATGTACATTTCCAAAATATAAGATAAAAAACAAATAAAATAAAACCTATATACAGCAATAGTGTTTTGTGTTGTCCTGTGATGTAAGTAATGGGCCCCGCCTGCTAGCCTGCTCCCTAAAATATCACTGGTTTGCTCATTTCTATATATAGGGTGCCTACATTCTGCATGTGCTTTAGATACCTATTAGGTCCGTAAATTACCATATAGCATATATTCAACACAAAAAACAGTGACAATTTGTTGCTGACTAAGGACAGGTGGACATATAAAGGGCTCCATTCCCTTCAGTAGCTTAGGGCCTCATCAAACCTAAATCCGACCCTGCTTCCGCCCTGTTGTAAACTGATAATAATAATACAACCTCTGAACCTTTCACACACCCTTCCAGACACGCGGAGAGGACCCACGACTTGACAGAGAGAAAGAGAGGGAAATAAATAAATAGGAGACAGCATTTTCCAATTGGAGTAAGGGACAATCCTGTATCCTACAGCACAGGAGGGACCCCTAACTGCACTCCAGCCAGTGCCAGATTTACGTATAAGCTAAACAAGCTATAGCTTAGGGCCCCACTCTCTTGGGGGCCCCAAAAATTTTAAGGGAAAAAAACCTTAAGGGAAAAATGTTAAGGAAAAAAAATAAGTGAGATGGGCGCCGCAACCCCAGAGTCGATCACGACTGGACCTTTAATAAGAATGATGATGATGATGATGATGATGATGATGCAATCTCTGGACCTTTCACACACCCTTCCAGACACACGGAGAAGACCCACGACTTGACAGAGAGAAAGAGATAGATGATAGATAGATAGATAGATAGATAGATAGATAGATAGATAGATAGGAGCAGTGGCGTAGCGTGGGGGGTGCAGGGGGGGCCGGGCGCACCGGGCGCAACATCTGGGGTTAGGGCAAATCCATGGGTTAGGGGGCGCAAATCCACAGGCTAGGGGGCGCAAATCCATGGGTTAGGGGGCGCAAATTACTTGCCTTGCCCCGGGTGCTGACAACCCACGCTACGCCACTGGATAGGAGAAAGCATTTTCCAATTGGAATAAGGGACAATCCTGTTATCCTACAGCACAGGAGGGACCCCTGGTTGCCCCCCAGCAGCCCACCCCGCTCTCAGGAAGGGGGAGCCCAGGGAGCAGCTGCTCTCCTCTTCCCCAGGCTGGCTATCGCCCCGTCCCCACGAGCGAGCGAGCGAGGGAGCCCAGCCGCCCTTTCCTTTCCCTCCCCGGCCCCCGGCCTCCTCCCTGGGCGTCGCCTCTTGTTTCCCGCCGGGCCGCTTAGGTCGTCGCCCTCCGCTGACTTCCGGCGTTGCCGGGGAGCCGCCGGGAGCGGGGGATGCTGCCGGGCGGAGGCAGAAGGGGCGGCTGGCGGGACGGGCGGCCGGGATGGAGCTCCCGTGAGGCGGCGGCGGAGGCGGCCGGTGGTGGGAGCGGGGCGAGCGCAGGAGGAGGAGGAGGGTGGCAGCAGCCCATGGCGGCGGGGCGCCGGCTGTGAGGCCAGCGGCGGCGGCGGCGGCGGCAGCGACTCCCCAGCCCTCGCCTGCCTTCCGCCGCCCCCAGCACCCGCAGCGCCCTCGCCAGCCTCGCGGAGCCTGCCCCGACCTGCTGCCGCCGCCGCCCTCAACACGGAGGCCCAGGCACCCGAGCGGCGGGAGGAGGCGGAGGAGGAGGAGGAGGAGGAAGAAGAAGAGGAGGAGGAGGAGGAGGAAAATGAAGCTCCTGAAGCCGACCTGGGTCAACCACAGCGGTGAGACAGAGGGGGACGGGGCGGGGACGGGGGCTTCTCGGGCAAGGTGTGCGAGAGCATGTGCAGAGAGCCGACCCACGCACCCCACCCCACGCCCAAGGCGCTGGGGAGGTGCTCTCGGGTTCTGTGCATGTGCCCTGCCTCTCGGGCAGGCCCCGGAGAAGCAGGGGGAGGGCTGAGCATGTGCAGAGTTCCGCACACACACACACCTGTTCTCCTGCTAAAGGGGTAGGGTTGGCTGGGAGCATGTGCAGCTGGAGGGAGCTCTGAGCATGTGCAGAGTTCCACACCCACACCCACACACCTGTTTTCCTAAAGAATTAGGGTTGGCTCGGAGCATGTGCAGCTCAAGGTATCTCTGAGCATGTGCAGAGTTTCTCAATCTCACACACACCTGTTCTCCTCCTAAAGAATTAGGGTTGGCTCGGAGCATGTGCAGCTCAAG
>JAXCMG010000019.1:7905035-7941366 GCA_034642415.1 Podarcis siculus
CTTCCCTGCTATCCCGGACCACTTTTAAAATGCTGGCGGTGGGGAGCAAAGCCTTTCGGCCCCCACTGGCCTTCCTGGACCTCTTCTGAAGGCCGGAGGGGGGCGAAAGGCTTTGCTCCCCACCACCAGCATTTAAAAGAGGTCCCCGGAGATTTCCCTATGGGCTTTCTTCTTGCGAAGCAAGCCCATAGGGAAATTCGTCTTGCGAAGCAACTTGCAAACGGAAAACCCTTTCGTCTTGCGGGTTTTTCGTCTTGCGAGGCATTCGTCTTGCGGGGCACCACTGTATATGAGTGGGAAGGATGGAAGTATTTTAATAAGCCGAATAAACAAAATGCCCAGTTTATAGACTTTTGATGCATTGCAATAGGCCTTTATAGCAATTACAAGCAAAAGTTCCAACAGCCATCTTTCCCCCCAACAGAATCTTTTAAAGAAACAAGTTGAGACTCGGACAGCAGATGGACGGAGAAGAATCACACCTCTCTGCATAGCTCAGCTGGATACTGGGTATGTATGTGTGTATGTGTGTGTATATATATTCCTCTCGCTCTGTAGGCCGAGGGAGCCGGGGTTTGTCTGCAGGTCATGTGGCCAGCATGACTAAGCCACTTCTAGCGAACCAGAGCAGCGCACGGAAACGCCGGAGCGAAAACGCTGTTTACCTTCCCGCCGGAGTGGTACCTATTTATCTACTTGCACTCTGACGTGCTTTCAAACTGCTAGCTGGGCAGGAGCTGGGACCGAATAAAGGGAGCTCACCCCGTCGCAGGGATTCGAACCGCCAACCTTCTGATCGGCAGGCCCTAGGCTCAGTGGTTTAGACCACAGCGCCACCCGTGTCTATATCTCTCTCTATATCTATCTATCTATCTATCTATGAATGAAATATAAAATGACAGGTTTTATATTTTCTTCTGCTGAGATTTTCTTAAATCATTTGTATACTTAAAAAGAAACCATCCTGTCTTCCTGTTGTGAAAATACTTTTATACTACTCTGCAACTTGTCTTTTGATGTATGTGCTTTTTCTAAGTTATCGCTGCTTCTTAAAGATTCAGGGTGAGAGTCAGCTAATGACTTATGTAAGCGGAAGCCCTGTGCAAGTTCTTCAGATAACCTAGATCTAAGCAGTTTAGGTTCTTTCAGGGTCTGCAGGCTGGTTGCCGTTGCTCACACCCTGGTAACTGCTAAACCCATTGACTACTGCGGTGCACTGTACCTGGGGCTACCCTTGGGAAGACTTCCCGGGAATTTCAAGTTCCATGCATGAACTGGTAGCCTCTGACTGTTTCCAACACCACAAGGGTGGGGGGCAATTGCTACAATGGTGAAAATGGCAATGCCAAATCGAAAGCAGCCATTTCTGATTGTGTGATTCAGATATGCTGAGAATCCCAGAAGGAGGTTGATGTACTCATCTCTGACTCTGCATGTAGCATAAATCTTTGTGCTGATGGAACGTGTCTCTTAGTGCTACTTTAGATACAACCCAAAATCTCTTCCTCCTTTTTATTATATAATTCAATGCATACATTTGTGTTTAAAATGTATACACCTTCGATTATGCGGCACGTATATAATCCAGCTAATCTCTTGACTGTTGTCTGTTTGTTTCCCCCCGAAAAACAGGGATTTTTCTACAGCTTTTTTCAATAGTATTCCTATATCTGGATCCTTAGCAGGCTCAATGATGTCAGCTTCTCAAACCAATCAGCTGATGTCATTAGATTACAATGCAACCAATATCCTCTGCACGTCTAAGCCTGCCTTAGAGCCGGTGGCAGTGAGTGTTAAACCAACCGAAGACGCAGCCAACAAAGATGGGTCAGTACTGGGCAACGGAGATCTCATCTTCTAACTTTTTGTGACGTGGGGGCTCTGTCCATGCACTGTCGGTCGCTCTGTGACTCTTGTTAGCTATGATTTTTGTGTTTCTGAATGAGCCCATCACTACAATAGCTTTCATATTGCCTCTCACTGATCCTCAGTGATTTGAAAATGTGTTTGGAAAAAACGTTCTGTGTAGTTCTAACAACACAACAGAACAGAAAAAAAAATCTCTCTTGGGAATATGTTAAATGGTTACACCACTTAACCACTGCCGTATTTTTCTCTCTATAAGACGTACCCGACCATAAGACACACCTAATTCTAGAGGAGGAGAACAAGAAAAAAAATGTTCTCTCCCTCTCTGCTCAGTGCCTCTCCAGCAAAGTGGGAGGAGAAACGGAAGGGGCTCTGTTTCTCCTCCCGCTTTGCTGAAGGGGTGCTGTGCAGAGAGTGAAAGCTGCGCAGTGGCTTTCCAGCGAAGTGAAGCCAGGAGAGCAAGAGGGATCAGTGCGCACCAATCCCTCTTGCTCTCCTGGCTTCAGCGAAAGCTGCGCAGCCTGCATTCGCTCTGTAAGATGCACACACATTCCCCCTTACTTTTTAGGAGGGGGAAAGTGCGTCTTATAGAGCAAAAAATACGGTAATCATAAACTGAGGCTGTGTACGAACAATGCATTTAAAACACACAACAGCAACACCCCCAAGAATTCTGGGAACAGTAGTTTGTTAAGGGTAAATCTGAAAGGCAAACTACAACCCCCAGGATTCTATTGGATAAGCCATGTGCTTTGAATGTATGGTGTGTGTGTGTGTGTGCAGTCTTAACTTTGTGGGATTCTCAAAAGCACACACAGACGCATTAAGGGTTGCACACCTGCTTGCATCACTTGCCAGCTTTATATCATTTTAAGTTTGTCACAAAAATAGTCTAGAAACATACTAAGTTGCCTTATATGGAGTCAGACCATTGGTCTATGTGGCAATATCTCACACTCTAACACAATATCGGTCGGTATTACTTATCAGTTGTTTAAATGCACAAGCTGGAGTCAGATACAGTAAACTCTTTCCAGTGTAGTCAGGAATTCATGGTGATATAATCACCAGCCACTTCCTGAGAAGTGCAGAAAACACCAGCCGGATTTCCTACAACTGCTAGTATGCAACGTACTAGATGCAGAGGTGTCAAAAGTACCTTCATCACAAGCCTGGCAATTCTGGAACTATACCTGATCTGTTCGAAGTTGATAGTCTTTACTTTCCCTATGTTATTTTAACTCACGTTCAACTACTCATTCCGCATGCACATTTTATAGTTTCCTTTTTCATCTTTTAATTTTTGCCCATTGTTATAATTGTTCTCCCTGTTTTATATACATGGGTACCTTGGTTCTAGAACGGCTTAGTTGTTGAACAAATCGGCTCCCGAATGCCGCAAACCCGGAAGTAAGTGTTCCGGCTTGCGATCGTTTTTCAGAAGCCGAACATCCGACGTGGCTTCGACTTGAGTGCAGGAAGCTCCTGCAGCCATTCAGAAGCCACGCTTTGGTTTTTGAATGGTTTCAGGAGTCAAACGGACTCCCGGAACGGATTAAGCTTGAGAACCAAGGTACCACTGTAATTTTATAAAATGAAATTAAAAAATAACCTTCCCAAAGAAGTACCTGGAAGGCATGGGGAGGGACAAGGCAAGTCACTGGCTTCCAGTGGCTTCATTCCAGTTCTCTTCACTCAGCTGGAGGCCCCTCCAATTACCCAGAGGGACAGAAGGGGCCACTTTACACAAGGTGTACCATGTTAGGATGAAAAACAGCTTCCATCCTGGGGACTGAGGTGAAACAATGGGGATTGATGTCGCCATTTCCCACTGCTTGCAATCTTTCATTTTGGTGTTTTGTTGGCCTGTAGAACACTCCCCCCCCCCTCCAATATATATTACCCCAACTCAGCTTTTTCTTCCTTTTTTTACAGTGTAAATGCTACCTCTGCTTCAGCTGCTCCCCCTGCATCTTCGCCCTCTGTGCTGCCAGCCTCTTCCAAGATAGAGCCAATGAAAGCGTTCGATTCGAGATTCACGGAGCGATCCAAAGCCACCTCAGGGACTTCTGCCATAACACACACAAATCAGATTGCCATAGACAGGTGAGGAATGAGCTGTGCCCAGGTGAGAGTGAAGGAGGAAATTCCACTTCCTCCAAAGTTGCATTTTCTTAAGACTCCCGTTTTCTTGTTGTGTAGCCTGGTACATGCAAATGAACTTTCGCTAACCCTTACCAGCAGAAAAAAAAAATGTATATGGGCAATAACCATGGAAACCTGCACCGTGGCACGTTATAGGAATGCAATAAATCAGCTAGGCAGAACGTTATAATTAACCTTAGGCTACTGAGCAAGGAAGAAACAACTAATGAATAAGACAATTAATCAAAAGTTAATGAATGAAGACACAGAAGAATGCGTGTTTATTCAGAAGTTAATAAAGAAGGACATTGAAGAATGTATTCAATCACATATTATTAAAAATGGAAAGTTAGGGAGGGGTATTCAGAGGAGCTAGAAGATTCCTGAAATATATACACAGAAATATATACGAATGCTTTGTAATCGTACCACATTGCAGTCTTCCTCTGTTTTTCAGGAGACTGTCCCTGTGTGCATTTGTAGCCATTAAGGCCTAGTTTTCACCTAAAGACCATATAAAATAATAATATAATAATAATATTTTATTTATATCCCGCCCTCCCCAGCCGAAGCCGGGCTGAGAGCGGCTAACAACAGTAAAATGATACAACATTCTAAAATCATTTCATTACTAAATCAGTTCAAATCAGATTGATGGCAACCATTGGGCTAGAGTTCTGTGAAGATTGCGAAAGGAGGGGGTCAGGCTGTGCCCTGGCCAAAGGCCTGGTGGAACAGCTCCGTCTTGCAGGCCCTGTGGAAAGATGTCAAGTTCTGCAGGGCCCTAGTCTCTTGTGATAGAGCGCTCCATCGGATTGGAGCCACAGCTGAAAAAGCCCTGGCTCTGGTTGAGGCCAGCCTAACCTCTCTGTGGCCTGGGACCTCCAAGATGTTTTTGTTTGAAGACCGTAAGTTCCTCCATGGGACATACCAGGAGAGGCGGTCCTGTGGGTACCAGGGTCCTAGGCCGTATAGGGCTTTAAAGGTTAAAACCAGCACCTTAAACCTGATCCTGTACTCCACCGGGAGCCAGTGCAGCTGGTATAGCACCGGGTGAATGTGATCTCGCAGCAAAGACCCCGTAAGGAGTCTCGCTGCAGCATTCTGCACCCGCTGGAGTTTCTGGGTCAATCTCAAGGGCAGCCCCACGTAGAGCAAGTTACAATAATCCAGTCTGGAGGTGACCGTCGCGTGGATCACAGTGGCTAGGTCAGGGCAAAGTACCTGCTTTGTCCCATATTCAGACCACAGGATCTCTAGCTGGGACAGAGAAGCAGTGGCTTCCCATATGTGGTTGGACACCAGATTAAACTTGCATCAGCAAGGCCAAAGGTTCCCAGGTTCCCCATTCCAAATCTGAAGCATCTGTTGCATCCGAGATGTAACTGGCCATTTAGGTTTCAGCCAATTTGTGTCCTGAATGGGGTGTCCGTTCCCACCATGTTTAGAGTAGTGCATTTTGTCCTTACTGCTGCTGCTAACACTACATCCAAAGTGTTGCTGCTGCACCAGGCCATTAGCCCACCTAGTCAACATCCTGTTCTCACGGTGGCCAACCCAGTGTGTATGGGAAGCCCAAAAGCAGGAGCTGAGTGCAACGGTGGTCTCCCCACTTGTGATTCCCAGAGACTGGCATTCAGAGGCTTACTGCCCCCAACAGTGGAGGGAGAAGAACATAGTCCTCATGGCCAGTAGCCATTGGTAGCTTTAGCCTGCGTGGAATTTGTCTATAACCATCTTTTAAGGCCGTCTAAATTGATGACCATCACTACTTCTTGTTGGAGTGATCTCTGTAATTCTACTGTGCGCTGTGTGAAAAAGTACAGTCGTACCTTGGTTCTTGAACTGAAAGCATTCTGGGAGTCCATTCGACTCCCAGAACCATTCGAAAACCAATGCGCAGCTTCTGATTGGCTACAGGAGCGTCCTGCAGCCAATCGGAAGCTGCACCGGACGTTCGGCTTCTGAAAATCGTTCGAAAACCGGAACACTCACTTCCAGGTTTCGATCGTTCGGGAGCCGATTTGTTCGGGAGCCAAGGCGTTTGAAATCCAAGGTACGGATGTACTTTGTCTGCCCTGAATTGTCCAGGGTTCCACTTCATTGGATGGCCCTGGGTTCTAGCGTTGTGAGAGAAGGGGGAAAATGTTTCTCTATCCACTGTCCCAACGCCATGCACAATTTTATATACCTCTGTCATGTCTTCTCTTCTTTGCCATTTCTCTAAATTAAAAGTCTCCAAATGTTGTTTGAAAATGTGTGGATTTTTAATCACTAGGCTACTCCCACCCCCACCCCCTACGAACCAGCCCAGACCCTGCCATCTTCATCTGAGAGACATGCCTTGCACCATTTCTGTTAAGTGCCAGGATAATTCTTTTCTCAGGCCTTTGTTAATTAATGTCTCCTGTGGTGGTGCTCATCTTTTACTGGGGTCCTTACTAACATGTTGCTGGATGAGCACCTTATGCATTTTCTATTGTATGTGTTTTTAATTATTCCTCAGGTTTTAATTGGTTTTTCACATGTGTAGCATTTAGTTTTCGTCAAGTCGCTTCGCTTTTGTCATTGCAAAAAGCGAGTGATAAATGAAATCATCATACATGGCTAATTGCTATGCTGTGTGTTTGGAGCAAATTTTCTCATCCTTGGTTCTCCAGATGTTGTTGGGACTACAGTTCCCATCATCTCAACCAGCGTGGCCAGTGGTGAGGGATGAAGAGCGTCGTAATCCAACAACATCTGCAGGGCCAACGTTTACCAGTCCCTGATATAAAAGGGTCTTGGGTAGCAGGCTTGGAAAAGTCCCCTCTCTGCCTGAGACCTTGGAGCACCTTTGCCAGTCAGAGGAGACGGTACCCTTCTAGAGATACCAGGGCCGTCTGATTTGTTAAAAGGCTGCTTCCCCCCAACCCTCTGCATTGCACCAGAAACCGCTTTTGAAACTTCGTTGAGTAACCCTGTGTTTCTCCCGCAGATTGAAGGAGCAGAACTCAATTAGGGAAAGCAAACCCAAGGATATCTTGGAGAGTAGCAGCGACAGTGAGGAAAAGATCCCAGCCAAGCCTATGATTCTGTCTAAGCGTAAACTGGACCTTGAGGTAGAAAAGAAGAAGAAAGGCAGACCTCGAAAGGATTCAAGGCTAATGCCCGTTACACTAACAGTTCAGGTAACTGGGGTGCCTGTCATCTTCTCTTACTCATTTGCTTATGAAAAAAATATATTTATCTGTACTCAATTTGCATCCTGTCTTTGGACTGGCAACCTTGAAGTGGCACATCCTTTACCAAATACACAAAGAGCTCATAACCCACCTACTCTCAGCAGCCAGAAACATCATAGCCAGACACTGGAGATACCTGTCAGGAGTAAGCATAGACCAAGGGTCAGCAGATTTTTTCAGCAGGGGGCCGGTCCACTGTCCCTCAGACCTTGTGGGGGGCCGGATCATATTTTGAAAAACAATATGAACGAATTCCTATGCCCCACAAATAACCCAGAGATGCATTTTAAATAAAAGGACACATTCTACTCATGTAAAAACACACTGGTTCCTGGACCGTCTGTGGGCCGGATTTAGAAGGCAGTTGGGCTGGATCCGGTCCCCAGGCCTTAGTTTGCCTACCCATGGCATGGACCAATGGTATCAGATAGTATGGGAAATAACCTTATTAGAAAAACTAACCAACAAACTGAAACTGACACGGGGGCAAATAGAAGAAGACGCCTTCACCCCGGTATGGTTATTTTTTATCACATACACAGCCCAACAAGACAATGACAAGAATCCGCCAACAGCATTCGAATCAATCTGGCTAACCTGATCCAAACACACACACACACACACACACACACACACACACACACACTTCACCATAGCCAGTCAAAGACAAGCAGCCACACCCTAGGCCACCCCCAAACCTCTCTCACCACCAAAGGAATACAGCGAATAGTAAAGAGAACTCACACAAGTGACGCTGACACAAAACCCTACACATACACTAAGTAGAATAGAAGCATTGCCACCAGACCCCCCCCCACTAACAATTCCCCCCTCCACCTCTTTCTCCCCCTTCTTCCTAATGTAACACTAATGTCTCAACAGATGAAACTGATCTGTAGAAAATGTAACTTGAAAAAAGAGACATTGCACATACATTTGTAAACCAAGAAATCTTTATTTTTAAAAATAAAAAATACACAGATATGTAAAGAACCATGAAAAAAAACAAAACTCTTGGTGGAGCAAGAGCAGGTGGTAAAAATGTCCCCTTCCCACTGAGAGCTTCGTGGAAAGGAATCTCCAGGAAGGAGAAAAGCAGGTGAAGTCTACAGCGTGCACCTGCTCCTTCTCCTTCTCTCTTTCCTGGATTCCTTTCCATAGACCGCTTTGTGGGCAGGCAACGGCTCCAGCTGGTGTTTGCAATTAAATGGACACAGGCGTTTTTACGCTGAGCAGCCTGGTTGAGTTCTCCTTCTTGCCTTTCAGTCTCCAGCAATCCTGACTTCTGAGAAGGATGGTGCTTGCCACAGTGCACCGCTAGCACTTAAACTGCCAACCCCAGTCCCTCAGAAATCGTTTGCATTGCAAGTAAGTGTTGGATAAAGAAAAGAAAAAAAACTACACTGACCCTTCTGCAGTTAACATCAGGTTACATAGCTGTCAAGTGTCCCATATTTGAAGGGACAGTCCCTTATTCCAGCGCCATGTCCCGCTGCTGTCCTTTATTGATGGATGTCCCTTAAATGTCCCTTAAATGATGTCTCTTAAATTTCAAAGGAAGCAGCTCCTCTCCCTTCCTCCCTGCCGGCCAGGGAGGAGGGAGACTCCAACTGTGTTGCTTGGCTGTGTTGCTCACCCAATAAGAAGTCTAAGAACAACTGGGGGGTGGAGCTTGCATGCCTTGTGTGTGGCTAGTTAAGGCAAGCTGAGGGGGTTTTTGAATGCTGGACGCCATTTTGTTGCACGTGCTGCTGCAAACTTTGCAGTGCAAAGCCAGGCCGTGGAGCCATCTTAAGTTGAGGCTGCATAGGTCTTGTGGTGCATGTGATTCAGATTCTATTCAGTTGAACCTCTGGTTACAAAGTTGGTTGGACAGTGTTCTCGAAGCTACCCAGCATGAGTTTGACCAGACTGCAGGAGGACAGGAAGACTGGAGTGCCTGGAACAGGTGAGGCTGCAGGTCCCTTATTTTGGCTGCTGGTCCCTTATTTTCAAGGCTGCTGGTCCCTTATTTTCAAGGCTGCTGGTCCCTTATTTTCAAATCTGTAAGTTGACAGCTATGATCAGGTTAGTTCCAAGAGAAGCGCTAGGATCGGCGTGGGCAGCCAGCTGCGGAAACTCTGGAGCATAAGGAGTGAAGTCTTCACAGTTTCCCAAAGCAGAGGTTCCCAGCAAAGTGTTTGGGGTATAAAAGGGATTGGGAAGAAGATGACATTTTGGTCTTCCTGCCAACAAGCCGGACCCATAAAACCATATTTGATCCGGACGTTCCCAGAGATAAGAAAAAATGTATTCCTTTACGCAACAGCAGCGGCCAGAACACTGATCGCAAAGAACTGGAAGGGGGGGAAATACTATCATTATTAGAATGGCAAAGTAAACTCTGTGAGTCTGTGGAAATGGCAAAAATGACGGCAACTATTAGAGGCCATTCAAATCAGAGAATAATTAAAGAGTGGGAGGGAGTGAAGGAATATATGAAAAAATATGGTTCCGGAACTGGAATATTAATAGATAATGTGTAAAATGTGCAGGGGTAAGCAAGGAAATAATAAAAAATCAGCTGAACAATAATTAAATAATAACAACACAACAAGACGGAAGAAGTAAAAATAAAATAAAATAAGATCACACATGGGTATAGGGGAATTTGAAATATTACTTATAATATAAAAGCTTTAATATAAAATTTCTAACTGTGTTGTATTTGTATACAACAAAGATAAGTTTAGAGTAATTAGGTATATTTTAATTTAGTTAATTATGTAATAGGTTTAAGTTAGAAAATGAATATGGATGTTGAATTTGATGTTTGTAATTTTTCTTTTTTCGGTTTTGGAAATAAAATTTAAATTTAAAAAGGGGAGGGGGGAGA
Organism: Podarcis siculus; assembly: GCA_034642415.1. Classification (NCBI taxonomy): domain Eukaryota; kingdom Metazoa; phylum Chordata; class Lepidosauria; order Squamata; family Lacertidae; genus Podarcis; species Podarcis siculus. The sequence continues at coordinate 7,915,149 of JAXCMG010000019.1, forward strand.
ACCATATTTGATCCGGCCAGCTTCCTCGTTTCAGCTCGTGCCTATTAAAAAGGATGGAGCTGAATCCCATATGCTTTATTTATTGGATTTCTAACCCACCCTTTTCCTCCAAGTTGCTCAGGGTGGCATACAGGGTTCTCCCTCTCCTCATTTAATCGCCACAAACAACCTCGTGTGAGAGGTTCAGCTGAGAGGCAGCGACTGGCCCGAGGTCACCCAGTGACCTTCATCGCCCAGTGGGGATTTGAGCCCTGGTCTCCCAGGTTCATCCAACACTCTAACCACCCCACCCCACTGCCTCTCTGTTAACTTGGCAGCTTGGTTCAGAACAACAGAGGTGGCGAGAAAACAAAGGGAAAAGCCAGATAATAGGTGGTTGCTAACTTTGGGTTAAAGTATCAGGTTAAATTCTAAATGGTAGCATTTCACTTCCTTTGTAATGAGCCCTTGTTGCTAAGTATTGGTGTAGTGTGGAAGTTCAGATGTGCTATTTTGCTGTAGCAAGCCTTAAATGATTTATTTGGGGGGGGGGGGGTGTACTGTACAATTGACCCTTGGCAGAATAATAAAGATTTGGATTTGGACTGCATTGACAGAGCAGATTCACTGAACAGTCATACCTCGGGTTGAAGTAGCTTCGGGATAAGTATTTTCGGGTTGCGCGCTGTGGTGACCCGGAAGTAACGGAGCGCATTCCTTCTGGGTTTCGCCGCTCGCGCATGCGCAGACGGTCAAAATGACGTCATGCGCAGAAGCAGTGAATCGCGACCCACGCACGTGCAGATGTGGGTTGCGTTCGCTTCTGGATGCGAACGGGGCTCCAGAACGGATCCCGTTCACATCCAGAGGTACCACTGTACTTAAATGCTGTTCCTTACCTTTCCTCTCAAGTCTGCAGTTGTAAACTGCAGAGAGCTGTTCTTTAGGAGCTGTATGTAAATTTAACAAGCTAATAAAATATGGGAAGGGCCTGGTAATAATGGTGATTCTGAATAATGCTGCTGGCAGGCAGTTTTAATAAAGTTTCAGTTATTACTACATAATACAATAGCTGTGAACGGGCAGGTTTTTCAGATGAGCCACCATGTTTGAGCAATGTGTGTTCTTAAATAAAGAATCTACCGTTTTCGATGTTGGATAACAGCACCTTCAAATTTCCAGGGTGTGTGGTGTTTTTTTAATTGTTTGAATTGGGATATGTATTTGACTTTCTCTTGCTCAGCTTTCATTTTAAGAGAACCAACTTTTGCAGGTCAGCTCAGATCCCTCCATGTACATTGAAGTGGAGAATGAAATCACCACAGTGGGAGGTTCTAAACTCAGCAGGTTAAAGTGCAACCGGGAAGGAAAGGAATGGGAAACGGTCCTCACCAGCCGAATTCTCTCAGCAGCAGGAAGCTGGTGAGTGTGTGAGTGTGTGTGTTTGTGTGTGCATGTGCAAACACAGCCACAACCAGGCCAGGTTGAAGGCATCAACTTGGTATATAAAGCCCTTAATGTCTTGGCACCAGTTTACTCATGGGATCACCTTACCCCACAAACACCTCTTCAGGCGCTGTGATCTGTGGCACCATCTGCTCAGCGACCTCCTGTTCCCGTGCCACCCAATCACCACATCCCAAGGGCAGCTCTCTGACTAGGATAAAAACAAAATTAAAAATACATTCTGCATGTTCCACCAGCTGATGGAATGCCTCTTATTGATAACAGAAGGGCAGGATGGGAATGTCTTTCAGAAATATACCGTATTTTTCGCTCTATAAGACGCACCAGACCACAAGATGCACTTAGTTTTTGGAGGAGGAAAACAAGAAAAAAAATATTCTGAATCTCAGAAGCCAGAACAGCAAGAGGGATCTCTGCGCAGTGAAAGCAGCAATCCCTCTTGCTGTTCTGGCTTCTGTGATACCTGTGCAGCCTGCATTCGCTCCATAAGATGCACACACATTTCCCCATACTTTTTAGGAGGGAAAAAGTGAGTCTTATAGAGCAAAAAATACAGTATTTTAGGTTTTTGGGTGGAAGCTGTTTCGTTCTCCCAAGCTTTCTCTGGGATGCAATTACAGAGATGTTTGTAGCTTTCCCCTCTTGTTTACCATGGAGGTCAGGTTGTGCTTTTTAAAAATGTGTTTTTATTTCTTACTTTCTTGTTGTGTTTTCGTTTTGTGCGCAAGCCACTTTGGAGACTCTTCATGCAAAGCTTGACGCATCGGTCTTATTAAATAACTGGAAGTCCTGAGTTGATTTCTCTCCCCCGTCCCCTGGCTCTTTTCCAGCAAGGTTGTGAGCGTTGCTTGTGAGAAGCGGACCCTGTCTGTGTTTTCGGCTTGCGGCCGCCGCCTTCTCCCTCCCATCGTCTTGCATTCGCCAATCTCCACTTTGCACTGCACGGGCTTCTACATCATGGCTCTCACTACGGCTGCAACCCTCTCCGTCTGGTAAGCACTAAGCTGTCGCCATTTCAGTGACCCTCAGGAAGGTTACAGTCAACAGGTGCAGAGGGAGGAATCCAGCGAGTGCAATGTCAGTTGTTCGATCAGTTGATTCATTTCAGCTTACCAAATGAAGCAATCCCCTCTCTCCTTCCCTCGTGCACTGTTCTTGGGATTCTCCCACCTCCCACAAGAGCCAATTTTGGGGGCAAGGGAGATGATGGGGGGACCTCATTGTGCTAGCACAACTCCTTGCCTGAGCTTCCTCTGGCATGACTCATTTGTTGAACCTGACCCAGAGAAACAACAGAGAAAGGAGGGGTGTGGAGGCATAGGAAGCATATGTGATTATTTCCATTGCACTTACTTTGCAATAAGCCCAGGGTCACCAACATGCTGCCCATGGGCATCACTCTACCTGCCAGTCCCTCCTCTGGCACCTGCAAAAGGTGTCCTTCAATATCCTGAAAGACTTACATTGGCTCCAGGTATGCTTCCGAGCACAAATCAAAGTCTTGGTCTGACCTTTAAAGCCCTAAACAGCCTCGGCCCAGTATACCTGAAGGAGTGTCTCCACCCCCATTGTTCAGCCAGGACACCGAGGTCCAGCTCCGAGGGCCTTCTGGCAGTTTCCTCACTGCAAGAAGTGAGGGTATGGGGAACCAGGCAGAGGGCCTTTTCAGTATTGGCGCCCACCCTGTGGAACACCCTCCCATCAGATGTCAAGAAAATAAGCAACTATCTGACTTTTAGAAGACATCTGAAGGCAGTCCTGTTTTGGGGAAGTTTTAAATGTTTGATTATTTTTAAAAAAAATATATATTATTGGGAAACGCCCAGAATGGCTGGGGAAACCCAGCCAGATGGGCAGGGTATAAATAATAAATTATTATTATTGTTGTTATCCCTTCTGAAATCCACAATATATGGGAGGCTGTTGGCTCCCTTCTTGCTCCCTTTGTTTTTGGACTGCCTCAGTCTCTCCTATACTGAGCATACCTATATTTTATTGGATGCCAGGACTGGACACCCACCTTCCATTGTGAGCAGAGCTGAGGTGCAAAGGGTTTCTCTCTGTGAGCAAGTGTGGCAGCAACTATAGGGATAATGAGAGGGTTGGGGTGGAGATCTAGAGGGAGATCCTGGAAAAGGTGAATGAGGAAATAAAGAGAGGTGGTCACTCAGAGGCATTCCAGGAGGCAATTCTAGTTATAAGAGGCACCAAGGGAAAATTTGAGGAAGCAAGAGGCTTTGGGGCAGCTGAGGGTCATATGTGTGGAGGAAACACTAAGATGGAAAATGGACCTTGTTCAGACTTGCTGAAAACAAGCTAACACTGACACCATCTCCCATGGGGGGATGGCCTTCTGGATCAGGCGAAGGGCCATCTAATCCAGCATCTTGTTCTCACAAGCAGGACCTCAGCACAAGAGCCCTCTCCCCACCTGTGATTCCCATCAACTGGCATTCAGGGGCTTACTGCCTCTGATGGAGGATGCAGAACATTGTAGCTGGTAGCCATGGGTAGCCTTATCCTCTAATCTTTCAGTACAGCTTCTCAAAAGCAGGACCTGGTTCATTTCAGGCTTTCCCATGTGAGCCGGTGCCAATGAAGCAATAGTCCCCTGAATCTTACCAAGAATTATATTGGTATGAAACTTAGCATCCTATGAGACTGGTGCCAAATTCCAGCGGCAATTCCTTGGTTTTCAGTTTTAATATTTCACCGTGCCGTGTTTCAGTTTCACCCTTTGCAGAAATGCCTCTTCTGTGTTTTGCTGAACTGAAATGCCATTCCCTTTCTGTGCTTTCCAGGAATGCTCAAAAACAGGCAGTAGTGGTGAAAGACGAGTCTCTGCAAACAATTTTAGCAGGTAATGAAATTATTTCCAGTTAGGGGTGCTTTGTAGTACTATGCATTAAACCAGGCATGGGCAAACTCGGCCCTCCAGATGTTTTGGGACTACAACTCCCATCATCCCTGACCACTGGTCCTGTTAGCTAGGGATGATGGGAGTTGTAGTCCCAAAACATCTGGCGGGCCGAGTTTGCCTATGCCTGCATTAAACGTCCTGTGTGGTCAAAACACGTCACCCTTAACCCTTCATGGCCACTTCTCCCCCTACTCCTCCTTTTCATTCCCCTCCACATTTATATTCTTTAGACATGATGGATTCTACCCAACTAAGCTCTACCCAGACTTGTAACCCCGCTATGACTTTGCTCCAAGGAAGTCTCATTATCTGATTTGATTTTTATAGGAAGCGAAACAACTGTGTCTCAGATCTTGTTGACACAGCATGGCATCCCCTTAATGAACATGTCTGATGGAAAAGCCTATTGCTTTAACCCTTCTCTGTCGTCTTGGTAAGCACCTAAAGGAGGGGGGGGGGACGGGTTTGTCGAGTGCGTTCCTTTGTCCGAGCAGGGAAGCTCTAAACGTGAAAGCCAGCCTTTGCTTATTTGTTTATTTAGAGCATTTGTACCTCGCTCTTCAGCCAATGTAGGCTCCTGGGACGTCTTGCATATAATCAGTTAAAACAAGACAGTTCCTGTCTGCAGGCTTACAGTCTTAAAAGAGAGAGAGAGAGAGAAGACACAAAAGGGGAAACGGGCAGGAAGGGAAGTTGGGGGGATCAAACTCAGGCACCTGTTCTTAAACAGCTGTTCTTACAATGATCTGCTGGCACAGTTTGGGGGCAAGAGGTGCCTGATGGAGCCGGGCTTTTATCAAAGTCCATGGAATGAACCCTACTTCTCATCTCTTCCTCTGAGGCAATCTGCTGGAGTGGCAGACTGCCCCCGTCCCAGGTGACAGGTGAGGTAGAAGAGGCCTGATGGGGATGGCCTAGTTTGTGACCTTCCGCTTTACCCAAAACATGTTTGCAAGCCACAATTTCCTGCCTAAGCAAACAGCTTTGAGCACTTTGGGTTGAGAACCTAGGTAAAGGTAAAGGGACCCCTGACCATTAGGTCCAGTCGTGGCCGACTCTGGGGTTGCAGCGCTCATCTCGCTTTATTGGCCAAGGGAGCCGGCGTACAGCTTCCGGGTCATGTAGCCAGTATGACTAAGCCACTTCTGGCGAACCAGAGCAGTGCACAGAAACGCTGTTTACCTTCCCGCTGGAGTGGTACCTATTTATCTACTTGCACTTCAAACTGCTAGGTTGGCAGGAGGAGGGACTGAGCAACGGGAGCTCACCCCATCGTGGGGATTCGAACCGCCGACCTTCTGATCGGCAAGTCCTAGGCTCTATGGTTTAACCCAAAGCGCCACCCACGTCGGTTGAGACCCTACTTGCATATAAATATTAAAACTAAGTAAATATCCCCCCTCTCATTTCAGTTTAATCCCCTCCCCACCCCTCCTTTTTAATCACCTCCAAATCTTTTTTTGTCTTTCCAGGAACCTTGTTTCTGACAAGCAGGAGACTCTAGCGCAATGTGCGGACTTCAGGAACAGTTTGCCATCGCAGGAGGCTATGCTGTGTTCAGGACCGTTAGCTATAATACAAGGGAGAACGTCTAAGTATGGACTTACTAAGCCTCGTCTTTTTGTTGTTGTTGATGCCTCCCCAGTAGTTTCCGTGGCGTTATCCCTGACAAGTAGCCAGACTTTGCATAGCTGGGGGCTAGTTTATTCCTCAAGGTTTGCACGCCCTTCTCACTTAGTGCAAAACCTAATTGTGAGAATCATAGAGCCACTGCCCTACTGGATTGGATTAAAGGTCTTTTTAGTACCGCATTCTGTTCCCATCTGGAGGGCCAGGGACTAAAGACCAAGTGTGTGTAACTGAAGTGATTGAATAAAGGTAAAGGACCCCTGACCATTAGGTCCAGTCGTGACCGACTCTGGGGTTGCGGCGTTCATCTCGCTTTATTGGCCGAGGGAGCCGGCGTACAGCTTCCGGGTCATGTGGCCAGCATGACTAAGCTGCTTCTGGCGAACCAGAGCAGTGCATGGAAACGCCGTTTACCTTCCCGCCGGAGCGGTACCTATTTATCTACTTGCACTTTGACGTGCTTTCGAACTGCTAGGTTGGCAGGAGCAGGGACTGAGCAACGGGAGCTCATCCCATCGCAGGGATTCGAACCACCAACCTTCTGATCGGCAAGCCCTAGGCTCTGTGGTTTAACCCACAGCGCCACCCCCGAGCCTTAAGTAATTGAATAGTCACCCCGTGTTTACCCTGGTGCCCTTTCTTTTTCCTTCCTCTGTTGTCTCCCTCCTGTCTCCCTTTACACTGTGAGCTGTTTTGGGTAAGGACCTGCCCCTCTTTGTGAAGCACCATCTACAGGGACGATCCAATATTAATGGCAATAATTCAGAAGCATCTGCTATCGTTGGCTTGCTGTTACAAGCACAGATAGCTTCTGGCTCGTGCAATCCTTCATCCCCCTCCATTCCCGATTTGTGAGCGGAAGCTTCTGATCTCTTGGCGAAGCTGTGTGGAGGTGGAGCAGGGAAGAGAGAGTGTGAGCTCAAGGTTGCTGTTGAGTACAACGTAGATACGGACACTTACAGTTGAAGCAGTTGCTTCTTCGCTTCTGAAAACATTCCTGTCACTGCTCTTCATTGCAGCTCCGGGAGGCAAGCGGCAAGATTGTTCTCCATGCCTCATTTGGTGCAGCAGGAAACGACTCTGGCGTATCTGGAGAGTCAGGTAGCTGCAGCGCTGACTTTACAGTCAAGTCACGAATACCGCCACTGGCTCCTTATCTATGCACGGTATCTAGTTAATGAAGGTGAGGCTCCGAGTGCGTATGTATGTGCTTCTTTGAGCAAATTTAACAGGAAGGAAGTAAAGAAAGAAAGAAAGAGAAAACATTAGCATACCTTAATGAATATTAATATATCCGTCTTGCTTTAGACACATATAAGTTGATAGATATTTTATTTATTTATTTATTTATTTGATTTGATTTGATTTTATATACCACCATTCATCAGAAGATACCAGGGTGGTTCACAAGATAAAAATACAAGATAAAAAAGCACAAATAAATGGTTAGAACAGAAACAATAAAGCAATATTCCCCCCCACTCCCACAATCACATTTAAAAAGCTGTAGAATATGAATTGTCCAAAAGCCTGGTTGAAGAGGAACGTTTTCACCTGGCGCCTAAAAATATATATGCCATCCAGATTTCCTGGCAGGTATCCAAACAAAATTGACATCTGTAAGAAGTGCATTAAAATATCAAAGGCAGTCAGCTCCTTAGACCATCGCAGAATAAATGGTGGGTTTTTGCCCTTCCGGGCTTGCAAAAGTCACTTGGTGGCTACAAGGGCTTGCAAAATCCACTTTTGTTGTCCTGCCGTTAGGGTTGGGTTGTTTACATTGCAGTAGTGAGTACAGCAGCACTGGAAGATACCTTTCCCTCCCTCCCCCCGAAGTTTCTCTCAATGCTGCTTATGCATCTCTTGTTTGAGAGTTTTTGTCCCCAATTCACCTTTGTTGCCTTAGCCCCCTGGTCAGCACCATGGTCAGCAACTGGTCCCTCTCCTTATGCCAGGGGTCTGCAACCTTTAAGACAAAAAGAGCCACTTGGACCCGTTTCCGAAGAAAAAAAATCTGGGAGCCGCAAAACTCTTCATTATAAAAATAACTTTTTGTCAATTTTTTATTATTTATTTGTTTGACCCCTCAGAATTACTCCGCCTCATAGAAATAAACGTTAAATTAACAAGTTACCTTTTTTTGTATGTATGTTCTTCACTCCCCTTCAAAACAGTGACCAGTGTACGTGCCCTTTACAATGTAGCGGGCGGGAAGGTGACGTCGGGACGGTGCGTGACCAACGCACGCACCGCCCCCATGCGACGTCACAGCCAGTACAGCGCCCACCACAGTGGGGAGTGTCGGGGCGCACAATGCGCCTCCTCCCCTCGTTAGTATCCGCCCCGAAGCCGCGGCAAAGGTGTAAAAGAGCCACATGCGGCTCCGGAGCCGCGGGTTGCAGACCCCTGCCTTATGCGGTGAGTTGCTGCAAACTGACCCTCAAGGAACTCCTGCCCCTACAGACCCTCCCAGGTGTTACAGTGAGCAGAGGCGGCTCTCCGCTGCCCTCAGAATTTTGGGTGTAATAGAGGTGGCCAGGAGAGCCACTAACTTGTCCGATTCCCTCTCCAAGAGGTGCATCAGGAACCATCACTACAGTGGTACCTCTGGATACGAACTTCGTTCCAGGGGTCCATTCTTACCCCAAAACATTCGTATCCAGAGGTGCACTGTTCTGTGCAGGCGCGGGCAGCGGTAGCCCGCTTCCGCACAGGTGCCAGCAGCGGAAACCTTTCCTTTACAGTCACACCTCGGGTTACAGATGCTTCAGGTTGCGTTTTTTCGGGTTGCAGACCGCCGAAATCCGGAAGTACCGGAACGGGTTACTTCTGGGTTTCGGCGGTTGCGCATGCGCAGAAGCGCTAAATTGCACTTTGTGCATGCGCAGGAGCGCCGAATCGCAACCCACGTGTGCACAGATGCGCTGTTGCGGGCGATGCGGGTTGTGGACAATGCAGGTTGTGAACATGCATCCCGTACGGATCACGTTCGCAACCCAAGCATCTACTGTCCTTCCGGGTTTGCTGCGTGCGTAGCCCAAAGCATTCGCAAAGGGGGCAGTTCATATCCAGAGGTACCACTGTATGTAGTTTCTGTTATATGTTGAAGATGAACCTCTTTACCCTTGTCTGTGATGCTGAACATGCATATTTCAAGGATCCACCTTATTCCCATGACTCTCAATTTGTCTTAAACCGTTTTACATACTGTGTTTTTAAATTGCTGCCCCCTTCCCTGGGACCTTATGGTGCAGAGCAGGCAATAAATCAAATCTAATAATAGTATATATGCTTGGATTCAACTGAAGCAATTCAGCTGCCTCTGAGCTTTTTCCTGACATTAACTTGGCTAGCCCAGTCACAAAGTCAGTCCTTCGAAGAATGGAATAATATGCAGTGGCACTATCCATTTCCGGTTCTTCAGTGTGACGCAGACAATAGACAGAACCTTAACTGTCATGAACATGGATGCTCAACTTTTAAAAAAAAAACAAAAACCAAGTTCATAACAAATTCTTAGCTCTGTTTTCTTGTTTTTGACCTGTTTCTTACTCAAGCAATTTACGGTACTCCTGGGATCTTGTAAGGGCTGCCCTCACTACGTTCTGCTATATGATTTATGCAAAGGATTTGTTGTGATGCCTCTGAACATGATTTCACCTTCTGTCTTTTATCAGGGTTTGAATATCGATTGCGGGAATTATGCAAGGATTTATTGGGTCCAGTCCACAGCTCAGCTGGAAGTCAGTGGGAAGCAACTGTTGTGGTAAGGTGGCTTCCTTTCAGAATAGATTACACAAATTCCTTGCCTCTCTCTCTTCCTTCGCGAAGTGGCAAAGTAACCAAGGAGAAGGTCCAAAACATACAGTCCTGGCATTCTCACAATCCAGCCACTCATCAAACAAGCAATCATTTATCATACAGTCACAGACCCACCCAAAAACAGAGCAGAGAAAGAATAAAATCACACTTGTTTAAAATACAATACAGTCCACATGGTGAAACATATACATATGGGTTACAAACTACAACTAAATGAGAATATCATATTCCGATAGCAGCCAAGAAAAGTTTCAGGTACCATTCTGGTCTTCTTCCTGGGTGTTCCTGAAAAGAGGTTGCAAAGTAGTCTATTACATTCCACTCCATGAACGTCACTTTCAAAGAAAACAGGACCCAACTTTTCAACTGCACCTGCAATGGGACACAGACAGCCCTTATCTGGGACACCTTGATGATGCCCTTCCAATATTGCTGAAGGGAGACAGTTATATCTGCCTCTAAAATAGATGGCAATACTTAGGGATAGTCAAATTACCTAGCAGTAGAATAAAAACCCATTATCTCCATTCAGGCCACAAGCGACAAAATTGAACTTCTTGAACTCAAAACTGAACTCAGTAGTTTTACCCTTTGCTCACAAACTGCCACGTTAAGGACAGCAACATCGTGTCCTGGGAGGCTGAAATTTTCTGCTACTCTCTTGTGAATACTGTCCTTCCTGATGTCAGATCTGTGCCTTTTCTCTTGCCACTGAGAATTGTATTGGTTGAGAGCTACAAATTAATGTTGCTTTTGTAAATATACATATATATAAACAAAACAAGAAAAAGCATAAGTATTAATAGTCAGTACTGTCATCCCTTTAGTTGAGGAGAGGCTTTTAATGTGTTTTAATTTGTTGGGAGCTGTCTAAAGTGGATGGGGCAACGCAGTCTGATGGGTGACATATAAATAATAATTTGTGATTACAGTCAAACCTCGGTTGTCGAACGTAATCCGTTCCGGAAGCCCATTTGGCTTCCGAAATGTTCAACAACCGAGGCGCAGCTTCCAGTTGGTTGCAGGAGCTTCCTGCACCCAAGCGGAAGGCACATCGGACATTCAGCTTCCAAAAAACATTTGAAAACCGGAGCATTTAGCTCTGTGTTTTCGGCATTTGGGAGTCAAAACATTCCAAAACAGAGGTGTTTGGGAGCCAAGGTTTGACTGCATATTATTATTTTCTAGGGTTTTTTCCCTATGAAGAAAGGGCACGGCTCATTTGTCTTTGAAGGCTAATAGTCCCTTATTTTCAACCAGTTAATTCACAGCTTTCCAGTCTGTGTGTCACACCATGTTAGTGTGTCAGCGGCAGTGTATAGATGTGTCACGCAAACGTTTCTTGCACTCCTCCTGGGGCTGGAAAGGGGTTAGTTTAACGTCCTGTTTGCTAGTAAAAACTGAATTACTGTGTTGCGAAACGATGCATGTCTAAAAAGCGTGTCGCCAATGTGAAGAGTTAGGAAAGCTCTGAGTTAATTTGATGGCAAGGCCGGAATGCGGAAGCCACCTGCCTCCCCAGTGCAGGACCCAATTTGTTTTATGTCGGGAGGCAACAACAAGCATGTTGCTGGCTGCTCCCAGGGATGAGCAGTTGGGTCCTGATCCCGCACCCACCTACCTGTGTGATTATCCTTGGGCATGTATGTGAGCCAGTGCCTGCTTGGGTACATTGTGCATCAGTTTATTCTCTGTGAGTGATATGAAGCACTTTCCAGCACAACTGTGACCCTCTAGTTTTTCATGCAAGACGTCCTCCATGCAGCCACATACTTTGGGACAGTTGACGCAGAAAGAGAAAGCCCCCAATTTGCACAAACCCACCATAGCTATAGGGACGCGGGTGGCGCTGTGGTCTAAACCACTGAGCCACTTGGGTTTGCCGATCGGAAGGTCGGCGGTTCAAATCCATGCGACGGGGTGAGCTTCCGTTGCTCAGTCCCAGCTCCTGCCAACCTAGCAGTTCGAAAGCATGCCAGTGCAAGTAGATAAATAAGTACCGCTCCGGCGGGAAGGTAAACGGCGTTTCCGTGTGCTGCTCTGGTTTCGCCAGAGCTGTAAAAACTGTCTGGTGGACAAATGCCGGCTCCCTCGGCCTGTAAAGTGAGATGAGAGCTGCAACCCCAGAGTCATTCGCAACAGGACTTAACTGTCAGGGGTCCTTCACCTTTGCCTTTTATCATAGCTATACAGGGGATTCCCCACTTATGTGGGGGAGAGCACCCTCCAAACACCCTTGAAATGCCCTCTCTGCCACTATCTCTTCAATCCAGATAAAAAAACCACATACACTGTACCAAAAATATCCACAACTGGAATTGAAGCTCTGCGGCCGGCAGAAGGGTGGAGGGCACACACAGTTGTTGTTGTTGTTGCTTCTGCTGCTGCTGCTGCTACTGCTACTGCGCTACCGCACACATTAGATGTTAGGTGGGGAGGCTGAGCAGCCTAAACAAAGCCCCACTGAGCGTCCAGTCTCTTCTCTGTCCTTACTGATGTTCTCTTCGGGCTTTGGGGAACATCTCCTCGCAAGCCACGAGGACTCCAGCCCTCCTCTTCCATTTCCTGGTATTAATTAAATTAATTGTTTCCCAGTGTGCATACGTGGTTGTGCATATGTCAGTCACAAGTGGGGAGTCTCCTTAATCCCACAATCAAACTCTGGTACCGTATTTTTCGCTCTATAAGACGCACCAGACCACAAGACGCACCTAGTTTTTGGAGGAAGAAAACAAGAAAAAATATATTCTGAATCTCAGAAGCCAGAACAGCAAGAGGGATCGCTACGCAGTGAAAGCAGCAATCCCTCTTGCTGTTCTGGCTTCTGTGATAGCTGTGCAGCCTGCATTCACTCTATAAGATGCACACACATTTCCCCTTACTTTTTAGGAGGGAAAAAGTGAGTCTTATAGAGCAAAAAATACGGTATTCGCTGTGTGATGAACATTAATGGATTTATTTTCCTTTCCCATGCAGGGCTTACGCAAGCGAGAGCTCCTCAAGGAACTGCTTCCCGTCATCGGTCAGAACCTTCGTTTGCAACGGCTTTTCACCGAATACCAAGAGCAGCTAGATATCTTGAGGGACAAGTAGCGCCTCTGCAGATGTTTCTCTGGCCTAAGGAAAAAAAGAAACAAATTGCAGAAAAGCATTAATAACAGGTGGAAACGGAAGGGGCCATAGTCAGAACGGAATACTCCTGGGAGAGATGCGAAGAAGAACCAGGCCCGAGGTGTTTTAATGAGCAAAATACTGATGATTTTTTGAAAGGAGGTGACAAGAGGAATGTGTGGGGGAATGGGGATGAACAGAGCATGCTTTTGCACCACCCCCTCCCCATGTGGAATTTGAGCATCGCTGCCGTGGCCTGTGGCCGCCATGGAAAAGTTCTGGAGAATGTCCTTCAGGGGTCCTTTTGATTCTAGATCTCATAGGGACAAATATCAAAGAGACTACCTGGGGAACCAGTTGGGTTTTGGATATCCCGTGAAAAGCACATTACAAGAAGATAAACTGAACATCTTATTAACCCTCATTCTAGGGTTCTTTGCTAAGGATTTATTGAGGCTCTGTCCTATATTTGGGTTATATAAGAAGAAGCCCCGTAAAAGAAAAAGAAAAATTCATAAAATACTTAAGGAATTATGCAGCCAACAGACTCTCTTAACTGTGAATAACAATAAAAATTAAAAAAAAAATATTACAGGCTGTTCTATCACATGGACTATTTTTGTACTAGAATTTGCTAACTTGTAATATGAAATTTTATTTGGCCAATAACCAGAATTCCCCGCCCCCCTTTACCCAAATCACCCTGGTTGTAATGAAACGTAACCCATTAATTATGACAGCTATATTGCTGAATAACTGTACCAAAATTAATGTCATCTGGTTTTTAATTTTTAACTATTTGTAAAAGGCATTTGTGGGGGAGGTGGGATGGGGAGGTAGCTGAAAAGGGAGGGGCTGGGCTTTTGGGGGAGGGGTTTTGTAAGTACAAATAATAAATGAACATTGCATTGATCTAAGAACAAAGTGGAAGTTCTTGTGCTGCTTGTAGTAGCATTAAACTGTACGGGCCACAGCCTGTTTAAAACAAAAACTGAATGCAGCCTTTGTTTTCAGTCGGTAGTCATTTGTACAGTCATACCTGGGGTTACAGATGCTTCAGTAGTGGGTTTTCGGGTTGCACACCACGCCGAACCCGGAAGTACCAGAACAGGTTACTTCCGGGTTTTGGCGCTCACGCATGTTCAGAGTAACTAAATTGCGCTTTGCGCATGTGCAGAAGCGCCGAATCGCGACCTGCGCAGACATGGTGCTGCAGGTCACAAACACTGTGGGTTGCGAATGTGCCTCCCACACAGATCACGTTCACAACCAGAGTGTCCACTGTATCTATTTCATCTGTGGGTCATCACTGAAGCATCTTTACAAACCAAGCCTGAAAGGGAGGGAGGAAGGCAAAGCGCACAAACACACAAGTAATGGGATTACATAAATAAGTTGGTCATAAATAATTTTAGAAGAGGCATTCATGGTAGGCAATAGCTGTATTTGTTTAGCTGTAAGCTGTAATAAAACAGAGAGCAATAATTAAAAAATAAAAATTAAAAGGTTGAGCCAAAAATACACTCTTAATTTCTCGGTCATTAGTGTAGGTAGAAACAAGCAAAGTAACTGCTTTTTTTTTTGCTGTTTGATAATGAAAACAAACTCTCTAGGTGTGACTAGGTTCCTGCAACTAAACTCCTAACAAATATTTTTGACAGGGATCTTTATATAAAGAACAATATCCTTTGTGGCGGTTTTACACGTTGCACAAAAATACAGTTCCAAGGGTTTTCTTTTTTATAACGGCCATCCAAAAAAGCAGAGAGCATGACATTATATCTTTGTTCTATAAAAGCGATTCTGTGAGTAGCTACAGTTATTAGATCCAATTAGTTAGCTTGCCAATGATCTGGCTGAATGCATGGAATGAATAAAGAGCATATCAGCCAGTCTTGCCCATCCACAGGAAGGATTGGTTGTGGTTTAGACATAGGCGGCTCTCAGTCAGCTGGCTCTCAAGACCTGTGGCAAGTGTATAGGTAAAGGTAAAGGGACCCCTGACCATTAGGTCCAGTCGTGACTGACTCTGGTGTCACTTTACTGGCCGAGGGAGCCGGCGTACAGCTAAACTGCTTCTGGCGAACCAGAGCAGCGCACGGAAACGCCGTTTACCTTCCCGCCGGAGTGGTACCTATTTATCTACTTGCACTTTGACGTGCTTTCGAACTGCTAGGTTGGCAGGAGCAGGGACCGAGCAATGGGAGCTCACTCCGTCGCGGGGATTCGAACCGCCGACCTTCTGATCACAAGCCCTAGGCTCTGTGGTTTAACCCACAGAGCCACCACAGCGTCCCTTTGGCAAGTGTATACAGAGTGACTATTTACTTTTGGAAGTTAAGGGGCAAACCATAAACTACAGAAACCAAACACCAGGGTGGCAGGGTTAACATTCAGTTACGGATATTAAACCACCAAAGTTTGGCATTCATGGTATTTTGTTAGGTGGTCTCCGCTACAAGTGGCACAGCATATTCTGGACTGCTTCATGAAGAAAGGCAGGATAAAAATTGAATTGGGCCTAGGGCCCCATTCCTTCACAAGAAGAGCTGTCTCCTAGCATGTCAGACTATTGGCCCATCTAGCCCAATACTGTCTACCAGTGTTCCTTAAAAGTGGGTCCCTAACTGTTGTTGAACTACAACTCCCACCATCCCTAGTTAGCAGGACCAGCAGTCAGGGATGATGGGACTTGTAATCCAACAACAGATAGGGAGCCACATTTGAGAAACATTGGTACACTGACTAGCAGTGATGCTCTGTGGTTTCTGAGTGTTTCCAATCCTATCTGGAGATGGAACCCAAGACCTCAAAGCAAGATGATCTGTCAATTGATACATTGGCCTTCCCAAATGCCATCAAATAACCCATGTCATGTATAAACTTGAACCCAGTTAAATAAAGCAGTTATAAAACTCAGAATGGCTCTCCATTTTTACCCCTGTGTTTTAACAAAAAAACATACTGTAATTATATTGCCTTTGATTTTATAGCTTGTTTTAAGTTTATATTGATTTAAAAAAAATAATAATCATTGTAAGCTATCCAGGTATCCTTCATGGGTAACCTAACATGTGGGTGGAGTTAGAGGCAAAAGTGGACTCATTCCAACATGTTTTGCTCTTATCAGCATAAGGGTGCCATATTTGACAGAGTCTTGCAGCCACAGAAAGTTTAGGCTCAATGTGATTCAATGCCTTCTGGGTGTGTGGGTGCATCTTTGTAGTAGTCCATAATGTATTGCAGGGAGGGTGTACATCCCCAGCTCCTTTTTCATTCAATAAATATTTTGACTATTATTGGCATAGGTTCGCATACATGACAGAGACTTGTGATGAAGGAAAGCATTAGGCTGGATGTACGCGGGTGGTGCTGTGGGTTAAACCGCAGAGCCTAGGACTTGCTGATCAGAAGGTCGGCGGTTCGAATCCCCGCAACGGGGTGAGCTCCCATTGCTCGGTCCCTGCTCCTGCCAACCTAGCAGTTCGAAAGCACGTCAAAGTGCAAGTAGATAAATAGGTACCACTCCGGCGGGAAGGTAAACGGCATTTCCGTGCGCTGCTCTGATTCGCCAGAAGCGGCTTAGTCATGCTGGCCACATGACCCGGAAGCTGTACGCCGGCTCCCTCGGCCAATAAAGCGAGATGAGCGCCACAACCCCAGAGTCAGCCAGGGGTCAGGGGTCCCTTTACCTTTACCTTTAGTTCAGCATCATCTGCCTTAGAGAGTGATCTAATATTTCTACTAGTATTTAGTAAACAAAGCTGAAATGTTGAAACTGCTACAATTGCCAGATATTCATTTTCACCACCATCCATTAATTGATACTAATGGTCTTACAAAATGGGGGGGGGGGAATTCACCCATCAATGAATTATGAATTCCTGCCCTTAGATACTAACCCTCTGTAGCCACTAAAGCATGATCATTCCTAATTGGCCTATTGGCAGTGGCGGGTTGAGTTTATTTCTTTAATACTTCTGCAAATCTTTTTCTTTTAATGTAATATTTTAAATAATTTATATTAAGCTGATTTCAGTTAAAATAAATAAAGTGATACAGTAAAAAGAAGGAAAAGTGAGAGAGAGGAAAACCAACAACAAAGACACGTATAAAAGCGAAAATATGCAAAAAAGAAGCAATACAGTATATGATATTCCCATACATTCTTGTATAAATTGGTATAGTGTTATTGTCCTAGTGCTTATATAAATGCTAATAGCCTACTACATTTTGTATAAACTTATACTTCTGCAAATCTTGTGGTTCCTCCAAGCCTGTTGGCATAGATGTCTCTCTTGATAATGGCTATATAAGGATACTCAAGAGAATGGATTTTGGGATCCCTTGCAATTTATTAATTCCCAACTGTGGCCTCTGGACCTCAATCACCAGGGGTGTGCCACATGTCTGCATTAAAACACACAGTTTGGTTTTTAATTGTATTTTTAGAGCTTTATTTATTTATTGCAATCTGAACTCTGTAGAGTGCAAATAGCAAATACAATAAAAGCAGCAACACAAATATGATGCAGCTTGTTGCCATTGCCACAAGAGGCAGAAAAACCATGGAAGTGGTCCTGCCCCCAAACCACCAACTGGTGGCCCGAAGGAGAAAAAAATGTGAGTAAACCACTCACTTTCATACAGGGCTATTATTGCTGAGTATTCATTGTGCAGAACGGTGACAGATACTCAGTCTCCCAGGAGCCGGAAGAGACACCTATGCTTATTTTATATGCCCAGGAAATGTAATTCCAAAGCTTTTTTTGTTTATTTCTTTATCTATCCAGGGCTGGATTTAGGTTTGATGAGGCCCTAAGCTACTGAAGGTAATGGGGCCCTTTATATGTCCAACTGTCCTTTGTCAACAACAAATTGTCACTGTTTTTTGTGTTGAATAAATGCTATATAGTAATTTATGGACCTAATGGGTATCTAAAGCCATTTGCACCTAATGAAATATGCATTTTATCAAAGTAATTGTTGAACTGAAATACAATTAAGAAGTATATTAATAGTGAAATACAATTAAAAAGTATATTAATAGTGAAATAATTATTAAGTTTTTTCCCCTTTAAATTTTTGGGGCCCCCAAAGAGAGTGGGGCCCTAAACTATAGGTTATTCAGCTTATACGTAAATCCGGCACTTTATCTATTTTTTAAAGTTGAGAGAAGAGGGAGCACGGAGAAGCGCGGAACTCTTAAAGTGCCGGCTCGGTGCTTCCGGGTAGGGGGACCCCTATGAGCGGCGCACAACGCTCCGCCGGAAGTAGCTGCATCTTCCGCTTTCCTCTTCAGGGGACTCTTTCTCTCTCCTCCGTTTGGATTACCGGCTGGGCTCCGTGTGGCGTTGCTTTTTCTTCCTCCGTCCCCGAGGCCACCGTGGAGGTGACCAAGCTCGGCAGCCAGGATGGGGAAAAGGCAGCACCAGAAGGACAAGATGTGAGTGGAAATCTCCGGCTCTCCCTTCCCACACCCGAAGCGAAAGGGCCCTCCTGGTTTGGTTGGGGTCAGGCTGGGGGCCGCTGAGCCTCTCCTGTCAGGGTGTTACCACACGGGGGGGGGGGGGGGGGGGGGGGGGCTCGGTAGAAAAGGCGGCATATAAAGGCAGGGGCGGGGGACAACAACAACAACAAAGTCTGTTTAATAATCTCTGCATTCTGTTGTGTCACTTTAGTTTTTAAGGTTTTGTATTCAGTTCATGGGTGTAGCCAAGGGGGGGGGGCGTTGCAGGCCTAAATCAATGCAAATCTGAGGTTCTGCTCCCCTAAGAAACATCCTGTCTGTGCCCATGATTCAGTTAATACATTAGATATATACAGTGGGTGACATTACTGGGCTCCTGAGCCCCACAGTGGTGATGCAGAAAGAATGTACAGTGGTACCTCGGGTTACAGATGCTTCAGGTTACAGACTCCCGTAACCCAGAAGTAGTACCTCAGGTTAAGAACTTTGCTTCAGGATGAGAACAGAAATCGCGCAGCGGCAGCGGGAGGCCCCATTAGCTAAAGTGGTGCTTCAGGTTAAGAACAGTTTCAGGTTAAGACTGGACCTCCAGAACATATTAAGTGTTTAACCCGAGGTACCACTGTGCTGTGGGTTAGACCACAGAGCCTAGGACTTGCCGATCAGAAGGTCGGCGGTTCGAATCCCCACAATGGGGTGAGCTCCCATTGCTCAGTCCCTGCTCCTGCCAACCTAGCAGTTCAAAAGCACGTCAAAGTGCAAGTAGATAAATAGGTACCGCTCTGGCAGGAAGGTAAACAGCGTTTCCGTGCGCTGCTCTGGTTCGCCAGAAGCGGCTTAGTCATGCTGGTCACATGACCCGGAAGTTGTACGCCGGTTCCCTCGGCCAATAAAGCGAGATGAGCGCCGCAACCCCAGAGTCGTCCGTGATTGGACCTAACTGTCAGGGGTCCCTTTACCTTTACGACTGTATATAGATACACACACACACATATATATACATACATACAGTGTTTCCATGTGCTCTGCTTTCCATCACGGTGTCCCGTTGCTCCAGAAGCGGTTTAGTCCTGCTGGCTGCATGATCCAGAAAGCTGTCTGTAGACAAACGCTGGCTCCCTCAGCCTGAAAGTGAGATGAGTGCCGCAACCCCATAGTCACCTTTGACTGGATTTAACTGTCCAGTGGTCCTTTACCTTTACTTTATATAGATACACACACACATATATAAATATATCTAGCTATATCTAAAAATCCACCAGGTTTTGCTGGACTGCTGTTTTTGTTTTGTTATTTAATAATAACATTTTAAAATCAGTTTTCCAGTTTTACACCTTCTTTCTTTTTTTGCGATCACTTGTAGCCAAGTAAGATTGTCTTCCATGAACACGGTCTTAACAGTGTCCATAAGTGACACTGGAGGCCAATTCTAGATCCACATATCCTACCACAGTGGGGACATTTTTTCAGGCGGGAGTTTATCATGGTGAGGGTTTGCCAAGCGTGCCTTCCTCTTAGCACGTTTCTCCATTTATCCTGAGTTTGAGCATCTTCAAGCCCATGACACCTTTGGTAAAGGCTGTTCTCCAGTTGGAGCGCTCGCAACAGCGCAGCACACCAACTGCATCGTTCACGAGGCTTAGATCATAGTTCTGTATCTTAGTCCAAAAGGCTGTGAGGTTTAGGTGGGTTGCATAAGTTGCCCTCTCGCCACATGTGTTCCAAGAATAGTGCAGCTGGTTTTCAACTGGTTGCATTTGTTTTAAATCCAGCTATGTCACTGGATGTATTGGCTGTTTATTGGTCGTTTTAAAAGATATATAAAATTGTACTGTACAGGTGTAGGTATAGGATTGCTTAGGCAACTGAAAGCTCTGCCCAGAAAGTGACCTCAGTAAATAAGGCTTGACATTTGTAAAACAGGTTCTTGGGTTTTTTTACTGGTCAGAGAGCTTCATGCACACACACAACAACCCTATAAGGAAAGCTAGTACTATTATCTTGTAGATGGTGATGGGGAACCAAGAAAAGAGAGAGCCATTTGCCTTCAAGTCTCCTGGTGAGTTTATGGGCAAGGTGATATTTGAACCAAGGTCTGGGTCCTGACTGGGGCTTGCTTCTTCTTAAGTGCCTTTAGGATTGTAGCCTAAACATTTTGGCTATTTACAAGCTTCCTTCTCCTTTGCCCTTATTAGATGGCTTTTCCATTCAGCTGTGTTGCAAAAGGCATTTCAAATTTGGATGTCACACCCATTTTTATCTGTATCAGCACAGAAGGATCTTTAACTGAAGCAGCAGTTCCTGGCTCTGGAAACAAAACTTGGGACGATAACTGTTGTCCCCCTAACTGTCTTTCTCTCTCTCTCTCTAGGTACATAACTTGTGCAGAATACACACATTTTTATGGAGGAAAGAAAGCAGGTATGTGGCTTGGATTTACAGCACTTTTCTTTTAAAAACATCGGAAGAGCCTGCTGGATCAGGCCAATGGCCCATCTAGCTCAGCATCCTGTTCTCACGGTGGCCGACCAGAAGCCTGTGGGAAACGCACAAGCAGGATTCAAGCATATAAGCTTCAAAATCCCTCGTGGTTTCTAGCAACTAGTATTTAGAACAGGCATAGGCAAACTCCGGCCCTCCAGATGTTTGGGAATACAAGTCCCATCATCTCTGACCACTGGTCCTGTTAGCTAGGGATGATGGGAATTGTAGTCCCAAACATCTGGAGGGCCAGAGTTTACCTATGCCTAATTTAGAAGCATTGCTGCCTCCAACTGTGGAGGCAGAGCATAGGAATTATGGCTAGTAGCCATTGATAAACCTCTCCTGCATGAATTTGTCCAATCCTCTTTTAAAGGCATCCAAGTTGGTGGCTACTACTGCCTCCTGTGGGAGCGAGTTCAATTGTGTGCTGTGTAGAGAAGTAATTTCTTTTTTCTGTCCTGAGTATTCCAACATTCAACTTCATTGGACGTCTGTGAATTCTAGTGCTATGAGAGAGGAGGAAAAACTTTTCTGCGAAACTATCATGTTGCCTCTTACTCACAGTATTCCGACATACATTTATTTCCCCACTGTTTTCATGGGTGCATCATTGGGATCAGAAATGTGCATGGGGGGGGGGGGGTTTAGACATTATCCAATGGCATCCAATGATGTCTGCTGCATGCCCACTGGTGTGAATTATATTTAGGGTAATGTGGTGTATCAATCAGAAATCCACAGTTCATTAATGCATTGTAAAAGGAATGTTAGAAACTGAGACAGAAGCTCTAGCATTATAATCAGGAAAACAATCTGTTTATCCCAGGTTGAACATGATGTGTGTGTGAAATATTTTTATTTTATTTTAATTGAACAGAAATTCCACAGTCCAACTTCAGACGTCTACCTTTTGATCACTGCAGGTGAGCACTGAAGAAATATTAAATTCTGATTTAATTCCTTTATAATTCTTATGGGAAAATAGAAAGCCCCCTTACTCAGAGTCAGACCATTTGATCCCTGAAGCTCAGAACTGTATACTGGCAGCTGCTCCCCAGTTTTTCAGACAGAAATCTCTTCCAGCCTGGGATACCAGGGACTGAACCTGGAAGCTTCATCATTTAGAATCACTCATTTAGAACCCATCATTTAGAATCACTCTCCTTTATGAATCACTCTCCTTTTTCAGTTGAGGTGACCAGAACTGTACACGGTATTAATATGTTCATTCGTAATAGCCCCTTTGCATCTTAATCACTTGTGGCTCCCTAGTGAGATCCACCTCGTGCCATCTTTAGCATTCTTTTGGCACTGGGATAGCACATGAGTTGGTAGAGCATGAGACTCTTAATCTAAGGGTTGTGGGTTTGAGTCCTACATTGGGCAAAAGATTCCTGCATTGCAGGGGGTTGGACTAGATGACCATCTTGGTCCCTCCCAGCTCTACAGTTCTGTGATTCTAATTGCCTTTTGAGGAAGCTTATAAGCACTCGTCAGAACATGCCCATTTCTTCATCTGAGACTTTTCTCCAGGTTACCCAACTTTATTTTTATTTGTTTATTTTATATTATTATTATTGTGTTTATATTCCATCTTTCCTTCAGTGTGCCCCAAATCCCCCCTCTTCCCTTTCCCCCCTCACAATAACCCTGTGAGGTAGGATAGGTGGAGATACAGAGGTTGGCCTAGGGTCACCAGTGAGCTTTATGGCCCGATTGAGGATTTGAACCCAGGTTTCCCAGGTCCAAGTCTGATGCTCTAACCACTATACCACACTGGCTTTCCCAGAGTTTTAAGTGAGGATCTACTATGAACAGGGCTCTTTTTTGGGTGGTGGAGCTCCAATTGCAGAATATCCAATCCAGAAATATTTCTTTGTGGTCATTGCTTAGCTCAGGAATGGGGCTTGTTGTTGAACTCCATGCTGTTGGGAATTGTCGTTCAACAGAACATGCAAGGCCCCTGGGGTCCCCATCCCAGGATTTAGGTAAAACTGCATTGCTGGCTTATCATTGTGCTCTTCTGCTGTTATTTAACTCACATTTACTTAATCGTCACGTTTCTTTTTTCTCTCCCCCCTAGCTTATCTTTGCAGCCATTTGAATATCCTGTATGCACACTGGAAGGCACCATCTTTGACTTGCTGTAAGTTGCTACTTTTTCATTCGTCTACCTCTCTTCCCCCCTTCCTCCCATTAGTATAACTCTTCTCTCCTTGAAGGAAAATTGAGCAAATCTGCCATCTAGGATGCATAGCTCTTATCGTCACAAGTTGCTAATAGGTGGGGAGAATAATGTATGTCCTGAAAGACCTACATTGGCTCCCAGTACGTTTCCGAGCACAATTCAAAGTGTTGGTGCTGACCTTTAAAGCCTAAATGGCCTCAGCCCAGGATACCTGAAGGAGCGTCTCCACCCCCATTGTTCAGCCCAGACATTGAGGTCCAGCGCCAAGGGCCTTTTGGCAGTTCCCTCACTGCGACAAGCGAGGTTACAGGGAACCAGGCAGAGGGTCTTCTCAGTAGTGGCACCTGCCCTATAGAATGCCTTCCCATCAGATGTCAAAGAAATAAAGAACTATCTGACTTTTAGAAGACATCTGAAGGCAGCCCTGTTTAGGGATGTTTTTAATGTTTGATGTTTTATCGCTAATAATAATAATAATAATATTCTATTGGGAGCTTCCCAGAGTGGCTGGGGAAAGCCAGCCAGATGGTTGGGGTATATTATTATTATTATTATTATTATTATTATTATTATTATTATTATATATGGAAAGTGAGCTCATATCCAAGGTGCTATTTAAGTTGGGGGCTTCTCAGCTCACTTTCCTAAGCCCCTAGGCTATACCAGAACACATGTGACTTTTCGGGAGGAACCAGGCATTTCTGATTTTGTATCTGATCCGCTCTTGTTTTAGGAATATCGTTCCCTGGATAAAGAAGTATGGGACGAATCCAAGCACAGGAGAGGTAAGTTTTCTTGCATGGGGGGGGCTGTGTTCCTCTAGAAGCTGATGGCAGCCCAGCTCCCATGAGCCCCAGCCAACATAGCAAGCTGCTGGGGAAGAAGGGGATTGTAGTCCATTAGCAGGACTGTTGCCAAGCCTCCGTCCAGCTTTCACATTTACTCTTGATTTGGTGCACTCTGCTTTTTCTAAAATTAATTTTTTGTTTGGCAGTTTAGCGAGGAAAGGCGATAGAATAAATAAAATTAATGAAGAAATAAAAGAGAGAGAAAAGCAAATTATAATATACAGATAACACTAGTAGTAACAGTAGACCACGATCTGTTCACTTTGGGGATACAGTGACCATCAGTACAGGAGTAAATTAATAAATTAATGTAGGCCCTGCAGATGTTCAAATAGGTATCCACATGTAAATTATGCATATATGAAATTCATTTAAACATTGCCAGGGCTGTGAGGTCCTTAGACCAGAGGTTTTCAACCTTTTTGAGTACATGGCTCCCTTAACAAACTATATTCTACAAACTACAAACTACCCCTGTGAGGCTCAGGAGCCCAGTTATTTCACCCCTTGCCTGTAGAGCTGGCAGCCCCTCACCCTTTTTCAAACACCCTCACTTGCGGAGTGTTCCCCTCAGCCTCCTGTCCTCCTGTCCTCTCCCCTCTCCTTGGGAGTCTTCTGGGCAGCCACTGCTGCCGCCCCTGGTCTCTGAACTACCCCCACCCTAGAGGCACCATTTGCCTATGGAGGTTATAGCCAGGGCTGCTGCAATAAACAGCTGTGCAAGCCATTGGGAGGCAGAGACACGAGAGGGCTTCGGAGGGAGGGAGGGGAAGGAAGGAAGGAAGGAAGGAAGGGGGACAGAGGCCAGTGTTTATTTATTAGGTCCATAAATTACCATATAGCATATATTCAACACAAAAAACAGCGACAATTTGTTGTTAACAAAGGACAGCTGAACATATAATGGGCCCCATTACCTTCAGTAGCTTAGGGCCTCATCAAACCTAAATCCAGCCCTGCCTGTGTGCTCCTTTTCCTCCTTTCCGTTTATTGATGAAGCCATCCCAAATGTCTTGCCTTCAATTTCTTTGTTAACTTGAGCCTCGTTTTAAAATTAACTTATCTCACATATTTAGATTCCTGTGTGGATTGTTGCTTTCCCCCCTTGGTTGCTGCCTTCTGCTGCTGCCTGAATTAACCCTTCTGGAAAACTTTTTGCTCTCCTGGGATTAAAGCGGTTATTTCTTGCCTAAATTGAGGCTAGTAGTGCCGATAGCATCTAAACAGAACGGACTCTTATTTGCTGTGGGTTGCAATTATTCCGTGCTTCACAGTCAAACCCAAGCTCAACCTTTTGCGCCTGTTTTCAGGACAGTCCAGAAATATGTGACATTTATTATGAGGATGTCTTGTTGGAAACTGCAGAGATTTCTTTTAAACACTAGGTGGCAGCTGTGATACGAGTGTGAAAGGTTTGGCCCCAAAAAATCTTTTTGTACCAGGGTTTTCATCTCTTGTAGAGATGTGCACATGGCACTCTTCTCTATAACTTGTACCCGCCCCCCCAAGGTGTGATTTTGGAATTATTCTGGCCGAGAAGCGATCTGTGAGCAGGAGTGTGATCCTGTGCATGCTTAGAATCGTTGGGTTGTACGCAACAAAGTTCTACTCAAGAGTAGACCCATTGAAATTAATGAACCTAAGTCAGCTGTGCCCGTTCACTTCAGCAGTTCTACTCTGGTGTAGCAATGTGACGACATGATAGACGTTTATGAAATTTTGCACAGGGTGGAGAAAGTGGAAAAGAGAAAAGTCTCTCCCCTAACACTAACACTAGATCTAACACTAGATCTTGTGAGCATCTGATAAAGCTGAACATTAAGAGGATTCAGGGTAGACAAAAGAAAGAAAGTGCTTCTTCGCACAGTGTGGAGTTAAACTGTGACACTCGCTCCCTAAGAAGGCAGTGATGGCCACTGACTTGTAAGGCTTTAAAGGACCGGACAGATTCATGGAGGAGAAAGGCTGTCAGATGCTATGAATCACGATGGCCGTGTTTTACCTCCACTGCCAGGGGCAGTAATGCTTCTGAATCCCAGTTGCAAGAAACCACAGGAGGGGACTCCTTGTCGGGCATAAGATTCCTCACCGCTGACTTTAAGGCTGCCTGTTGTTCTTCTGCAGCTGTGGGACCTAGTATGGCTGGTGGCCAGAGCTTCCCCATAAAGAAACACAAG
This sequence comes from Podarcis siculus, assembly GCA_034642415.1. Taxonomy (NCBI): domain Eukaryota; kingdom Metazoa; phylum Chordata; class Lepidosauria; order Squamata; family Lacertidae; genus Podarcis; species Podarcis siculus. The sequence goes on from JAXCMG010000019.1 coordinate 7,941,244, forward strand.
GTTTTTTTATGGATTTGGTTTTGTTTTCTGTGAAACGTAATTCCCACTGAGGTGGTAAACCTGTATCTTCAGACTGTAATAATAATAATAATAATAATAATAATAATAATAATAATAATAATA
>JAXCMG010000019.1:7941376-7978406 GCA_034642415.1 Podarcis siculus
TAATAATAATAATAATAATAATAATAATAATAATAATAATAATAATAATAATTTATTTATACCCTTCCCATCTGGCTGGGTTTCCCCAACCACTTTGGGTGGCTTCCAACAGAATATTAAAATACAATAGTCTATTTAACATTAAAAGCTTCCTTAAACAGGGCTGCCTTCAGATGTCTTCTAAAAGTCTGGTAGTTGTTTTTCTTTTGACATCTGGTGGGAGAGCGTTCCACAGGGCGGGTGCCACTACCAAGAAGGCCCTCTGCCTGGTTCGCTGTAACTTTGGTTCTCGCAGCGAGGGAACCTCCAGAAGGCCCTCAGCGCTGGACTTCTGTGTCCGGGCAGAACGATGGGGGTGGAGACGCTCCTTCAGGTATACTGGACCGAGGCTGTTTAGGTCTTTAAAGGTCAACACCAACACTTTGAATTGTGCTTGGAAACGTACTGGGAGGTGCAAGTTGGCCATGGCTGAATGCTCCTCCATACAAACCCTACCCGCATTGGAGAAAATAGTACATTGGTGACAAGAAGTATTCAAATTGCTGAGCCTTACTCCTGATGTGCTAGCTTTGTCTGCACAGGTTTCTTTTGTTCTTTTGGTACAGAAAATGTTCTGTCAGAGTGAGCCTCTAAGTACAGTCCGAAGTGATACATCCTAGGTGCAAGGTTTAGCACCTCAGTGCAATCTGAGCTGAAGGGTGCAAGGTGGCGCTGCAACAACAATATGCCATGTTTTGTTTAAATTGAGAATTATTTCCAGCTCCGTGGCAGCAGATGAATCAGTTGCCGTGTTCTCACAGTCACAACTCAGCTCAATAAGTCTAGGTAATAATGAGCCACTTCTCTGAGCACAGAGCCCCTTTGTGGCACTAACAAACAATCCAGGAATCCCTCTAATTAACCACTGTTTCATGATTATGAACTGCAATGCTGTCCATGATCCAAACAGGATAATTGTTACTTTAGCGGGGGGTTTCTTAGTAAATTTTGCATGTGCTGCAGCCAGCCAGTGATAGGTTCTGAATGCCTGTTGTCTGCCTTGTTTTTCTCCTCCTTGCGGGGGCTTTAATAGCTGATGGGTATTCTGGAAGGAGCAGGAAAAAAATCTGCACCTTTTCGATGATTTGTTTATCCAACATCCACCAACCTGGCACCCTTTTGGACTACAACTCCCATCAGCCCCAGCAAGCTGAAGTTGTACTCTGAAACATCTGGAGGGGGCCAGGTTGGCAAATGCAGTGTTAATAATAATAATATGATTATAACTCTTTCTGAAATGTAGCCTGGGGGTGACTAAACCTTCCCCAAGTGCATTAGAGAGTTATTTTCATGCCTTCCTTCCCACTCACTCCCATACTTGTTTTTCTCTTATGCTTTTCCCATTGTCATCTCCTGCAGATGGGAGTGTGCAGTGCTGCCGCTGTCCATTTAGGGGAGAAACATTATTAATTGACCTTTGCAACATCCTCCCCGGCTTCCACAGAGTTGTTCCAAGGGATAATGTCATATCCCTTACCTGGATTGTTGGGCTTTGATACCGGCACTATGGTTACAGTTCAAGATAAATTAACACTGCGGTGTGTCTTGTGATTTCTCTATTTTTCTTGCCCAGCCGCAGAACATGTACAGCTCAGTAGATCTGGCTGACTTGGACTTTTGGCTTGGCCCCTTTAGCTACTGTTTTTAGATAGCTTGCAGGTGGACATGCTTTGGCTTAAGTCGCTGGTGGCAGTTGGGAATGGATCTGTGGATTTCATTAAAGCAGGCATAGCTAACATTGTGTCCTGCGGATGTTGTTGGACTCCAACTCCCATCATCCCTGACCATTGGACGCTCTAATGCAGGCATAGGCAAACTCGGCCCTCCAGATGTTTTGGGACTACAACTCCCATCATCCCTAGTGGTCAGGGATGATGGGAATTGTAGTCCCAAAACATCTGGAGGGCTGAGTTTGCCTATGCCTGCTCTAATGGGACTGGTGGGAGTTGTGATGCAGCACAGCTTGCCTTTAGGGGCCCTGTAAATCTTCTGCTTCTCCTACAATTTGCACACTGCTGTGAGCCAACTCCACTCCAACTGGGTTTGGAATGGGTGTTTCCTCGTATGGCTTTAATTTGTTGGTGGTGGCGGCCACATCCATCTGTCTCGAGAGACAAAGAAGTGTGCCTCCAGGGGTGAAGTCAAACTACTGTGCTAGCAGCACTGAAGTGACCTATTTGGAGCGCAAGGCTGGGCAGTGTGTCTGGAGGTCCTGGGCTGCCCAGACAACAATGCTCTCCTCTCGGTCTCGCTGATGTGGACCGAAGAAAAGCAGAGCAATACATTTGGCACCAGATTGGCTGCAGGAGTTGGCAGAAGGAGGCGCACGAGACACCATCCAACCGTCTTAGGGACTCTACTCCAGATTAGTGTCAGGGTTTGCTCCTTAGCCTTTTCTTCTCTTGGAAGATATCCTGCAAGTCAGTGAAGGATTGCTGATCTATTAACTCTTCGTTCTCGTTACAGTGGTACCTCGGGTTAAGTACTTAATTCCTTCCGGAGGTCCGTACTTAACCTGAAGAACCACTTTAGCTAATGGGGCCTCCAGCTGCTGCCGCGCCGCCAGAGCACAATTTCTGTTCTCATCCTGAACCAAAGTTCTTAACCTGAAGCACTATTTCTGGGTTAGCGGAGTCTGTAATCTGAAGCCTATGTAACCTGAAGCGTTTGTAACCCGAGGTACCGCTGTTTTGGGGAATGGCGATCTTTTAAAAATCTGTTTTGTTTTCCACGCCACCCAGGGAACTGCTGTTGTGATGTGTTGTATCTTGAGGAGAATGCTATTCCACAGAACAGGGGCAGCTGCACTAAAAGCCCTGCTCTAAGTTGCTGCAGAGCGGGCTTCTGAGATGTAGAAATTTCCAGCAGATCATAGGGCTCTATTAAGGGATAAGGCCATCTCTCAAGTAACCTGGTCCTGAGCTGTACAGGGCTTTGTATTTTGGTACCACCCCATTGAACTTGTCTTGGTAGCTGACTGACATTTAGAACTTGCACCTTGAGGTATATTGGCATCTAGTGCTGATGAATACGGACAGGTGCATATTTTTGGTGATGTATTCTTTATTTTTATCCTGCCCCTCTTCCAAGGAGCATAGGCCGGAACACTTCCTCTTCCCCTTTTTATCCTCACAACAAACAACTGTGTAAGGTAGTTTTGGCTGTAAAGTACACGTCGGCCCAAGAACATCATGGCTGACTGGGGATTTGAACTTGGGTCTCCCTGAATCTAGTCTGCCACTCCAACCACAATGGTGTACTGGCTTAAACATGAGAATAGGTGGGTGATACGTTGCTTGGGGAATGGCTATACAGTGGTACCTCAGGTTACATACGCTTCATGTTACAGACTCCTCTAACCCAGAAATAGTACCTCAGGTTAAGAACTTTGCTTCAGGATGAGAACAGAAATCGTGCCGTGGTGGCACAGCGGCAGCAGGAAGCCCCATTAGCTAAAGTGGTGCTTCAGGTTAAGAACAGTTTCAGGTTAAGAACGGACCTCCAGAACGAATTAAGTACTTAACCTGAGGTACCACTGTAGTTCAGTAGTAAGAGAATCTGCATTCAGAAGGTTCCAGGTTCCATCCCTGGCATGTCCAGGCAGGGCAGGGAGAGAGACCCCTTGCCTCAATCCCTGGAGAGCTGCTGCCAGTCAGTGTAGACAATGCTTAAGCAGTTGGACTAATGGTATGACTCTGCATAAGGCTCAGTTGATAAGAGAATGGTGCTGATAATGCCAAGGTTGCAGGTTCGATCCCTGTTGGGGACAGCTGCATATTCCTGCATTGCAGAGGGTCGGACTAGATGATCTTCGGGTCCCTTCCAACTCTACAATTCTATTACTCTAACTTCCCATTTTTATGTGCCTTGAGGGAAGGGCTGTAGCTCAGTGGTAGAGCATCTCCTTTGCACACAGAAGGTCCCAGATTCAATGCCTGGCAGTGGCATCTCCAGAGCAAGAACTGCCAGCTGAAATCCTAGGAGCTGCTGCCAGCCAGTGTAGACAATATTGAGCTAGGTGGCTCAGTATTCTGACTTAATATCGGGCAACTTCCTATGTTGGTTTGTTATTATGCAGTTCAGTGGGTTAAACCACAGAGCTTAGGACTTGCCGATCGGAAGGTCGACGGTTCGAATCCCTGCGATGGGATGAGCTCCCGTTGCTCGGTCCCTGCTCCTGCCAACCTAGCAGTTCGAAAGCATGTCAAAGTGCAAGTAGATAAATAGGCACCATTCCGGCGGGAGGGTAAACGGCGTTTCCGTGCACTGCTCTGGTTTGCCAGAAGCGGCTTAGTCCTGCTGGCCACATGACCCAGAAGCTATACGCCAGCTCCCTCGGCCAATAAAGCAAGAAGAGTGCCGCAACCCCAGAGTCGGTCATGACTGGACCTAATGGTCAGGGGTCCCTTTACCTTTTACCTGAAAGGCAGGAGATGAGACTTCTGTGCCGGCTGCAGCTTCCAAGCTGCCTTCAAGGGGAGCCCCTTACCCCCCCCCTTAGCGGTTATGCATGGGCTGCACCCTTATCTGTGTGAGGTGCCCGGTGGAAGGAAGAGACCTCCTTTTCTCTCAGTGCCTGGCGCAGCCTTTTGATGTCGTTGGCTACAAATCCTTTTAATGCAGCGTGGCACCCTACGTGCGTGACAAATGGCCGTGTGAGAATTTGTCGGCTGGCTCATCCATCACACGCTTGTCCGTGGCAGAAGGGCAATCAATTTCAGGCGTTCGGCTTGTTTCATCTTTGGTCTGCCCTGGTGCCCCACTAACCTACACAGTCAAAGAGCTCCTGCTTTTGTGTGATGGCGGCAGCCGGGAGGGGCGGGAGAGGCTGCCCTCCTCAGTCCTGGGAGGGGTGAGCCGTGTCAGCTGGCAGACGGGAAGAGAGAGAGCTCAGTGCCTAGGCTTGCTCCTAATTGCTGGAAAGGAGGCTGCCTTGCCCAAAGTCTCTTGGCTGGTGTGTTTTTTTTGGGGGGGGGATAAAAGGCAGCACCCGTACCCCAAGCATCAGCCGTATGACGTGCCGTGATGTTGATTACCCTTTTATCTAAATAATTGGTGCGGTAAACCCATTCAGAATTAATTTTTTAAAAGAAAAAACGCATGTCAAACTGGGTCTGTGCACATTAATTTAAATTCTGCGTCATGATGACCCGGATTCTGCAACATGAAGCCGTGCTGCCAGCTTCATGCATGATTGGCTTGCCTTCCATTTCCTGGAAAAAGACGGAAATGATCACTGGACAGCATTGTTTCACTAATATTCTTACGCACTTCCTGGACCGTCAGGCTTTGTAAACCTTTGCATTTATTTGGCCGGCTTCCACGGGCCACAATGCCCCTGTAGTTTTACTGGCAGCTGTATTATCCATGCTGCTTACAACAAATTACGCTGCATTTCTTTTTACAGATGGCTCCGAGTCACAGGATCGTGTGGGAGTAGCATGAGTCCATATGGACCGCGCTGTTGCAAGGAAGTTCTTGTCTGAATCATCGCTGTTTACTGCAAGAACCTCTTTGCAATCTTTTCATTACTTTTATGAGCTTGGAACAATCTGTTGATTATATCCTGGCTCCCAGAGCTTTAGAATCGTTTGGGCTCAACATGACCTAGTTGCTTTCTGTTCCTTTTCCCCTGTTGGAGACGGAAAGCAGAAACACTGAGCAAGCCCCTCCTCCTCCTTCATCCTCCACTCTGACTATATTCAAGTTAATCCCCTCAAGATCTCCAGGCAGGACTTCATTCTGGTTTGAATATTGTTTGTACTTTACAGTAGTCCATGCCTTTTGATCAAAAAATTACAGTAACAAACAAAAAAATACAGTGGTACCTCGGGTTACATACGCTTCAGGTTACAGACTCCACTAACCCAGAAATAGTGCTTCAGGTTAAGAACTTTGTTTCAGGATAAGAACAGAAATCGTGCTCCGGCGGCGTGGCAGCAGCAGGAGGCCCCATTAGCTAAAGTGGTGCTTCAGGTTAAGAACAGTTTCAGGTTAAGAACGGGCCTCCGGAACGAATTAAGTACTTAACCCGAGGTACCACTGTACCTTCCCAGCAACCCTTATTCCTTATGGCAAAGCCTAGGGAGTCCTTCACCTTCAGGAGAACTCTTGATCCTAGTGTTCACTGGTGTTAATGCCAGAGATCAGCATGAATCTTCTTCGCTTGTCTCTAGGCTGACTTCTCTCACCTAGAGCCCCTTTGATCCATGGAAGAGTCTCAATATTTTATTCTCCCTCACAGACTACCAAGGTTGCAGTGGTGAGACTCTGACCTCTGTCACATTAGGAACGTAGGAACCAGTCTCAGATTGCTGGTCCATCCGCCTTGCTATTGTCTACACTGGCTGGCAGCAGCCCTCCTGGATTTCAAATGGGGTTTCTCTCCCAGCCCTATGTGGAGATGCCAGGGATTGAATCTGGGACCTTCTGCATGCAAAGCAGATGCTCTCCTACTGAGCTATGACCTTTCTCATTGAATGCCACCATCGCAAATTAATGGGACCTAATTTACTGGCTGACACAATAGTGTACAGTATTGGGGGGCGGGGGGAGGAACCCAGAGAAATCCCTCCAAGAGACAACCTCTCTAGGCCATGCTGAAAGAAGGATTCTATGAGCTAGCTCATCGGCAGCTGATAGAATACAGCTCTTCAAATGCCAAAGCCTGAATCTGAGTGCGCTGTTAATAGCTACATTTCAGAGGAACTATTCCTATCACCTAGCTGTGATAATGCACTGCCTTTAAAATCCCTGGCCAGCTACCTGCTACCTCTGTTAGGGAGTGATACTAGTAGACCTTCACCCTGAGAACCCATCCCTAAATAATTATCTAATAATAAATAATTAAAAATATTATTTACATCTAGCTAGGTTGCCCCAGCCACTCTGGGCGGCTTCCAACGCATACAAAGACATAATAAAACATTAAACATTAGAAACTTCCCTATACAGGGCTGCCTTCAGGTGTCTCCTAAAACTTGCATACCTATTTATCTCCTTGACATCTGATGGGAAGGCATTCCACAGGGAGGGTGCGAGTTCTGAGAAGGTCCTCTGCCTGGTTCCCTGTAGCTTCACTTCTCGCAGTGAGGGAACCACCAGATGACCCTTGGAGCTGGCCCTCAATATCTGTGGGACTTCGTACTTTGGAGTGGTAGATCACATTTAAAGCACTTTTATACCACTTTTAACTGCCAAAGAATACTGGGATCTGTCGTTTATTATGGGTGATGGGAATGATCAATCTGTGTGGGGTCTTCTAACAGCTCTCAGCACCCTTAACAAACTGCAGGTCTTGGGATTGTTTTTGGGGAAAGCCTTTAGGGCAGTGGAAAGCCTTTGCCACTCCTTTAGGTAGGCTGATTTTTGATGCCGAGCCTTTGACATGTGTTTTGCAGTGTTCTAGCAAAGACGTCCAGTATGCCCCTGTCTGTGTTTCATCAAAGTAAAACGGGTGTCCATGCAGCACCCTGTTTTCAACCCATACCAGGGAAGCTGCCTTGCACAGAATCAGACCATCTTGCACAGAATCGGACCATGGTCCATCTAGCTTAGTATTTATGTCAGGGATGAGAAACATATGGCCCTTCAGTTGTTGGTCTCCAGCTGCTATGAGCTATCAAGCCAGCATGGCCAGTAGTAAGATTGATGGGAGCTGTGGCCCAGCAACATCTGGAGGGAGACTGGCTCCCAACACCTGGATTACATGAAGAGCCCATCCATCAGTTACTGAATCTCATTTGCAAGACCAAGAGAGAAATCACAGTCCATGGGTTTTCTCCCACTTAGTTCTACTGAAAGTAGACGCTTTGAGATGACTTAGTTATATTCATTAGTTTCAATGGAGTAAGATAGGCATTGGATCCAGCGCTTATGTTTTTCTAAGCCCCCAAAATGATATCGGTGGTTATTTTAGTGGTCAAATTAATAAGACTAATTGCAGTAATAACTAGCGCACTCTATAACCTTCCAGCGGAAATCCTTTTTGGAGTTGTCACTTTCAATCAGCCTTGCTGGCTCTCATATGAATGCCTTTGCTGCGAGGGTTGCCCTGCTCTGCTTTTCGTGCAAAGTCCTTTTAATTTGGGCCGCAGCAAGCTGGAAATGCAAGTTTCACTCTGGGGGTTCTTTCATTTATCTTTGGCTAGCGATTAAGACTGCTTTGGTTTTATTGGCAGTCTGAAACCCCAAAAAAAGAAATGAAAAAGGAAGGGAAAGTGTTTGATGATGGTGGAGGAATTAAGATAGTCTCCCCTGAAAGAAATGAAGAAATAATAATAAAAAAAACTGTTTTCTAAGATTGTTATGTGAAGTAGTGATAGGCAACCAAATGTGGCCCTCCAGGACTTTTCCTGGCCCTTGGGACTCTCACAGGCTGCACCAGCCTTTCTCCATGTCCTCCTTGAGTACTTTTGCCTGTCTTGGAATGTGTCCTTGACCTAAGATAATGCTTCTTGCTTGCCTGAATGGAAAAGTGTATGCATGTGTATGTAGCATCCTCTGGATGAATGAATTTTGGAACGCAGCCTACCGTGCAAAGGTGAGAGTCACATCTTTTGCCTCTGGCCTCACCCATCAATGGAATGCAGCCCCAGATGATCCCTCAAGCGAGAGAATGTGGCACTCTGGCCGAAACACATTCCCCATCCGTTACATAAGATGTTAATGGAATTAAAAGAGAAAGGTTAAAATAGTGTTCTTGTACTGTCAAATATTGGAACTGGGTGTGTTCCACCTTGTATGGACCCCTTACATTCAGTTTTTACTGAAATGCTAGCCTTAATCATTTAGAGTGCAAAGGGGAAGGTTGGAGATGCATGCTTCCTAATGGTTTGGTGCTTTTGTCTTGGTCTGGTGTGTTTATATCCATTGAAGAAGTGTCCTCATTGTGCATTCTGAAAATAAAGACCAGGAACTCAAGATCATTTTAACTGGGCACCTAAAGGACATCTGATTTTATGCCAACTGAACTGTTGAAGGAGGTTCCATAGCAGAGGTGCCACCACTGAAAAGGCTCTTTGTAGTAGCCCTATACCTGTCCTCCAGAAATTGGGAAGTACCTAGATGGGTCCTCTGGTATTGCACTTAATAACAGAGTTGATATAGGACCAAGCTAGATGTGAATGTCCTACATTCCATTTAGCATAGGAACATATGGAACTGTCTTATACCAAGTCAGGCCATTGGTCCAACAAGTTCACTGTTGCCCACGTTGCCTGAGACCAGGCCTCCAAGGTTTCAGGCAGGGAGTCTTTCCCAGCCCTATCTGGAAATGTCAGTGGTTGAACCTTCTGCTGACAAAGCAGCTGTTCTTCCACTGAGCCATGACCCTCCCCAAACATAGGAAGGCTGCTTTTTACCAGTGTTCAAAATTAGCCAGGCGCTGAGCACATTTTGCGACTGGCAGCCGGCCTTTTGTTAATGGATGGAGCCACACCTGGCATCTCCACCTGCCTGGCTGCAGTCAGCTCTAACACCAATTCAGTGTTAGAAACTCAGATATATAAACTGGGTGTCAAATGGCATCTTAATTCTAGGCTATGGTCGCCACAGCGGAATGTCTGTTCGCCAGGGTGACCCTCAGGGTCCTTTAATGCTACAATTCTATGATCTCAACTTCCATCGCTTGATTGTAGTTTACTCTTACAACAGTTCACTCATCTCGGTATGCAAGAAAGAGAAACACAGTAGAAATGGAAATGGTATTAACTATGGACTAAAGCAGAGGTTTTTAAACTGTGGCAGCCAACCTGGCACCCAGAAATCTCCATGTGGTTGCAGTTGGACCCAGCGCCAGTAGCAAAATGTGCCTGGCGTATTTCGAATTTTGAAGACTTGCCCCCATTTGCTAGTCATTAATCTTGAACCCAAGTAAAAGGTGCATCGCAGCTATGCTGGGTGCAGAAAATAAAAAAATTCCCTTACAGAGGCCTGATGTGGATTTGGAGAGGGCTGTTTCCGGTTTACTTTAAAGAAACTAATAAATAAATAAATAAATAAGTCATGTAATTGTGTGGATGGTGTCCTGTCCAGGATGCCTGTTCAATTCAGCAGCACATCTTGGGCGGATGGTTTTCTCTCTGTATCTGTGTGGTGGCGAGAGCATCTGCGCTGCGCTCTGAGTCACTTAATGCCATGGTTACTTTCTTCGCTTCTCTTTGGGGTCAGTGCCAGGGACGATGATTAACCGCTATGTTTGTTTACCCCCTGCAGAAGCTGGAGGCCAAATCTCTCATCAAACTGAACTTTGCTAAAAACAGCAATGGTGAGTCGGCACTCTTGAGTCTTTTGAAAGCTTCCCCCCTCCCCCTTCTATTTAAAGGAGCTGGAAATGTGAAAAGATGCCGCACAGAATGCAGAGTGACACAGACCATTGCCCAGATGGGTTATGCAATCTGAAGTTGACTCTCTCTCTCTCCCTCCCCCCCCTCTCTCTCTCTTGCATAGGCCCCATCTGCTTATGCACTTTAAACAGTCATGACTACCCGCAAAGAATCCTGGGAGGTGTAGTTGGTCCAATGTGCTGAGAGTTGTTAGGAGACCCTCCTATTCCCCCCACAGAACAGCTGCAGTTCCCAGAATTCCCTGGGGATAGGGATTGATTGTTAGACCACTCCGAGAACTGCAAAAGAACATGGATTGATATGTGAATGTATTTCTGCTTTGTGGTGCACACGTACCATTAGGTTGCAGCTATTGCACTTGAAAAGGCCATAATTTTTGGAATGCTGTGTGATGAGCCAGTGCAGTGTAGTGGTTAGAGTCCCAGACTAGGACCAGAGAGACCTGAGTTCAAATCTCCACTTACCCATAAAAGCCAGTAACTCTCAACTTCACAGGGTTGTTTTGAGGAAGAAAGGAATGGAGGAGCAACCGTTGAATTTGTTAGCCATCAGCCACTTCTGCTGGAAGGTTTTCTTATATATCTATATATCTATATCTACCGTATTTTTTGCTCTATAAGACTCACTTTTCCCCTCCTAAAAAGTAAGGGGAAATGTGTGTGCGTCTTATGGAACGAATGCAGGCTGCACAGCTATCCCAGAAGCCAGAACAGCAAGAGGGATCGCTGCTTTCGCTGCGCAGCGATCCCTCTTGCTGTTCTGGCTTCTGGGATTCAGAATATTCTTTTTCTTGTTTTCCTTCTCCAAACACTAGGTGCATCTTGTGGTCTGGTGTGTCTTATAGAGCGAAAAATATGGTATATATCTGTCAGGCTTCGGGGAATCTGATCCCTCCCACGGTGGCAGCCAAGAAGCAGATAAACAAGAAGAGTTCTTACCAAGTACTTTATTCAGTGGGACGCAGGTGGTGCTGTGGGTTAAACCACAGAGCCTAGGACTTGCCAAGAAGGTCGGCAGTTCGAATCCCCGTGACAGGGTGAGCTCCCGTTGCTCGGTCCCTGCTCCTGCCAACCTAGCAGTTCGAAAGCACGTCAAAGTGCAAGTAGATAAATAGGTACCGCTCCAGCGGGAAGGTAAACGGCGTTTCCGTGCGCTGCTCTGGTTCATCAGAAGCGGCTTAGTCATGCTGGCCACATGACCCGGAAGCTGTACGCTGGCTCCCTCGGCCAGTAAAGCGAGATGAGCGCCACAGCCCCAGAGTCTGTCACAACTGGACCTAATGGTCAGGGGTCCCTTTACCTTTACTTTATTCAGTATTCACACAGAGAGACAAAGAAATGCAGTCTCTCTTAGATAATGGCATTGCTCCAAGTAAAGTCCCACCCCTCTCTGTCTTTCCTATTCTATGTCAACCTATGTTGGCTGATCTGAGCTTTCTGCCTCTGAGCTTTCTGTTCTACTGCTCTCAGTGCCTGTCTGGTCCTGGGAGAGAGGAGATCAGGAATGCTTTCCAAAGACACTGAATCTGTCAGCTGTCTCTCCCCTAGCGCTGCTTCTTCCTGCTGTTCCTCTCCCAATATTTCCCAGCTTCTCCCCTCTGCAGCCTCTGAACTATGACCTTCTGCAAACCACTGTTGTAAATCTATCCTCCTGTTCTCAGGAAGGTTCAGGAGGGACAGTCCTCACCATTCCTCCTCAGTCCAGCCCCTGACAATATCCGTATCTAGCTACAAACACACATATATAATTCTGTATATTCTTCAGAAAGTTGCACAATGCATGTAATAAATGCCACTTGTTTCTGAACCCTCCTCCTTCTCCAAATCAGGTAAATACCACTGCCCGGTTCTCTTCACTGTATTCACCAATAATTCTCACATAGTGGCTATCAAGACAACTGGAAACGTGTTTGCTTATGAGGTGAGTTCTCTACTGAACCAGGTTATGAAGTTACCCTGTTAGAAAATATCGGTGTCTGGATCCTTGGTTTGTTTGTATATTTAATCATGCTTTCTTATAAAATATTGCAAGGCAGTATACAACCTTCTCTCCGCCCCACTCCCCCCACTTTGTGGAGCCTGCTGAAGCAGGTTGCATCTCACATGCTTTTACACAGAGCCAGCTCTAGAGCAGGTGTGAGGAACCTCGGGCCCTCTAGCTGTTGCTGAGCTACAACTCCCATCAGCCCCAGCAAGCTTGGCCAAAGCCCAGGGATGATGGGAGTTGTAGTTCAGCAGCATCTGGAGGGCCAAAGGTTCCTCACACCTGCTCTACAGCTGGCTCCACATAAAAGGGGTATTCCCAGCAGCAGACAGTTCTGCTGCCCCAGAAGCATCTCATGGGAGGAGGACCCCAAAAAGGCTATGTGTCTAGGGGCTACAGAGGGGTGGGGAAGTTGGGCAGTACCAGCTTGCTGAACTACACTGGGAGGGAGACAAAGGGTGGCTTAAAAACAAACAAGCCACTTTTGAATGATAAATGTTAATTGAATATTACCCTTAAATCCTTTCTGCTTGGTTATATTTTTTGAATTGTGCTTTGGTTCTGCCGTTCTTGCATATGTACCTGTTCCTAATTCAAAACCACGATAAGCTATAAATGACAAGCACTTGTACTTCTGCTTGCAGCTGCCCTTTTTCCTGTCGGGAGCTTTTGGGTGCTGAGATTTCTGCTCCTTTGACGTGAATTCTTGCTACGCAGTCACCTCCTGACCCCTTTTGTTTAAATGCTCTGTGTTGATTCTGAAAACGGAACAGTGCACATTCCAGAGCACAGTGGAGGCAAAGAATGCCCAGGCTTAAAAAATACCCAGCAGCATCACCTAGCAATATTCCAGCCATGACTCGGAATGGTGTGTTGCTCCTTCGTCATGCTGATCCTTGATGTCAGAGCACCTCTCCTTGATATCACCCGATCATTAACGTACTTTGCTGTCCAAGGCATTTCTCAATCCCGATTCATGCTGTCAAGAAAACCTCGGCCAAAATCCAAGTCATTAGTTCTCGGTGGTTCAGATGGTGCCAACACCCAGGGTGTAAAACCATCCCTATTAGGTGGAGCAGTTGTCCACCCAGCTTGAGCCAGGAGATCTCAAGCTATGCTCTGGGTGTCCTCAAGATCCCAAAGAAAAAATCTAAAGTACCACGCTGTCCATCGTGCTGAGTGATTCTTGGGTGCCTCTTTGCAGCATGCAGCTCATTGCGTGGAAGTTGGGGCAGAACTGGTGTCACATGCAATGACAAAGGCAGGGAAAGCCTTTGTGGCACTGTTCCCCATCAGTGTGTTGGCCTTTCCCTTCGTATGGCTAACGTGCAACTAGGAATTTATTTCAGTTGTACAGTGGAACCTTGGTTTGTCGAACGCCTCCATAGTCGAACGTTTTGGCTTTCGAACCCAGAAAACCGAGAAGGACCTGCTCCGGTTTTCGAACGCTTTTCAGAAGCCGAATATGTTAACGTGGCTCCCAATTTGAGTTTCCCTATTGTATTGAGGTTTCTGTAAGGAGTTTTCAGGTTTTGAATGAAAGTCGAATGGTCTTCCGGAACGGATTACATTCGAAAACTGAGGTTACACTGTAACCTTAAGGTTCATGAGTTTTTGAGTCCTACAAAAATACATTGGTACCTCAGGTTACAGACACTTCAGGTTACAAACACTTCGGGTTACAGACTCTGCTAACCCAGAAGTAGCACCTCGGGTTAAGAACTTTGCTTCAGGATGAGAACAGAAATTGTGCGGTGCGGCGCGGCGGCAGCGGGAGGCCCCATTAGCTAAAGTGGTATCTCAGGTTAAGAACGGACCTCCAGAATGAATTAAGTTCTTAGCCCACTGTATTGTTAAAACTTGACTGTTGGGTCTGCGCCCTACAGCATTCTTAATGCTTGTGGTTACAGTATTCTTAGTGCATGGATTAACTGAACTCTAAAACATAGCACTTTAGAAGTTAGTGTTTTCATTCCCCCCCCCCCCTGCACCCAAAAGAACCAGAAGAAACACTTTTCTTCTCCTTGGTTGGAGGCAGTAGTGCTCCTGAATCCCAGTTAATAAAAACAGAGGATGGGAGAGTGCTTCTGTTCTCAGGTCCTGCTTGTTGGCTTCCCAGAGGCATCTGCTTGGCCACTGTGAGAACAGGATGTTGGACTTTGTGGGCCACTGGCCTGATCCAGCAGAACTGCTCTTATAGCTAGGCTATAGCTCCTATTATCCCTGTCCATTGAATGGCCTTGCTGGCTGAAGCTGATGGGAGTTAGAGTCAACAACATCCACAGGGCCACAGGTTCCCTGCTCTTGCCTTTTAGGATTGTAAAAGGTAAAATATTGCATTGAGCTTTTGGGACATCTTTTTTGACTTCATATGTATTTTTCTCACTTTTTAAGGCAGTTGAGCAGCTGAACATAAAAACAAAAACCTACAAAGATCTCTTAAGTGACGAGCCCTTTACTAGGCAAGATATTATCACGCTACAGGTAAGATACTGTTATCACTGTTTTAATTAATTAAGGATGTTTAGTTAAAGGATGTATGGGCTATTAGAAGAGGGGGATATCTTCATTCTTTGGGGGTAGTTTGCCCACCTATGGTCCCCACCCTGCCCTCATCTCTCACCTGTGGCTCCAAGAAGTTTGTCACCGGCTACACTCAAGGAATGATTTTGACTGGCCAGCTAAACCAGGTGAGGGTAGTCGATGGGTCTCAAACCCTCAGTGAGACTTCCCCTGCATGGGAAGGCAGGCTCTGACAGATTGAGCAGACAGGACCAATAGTGGGCCCAACTGTCCAGAAGGCAGTTTCTACATGTGCGGTAGAGTGACGTGAGGAGCAGATGGGGCTCCTCCACCTCTTAAAGTACCCCATCTAGGAAAAGGAAAGCTCTGATCCTACACCTCCGCTGTCTGGCTGGATATCTTCGGGAGAAGAAAAGGCTAAGGAGTAAACCCTACACAAATCTAGAGTGGGGGCCCTAAGATGTTTGAATGGCATCTTGTATCCTTCTTCCGGCAACACCTGCAGCCAAGCATATTGCTCTGCTTTCCTTTGGTCCAGATAAGCAAGGCTGAGAGTGGGGGGTCTTGTCCTCTGGACAGCCCAGGACCCCCATACACACTGCCCAGACTTGCACCCCTCAGAGGTCACTTTGGCGCTGCCAAGGCAGCAGTTTGACATCACCCCCAAGGCACAATCCCATTGTCTTTCGAGACAGATGGATGCCAACCTGCTAAGGATGTTTGATGGCTCTAATGGATTTGTTATTATGTATTTTAATTATGTGCTGAGGTTAATAGTTCTAAACTGCTTGGAAGTAGATTTGGCAAAAAAGTGGTATATAAATTAATTGATCAACAACAATTAGCTAACTAGCTAACTGCCTAGGAAAGCTAGAAGCAAAATCTGAGTTTGAGGCACATCAAAAGCACTCAAAGAGGGTGTGAAGCAAGGCCTGTGAAGTGTGTGGCTGGGGAGGGGTTGTGGCCCAGAGAGAGTTTGAAGGGCCACATAAAGAGTCGTGGGGGGGCCACCAGCGGGCCCTGGGGCTGAGGTCCACCATTCCTGATCTTCTACATCTCTTATCAAAAACTGTGGAAGTAATAAAACGTGATTTGGAAAAGAGCAAGCTGCAGAATAATCTTTTGCATGCAGCTTCTGTGCCCGTCTGTGTTCTGTGCAATGAAAATCCATTTTCTTCAGCTGCCGCCCAGCTCTTAAAGGAGAAAACAAAGGGAAATAATTTACAAGCGTGCAGAAAGGGGAGAGAAAGGAAGCCAGTGGGCTGCCGGTTGGGTGCCGGCCCGCACTGCTTGACTTCGAAAATGTCTTTTGGTTTTACTGCCAGCCGTAAAACTAAAGATTTATTCACCAGTGAAAGCAAACAATTTCAGGGATGAATGAAAGACATAATTATGTTATTTAATGAGAGGCAGAGCAGTTGGCGCTCTCTGGTGAGTTAGTGGTGATGGAATATTGGATGGTTTCTTATCTAAAGTCACAATGCTGCATTCATCTTGACTTTCCCCATTTGCATTCATATCGACAGACAGTTCTCCCAGTGTTGCTTTGGGGCTTGAGGCCACACTCTGTCCTCCTTACTACCCTGTTAAGATATATGCCTCTAGAAAATCATCAAATCATTTTGGAACACCCTCCCCCCCTTGGCTTCAAGTTTCATCGCACTCAAATAGAGCACCCTGGCATGAAGAGTTTCATTTAAAGCTGTTGCTGGAGAAAATGCAACACCCTCCCCCCGCAATGGCATAAATATGGTTGGATTATCAGCTTCCTGGCTTGACATTTCAGATGGCTTGGCCTTCACATATTTTTGCATTGTGTTTCCTTTTTGTTTTTAGGATCCAACCAATTTGGACAAATTTAACGTCTCCGGCTTTTTCCATGTGAAGAACAACTTGAAAGTGACCGATCCAGGTAAGAACATGGCCTGGAGGCCATGAAAGAAGCAAAGCAGAACAGCCAATGGACAGCAGACTGAGCCATTGTCACATCAAAATGTGGTGGGACAGCCCAATGAGGCTACTTGTCACTTGTCCTGAAAGTGCAGTGCTGGCAGCCAATGAGCTAACAGGCCCAGTTCCAGCTGTTAGTACAGTGCTACCTTGGTTCTTGAACTTAATCCATTCCTGGAGTCTGTTTGACTTTCGAAACTGATCGAATACCAAGGTGCAGCTTCGGATTGGCTGCAGGAGCTTCCTGCAGTCAATCGGAAGCTGTGTCGGACCTTTGGCTTCCGCAAAACGGAGCACTTCCGGGTTCGCGGCATTTAGGAGCTGATTGGTTTGGGAGCCAAGCCATTCGAGTACAGTGGTACCTCAGGTTAAGTACTTAATTCGTTCCGGAGGTCCGTTCTTAACCTGAAACTGTTCTTAACCTGAAGCACCACTTTAGCTAATGGGGCCTCCCGCTGCTGCCACGCCGCCGGAGCACGATTTCTGTTCTCATCCTGAAGCAAAGTTCTTAACCTGAAGCACTATTTCTGGGTTAGCGGAGTCTGTAACCTGAAGCGTATGTAACCTGAAGCGTATGTAACCCGAGGTACCACTGTACCGGGGTACCACTGTACTGGTGTACAAAGCCACAAGAATCTTCACACCCAAGTGTCTAAAAAAACCCACTCCACTTTCCCCAAGATCAACCCCCTCGGGCCCTACAATCAGCAGGGCCTGTTGATGGCGCCTCCTGGTTGCAGGGAGAGGTAACTCATGGCAGGGCTTCCTTGGTAATGTTGAATTATTATTCAAATTTCTTACCCATCCTTCACCATCAGGTTCCAGAGAAGGTCACAACAATTTGAAATTCAGTTTTGAAAATAGTTGAAACCAATTACTGTCAGAGGAGTAGGGTGGATCCTCAAAACACATACCTCAGGTGTCTAAGGCCAGGGTAACGGAATGACATCCCTAGTGAGCTGGGCTTTCTTGCTTCCTTATTAACTTTTGGGAGCAATTTAACGAGACAGACAGAGCCACTTCACTAGGGAGGCCCTTCCGTTACCCTGGCCTTAAGGCACCTGCTGTGCGTGCCAGAGATTGTCAGATACGAAACACAAGCAAAAACGCGAATGCCAAGAAGCTGCTTACCTGTTGATGTTGTTTTGCAGATGATGAAAAAGCTAGATCAGACCCGTCCTACTACCTGAAAAATGCAAATGTTGAGACCCGGGAGACGCTGTCGGAACTTTACAAAGAATTCAAAGGGGATGAAGTTTTGGCGGCAACAATGAGGGGTCCAGAGAAGAAGAAAGTTGATAAGCTGAATGCGGTGAGTTGCGTTTGCTGATGGCCACTTCTGAATAGCTAGCGGGAAGGAAGGACGCATCTTCAGTATAAAAGAGAGAGGCTGGATGCATCAGCAGCAGGGAAGCAGCCCAGCTAATCAGCCACAGATTCACTTCTCCCCAATAGCTGTTGATTGGCTGGGACCGTGGCCTCTGTGTTGGTAGTTGTGCCATCAAACTGTACATTATGCAAGACACCAGGCTCTTGTTTGGAGGGTCACAGTGTGGATTTTAAATGATGAAATGACGTCCTTCTCCAATAGTGGAATTAATTCTTGTGGTGTAATTTGGACCGTGCTCTGGTCCATGGGGTCACGAAGAGTCGGACACGACTAAACGACAACAAATTTTTACATATTGTTTTACTCGTTTATTGGTGCAGTGGTGCCTTGGTTCTCAAACTTAATCCGTTCCAGAAGTCCGTTCCAAAACCAAAGCGTTCCAAAACCAAGGTGCGCTTTCCCATAGAAAGCAATGCAATATGGATTAAGCCGTTCCAGCCTTTTAAAACAACCCCTAAAACAGCAATTTAACATGAATTTTACTAACGAGACCATTGATCCATAAAATGAAAGCAATAAACAATGTACTGCAGTCACACACACAATCAATCAATCAATCAATCAATCAGTAGCTGAACTGGGTTCCACACAGTCACAACCCCCCCAAAGAGTCACAAAAACAAAAACCCAAAATAAATAGCAAAAACAGACACACCCCAGTGTAACACTCAAAACGGAAGCGTGGCACTCAAAACGGAGCACATTTGGCTTCCGAAAAAGTTCACAAACCAGAACACTTACTTCCGGGTTTGCAGTGTTTGGGTTCCAAGTAGTTTGAGTACCAAGGCATTTGAGAACCAAGGTACCACTGTACAGTGGTACCTCAGGTTAAGAACTTAATTCATTCTGGAGGTCTGTTATTAACCTGAAACTGTTCTTAACCTGAAGCACCACTTTAGCTAATGGGGCCTCCTGCTGCTGCTGCGCCACCAGAGCACAATTTCTGTTCTCATCCTGAAGCAAAGTTCTTAACCTGGAGCACTATTTCTGGGTTAGCAGAGTCTGTAACCTGAAGTGTATGTAACCTGAAGCGTATGTAACCCGAGGTACCACTGCATATGCTAAACGTTTGCCATTTTTAAATTATTATTCTGTGTGGGCAGGTGGGAAGATTTTGTATCACCGCACATGTGATGGTTAGCTGTCTTTGTTTTGAAAAGGAAGGCCAGACCGAAGCATCTTGAATTACGTAATTTTGTTTGTTTCAACAGGCTCACTATTCCACAGGCAGAGTGAGTGCCTCATTCACGTCCACCGCCATGGCACCTGAAACGATGCACGAAGCAGGTAGCATCATGCAGGGGTGTGGGGCTTGGCCTTTTCTCTCTCACACCCCTTTCCCATTGTGGCAAGGTAGCAGGGGGGTGAGGCATCCCTCTACACAACCCGCACCTCTTGTAGAAAAGCCCTACAAGCAGCTGCAAATGAAGGCGTAACATTAGTGCCAAAGCAAATCACATGCTTTGCATGTAGAAAATCCCAGGTTCAGTTTCCACTTTAAAAATAATATCACTAGGCAGAAGGTACAGTGTAGGGCTGCCCCTTCCTCTTCTAAATCCTCAGATGACCTAGAAACTGAGCCTTATGAGGAAAGGTTGAAGGAGCTGGGTATGTTTAGCTTGGAAAAGAGGAAGAAGAAGAAGAAGGAGTTTGGATTTGATATCCCGCTTTATCACTACACTACCTAAGGAGTCTCAAAGCGGCTAACAATCTCCTTTCCCTTCCTCCCCCACAACAAACACTCTGTGAGGTGAGAGGGGCTGAGAGACTTCAGAGAAGTGTGACTAGCCCAAGGTCACCCAGCAGCTGCATGTGGAGGAGCAGGGAATCGAACCCAGTTCACCAGATTACGAGTCTACCGCTCTTAACCACTACACCACACTGGCTCAGGAGACTGAGAGGGAGATATGATAGCTATCTTCAAATATCTCGAGGGCTGTTACGTGGAAGAGAGAACAAGCTTGTTTTCACCTGCTCTGGAGGGTAGGACTCGAACCAGTGGCTTCAAGTTCCTAGGCAAGAGAGTCTGACTAGACTTCAGGAAGAACTTTCTGATAGTAAGAGCTGTTCGACAATGGAATGGTCCCCCTTGGGAGGCTGTGGACTCTTCTTTCTTGGAGGTTTTTAAGCAGAGGTTGGATGGCCATCTGTCATGGATGCTTTAGTCAAGATTCCTGCATTGCAGGGGTTGGGATGGATGACCCCTGGGGTCCCTTCCAGCTCCACAATTCTATGATTCTATGACCTACACCTTTTTTTTTAATGTATTACTGCCTGGGGGGAAAGTTTCATAGGTCATTGGGGAGATGATAAAAGGACGAGTTGTTCCGAAAACACTGTTAAGCCTGCCGTTTAATATGCATGGCAAGCTGCGGCTTAATTCCCTTAATTTTAGCGGGCGACAATGACGTTTCGCATGGAAGGTTATCTGACCCTTCTGAGCTCAAGTCACATTGCTTGGCCTCCAGAAGCACAGGGGAGCAGGGCTAATTTCAAGTGACCTTTGAAAGGTGGAGGGTGAAGATGTTCCCTGTAGCAGGTTGTGTCTTACTCATTCTTATCGTCACCGATGACTGAGACCCATTTAACAAGTGCTAATAATTTCACCCTTTGCTTCGTCGAGCAGCTGCCATTGATGACGACATGGTGCGATACCAGTACTTGAAGAAGAAGAAGGGCTACGTGCGACTTCACACCAACAAAGGGGATCTCAACCTGGAATTGCACTGCGACATGGTACGTGGCTGTTCGATTATGCCATCACAAATGCTGTTATTACACTGTCACAGACTGGTAAAAATGACTAATAATAAAATGGGCCGTGCCATTGCTTTTCATTGCTGCTTTATCAAGGTTTTGCATTTGTGAATGAACAGAGAAGGATGTCAGACTTACAGCAGTGTTTGCCAAACTTGGATTCACCCATCTGTGGTTTGTTTTGTTTTTCTTTGTTTTTCTGACTACAACTCCCATCATACATAGCTAGCAAGACCTGTAGTCAGGGATGATGGGAATTGTAGCCTGTAAGCCGCTGGAGACCCAAGTTTGGGAAACACTGATCTACAGCATAGGTGGAGAACTTTTGGCCTGTGAGACAAATTTAGCCCATGAGGACATTACTCCCAAACCTCACCCACCTGCCCTACGTCATATGTGATGTCATAAGAACATGAGAAAAGCCTGCTGGATCAGGCCAGAGGCTCATCCAGTGTTGTGCTGGTAGAGAGACATGCCTGCCAGTGCACAATTGAGAGCCTTAATGTGCACTCCCAACTGAATTGGCAAGGGAAAGCAGGCTGAGACTCTGCTGCCAATAAGCTGGTGGGCATTAGAGACAAAGCCTCAGCCGTTTTAAGACATTGACCCTGGGTCTTTACAAGTCCTCCAGAACTTCAGAGCACTCAGTCACCTGGCATCATTCCAACACCACCCACCTGTTAAATTTGGCCTGCAAGGCAGATCTGACCTGCCGAGGCGAAAAGGTTCCCTTCTCTGATCTATAGAGTTTGCTATCCAAATTACCAAATCCAAATTACCGTATGCTGATGGCAATTCATGCTAATGGGTAACTTTTTCAGGCTACATGGTGGGATTTTATTATATAGGCTACCAGTGCAGGCCTTCTTTGACAGCTTCCTGAAGTTTGCTTGGAAATTTGGAATGCGTGAATTATGATTATGTACTGTTGGAGATATAATTGTGTATATTTATTTATTTATGTATACATACATATCCATGTATACATACATAAATGTATATCTGTGTGTTTGTGTGTGTGTGTGTGTGTGTGTCTCACATAAAAACACACACACACACACACACACACACACACACACACACACACACAGGTTTTCTTGCAGGGGTGTTAATTTCCGCTTTTGTTTTTTTAGTTTATGCATAAAAATCAAATACAAATTAAAGATGAATCATCTGGATGTGCTCTAGAATATTTTTTTTTACCACTTACTGGTTACCTTACCTGCAGTGAGAACCCAGGGAGACTTTAAAAAGGGAATGGAAGTGGGCCTAATGGGGGAATCTGCCTGCCATTATTTACACTGAAAAAACTCTGTATAATTTAAGTAGTCCAAAAAACAAAAGAAATATTTAAAAGGCCGATGCAAATATAATACAGTAGAACCACTGTAAAACAGCAGTGGGGAGAGTGGTAATATTCCATGAGTTTCTAGAAGGGCCTCTCCAGGGAGAAATGGGTGGGAGCAGCAATGAGGTTTTGGGACAGTTTTTTCTCCAGCCACCCATCTATGCGCTTTTCTCCCAGATGGATGCAAGCGGCAGGTGGCCTGTGTGGCATCGACTCAGCACGTGATGAGTTGTCAGCTGTGTGGCAGGGTGATGCAAACATTTTGGAACCACATTGTGCTGGGGTGGTTCTCAGGAGCCTTCATCAAGTGTTTTTAATGCTGACCAGTTTTTCTCTTTATTCGCTGAGTCACATTGAAAGCAGAGGATGAAAGCCAAAGGATACTAGGGTATTAGTTATTTGGAACAGCACAGGAATGAACAGTCTATGTTTTGAGTAAGGCACCATCTGCACTATGCATTTAAAGCAGCATCATACTGCTTTGAAAAGACATGGCTGCCCCCTCAAATAGTGTCGTTTGTTAAGGGTGCTGAGAGGTTTCGGGAGGCTGCCATTCCCCTCTCGGATCTACAGTTCCCAGAGTTCTCTGAGAAGAGGGGCTGGCTGTTAAACCACTCTGGGAAGTATAACTCTGTGAGTTGGCAGCAGGAGGAGCCTCTTCATGACTCTCAGCACCCGTAACAAACTATGTTTCACAGAATTCTTTGGCGGAAGCCATGAATGTTTAAAGTGGTTTGGTACTGCTTTAAATGTGTAGTGCGGATGGGGCCTCATTTATTTAGCTGGGCTTCACAATGCAGATACAGTTGTACCTTGGTTGACAAACGCCTTGCGACTTGAACGTTTTGGCTCCCGGATGCCGCAAACCCGGAAGTGAGTGTTCTGGTTTTCGAACGTTCTTTGGAACCTGAACATCTGATGCGGCTTCCGATTGGCCGCAGGAGCTTCCTGCGGCCAATCAGAAGCCGCGCCTTGGTTTCCAAACGTTTTGGAATTTGAACGGACTTCCGGAACAGATTCCGTTTGACTTTCAAGGTACTGTACAGTCATACAGTCATCTGTCATCTTACACGGGGTTGGTTTCAAGGGTTACGCTTAAATTGTGTAAGTCAAATGCACATAAGTTGAGGGGTTACTGTACTGGTTCTCTGGCCACTGTTGCTTCTGTTCTTGGCAGGACAGGTGGTGGTCTAAATTTCCTGGGAAGCAAGTCCATCCCCTTCCTGTCACTGTACAGAGAGTCCTCCAGGATGGCATTCTTGAGAGCTTTTATTGGCCTTGTTATCGCGCCTTTATAGTGTTGAAATCTGGCCAGATTTTAAGCAGCCTTTTGCCTACACAGAAGAGCCTGGCCTGTACTTGTGAAGTATTCATGAGCCAAGAAGTGTTAGGTGTTGCTGAAGGATGTCTTTTTGGGGGCAATGGAGCATCTCGAGGGGAGGAGAAACTAGGACAGTTGAGAGAAGCAGGCACGGCTCGTGGGTGTGAAAAAAATGTTCTGTTTTACAGTGAGCACTCAAAGGAGGGGTGGCAAATCTCAGACCTGAAGGTCAAATGTGGCCCTCCAAGTCTCCCTGTGTGGCCCTAGCGCTTTCCCCAGGCCGCGCACTCCCTACTGGCCTGACTTCGTGCCCTCCTGGAGTATATTTTCTCGGCTGGAATGGGTCCTTCAACTCTGACCATGCCCCTTGTTTGCTTAGATGGAGGATCAAGAGGGGTGCGTGAGCAGTGTTCAAAATTAGTCAGGTGCCGGGCACATTATGCACCTGGCTTTTGACCATTTGCAACCATCTGGAGATCGTTGGATCTTGATTGTTTTTACACGCTAATGCCACATCCTGTAGAATTCTATCAGCTGTATTTTACCTGCCTTGCCCCCAAACTGGCAACTGGATATTACCATTTTGGTGACTGTGTTGTTGTTGTCGTTTAGTCGTTTAGTCGTGTCCAACTCTTCATGACCCTATGGACCAGAGCACGCCAGACACTTCTATCTTCCACTGCCTCCTGCAGTTTGGTCAAACTCATGCTGGTAGCTTCGAGAACACTATCCAACCATCTTGTCCTCTGTTGTCCCCTTCTCCTTGTGCCCTCCATCTTTCCCAACATCAGGGTCTTTTCCAGGGAGTCTTCTCTTCTCGTGAGGTGGCTAAAGTATTGGAGCCTCAGCTTCACTATCTGTCCTTCAGTGAGCACTCAGGGCTGATTTCCTTCAGAATGAAGAGGTTTGATCTTCTTGCAGTCCATGGGACTCTCAAGAGTCTCCTCCAGCACCATAATTCAAAAGCATCAATTCTTCGGCGATCAGCCTTCTTGATGGTCCAGCT
The DNA here is from genome assembly GCA_034642415.1 of Podarcis siculus. Classification (NCBI taxonomy): domain Eukaryota; kingdom Metazoa; phylum Chordata; class Lepidosauria; order Squamata; family Lacertidae; genus Podarcis; species Podarcis siculus. The sequence continues at coordinate 7,966,040 of JAXCMG010000019.1, forward strand.
CTCACTTCCATACATCACTACTGGGAAAACCATAGCTTTTACTATACGGACCTTTGTTGGCAAGGTGATGTCTCTACTTTTTAAGATGCTGTCTAGGTTTGTCATTGCTTTTTATGCCTGTTGTCTTTGTCCATGGAGTTTTCTTGGCAGGGATACTGGAGTGGCTTGCCGGTTCCTCCTCCAAGTGGATCAAGTTTGGTCAAAACTCTCCACTATGACCTGTTCATCTTGGGTGCCCTGCATGGCATAGTTCATAGCTTCTCTGAGTTATTCAAGCCCCTTCGCCACGGCAAGGCAGTGATCCATGAAGGGGTTTGGTGACTGTAGCCTTGGTTTAAAGAGCCATTTGTCTCCTAGTTTATGTTTCTTGAGTGTCTAACACTGTGTGAGAGTATTATATGTAGAACCTTGAGTCCAAATTTGCATCCATAGCTCTGCCCTCTTGTTTCTGGCCCCACCCACACTGGCATGTTCCTGCTCTCCCAGAAGGTTATACCCAGAAGGGAATGTGGCGCTCAGGATGGAGGAGGCTTCTGACCCCTACTTGTAAAGCAAGTGTGAGCCCTTAATGTCAGGGAAGCAGAGCCTGTGGCCCTCTAGGCATTGCCCTCCACTGGCCACGCTGACTGGGACTGGTGGGAACTGGAGTCCAACCGCATCCTAAGCATTCAGGTTGGGGTTGATGGTAACTTTTATAAGCTCATCAAGGGGTCAACAAACTCAGAAGTTTGGGAAACCCTGACTGGGCAGAATATGAGCCACGTCAGCCAAGTGTCAGTTCCAATTCCGCTTGTAACTAACAGAAGAAGAGCAGTGACTGGGTAGTGACGAAAGGCGCCGCCCCCCCCCCCCCCCCCCGAACCCCCCCCCCCCCATCTTTGACGTCCAAAGGTTTTGCAGTATCTCACAGTATCTGACAGCCGGCTGGGTAGAATTGATTGAAAATATCCCCTTGGAGAAAGTGAGGGGGTGGGGAGAGGGCCCCCCAGGCGCACAGCGATAACAAAGCTCTTGGTCTAATGACTGAACTGCTGGCACATTCTGCCTTTGAAAGCCCCGGCAACCGATAAAAAAGCAGCAGGGCTGCAGAGAGGCAGGCATGTCAGTAGTCGGCTTGCGAAAATGCTAAAATCAGTAGACTTGGCATGTCTGCGAATACATGGATTTTGTCTGGCTCGAGCCGCGGCCTCCCGGCTGCAAGCGAGGCTTGCCTGTTTAATTGACTTGCGCATGCTTTTCCGTTAAGATTGGCTCCCAAAGCAGCTTAAAGCCATTTGAAATGCAAGAGATGTAAAAATCCATCGCAGTGTTGATGATGGTGGCGATGGGATAACACAGGTGTGAGCATAGCACTCTCTTTTGACCCCTGAGAGTTGATGAAGCACTCCTGGCCTGCACATGTGCAGTAGAATGATAGTAGTATACCAAGGTGGCAAGAATTGACTGTACCACTTCAACCAGCAGGTGGGGGGGGGGGGTGTCTTTTTTTTTTAACGCTCCCATTTACTTTTTTTAAAAAGAAACATTTGCACAAACAAAAACCAGCACATCAGGGAGATGTTTTGCTCTAGTCTTCTTTCTTGCAGTTTTTAAAATTAAAACAACAAACATAGGGGAACACTGAAGATTATAACACACACAGTAGAGGAGACCTAGATGGAACCTAAACTCACATGTTCCAGACCCTTCCTCTGTAGCGTGGCAAGCCTGCCATGTGGCAGTCCCTGCCAGTAGAGGTTTAACAGAAATTATCCCTGCCTGTTTTTGGACCCCTTCTGAAAACTGTATTCAAACAGACCTTTGAAATGAGGGTTTCATTATTGCCAACCAATCTTTATTGATTGATGCTTTTGTTGATAAACAGTGTTGCTGTTTATCATGTTGCATGCCACACGGCTGTATTTTTATGAGGCTACAGGCTATAATTAGTTTATTGGTTGGCTGGTTGATTAAAGGTAGCAGGAATAAGGACTGACAGGTGGGCTGATGATCATGGCTTAATATCGGCATCTGTTGGTATTAGAAGCTAAGATACTACTTTATTAATAAATAATAAAATGTGAAATAATAAAATGTGGAAAATTGGATTTGATTTGATTTGATATGTTAATTAGATGTTCTTATTGAAAATTAATAAAGGCTTTAAAAAATAATAATAAAATGTGGAAAATAAATGCCATTGATATAAGAACGGGATATCCCTGGTTGGCACATCAGTAAGGTACATGTGCTTGTCTTGATTCATACCTAAAGATTCAGATGTCATTGCTTGAGCATGAATGTATAAGTGAGAAATAGCTAGGATATCAATAGTTAGAGGTTTAGAAAGATGGTATACAAGAACATAAGAAAAGCCGTGCAGCAGGCTCAAGCCAAAGGCCCATCTAGTCCAGCGTTCTGTTCTCACAGTGGCCAACCAGATGGCTACAGGAAGCCTGTAGACAGGTCTTGAGTGCAGCAGCGCTCTCCTCACCTGTGTTTTCCAGCAAGTGGCATTCAGTGGAGGTAGGACATAGACACCATCGCTAGCAGCCACTGGGTGGGGTTGCACTGAAAGGAGCAGGTTCACAGCTTAGGGGTGCTCCTGAATTCAACCAGTTATGACTCCTCTTGGACAGAGATGATTTGGCCACAGTACTCCATGCTCTGGTAATTCCCAGACTGGATTATTGCAATGCACTTTACGAGGTGCCCTTGAAGGTGACTTCAAAAACTTCATTCAGTTCAAAAAGCAGCAACCAGATTACTGGCCAGGGTTCCGTTTAGATCTCATGCAACCCCGTTTTAAAACAGCTTTAAAGTCCTATGTGACTCAGGACCCCACCTGCAAAACTGCCTCCTTCCTTATGGACCCTCTCAGTGGGGTCCAATTATATAGTGACAGCTGGGTTGTTCTTGTTGTTGCTTTGAAAGAAAGTAAAGGAAAGATTCAGAGAATAAGATTGTTACGTAATTGAGGAATGAAGGTGTCACTTCTGTACCTGCTGGAAGGATGAAATTGGCTTCTCTTTCCGACAGGGAAAAGAAACCTGGGCTGGTTTCTAACCGCGCTTCGTTCTGATAAGGTTGCTAAGAAACCACTTGCTTGCCGGAGCATTGTCTGCCTTGCGTGATGCACGCAGTGGCCATGGGAACGCACTGATAGCTTTTTACAGGAGGAAGGGGGGAAATTGCAGGGAAGTGGTTGTCCTCATTTACCAAGCTGCAGCCCACAAAATAGTTCCAAAGTAAAGAAGCAATTTGTCTCTTATCAACCTCTGGTAGGTTTTGTTATTGGTTTCTAGAATGCTGAAGTGGGACTTTGTATTCTCACAGGCACTTCGGCTTCGAGCTAATTTCATTCCTCCCCTCCTTGCCTTTTAAGAGAGTCATCGCAAAATGTGTTTATTGCCCCAACTGTGTTGCTCCTTTTAAAAAAAAAAATCACAGGCTGTGCACCAGCTATTGCTAAAAGCTGCTTATTTTCTTTCTGATTCACAGACAAAAATGAACATACTTGCTTTATCTGCCCTTTCAACTATGCCATCATTCACCACTTAAAAACAGAGTCATCCAGTTAGACAGTTAGTTGTGCTTGTAAGAATGTACAAAGAATCCCCCGCTGGATCAGACCAGAGGCCTGTCGGATCCAGAGACGCGTTTTCCACTGTAGCCAGTTGGATGCCTCCAGGAAGCCCAATTGCCCATCTTCTGCTGTTGTTCCCCAGTGACTTGTATTCAGAGACATGGCAACTCGGATCCTGGAGGAAATAATACAGCCATAAAGACTAGCAGCCATTGATATCCTCTATGAATTTCTGTAATTTTTTAACAGCCACCCAAGCGGCTGGCCATCACAACATTTTGTAGTAGAGAATTATGTAGTTGTGCGCTGGTACTTGAATCTTGTTGTTGTTGTTTAGTCATTTAGTCGTGTCCGACTCTTCGTGACCCCCTGGACCAGAGCACGCCAGGCACTCCTGTCTTCCACTGCCTCCCGCAGTTTGGTCAAACTCATGCTGGTAGCTTCGAGAACACTATCGTTTGATCTTCTTGCAGTCCATGGGACTCTCAAGAGTCTCCTTCAGCACCCTAATTCAAAAGCATCAATTCTTCGGCGCTCAGCCTTCTTTATGGTCCAGCTCTCACTTCCATACATCACTACTGGGAAAACCATGGCTTTTACTATACGGACCTTTGTTGACAAGGTGATGCTTTTTAAGATGCTGTCTAGATTTGTCATTGCTTTTCTCCCAAACTTGAATCTACTGCCATACAAATATTTGAAAGATTGCCTCTTTTCCTACAGGCCTGATGAATTTAGCAAGATCAGAGGTACTATGCCTCTGAATTCTATTGTTGTGGAAGATCAGGAAGTAGGGTGCTATTTCACTCAACGTCCTGCTTAGGGGATTCCCAGAGGCATCTAGTAGAGACTACTTTGAGAACAGATTACTGTACTAGATGGGCCTTTGATTTGACCCAGCAGGACTTGTCTTCGGTTCTTAAAGTTCCAGGAGGGGAAACATCAGGTGCAGTTCATGAGTTCATCTGAATTGCAGTTCACCTAGGTTTAGTACAACTTCGTCCGAAAAGAAATTGCTGTTGAAATGGTAAAATAGAAAGCTGGCAGGAGGGAATAAAGAACAGGGACATGTTAGCGCTAGTTTGATGGGAAATAGTCTATAATAATTGTTGGGGGTGGGGAAGGAATACGTTGAGACCTGCGTAGAAATATTGTTTCGCTTGGTAAATTAGACCTGAACAATTCCAGCCAGGTAATGCAGCATTGTGTGTGTGATACAATGGGCGTTAAAAAGAAGAATGGAAACACATAATCATTGTTTTGACTGTGTGAAAGACATTCTTTAATTACAATTGCCTAATGCTTTTTTATTATTTTCCAGACTCCTAAAACCTGTGAAAACTTCATTAAACTGTGCAAGAAAAATTACTACGACGGGACTATTTTTCACAGATCAATTCGTAATTTTGTGGTGAGTATTGGGAGTGAGGGAGAAAGCTTTTTTATCTCCAGGGTTTTATGTCCAGAGCAAATAACTAGTTATGTCAAGAGGTATTAATTTTCACTCTTTGTGGGGTTTTTGTGTGTGTGTGTTGTGTTTTTTTCAAATCTCCTTCTGGACTAGAATTTGCCACAGACAAAAAAATAAGGCTGACGTTAATAGAAAGAGAATATTCCTTGAGAACAAGATCGCTTTTCTGGAGTGAGAGCAACATCTGATTGCCTAGCAACCTGCGTTGAATAAGTCAGGCTGTCATCAGCCGTTTCCAAGCACTCAGAAAGGAAGAATGTTGTCATCGCTCAGTTTTCATTCAGACTCCATGGCTTGTGACATTTGAAACTTGGGTTCACTGGGCGATATGAAAGGCCAGACTCTGAACTGCATTACTCTAAGGGGCTTGGTGCTAAGAGTGCCAGACTAGGACCCCAAAGACCAGGTTTCAACTCTCCACTCGCTGGGCTCACCTCAGGCCAGTCTCTATCTCACAGCCTAACCTACCTCACAGGGTTTCTGCGAGGATGAAATGGAGAAGGGGAGAGCAATGTCTGCCACCTTGAGCTCCTTGGAGGAATGGAGGGATATAGATATAGCAGTAATCACCTTTTAGCACATGAAATTGCCACTGCATATTTATCAGTTCCACACAACCCACTCATTGTCCGTCGGTTCTGTTGTGGGGATAACTAGAGCGAAGACAAGAGAGGAAGCAAGGGTCCCACTCCCTTGATAGTATAACAACAACAACAATATATTTATTATTTATACCCTGCCCATCTGGCTGGGCTTCCCCAGCCACTCTGGATGGCTCCCAATAGAACACAGTCAAACCTTGGTTTTCAATTGTCTCCATTGCCGAATGTTTCGGCTCCCAAACATTGAAAACCCGGAAGTAAGTGTTCCGGTTTTCAAACATTTTTTGGAAGCCGGATATCTGACGTGGCAGACAAGCAGCTTCCGATTGGCTCTTCCTATTTGCAAGAGCCAATCAGAAGCCGCGCCTTGGTAATCGGAGGTTGAACGTCCTTCCGGAACAGATTACGTTTGACTTCCGAGCTACCACTGTATTAAAAACACGATAAAACATCAGACATTAAAAACTCCCCTAAACAGGACTGCCTTCAGATGTCTTCTAAAAGTCAGCTGCATTAGAACATAAGAAGAATCTGCTGGATCAGGCCAGTGGCCCACCTAGCTCAGGATCCTGTTCGCATGGTGGCCAACCAATGACAGAGCTGAATACAGGGTACCTCCAGACTGCATGCTTGATCCTTCCAAGGGAGTACCACCCTATCCACAACAAGTAATCTAGCTCCGTGACTTGGGGTCTGCCCATCAGCAGAGCCTCTGCCTTCTTGGCACCCAATTATTCCATCTGCATCCTTTCTCCCCACCTCTTCCCACCCTAAACCTTCTATATCTTTTGATTCCACAGATCCAAGGAGGAGATCCAACGGGAACAGGAACAGGTAAGCAAACTGGGTCGATTCCTTACCTGCAGTTGGGTCGCTCATTATTTGAAATGAATCCCATCTTTTAAAGCTGGAAACCCCTTAAGCCAGTGGTTGCAACAGGCTGCCTGCTTATCCCTTCTGTTTACAGTCGACACTTCAGGGTGCAAGGCTCATTCTACTGTTTATATTTTTATGCCCACCATTTATGAAAGGGGAGGGGATAGACTATTTTAGGTAAAGCAAATTGGCCGGATAAGTGTGCTTGGTGAATTTTTCGGTTATTGGAACGGAAGCATTAAGCTGAACAGGACTAATTAGAATTCCTTGATGGCCCTTTGCTTTATTGACAATCCAATGTTGTATAGAATGTTAAAGCTTGTTTCCTCTAGGATTTTAGGAAATGGAAATGTGATTTGTTTTCAGGTTAATTGTAATGATTCACATGCCTTGAATTAATTGTTGAACTGTAGCCTTTGCCGATTGGTGGGCTCTGTGTTGCTCCCGAACAGGAGGAAGGAAGTCAAATGACACCGAGGGTTGGTTCAGAGAAAGAGTTCTTTATTTCTGCTCTCCGGAACAGCAGAAAGGCACCTGCATGGTGTGTCCACAGCAAATCCAAAGAAATGAGAAATTTCATGCAGTATATATATCCTCCAGGCACCCTCTCCCTCCTTCCCCAGCCTATACATGCAGGTTGACATCACATATGTTCCTGCTCCAGTTATTCTTAACCATAAAAGGGTATTCCTTCCTGTACTTCTGACCATAAAAGGCTATTCCTGTTCCTACTCTTATCTTGGAGCAAGAGGTCACCAGCTCCAAGAACACACTCTGGCGCTGTTCCCAGACTAGGTCTGTGTGCCAGAGTGTGTCCAGGACGTAAGATAAGACCTAGACGTGTCATCCCTGTTCTACTGGAACAGTCAAGGCCATCCTTGCCGTCATGAACTGATAAAGAAGAGGACTCTGAGCACTTGTTTATTCAGCCGGGTTTTTGTTTATACATTGACTCAGAGCTCAAGTTAATGGATTTTAGCTAAGGAAAAATAGGGATTTTGGTGCCTGTTTCAAACTGCCTGCACTGTCAGTTTTGGGTTTGGGAAACCCATTCCTTCAGAACAAAATACCGAGATACATCATTGGTCTTTCTAGCTCAGCACCGCCAACACTGACTGGCAGCAGCTCTCTGAGCCACAGACCTTACCCAAACTGCAGTTCTTACATTGTTTGCTGTGCATTAGCTGCATTGCCTTCCCCCAAACCCACTCCAGAGTAGGTAATTTTGAGAACTGCAGAATGGGGGCGGGGGGCGGAGAGAGATGCCCTGCCTTCAAGCAAGGCCTTCGTTATGTTCAGAATGAAAGAGATGTTTGTGGAATTGCTCCTGGCTCAAGAATGGCTGGTTCCATCCAAGTTCAATCTTGCTATTAGTCCCTCAATCGCTTTGTGAAGTTAAGAACAAAAGTTTTCTTGTTCCTCATATACTCCCCCCCCCCATCTTCCTGCCCACCCCCCAGATCTGCCCTTGCTTGCTTTGCTGGTGTGGACACCTTGAAAGGTGGTCAAGAACAGCATAGACAAAGGCAGATTCCCCATGAATGAAGTGGGGAACTGTTCTCAAGGGCACTCTCCTGAACCCAGCTGACCCGTCCTATCTCTTAGTATCAGTGACTCTGGAGGCATCCGAGTAGAGCCATCAAATATCTGTCTCGTTAGACTTGCTAGATGCTTTGCATGCTTTCAGGTCGCCCACAGTTCTTTTGCAGATAGCAGATCAGAGAACTATAGGGTTCGAAGGGACCCCCAAGGGCCATCTAGTCCAACCCAAACATTTGTAGGGCAGGTAATAAAACAAGCTGAAGACTTGTCTGATTACACTGGCTTAGGGGTCCAGTGGGCAAAATTCAGCCTCCCCACTCACCTCTTTGGACCAGGTGCTTTCTGACATGTCTTTTAAAGCCCATTGTGTGGTCAAGCGCTCAGTCCTTTTCCCCCCAAAGGGTCTGCGGTCCAGTCAGAGTCTGCTGGCTGCAGTGTCTCCTAGGGATTCAGATGCAGGCTCTGGTGCCAACAGATCCATGTGGGAAGGAGCGGGTGGTAGATCAGTCTCCAGTCTGAGGCTACTTTTAGAGTAAAAGGTAAAGGGACCCCTGACCATTAGGTCCAGTCATGGATGACTCTGGGGTTGTGGCGCTCATCTCGCTTTATTGGCCGAGGGAGCCAGCATACAGCTTCCGGGTCATGTGGCCAGCATGACTAAGCCACTTCTGGCGAACCAGAGCAGCACACGGAAACGGTGTTTACCTTCCCGCCAGAGCGGTACCTATTTATCTACTTGCACTTGGATGTGCTTTCAAACTGCTAGGTTGGCAGGAGCAGGGACTGAACAACGGGAGCTCACCCGTTTGAACCGCTCACCTTCTGATCGGCAAGCCCTAGGCTCTATGGTTTAACCTACAGCGCCACCTGCGTCCCTTACTTATGGAGTAGCACACTGCATATGAGGCTGGGTAGCTCAGTCGGTAGAGCATGAGACTCTTAATCCCAGGCTCATGGGTTCAAGCCCCATGTTGGATGAAAGTTTCCTGCATTGCAGGGGTTGGACTGGATGACCCTCGTGGCCCCTTCCAGCTGTACAAGTCTGTGATTCTTGGGCCTCATTCACACTGCACACACAAAGCACTGCGGCACCACTTTAAACAGTTGTGGCTTCCTAGTTCTCTGTGAAAAGGGGTTGAATTTTAAACCACATGGGGAATTGTACCTCTGGTACAGCAGCCTTAACCAATTATAGCCCCCAGAATTCTCGGGGGGGGAGCCATGACTTTTTGAAGTGCTGTCATAGTGCTTTAAATATTTGACCCCTTGTTTGGGGCAGTGACACAAGTACCATCTGAGGGGGAAATTGTAAATCCTCGTAGTAGGAATTGCGGGGGACTGAACTGCAAGTGCCAATAAAAGGCCCAGAAGGGGACTTTACTTGATTCATTCTTCTTCTTTTGTTTAAAAAGAAGAAGATAAGTTATCTTCACACTGAGGGCAACGTTTCCACCTTGCTTCCATTGCCGCACGCTTCCCTTGAATTCGACTTGAGTATGCCTGCTGGCTCAGCGGGCCTCAGAGTTCCCTCCCTCAGAGCTCGTAGCAACTTTTGCAAAGCCGCCGCTTAAGCGATTCTGGAAAGGAGCTCTTCCCAGCAGCCACCATCATTCAGAGTGAATTAGGGGGAGTCACTCTTATTGCATGCTTCAGAGCCGTGTGGCTAAATCACAGACACAAAGAGAGCAAACTCTCTCTCGACCGGTGCAGGGAAGGCTGCTCTGCGCTGCCACGGATCCTGTTCCTGTGATTGTGCACAGATTACCAGCCTCCCTACCCCTCCCCGCTACAATATCCCTGAGGGATCGGGTTTCAGTTATTGCTGCGGTTATCAGATGGCAGAAGCAGAGACCGAGAGACTTGTGGAAAGTGTGGGAAATTAGACTGTAGTTCCATTTGCAGAGTATGCGGAAGACAGCCCTGGGTCATTTGACCCTTTCGTTCTCTCCCTGCTCCCCCTTTAAAAATTATGCAAGACACTCTCTTTTACAGTTTAAAGAACTTACAACTTTAGTGTGCTTTCAGTTGCGGATTAAATATATACAGTGGAACCTCGTGTTACGTACCGTCCTCCTTGTGAACTCTGCAGGTTACGAGCTCCGCTAACCTGGAAGTAGATGCCCCTTGTTACGAACTTTGCCCCGGGATGCAAGCGGAAGTCGCGAGGCAGCAGCGGGAGGCACCATTAGCGAAAGCGTGCTTCATGTTACAAGCGGTTTCGGGTTACAAACGGACCTACGGAACAGATTAAGTTCGTAACTGGAGGTACCACTGTACAGTGGTACCTCTGGATGTGAACGGGATCCGTTCCAGAGCCCCTTTCTCATCCTGAAGCAAGCGTAAGATGCGACTGTGCATCTGCACATGTGTGGGTTGCGTTTCACTGCTTCAGCGCATGCGCATGACGTCATTTTGAGCGTCTGCGCATGTGCGAGCAGCAAAACCCGGAAGTAATGCGCTCTGTTACTTCCGGGTCACCCCGGAGCGCAACCCGAAAATATTTAAGCTGAAGCGTATTCTTCCCGAGGTATGACTGTATAAGGAGTAAATCTCTACACAAATCCAGACTGGAGTCCCTAAAATGGTTGGATGGCACCTTTTCTGCATCCTTCTGGCAACTCCTGCAGCCAAGCTGGTGCCAAATGTATTGCTCTGCTTTCCTTTGGGCCACATCAGCGAGGCTGAGAGTGGGCTCTTGTTGTCTGGGCAGCCCAAGACCTCCATACACACCGCCCAGGCTTGCGTCCCAGGGAAATCACTTAGCAGTTTGACTTCACACCCCACCCTAGGCACACGACATTGTCTCTCAGGACAGATGGAGGCCAACAATACATTTGGGGAGGGTGTGTTAATGCAGATGTTACGCATTCTAAGCCTTTGGAGAGCGGTACATGGAATATTTAAAATTAACAACCAAGAATATTAAAGAACTGGAGTGGTTACATTGCCAATTGTGGAATAAGTGGCATTCTGGCTCAGTATACTGTTTTTGGTTCTCTTAACGGTATGTAGCTATTTAAGATTCCATTTACTCTATGCAGCTGCTTAAGAGGGAAGCTTCAGATGCGTGCTTAGAAGAAGCAATCAGAATGTTACCTTCCTCTTAATCTAATTCAGTAGTTCAGTCCCGAGGCAAGCCTGATTTACATTGCAGCCAGACTAGAAATATTCCTTTATCTTAACAAGTCATGTGGCATTTGAAATTCCTTGTGGTAATCGGTCTTAAGGATTTGCTGTAATGTGCGCTGTGCTCCCTGTTTCACAGAGAGGGAGAGAGATAAAAGCTCAGAGACTTCCATTTCCAGAAACTAGGGAGGATTTGCCCTGAGGCTCCCTCTGTATTGTATTAAATGGGTTTAACTGCCATGCCAATCCACAAGCAAGGCTGGGAAGTGCCACTGTGTGGCGACCAGGCGATCTCAGGTGCCCGCTTAGGCATCGCACCGAAGCAGAGGACGTGCGCCATTGAGACAGAGGACACAAGCTTGTATGAATTTGTGTTTTTTTAATAATGATGATGATGATGATGATGCATTTGCTAATTTGTAAGTATAGATTAAGGGATGCGGGTGGCGCTGTGGGTAAAACCTCAGTGCCTAGGACTTGCCGATTGCATGGTCGGCGGTTTGAATCCCCGCGGCGGGGCGAGCTCCCGTTGCTCGGTCCCTGCTCCTGCCAACCTAGCAGTTCAAAAGCACATCAAAGTGCAAGTAGATAAATAGGTACCGCTCCGGCGGGAAGGTAAACGGCGTTTCCGTGCGCTGCGCTGGTGCAGGCTCGCCAGAGCAGCTTCGTCACGCTGGCCACGTGACCCGGAAGTGTCTCCGGACAGCGCTGGCCCTGGCCTCTTAAGTGAGATGGGCGCACAACCCTAGAGTCGGACACGACTGGCCCGTACGGGCAGGGGTACCTTTACCTTTTTACCTTTTACCTTAAGTATAGATTAAAATTCAGAAAATGTGTCTAGAATTTAAATTCCACAAAACACAAGCCAATAGACTCCCCATCCAAATACCTCCCAAATAAATTATTTGCTACCCAGATCAACACAGGAAACTACCTTGTACTGAGTCAAACCATTAGTTCATCTAGTTTCATATTGTAGGCCATGGGTAGGCAAAGTAAGGCCCAATCGCCTTCTGAATTTGGCCCACGGACGGTCCGGGAATCAGCGTGTTTTTACATGAGTAGAATGTGTCCTTTTATTTAAAATGCATCTCTGGGTTATTTGTGGGGCATAGGAATTCATTCTACCCCCAATATATAGATAGATAGATAGATAGATAGATAGATAGATAGATAGATAGATAG
>JAXCMG010000019.1:7978416-8098655 GCA_034642415.1 Podarcis siculus
TAGATAGATAGATAGATAGATAGATAGATAGATAGATAGATAGATAGTTTGGCTCCCCACAAGGTCTGAGGGACAGTGGGCTGGCCCCCTGCTGAAAAAGTTTGCTGACCCCTGTTGTAGGCACTGGCTGACTGTGGTTCACCAGGTTATTGGGCAGGGGACATTCCTACTTAGAGATGCTCTACCTCTGAGTGATGGCTCTTCTCCAGGGCAGTTCCTCTTCACAAACATTACCCTTCAAATCAACTCCCAACTCACTTAATTATCCCCATTAGCCATCACCACCTCTCATATTTTTAATTCTTAATTAACTGGGTACACAAAAGCAGTGGGTTGGGTATTCTACCATGGGCTGAGGTAGCCAGCAGCTGGTTTTGTCTCCTTCTTTATTCTGCAGCCCACTTTCCAAGGGAGAACATGAAACCCTTCCTCTTTGCAATTATTATTATTGTTACTGTTGTCCAAATAATGGTGGTGGTGGTGGCCTAAAGTGGATTTTTGATTCCCCCCACCCCCTGTAGACCAACACGACAACTACTGTACCTAGGATTTTTAGTTTTTACTAGCACCCCATCGTTTGCCAGCTAAGTAAAGGTAAAGGTAAAGGTACCCCTGCCCGTACGGGCCAGTCTTGCCAGACTCTGGGGTTGTGCGCCCATCTCACTCTATAGGCCGGGGGCCAGCGCTGTCCAGAGACACTTCCGGGTCACGTGGCCAGCGTGACATCGCTGCTCTGGCGAGCCAGAGCCGCACACGGAAACGCCGTTTACCTTCCCGCTAGAAAGCGGTCCCTATTTATCTACTTGCACCGGGGGTGCTTTCAAACTGCTAGGTTGGCAGGCGCTGGGACCGAGCAACGGGAGCGCACCCTGCCGCGGGGATTCGAACCGCCAACCTTTCGATCGGCAAGCCCTAGGAGCTGAGGCTTTTACCCACAGCGCCACCCGCGTCCCTTGCCAGCTAAGGACAGTCTCAAAATGGCAGCACAGGGGATCAGAATTACACGCTGCACCCCAAGCTCCATATTCCTAGGTGACCAGTGTATGCAGGAACAAATCCACAGCTGAGCTTGCAGTTCTTGCACCAAACACTAAAAATGCACCAAGAGATCGTCAAAAGCATTCAGTGAGTAGTCCCATTTTATAGGTGAGGTGCACTGAAGTGGAGATAGAATAAATTAACTCAAGGCTAGTTTAGTGGCAGCATTCATAAGTTTGAAACCTTTCATTAACATCTGGGGGATGTCCAAGCCCCCTTGGGATTCCCATTTGGGGGACCCCCCCTTTCTGCGAAGAAAGAACATGCAGCTGGAACCGGTGGCGGAGAGGAGGCTGGGGCTGGCATGAGTCCTGGGGGCATAGCATGCTGCCTGTGGGGGTATGGTGCCCAGCGCAGGGGGGCAGCCGCGATGGCACCCCATTGGGATCGTGCTGCCTGGGGCAGTGCGCTCCCCCCGCACTCCTCTTCCTCCGCCAGTGGCTGGAATACTTGGGAGGCCAATTTGGAGGAGAAAAACAGATAACGGGGAGAGGGTTAAGCTCCTCATCTTTGCTGTTTCTCAGCTCAAAAGCCACCCCAGCCCCACTTAAGCCACCTTTCCTTTAACAAAGAGGCCGACTGGGGGATTGTTACAAACACCTACTGTGTAGGTTAACCCCAGTGTCACAAGGGAGAACAAAAGCAAGCTGTCGGTTGGTTGAACAAGAAGCCCTCCCACTTCATTCGCCCAATCCCCTTCCTTCACAACCGCCTCCCCTTCCACCCAACTAAGTAAAGTGGCAATTCATTTTGAAATTGCCATGCATGATGCATTTCCCACCTACACCTTTTGTTTGGAATATTGCAGGTTTTGTTATTTTAACAGGCCCCCCTCGTTTAAAATGACACCTGTATGTGGCAAGCATCAAACTCGCAAGGGAGAGCACATCTTTTCCGTGGCAACAGAGCTGAGTTGCTATGGTTTTGAGAAGCAGTCTGGAGAATGCATGGCCGCTTCAATATCTCTTGGGAGGAAGCTTTGCAAACGCCTGTCTCTCCCCCCTCACCCCAATATACCCACCCTGCGCACACACAAACACATAATTTATTTTTGTGTTCCTCGCCTGCTCCTTCTATTTAAAAGTCACTATTTTAGGATACCTAAAAGATGGGTATCTCATCTCTTATGTGGCCAGCCAGTCACTGTGCTCTGTAAGAGAGGGCCATTTCTAGCCCAGAATAGCCAGGCTACTGCCCTCCAGGCGCTGGAGGTTTTCTCCCAGTTAGATTGCTGCAGTGTGCTTTATGTGGGGCAGCCCTTGAGGTTGGCCTGGAAGCTGCAGCCAGTGCAGAAAGCAGCAGTTCGTCTGCTCGGTATGGCTACAGTGCTAGACTGCTGCCAGAAGAATTGCCCTGGCTGTCAGCTCGCTAACTGGAAAAGTTGAAAGGGTTGGTCCTGTTGCATAACGCCACCTATCCACCTTGTGAGCGGGATACCAGAAAAGATACCTCACCCCTTATACCAGAGCACACCCCTTGTCCCGAGCACACCCAGCCCAACGAGGAAAAGCCTTTTGTAAGTGTATTTCTTTACAGTGGTACCTCGGGTTACATATGCTTGAGGTTACATACGCTTCAGGTTACAGACTCTGCTAACCCAGAAATAGTGCTTCAGGTTAAGAACTTTGCTTCAGGATGAGAACAGAAATCGTGCTCTGGCGGCGCGGCAGCAGCCGGAGGCCCCACTAGCTAAAGTGGTGCTTCAGGTTAAGAACAGTTTCAGGTTAAGAATGGACCTCCAGAATGAATTAAGTACTTAAACAGAGGTACCACTGTATTGGCAAAGCACCAGCTGCCTAGGTGATCTACCTCTGCTGTCCCACACTCCAATCCAGACATTTGATCCCCCCCCCCAATTTTTTTTTATTCATTTTATAACACAACTAAACAACACAAACAGAAAAGCAAACAATACAAACAAATTCTTGTCTTATCCTTATTTTTTCTAAACATTGTTAGGTGGGCTTCTCCAAGTCCCCCCATCTGATTTTCATTTTACCTCATCTTTAGCAGTTTACATATATCATAATTTTTAACCATTTTTAAAATCACGCTTACTTTTACCATTAAAAATCTTCACATTTTATCACTTACAAATAATACTATTTTAAAATACACTATCTTCTACTTCTAAAAGTATATCCACTTCCAAAGCTATTCTAAGATTTAAATATTAACATATTTTTTCAAATATTCTTTAAACTTCTTCCAATCTTCTTCCACCGTCTCTTCTCTCTGGTCTTGGACCAGTCTTCTCTCTGGTCTTCAGTCCAGACAGTTGAAGCAACAGCGCGACTAGGCCCCTTTCAGCTTACCAAAAACCCCTTGTCTGAGGCGGTCTGCGCAAACTCTCAGCGATTCCAGCTAGTCCCATCGCTTCAAGCCCCACCTTGTGTGTAGAGACCGCGGAGGGGAGGACAGGAGACGTTCTGAAGGCATCACTCTCCCAAGGACCATGGCAGCCTCTTCCGCCACTGAGATTCCCTGCAACTCTTCTCCCACCTCCTTTCTGTCCCGCATGTCTCAGGCTGCCTGGTCTCTTTCCCTTGGGTCCCCACTTCCAGTGCCCCACAACACCTGCCTCATGGGTGGCACAGAACCCCACAAATTGTGGGCCCTCCCCCATGGTTGTCCTTGTGCTCCCCTGCCCGCACATTCTGTCCCCTGCCTGCATGTTCCCCGACCACTTTGGACTCCTGTCCATCCCAGACATCGGTGCCATTTTGATAACATAAGGATCGGCCAGAGCCGGCTCAGTCATTAGGCAAGGTGACGCTGCCGCTTCAGGCAGAAGAAGTCTCATAGGTGGCACACCCACAGGTGTCCCCCCCCTCTTCCAGTGGCAAGAGAAATGCTGGCAATTTTGGGCAAGATTCAGTCCATTTTGGATGTGGCAAAGCAGGACATACCACCCGTGGGATAGGTTTCTTGGAGGGTAAGCTCATTTTTTTATGCATACAAGTGGGAGAAGTGACCCAATGATGCAGCACTGAGTGCTTTGGGCTCAACGTCCCATCTAGCCATGCCTTCTTCCAGGACACTCCATTCCTCCTCCCACCAGTTCAAACTAAGTGTCAGCATTCCATGGCCAGTGAGGATGTTCAGTAGTCAATGAGCAGTTTGTGTGCCCCCCCCCCTTCTACCGGTCATAAATGAGAACTTCTGCAAACCTTCCCCATTCCTGCAAATGCCTCTCTCTTGTTTGTGGCTACATAAAGCAGAACGGGCTAGTCTGCCACCCTCCACTGCTGGACCAAATCTCAGCAGCTCTGCACAACCAGTTGTCTGGGATGATCGGAGCTGCAGTCCCACAACATCCAGAGAGCCACAGGGTAGCTTAGAACAAAAGACAGGCCCCTGGGAGAATGAGCTTGCTATCTGCCTTGTTGGATTCCACTGGGATCCCGGAAGCTTCTGCTCAAAAGGTGGCCATTATCCATCTCCCAGAACCCTCGTGTGGCATATGTAGCTGCCCCCAAAATCTCCAACCTCCCTCCGATTCATGTGGGACTTGCAGTGCTGCAGCATTTGAGCCCTCTAAGGAGCTGGTCCCCACCTTGAGCAGAGACAAAAGGGAACCTCAGGTTGAGTGCATGCAGCTCATCTGCTTTGGGCTCCTCACTTTCATGTTATTTATGACAGATGTGACATTTTCATTTTCCTCCAGGACTATTCCTAATCAGGAGAGAACATTCTGAGATGAGTCATTCCCAGAGTTATACAGTCGATTTCTCTCCCCCCTCCCCACACTTTGCATCATTACCAGAAAC
This sequence comes from Podarcis siculus, assembly GCA_034642415.1. NCBI lineage: Eukaryota > Metazoa > Chordata > Lepidosauria > Squamata > Lacertidae > Podarcis > Podarcis siculus. Next base: position 7,983,225 of record JAXCMG010000019.1, read on the forward strand.
AAAACACCAGAAAACGCATCTGCAACAAGCAGAGAAGAAGGTGGCTTGGCTTGCAGAACAACCTTAATGATCCTCTGGAGGAATCGCATCACTGGCGGAACAGCCGCTTCCCAAAGCCTCTGCTGTACTCAGGAGGCTTTCAGAACACGTAGGCTGCAAAGTGAGCAGGGGAGAAGAATCCAAGGGAAGGGATAAGGAGAGGCAGACCAGAAGCTACTGGCAATGGAGTCTGCTCCATTGGGGAAATGGGGCTCAGTTCCATCCACTTCTGTCTCGATCCCTTCCAATCCTTCTTTTACTTAGGGGGTGGCAGAGGCTGCCTGTTTCCTCTTTAGCCTCAGTATTGCTTTTCCACAGCACAGTGGTACCTCAGGTTAAGCACTTAATTCGTTCTGGAGGTCCGTTCTTAACCTGAAACTGTTCTTGACCTGAAGCACCACTTTAGCTAATGGGGCTTCCCGCTGCCGCCGTGCCGCCGGAGCACGATTTCTGTTCTCATCCTGAAGCAAAGTTCTTAACCTGAAGCACTATTTCTGGGTTAGCAGAGTCTGTAACCTGAAGCGTATGTAACCCGAGGTACCACTGTAAAGAAAGACACTTACAAAAGGCTTTTCCTCGTTGGGCTGGGTGAGCTCGGGACAGACGCCCGTCTTTCAAAACAGTCCCTCATAACAGCTGCTGGGATTGCTTGTAACACAGCAATAGCAAAAGCCCAGGGAGAAAACAATAAGTCTCCAACCTGGTGTCAGCAAAGTTGCCAGGCGGGTTTTGCTGGGGAGAGTCAGTGCTGAGCTAAATGGACCAGCGGCTTGTCTCGGTATGGCGCAGCCTTTCCTTGTGGCATTTTGACATATCTTAGTGTGTTTGGGACTGGGGTGACCAGGTGTGGACTTACAGTAGTAATAATAATGTTTATTTCAGGGGGAGAGTCATATTGGGGGAAGCCTTTCAAAGATGAGTTCAAGCCCAACCTGTCCCACACAGGACGGGGCGTCCTCAGCATGGCTAATACCGGACCCAACAATAACAAGTCCCAGTTGTGAGTAGTCGCTTGGCTCTCCTCTATCTCAAACCCATTTAAGGAGCATGCGGAATTCTGTGAAAAGCTTGGGGCTGGTTCTAACAGTTTCACCCTTCACAGCCTCTCTTAGCTGTTTTTAAGGCTTACGCGATCCTGTTACTGCTTTTAATCCTCTTGTTTGCCCTTTGCACTATTCTGATTTTTCTGCAAGCAACCCAGAAGGCTGTTAATGGAAAGGTAGAATCCTTGTGGGGAATATGTCATTTTCCTGTGTGTTGTTGGACTACAACTCCCATCATCCACGGCCCATTAACCACACTGCCTGGGGCTGATGGGAGTTGTAGTCCAACAGGATGAGGAACCCCTCCCCTTATTTTTTGCCTTTTGGCTTCTGTCTTTGAAATTCTCCAGGGTGTGTGTGTGTGTGTGTGTGTGTGTGTATATATATATATATGTATATATATATGCAGGTTTTGGTGTCCTCGGGTGTCTTCCCGTGTAAAAGTTGGGGTGTCTAGGCGACGTTTCGACGAGGTCTCACTCGTCATCTTCAGGCTGGTGCTTTCGGCTTCTTGTTACTGGAACAGAGCAGGATCTCAGTGTTTGAGTTCCTATAAATACTGTTGAGGAGGTGTGGTGTATAGCCTCCAATGTTCTGGGCAGAGAGGAAGTTCCCAGGCTAGTGTGCCTTTTCTTCTTTTGTTCCTTAATTGCTTGAGGGATATCTTGAGTGATTTCTTGAGTGATATCCTGAGTACCACTTAGGTGGGTCATTAGGTGTGGATTAGTTGCTAAAGCTTTTGTGTCTTGACCTCTTGAACTTTGTGAAGAGTTTTTCTGAGAAGATGGCTGTACTGCTTTGTTGTGCTCTGGCTTGGCTTCGTGTATAGGGGCGAGCTGTGGTTTTGTGGCCTGTGCCAGCCAGATCTGTGTAGGGATTGCAGGGGGGGTGCAGCATCCGGAGGTGCCATCGTGGTTTGGCTACTGGATGGTGTCTGTAATTTATCTGTGGAGAGGGTCTGGGTTTGGGTCTGGTGTGGTTGATTGGTGAAGGCTTTAGCAACTAATCCACACCTAATGACCCACCTAAGTGGTACTCAGGATATCACTCAAGAAATCACTCAAGATATCCCTCAAGCAATTAAGGAACAAAAGAAGAAAAGGCACACTAGCCTGGGAACTTCCTCTCTGCCCAGAACATTGGAGGCTATACACCACACCTCCTCAACAGTATTTATAGGAACTCAAACACTGAGATCCTGCTCTGTTCCAGTAACAAGAAGCCGAAAGCACCAGCCTGAAGATGACGAGTGAGACCTCGTCGAAACGTCGCCTAGACACCCCAACTTTTACACGGGAAGACACCCGAGGACACCAAAACCTGCATTCCTGTACCCGTGAAAATCTACGAAAGCATGTATATATATATATATATATATGTGTGTGTGTGTGTGTGTGTGTGTGTGTGTGTGTGTGTGTGAGTGAATGAATTTTATTATTACGGTCATAGACCAGTTCCGGCTCACTTACAATATCAGGAAAATCATAAAACAAAACAGGAATACATTGAATTGAAATTGGATATAACAGAGACAATACAGATATAGCGGCAGTTAAAATATATATATTAAATCTTGATCACTAAAATACAACCTAAAATTGTCATTTAAAACCTTAATCATTTTGGTAGTACAGCTTGTTCCCTAAATTTTATGGCAGTCGCACAGAATTTGGCCACCCTTAGCGTGATCTCTAGATCCTTGTCCTCTACCAGGAGTTTTAGACATTGAAGTTCAGACCCATTTGGAGATTTTTGTATAACAGAAGTGATAAATACTGAGCATATATCCCCGCAGAAACGGCAGCATAACCAGACATGAGAGTATATATATATGAAATATTGATGTGTTCTGTGGCAAGTTTGTAAGGTCTGTCTGTTTTCCCCTCTCTCCAGCTTCATCACATTCCGATCCTGCGCATACCTGGACAGGAAGCACACAGTGTTTGGAAGGTAAAAGAAACAAGTTTATTTCAACATACACCATTTTTCCTATGTACTTGGGCAGCAGATAAATACCGTATTTTTCGCCCTATAGGACGCACTTTCCCCCCTCCAAAAATGAAGGGGAAATGTGTGTGCATCCTATGGGGCGAATGCAGGCTTTCGCTGAAGCCTGGAGAGTGAGAGGGGTCGGAGCGCACAGACCCCTCTCACTCTCCAGGCTTCAGGAAGCTATCCGCAAGCCTTGGGAGCCCGCGGGAGTTCCCGCCGGGCTCCCAAGGCTTGCGGACAACAGCCTGCAGCCCGAAACCCGGGGAGCGCAGCGGAGCGCGCCCTGGGCTTCGGGCAGATATCCGCAAGCCTGGGGAGACCGCCGGGAGTTCCTGCCGGGCTCCCAAGGCTTGCGGATAGCAGCCTGTTCTGGGGGCTGGGGTCAGGGGAAGCTCGGGCTTCCCCCGCCCGAGTCCTGCGTTTGGGGGGTAAATAATTTTTTTTCCTTTATCCCCCCCCCCCCAAAAAAACCTAGGTGCTCCCTATGGGCCGGTGCGCCCTATGGGGCGAAAAATACGGTAGCTGGTGTAGTTAGAGTGGTTAGGACTGGGGAGACCTGCGTTTGATCTCCAGCTTTGCCACAATAGCTCCAGTGGAGAGCCTTGGGCTCGTTCCCTGCCTTTCAGTCTAGCCCGCCTTGCAAGAGGGTTGTGAGCATAAAAGGGCATCAACCCACATATGCTCCTTGGGTCAGGGCTTGCCAAACTTCTGCATTCATTGACCCCCTGAGGAGCTTACAAAGTCATCTTTGAACCCAGCCCCAATTCTGAAGAACATAACAAATGTTCTTTGAAACAAACAACAACAATAAAGAAATAAAATTAATAATGATGGTGGTGATGAATTTTGTCCATTGCTTTTTTTGCCATGGCAACTCAAAGTGACTTGCAATATTTTAAACCAAAAACCAGACACATATATGCATTAAAATTAGCACAAAAAAGCAAATAGTAGCTGAATACTCTTTTTTTCAAAAGCAGTGAAGCAGCATTTTCTGAGAATACTGCTGTATCCCACACTGATTAAATGCAAAGGTTTCCCATCAGCAAGGAAGGGGCACTCTGTATATGCCCATGTACTCTATTTCTGCAGCTTGTAGTTCCTAATTAGTTTTTTTCACGCTGTTCCTTGTAAACCTGTTTTCCAGCTCCAGGGCCTTTCTGACCCCATTTTGACCCCTAGGTCTTCATTCAGCCCCTGCATACAGGGGCGGGGGGAGGGGGGTCAGTACTCTTAGAAAAAGGATGCTATTCAGATGCAGTGGGAATGAACAGATACATGGGCCCTGGCATCCCACCCAGCTGAGTTCAAGTGAAAATCTTGAAAAATGGTTTCCATTCTGATGGTTGCTGGCCACAAGCAGTATCTCCTCTTTGTGCATCAATTGATTTTTCCACTTCTATATTAAAGTGCTTTTATTTGGCACGCTGATTGGACCTTTGCATTTTGATAAGCCTGGCATAATATTTCAGACGGCGAGGCAGCACTACCGTTTGCTTGAATAAAACAGGCCAATGAATCAGCAGGTGCTGGCTTCAGATTTTGGGGAAAGGGAGACTTGAGCAAGAGTCCTTGCGGTTTTTATTTATATGCCACGTTTTCTGAAAACGCATCCCTCGCTCAAAGCGGTTCCCATGGAAAACAAAACAGCACCAGTCTAAATGATGTCGCGTTTGTTTATTTATTTATTGCATTTATACCCCATTTTTTCAACAAAGAGCTCAAGGTGACATGCAAGCTTCTCTTGCACACAGTATCACACAATATTTATTTTACACACACGCCCCCAATGGTCCTGCTATCTAACAACAAGAGGGAACATACCTCACTACCAGGAAAAATATATAACGTGGCCACATCACACTCACTTTCAAATCACAAAAATCACTTATGAGGTACCTGCACTTTTTGCCCCATAACTTACTTCCTAGAAGGACTAGAGACTTGTTTTGTTTTGTTTTTAATGAAAGCTTGGAGTGTGCTATTCCTGCCTAGGGCCACAAGTGAGAGGCTTTACATGTGTCATGGTGCCCATGGGCACCAGGTTGGCAGTCCCTGGGGAAGACGGTACTGAAATAGACAGACCAGTGTGTCTTAATGCAGTACAGGGCAGCTTCCGAAGTTCCCAGAATGCTTTGTTTGTTTGTTTGTTGCATTTACAGTGGTAGCTCGGGTTAAGTACTTAATTCGTTCTGGAGGTCCATACTTAACCTGAAACTGTTCTTAACCTGAAGTACCACTTTAGCTAATGGGGCCTCCTGCTGCTGCTGCGCCGCTGGAGCACAATTTCTGTTCTCATCCTGAAGCAAAACTCTTAACCTGAAGCACTATTTCTGGGTTAGTGGAGTCTGTAATCTGAAGCGTATGTAACCCGAGGTACCACTATATATGCTGCCTGTTCATCCAAGGAGCTTAAAGTGCCATACGTGGTTCCCCTCCTCCTTTGAGCCCCACAACAACCTGTGAGGTAGGTCAGGTTGAGAGACCATGCCTGGTCCAAGTTCGCCCAGTGATTTTCATGGGCATGTAAACCAGGGATGGGTCAATGGTGGCCCTGCAGACATAGCTGGACTACAACTCCCATCATCCTGGGCCACTAGCCATGCTGGTTGAGGCTGATGGGTCATTGCGTAACGAATGCAGTGCATTATGTATTTTGCTGCACGCACTGGAAATCTGCAAACGAATCTTTTGAGTTCTAGGCAGCCCTAATATCAACCTTCAGAATTTGGCTCCTCCAGCTATAAAGGGTGCCATGCTTCCGATCAACATCTTAAAATACTTTCCCCTTCGGTAAACACAGATTTGCCAAGCGGACATGTAGATTTTTCTTGCTCAGGCAAGTCCCCTTCCCCCCTTCCTTCTGCTCCGTGTTTTCGTTTCTCTCCCTAAAGCATTCCAGAGACTTTATTTATTTTATTTTGCATTGTCTCCTGAGCAGGAAACTGTGTTTTGCCTTGGGCCCTGGCCAGCACAATATGGCAAGCTGCTTAATTGATGTAATTTAGGAGCAAGAGAGAAAAACACACAAGTGGAAGGAAAAACGTCTCAGGCACAGATGTCAGCGGAGCAGACGAAGGTCTCTCCCTGAATGTAGGGATAAGCGTAGAGACTTTGGTGCCTTGACAAGGCCTGACCTTAGTGGTGCATTTCCTTTTGGCAGCTGTACAAATAGCAGCATTCAGAATTGGTAATTAGTAATAATATGAATCATTACAGTGGTACCTCGGGTTACAAACGCTTCAGGTTACATACGCTTCAGGTTACAGACTCCGCTAACCCAGAAATAGTGCTTCAGGTTAAGAACTTTGCTTCAGGATGAGAACAGAAATCGTGCTCCGGTGGCGTGGCAGCAGCAGGAGGCCCCATTAGCTAAAGTGGTGCTTCAGGTTAAGAACAGTTTCAGGTTAAGAACGGACCTCCGGAACAAATTAAGTACTTAACCCGAGGTACCACTGTATTAATAATATTATTAATATCATTGAATATGAATAACATGTGGTGGAGTGGTTTGAGTGTCATACCAGGTCCCAGGTGACCAGGCTTCAAGTCCAAACTCAACCATGTGTTTCTGAAGAGTGGGGTTTGAGAGAGGGGTTGCTTGTTTTGGGTCCTAAAAAGGGTTCCCCCCCTTCCCCCTTTTTTTTCGAGGCAGCCAGCATGTGATATTCTGGATTTTTTTGATTATTTTTTGATTATTGTCCTCTGGAAGCCACCCAGAGTGGCTGGGGAATCCCAGCCAGATGGGCAGGGTACAAATAAATTATTATTATTATTATTATTATTATTATTATTATTATTATTATTATTAGGATTATTTTTGGATTATTAAAGCCCAATTAAAATAAAGATCCCCAATAAGAAAGCTTGAGTTTATTTGTGAGAGAAGGCTTCAGGACTTAAATCGGGGGCAATTAAAAATGTAGAGCACATCTGTTGGATGAGCTTTGTGTCTTCAGCGTCGTGTAAAGGCTTCTTCTGTTGCTGTCAGCCTGAAGCGTCGTCATAAAAAGGAGCTGCTGCTGCTGTGAACTTTCCAAAGCATATAGAAACCATTTGTGAAACAGCTTGGTGGAAACACCCCTAAGTCTTCTCCCTAGCCTGGTCAAGAAGAGATTAGGACCCTATCCACTGATCTTTGTGTTTTCATGCTGCCTTGCAGAGGACTAAACCATGTATCAGTCAAACAGAAACTTGAGCAGGATTATTTCCTTCCTCTGGGTAGCCAAAGTTTGCGGTAGTTGCTGCTCCCTGGGGGTATTTTTTTATAAATTTTATTTAGAGCGCCTTTGTGTCACTTTTCCAGTGTTCAAATCCTCTTCCAGATAGCGACTAAAATACATGCAACATAATGAAAATCTAAAATAATGGAAAAGCGAAAGTAGTCGTGTCGGCCTACAACAAAAAATAACAAAGTCCACGTTAAGGTGATAGCTCCCCCCCTTTTTAATTTTTAATAATTTTTATTAAGTACAAATTAACCAAGAAAAAAAATTGGAGAATACTTTGCCTCTTTTCATATTTACAGTTATTTATACCCCTATAAAATACTATTCACAATAAAGGAGTGAAATGAAAGATAAGATACCAGAAAAAAAGAACAAAGAAAAAATAAAGACGTAAAAGAAAAGGATCATAAGTGAAAAATTTTAAAAGTAGATGATAGCTTTATGAAGGTGACCGAAATGTCGCAAATGCTTTTGGAACGATACGTTCCGCCCCCCTCTTTCTCCCCACTTTGTTTTATCCCTCCACTCAGATTGTCTATTTTTCTTTTACAGAGTGGTTGGTGGCTTTGAGACGCTGACAGCAATGGAGAACGTGGAGAGTGATCCCAAAACGGACCGTCCAAAGGTAGCGTCACCTGCAGCAACAGGTTACTCGCCTGAACTTTGTGACTTCATTGTCCTCCGCCACTCCTGCGCTTGAGCACGCTTTAAGCCCAAAGTTCAGGAGCGGTGGCACTGATCCATGGGGCGCACCATATACTTAACCCACCTTCTCATCTCCTTTTGTCCCCAGGAAGAAATAAAAATCACGTCGACGACTGTTTTCGTTGATCCATACGAAGAAGCAGATGCTCAGGTGATGATGGAAACTTGGACATATAAGCAGGCTAGCACAGAGGGCCACTCAAGCAGGAAATTAATTTAATACCTCCCTAGGCAGCCCTTAGTTCTGTGTGCGTGTGTTTGGTTGTGTCTGTGCTTTTGAATTTGAAGAAAACCTGACTTAATCGGATTTTATTTATTTACAACATTTGGGCGTGACATGCCCTTTAGACAAGATTGTTTTACAGTTTACTTGCTTTCTGATTACGTTTCTCTCTTACCTGCCTCCCCCCCCCCCATAAGCTCAAGGTGGCGTACATAGTTCTGCCCCCTCTGTTCCATTTTATCCTCCTAAAAAGTGCAGGCGTTCCCATCTTTTGACTATTTTAGTTGTTGATTTTCTGCATTTATATCCTACCTTCTTCTGCGGGAAGCTCAAGGCGTGGTTCTCCCACTCCTCATTTAATTCCCCCGCAGCAAACCCTGTGAAGGGGGTCAAGATGAGAGGCAGTGACTGGCCACAGGCCACTCAAGTGAGCTTCATGGCTGAGTGGGAGGATTTGAACCCTGCACTCCCAGGTCCTAGTCCAGCATGCTCACTGCTTCGCCACGCTGGCTCTTGATATCTAGATAGATGGCCCTCTGGTCTGTTTGATATCGTGCCTTTCGGGACCTTACCTGCTCTTGTGTCTTTTTCCCCCTCCTTCTTCAAAGGTTGCCAAAGAGAGAGAGAAGGCCCAGCAAGAGGAGGAGGCAGCCAAGGAGAAGACCAAAGTCGTCGTCCCAAAAAAGGAGCAGCACATTCCGAAGACGTACCGGGAGGGTGTTGGGAAGTACATCAACATAGCTGCGGCGTGAGTTGTGCGACTGAACTTGAGAAGTGAAACTGCTCCACGTCTTTGTTATGTAGGCAAGATCAGACTGTTTGCCTTTTGGCCCCCAGTATTGTCAACTCTAGAGGGACACGGGTGGCACTGTGGGTTAAACCACAGAGCCTAGGACTTGCCGATCAGAAGGTCGGCGGTTCGAATCCCTGCGACGGGGTGAGCTCCCGTTGCTCTGTCCCTGCTCCTGCCAACCTAGCAGTTCAAAAGCACGTCAAAGTGCAAGTAGATAAATAGGTACCGCTCCAGTGGGAAGGTAAACAGCGTTTCCGTGCGCTGCTCTGGTTCGCCAGAAGTGGCTTAGTCATGCTGGCCACATGACCCGGAAGCTGTACGCTGGCTCCCTCGGCCAATAAAGCGAGATGAGTGGCACAACCCCAGAGTCAGTCACGACTGGACCTAATGGTCAGGGGTCCCTTTACCTTTACCTTATTGTCAACTCTGACTGGCAGCACACTCTCCAGGACATCAGGGAGGGTGTCATGTGCAACCTTCAAAAGCTGAAGGTGTTGGAGATGGGAATGTTTTCAGGAGGCGGTGGGTGGGGACAAGAGTAATTATTATTATTATTATTATTATTATTATTATTATTATTATTAGATTTATATCAGTAGTGTTTGAGTAAAACAGTGAAAGTGAGTACCTGTCAGGCTTCAGGGACTTGGCTCCCCCCCCCCCCATCAGTAGATAAGCAGAACAAAGCGATAGGAGTCTCTTACCAATGAGAAAGTTTACTGAGCACAGCAAGAGAACAGAGAATCCATTGCTAGGATGAAGGTGCTCCCAATTAAGGGTTTCACCCACATCCCCCCTAGTCACCCCCGTCACTTCTGCATCTTGCAACCTGATCTCAAAAGCACTGTGCTTTTTCTGAGCTGCCACCTTATCTGCTCTCCTTGACCTTGGGCTGTGCGGATGGACGCTTTCCAGCAAAAGTGAATCTGCTAACTCTCTCTCTCTCTCAGTTCTTCTCCTAGCTCAGGGGTCAGCAACCTTTTTTAGCCATGGGCCGGTTCAATGTCCCTCAGACCATTTGGTGGGCTGGACTATATTTTGAAGGGAAAAAATGAATGAATTCCTATGCCCCACAAATAACCCAGAGATGCATTTTAAATAAAAGGACACATTCTACTTATGTAGAATTCCTGGACCGTCTGCGGGCCGGATTGAAAAGGCGATTGGGCCGCATACGGCCCACAGGCCTTAGGTTGCCTACCCATGTCCTAAGCTGTTCACTACCCAGTTCTTCTGTCTTCTGAACTATGTCCCTCTGCATTCCACTGTTCCAAATCTGTACTTTCCCACTGCTCCTGGGAAGATTCAGGATCCTGTTCAGGAGCAGGTGGAGGCTCCCACCGTTCCTCCTCATTGCCGCCCTCCTCAGCACAGTCCCTGACATCAGCAGGTTATTTTCTCTCTCAAGCACACAAAATAAGAACATTTCCTGTCTCATATCACAAGTTTTACTACTACTAATAATAATAAATTTTATTTATACCCTGCCCTCCCCAGCCAAGGCCAGGCTCAGGGCAACTAACAAGCAATAATAAAAACAAGTTGAATGATTACAACTTAAAAACAACATTAAAATACAACATTAAAATGCAGCCTCATCACAGGAGGAGAAAGGAGAAAGAAAGAGGGGGAGGGAATCAAATCGACTCCAAGCCAAAGGCCAGGCGGAAAAACTCTGTCTTACAGGCCCTGCGGAAAGAAATCAGATCCTGCAGGGCCCTGGTCTCATGAGACAGAGCGTTCCACCAGACCGGAGCCAGTGTTGAAAAAGCCCTGGCTCTGGTTGAGGCTAATCTGACTTCCTTAGGGCCCGGGACCTCTAGGGTGTTGCTATTTATGGACTTTAAGGTCCTCCGTGGGGCGTACCGGGAGAGGCGGTCCCGTAGGTACAAGGGTCCGAGGAACATACTTTTAAAAGAAAGCAAGCTGGGAATCTAGGACTTACGGTTCCTCCATCGCTGTAGATGCCCATCTCTGGATGGAAGGAGGCGAATGGCAGCTGAGTGGAGCTGAAGGGCTGGGCCTCCCTGTCTCCCCTTTCCCTCATGATAGTGTTGGCTCAAGGGTTCATCCCAGTAAATCACTACAAAGTATTAAAATGCCTGGAACGCTTGGGGAGGTTTGCAGAGGAGAGCCCATTTTCACCAAAGTTCCTCCCGCCTCTTTCTCCTTCCCTTAAAAAATAAAAAGCGATGAGAGAGGGGGGAAACTTGAGCGAGTGAACGAGAGAGAATTGATGGCAGTTACCCTGATGTGATCCACTTTAGATTAGACTAGGGCCCACCAGTTGAAGACAAACAGCCTGAGGTGAAGGTGTGATGTTTCGCTGACCGGTGTTGCTTCTTGCCTCTGACACGAAGCCATGCCAGGAGCCCATTGAGTTTAAAATTGCTTTTTCTCCTCCAGTCTTGGTTTGCCATGAAGATGCGGAGGGAAAATAATTGATGCCTGTTCGCAGGGAGTCTGGCTCCTCTGGCGTTCTTCTCTTTCACTCCTCTCTTCCAGTCTTAAGTTCCGTTTTTTAAAAGGGAAGAGTGTAGCTTGACGCGAGGATCATTCGGAGTCCATGGACTCCTTTGAGCACTTAGTCATTAGACGACTGTGAGTGTGAGCAGGAGATGGTGGCAGCCTCAGGAGGAGTCAGGAATAGCAGGGGTGGGTGGTGGTGGGAGCTGAAGGGTTTAGCTGCTGCCTTTCCTAGGAAAGCCAGCCTTGCACACAGATCAAAAGTTCCTAAGCACCGAAAAGATTACGATACCCCATTTGTAATTCAAAATGAACCCAGCGAGAAACGGAAAGACAACTTTTTGCTTTTTTGAAATGACACGAGACTTGACGCTTGTGCCAAAATGCATATGCATTCTTGTTATACACAACCCATGGTGGGATCTGATTTCAAGGTGCTGGTTTTAACCTTTAAAGCCCTATACGGCCTAGGACCCTCGTACCCACGGGACGGCCTCTCCTGGTATGTCCCACGGAGGACCTTACAGTCTTCAAATAAAAACATCTTGGAGGTCCTGGGCCACAGGGAGGTTAGGCTGGCCTCAACAAGAGCCAGGGCTTTTTCAGCCCTGGTGGAACCCTCTGTCACAAGAGACTAGGGCCCTGCGGGACTTAACATCTTTCTGCAGGGCCTGCAAGACGGAGCTGTTCCACCAGACCTTTGGCCAGGGCACAGCCTGACCTCCTCCTTCGGCAATCCTCACAGAACTCTAGCCCAATGATTGCCATTAATGTGATTCAGGATTGACTTTAGAATGAACTGATTTTAGAATGTATTTTAATTAATTGATTGTGATTTTATGTAAACTGTGTTACTTTTACTGTTGTTAGCCGCTCTGAGCCCGGCTTCGGCTGGGGAGGGCAGGATATAAATAAAATTTTATTATTTTATTATTTTTTATTATTATTCATAGAATAGTTTGTAGACTAGGAAGGGTCCCTGAGGGTCATCTAGTCCAACCCCTGCAATGCAGGAATATTTTGCCCATGTGGTGGGGCTCAAACCCATGACCCCGAGATTAAGAGTCTTGTGCTGTACCGATTTCCTCACGGTCTTTAAATCTACGTTAGTAGGATGGCCCCCCTGGTTTCCTTTTTGGTTTGGTTTCGGTGGAGATAAAGGTAAAGGGACCCCTGACCATTAGGTCCAGTCGTGGACGACTCTGGGGTTGCGGCGCTCATCTCGCTTTATTGGCCGAGGGAGCTGGCATACAGCTTCCGGGTCATGTGACCAGCATGACTAAGCCGCTTCTGGCGAACCAGAGCAGTGTACGGAAACGCCGTTTACCTTCCTGCCGGAGTGGTACCTATTTATCTACTTGCACTTTGACGTGCTTTCGAACTGCTAGGTTGGCAGGAGCACGGACCGAGCAACGGGAGCTCACCCCATTGCGGGGATTTGAACCGCCAACCTTCTGATCAGCAAGTCCTAGGCTCTGTGGTTTAACCCACAGTGCCACCCACGTCCCTTCGGTGGGGATACATAATGATAAAAAGAGAACAGGGGAAAATGGGGAAAGACGGCGCAATGGAGTATAAGGAAGTCTAACAAACTTCTGGTTTTCCCCATGATATCCACATTGGTGCTTTTTTTAAAAAAAATATACTAAATCCTTTCAAAAACTTCTCAATTTGTGTGTGTTCCTGCTTCGCTGGTGCCCTAAGAATCTACTTAGTCTGCCCATTGGGTAACCCAGCACTGCTTGCTCCCTGAGCAAATGTACTAAGAGCAGGACGGAGTGTGAGACGAGAGCAGCCTCAGCTTTGCAATACATTGGGGCTCCCAAGGCCAGCTGGTGTTCCTTGGCGGGGGGTCTTGGCCAGCTCAAGGCCAACACCCACCTGGACTTGCTAGCCACACTGAGGTCCAGCTCTGAGGGCCTTCTGGCGGTTCCCTCACTGCAAGAATTAAAGTTACAGAAAACCAGGCAGAGGGCCTTCGCAGGAGTCGCGTCCCTGTGGAATACCCTCCCATCAGATGTCAAGGAGATAAATGACTGTACAACTTGTAGAAGGCAACTGAAGGCAGCCCTGTATCAGGAAGTTTTCAATATTGGATGCTTTTATATTTGTTGGAAGCCTCCCAGAGCGGCTGAAGCAACCCAGTCAGATGGGTACAAATAATAAAAATTTTATTGTTACTATTAGTCGAAAAGCAGGATATAAATCTATGAAATGAATAATTTTAAAAAAGCAAACAGTACCTCAGGTTCTTCATGTTTTTGAGCAAGAGAAGAGGTCAGTACTCTGCTGTTGAGCAGATGGCAATGGGGACTGAGACTCAGGGTTAGACCCCAAGCTTTCCGTGTTGAAGGTGGCAGGTTCAATCCCCAGCATCTCGCTACAAAATGAATCTCAGGTGGACTTTTTGTGGGAGACTCCAGAGAGTGTGCTGCTGATCGGAGTAGACCAGCATTTGCCAACTTGGTGCCCTCCAGATGTTTTAGGCTTCAACTCCCATCAGCCACACAGCACAACTGCTGTGGCTGATGGGAGTTGTAGTCCAAAACATCTGGAGGACTCGCAAGTGTTCAGATGCTCCACCAGACAGTATGAAACTGGGTGAACAAGTCATCTTACTATACAGAAGCTTTATGTGTTCATAGGAAAGCCACACCCACCCCGTGGTTTCATTGGGGAGGCCCAGATTCACACACCCTATTCAGTAACACAACAGTACCGAGTGACCAGTCATCCTTTTTCAGCTTAACCTGCTTCACAAGATGGTTGTGAGGATCAAGAGGAGGGAGGGGTGCTGCTCTTTGGATTGATGGGTGGGGCAGAAGATGTAAATAAAAAGGGCTGCCCTCCATCCTGGTTGCATGCACTCAGAAGGAAGTCCGGTTGAACTCATTGGGGTTCATTTCCCCAGGGTTAGGCTCCCAGCCTGAGCCCTGACCAGTGTGGTTTCCGTTCCAGGAAGCGAGTGGCTGAAGATGATGGGCCGTCCACCAGCACAGCTGCAAAGAAAGAGAAGAAGAGCACAGGCTTTGGGGACTTCAGCTCCTGGTAGGGACCAAAAACCCAACCAAGCCTGGACTCTGGACAGAGAAATCCCAAGTTGTACATCTCTCCTGCAGCAGGCAAAGGAACCCAAACCCAACCAGTTCAAGACAATTTCCTAACATGGTTTAAGTCAGATTTCTTTGGCCTTTCTCTCTCTCTCGAGCCCTTCTCAGGAAGAACCGCTTTGCTTTTTCCGTGAGCTGCTGTGCTCCCTAATTCAAGGAGAACTCTTAATGCTTTGTTGCTCAGTAGATTTATCAGCAGAACACGAGAGGATGCTAAAAACAGATGAATGAGTGAGGTTCTATTCCCGGCTTAAATGGGTAATTGCCAGATTTCAGAGGAGGCGGCGAGAGCATTAGAGCTGTACCCTTGTTGCAGGAGACACATAACCCTTTACGCCTTCCCAGTTTTAATTTGTAAACACCGCCTGAGCATCCACCCTCCATTTCACACCTCCTACTGCACTGTATGAGAGCAGCCTTACTGCTGCTTAGAAGCATCCACCCCTTCTCTCTGTGGGCTCTGGGATCATAACAGAGCTGCAGCTGTCCAGTGTGCTCTCTCTTAGGAATAAAGGTCCGAGCTCCCAGGTTTGACGGAGGGATCTGCATCAGTTCGGTTCAGAACTTCTGCTTGCAGGCACAAATCGAAGCTCCACTGTCCCCCCTCATTTTTTATGTGCAGCATGAAGAGGTTGCAGCCCAGTTAGGACACAGATAGAAAAATGGCCTCTCACTTTAAGAAGCAGAGGGACCAGACTGGAGGGTTTGCCTACTCGTTTGCCTACCCTTTTTATCATTTGCAAATTCCCTCCAAGTGCTTTTGACCCATTGGGGTGACCCTTAGGAGGAGAATCAGCTAGAAGATGCCATTTGGAGAGGAATCTGTCAGCAAGGAGCAGTTTGAGCCTTCTCTCTGCTTGAAGCTAGCCCCTCCTAAACCTACTATCCCCATTAACAAAAATGGCCGCCCGGCAGTCACCGTGTGCATTTCTGTGCAATGCGCATTCTGCCCTTTCTGCTAAATATGGGCAGAGTTGTGTTGGAGCCCCACATTGCTTAGAAGCATTGGCTGAGTGAATGCCAAATGCCAGTTTATAGTCCAATGGAGACAAGTTTGCTCATGTATATATGTATTTCTATTTTCATATAATTCAAAAAATTATATTTATAGGTAAAGAAAAGAAGTATCCCCACCACCACCGGTACAGATATGTGCAACTTTTCTAGCTGTCTGGATTGCAGGAAATCAATCAAAAGGGCTCGCTGTTAGCAGGAAGTTGTAATAAAAGAAAGACGCTAGCTAGACTGTCATTCATTAAGTTTGTTTTTACTCATTGGCTGTGTTCACATGTAACAGTAAACCGTAGTCAGTAATAAACCATGGCTTACTCTGAACAAGCAGTGTGCTGCTTAGTCGCTTCCTCTCTGTTCTGCCTTGTCCCCTCTGGGAGAAACAAACGATGAGTGCTGATTCTAACATAATACTGAATCAAGCTTTGTGGTTCGTTTCTCCCCCAGACTGGCAGGGTGGAGCAAAAGAAGTGAACTGTTTTTTTGGGCACCAGAAGTTGCTAATGATGGGTTACTGTTATGTGCTACCTGGGCCGGTATCCAAAAGCAGTGAAACCACCTCTTGGCGAAAGTTGCCCAAATAAAGTGGCCAGTCCTCCACTTCCGATGTACAGACCACACCCTCCCTGGGAGCCTGCCTAGAATGTTTAAATGATCTTTGCAGACTGAGCAACAGGGATTGCTGCTAATAGACTGGCTCCGAATTCCATCCACCCACAGACCATCATAATAGCAGCACCCTGGCCAGACACATTGGAGTATTTACTTCTACTGCTTGGACTGATCAATTGACATCCCTTGGCAAGAAGTGAGGACCTCTTGCTTGAGAAAATAACAGTACCACCTTGTTTATGAAGAAAGAAAACATCAAGTCCCCTTGACACAAAATTGTAGCAGGACAATTTCTGTGATACGTTGTTTTTTCCCCCCATTAAAGATTTAAGTTTTCATTTGCTTCCTGCTTTCCCGTTCAGTTTTTCCGGGACCCTGCCAAAACTCTTTTGTTTGGCTTGCCAGGAAATGAGTCACCTATATTTTCTAAGATTCTTCCTGGAGCCTTGATTTCTTTTGAGGAAATGGTTTGCAGCTCTATAAGGAATTCAGCCTTGTTTGAAAAGATGAACATGGAGCCTTCAGTTTATTTGCTGTGTGTGTGTTTAAAGC
Source organism: Podarcis siculus (assembly GCA_034642415.1). Lineage (NCBI taxonomy): Eukaryota > Metazoa > Chordata > Lepidosauria > Squamata > Lacertidae > Podarcis > Podarcis siculus. The sequence goes on from JAXCMG010000019.1 coordinate 8,000,000, forward strand.
AGAGACAAGAAGTGTCAACAGCTGGCCTTCTGGGCGGCTGGTGTGAGAAGCCTAGTGCACCAGAAAAGTCCACTGCCTTTGGTCCAAGCTTGTTGCTACTGCTGTTTACTTAAAAGCTATCTTCTTCTTTAGTGATCACTCGTAGCCAAGTAAGATTGTCTTCCATGAACACGGTTTTAACAGTGAAACCGTGAGGGACTGTGGAGGCCATTTCTGGATCCACACATCCTTCCACAGTGGGGACATAGGTTTCCGGGCGGGAGTTGATCACAGTGAGAGTTTGCCAAGCGTGCCTTCCTCTTAGCACATTTCTCCCTTTCGTCCTGAGTTCAAGTGTCTTCAAAGCCCATGACACCTTTGGTAAAGGCTGTTCTCCAATTGGAGCACTCGCAGGCCAGTGTTTCCCAGTTGTTGGTGTCTATACTAGATTTTTGAAGATTTGCCTTGAGAGAGTCTTTAAACCTCTTTTGTTGACCACCAGCATTACGCTTTCCATTTGTAAGTTCGGAATACAGTCATGCCTCATGTTGCATCTGCTTCAGGTTACGTGTTTTCGTGTTGCGTCTCATGGCAACCCGGAAGTACCGGAACGGGTTGCTTCCGGGTTTCGCCGCTTATGCAGAAGCGCTAAATCGCGCCGCGCACATGTGCAGATACAGCGCTTCAGCTTGCATCAGTTCTGTGTTACGGACAGGCCTTCAGAACGGATCCCGTCTGTAACACGAGGTTCCACTGTAGAGTAGTTGCTTTAGAATACAATAATTAGGCATCCACACAACATGACTAGTCCAGCGAAGTTGATGTTGAAGAATCATTGCTTCGGCACTGGCATTAGTTCACCTGTCTTCCCAAGTGACGTGTAAAATTTTTCGGAGATACTGTCGATGGAATCTTTTCAAATACAGTGGTATCTCGGGTTAAGTACTTAATTCGTTCCGGAGGTCCGTTCTTAACCTGAAACTGTTCTTAACCTGAAGCACCACTTTAGCTATAATGGGGCCTCCCGCTGCCGGAGCACGATTTCTGTTCTCATCCTGAAGCAAAGTTCTTAACCTAAAGCACTATTTCTGGGTTAGTGGAGTGTGTAACCTGAAGCATATGTAACCTGAAGCGTATGTAACCCGGGGTACCACTGTATACAATTTCACCTAAACGTGTGGTGCCTTGGAACATAACCCCCGCTTAAATTGGGAATTGCCTATACTGCATCCAAACTGTGTGCAAGGGATGCCGCACTTGGAAAAGGGAAAAGATGGTTTAAAATGAGTTCTGATTAAATGCCTGGAAATAACAACAGAGTGGGAGCCTGCTTGACTTCAGCCGGTGGGGAGTTCCATAAAATGGAGCCTACATTTCTAAAAGTATGGCTCCTGGTACGTATGAGTCATTCATCGGAGCTATGAGGGACCCCAAACAGTGACTCCCCTGTAGACCTCAGGGATATAAGAGGTTAGAGGTATACTGGACCCAAGATGCCTAGTTGCTCACCTGTCCTCTGAGCAGTAGTCCAGACTGATCCCAACCCCAAAGAGGAGGAATCACTGCTTGGTCATCTGTCTTCACTCTAGAGGTTTGTCGTTGTTTGTGAAAGTTACCTCTTTGGAGAGCCTCACATCAAATACCTCCCAAAATCTGTAACCAGCCCTCCTCCACCTTTTTTCTGTTCTCTTCTGTCCTCACAGAAGGTGGCTTCCTGGGGGCAGGGGGTAGAATATATCAGGGTTGAACAAAAGATGCAGTAATTAGACTATATAAGCCAAACCGGTGCTTTAAAAACCGGACAGAACTATTACAAAGGAAAAAGCAGGTTTTAGCAGGAGCAAAGGTCTGATGAGCGAAAGGAAATAAAAACTGTCTACATCAAAAGTGCTTCTGAGACAAGAGGCTTGCTGCCTGGAACTGAATACAGAATCACCCAGATGTATGAAGCAGAAGACAAGAGAGAGAGTGTGTTTATAAAGAAAAGCAATTAATTCTGTTTGCTGCAGATTGGTTTTCAATTTGTGGCTGGACATTCAAGAGGAAATAGTTATCTTGAAGAAGACAGGCAGTGCCTCTTTCCCTGTGACTTTAGAACCTCTTGCTTAAAATAATTGATCAGCTAAACAAAAGAGGGTTGGGAAGGGATGAAAGCTGACAGAAACCATTTCTTACCCTAATTGGTGACACTTTCAGGCACTGTGTAACTGAGGACTTGTTCATGAGTCACTTGCTTACGTGACAACACAGTGACGCCACAACATATGACTGTCTTCCATTTGAAAGCCGTAAATTCTACTTCAGATGGCCTCATGTTCCAGGGCTTAACTGCAGCCTGAGCTTAGCTCAGGGTTCCCCAAACTTGGGTCTCCAGCTGATTTTGGACTACAACTCCCATCATCCATAGGTAACAGGACCAGTGGTCAAGGATGATGGGTATTGTAGTCCAACAACAGCTGACGACCCAAGTTTGGGAAACGCTGGCATAGCAGGTGCTTATTACTACCGCTGTGCCAGGGGAAAGTTTGCCAGCTTAACTTGTGCATCAGAAGTTCCTGTTTAAAAGTACTTCAACGAAACATGGCTGGAGAGGGGGGCTGGGGCTCCAGTGAGATACAGTCGCTGGCACTGTAGTCTCCAAAATTGGCTCTATATTTTAAAGCAACAACATTCAAGTGAGCAGTGGAGTAACGCTACAGGGGATCATTATTCAGGAGGTCATGTCTATCTTATGCCCTGTTCACAGATCACAGGAGAACACTGTTCCCTTTGTTTATATAAGCACCATCAATATGCATGGTGCCTTTACATGCTTGCTTCATTGCTTGTTGGGCCCTCCTCCTCAATCTGTGGAAAGAAAAGTAGCTGAAGTTAGCCCTGCCACTGGGCCAACGATCACTCAAAGATTACAGAAAAAGGAGCAAATGCATTGGTGTGTTTTTTTGGCCTGTTTGGCTTCACTTGATGGTCAATGGCCACCATCTGCCATGTGCAAGGACCAAAAGCTTTTATCCGCAAAGGCCTCGCTTGGTTTCTGCCCAGGCTGTTTGCTTATAGCCTCTGGTTCATCAGGTCATAATAAGCCACTGTTGCAGTCCAGTGTATATGTCTTGCTCACTGTTTCAGCCTAGCATGTGGCATGAATCAATCCAATCTCTGTCATCTTCCACCAAGCTGAAAAACTGCTGCCTTTGAGAATGACCTCACTCCTCTGGGAACAGGCGCCAAAGGAAGTATTGTTTTGCTGCACTCCCCCCCCCCAATATTCCCCCTCCCCAAAGATGAGGATGATAACAACTCTGCTGGAAATAGAAAACAAAGAGGGAGGGAGACTGATGGGAAGATCAGGGTGATTTCTCTGAGACATTATGACCCAGTGTATATGCCATTCAAACATAAAAGCCTAAATTGGCTGAAACATAAGATGTGGTATTAAAATGATGTGCGCTCTCTCTCTCATTCTCCAGTGCATGCTCATGTACAGTTAAATAACAAGAAAGACGGCAAAAAAATAATTTTATGTCGTGCATCTACTGAGATGGGTTTGCTGGCCAAGGCCTTCGCAAGCATACTTCTGAGCCTAGAACTGGACACCCAATTCAATCATCTCTTCGATAAATACAGAGAGAGCTTTGATAACAGCAAATTTGTTCTTACATGAGCATTTGCATGCAGGGGCAGTGCTGTCTCTTCATTTCATTTATTTTACATAATTTTGTAGGGTGCTCAATTGTCGAAAAGGGACGCGGGTGGCGCTGTGGGTTAAACCACAGAGCCTAGGGCTTGTCGATCAGAAGGTCGGCGGTTTGAATCCCCACGACGGGGTGAGCTCCCGTTGCTCGGTCCCTGCTCCTGCCAACCTAGCAGTTCGAAAGTACGTCAAAGTGCAAGTAGATGAATAGGTACCCCTCCAGCAGGAAGGTAAACGCCGTTTCCGTGCGCTGCTCTGGTTCACCAGAAGCGGCTTAGTCATGCTGGCCACATGACCCGGAAGCTGTCCGCCGGCTCCCTCGGCCAATAAAGCGAGATGAGTGCAACCCCAGAGTCGGCCATGAGTGGATCTAAAGGACAGGGGTCCCTTTACCTTTTACAATTGTCGAAACCTCAAAGGGGTTTGCATAAAAATTCACTGGAATTATTGATAAAAGACTGAAGTGCAAAGCAAGCTGGCCGCTATCTTGACAATGAGATGGATGCAGCAGATGGGACTCCAGGGGATTTTTTCCCCCAAGGGGGAAGAGATGCCTCCTGAAAGCCGATAGGATCCATTAAGATTACAGAAGAGAAAGCAAACAAGCAGAGAGGTGCTTGGATTTCACAAGAGCCTAAGCTGTTTTCACACCAACATGCACACCTCCCACACCACAAATTGTTACGGAGGCCAAGGTTCCATATAGGGCGATCCGTGCTGCTTCTGTCCACAGCCAGCTGTCTGGGTGGCCACCTACGTACATTCCAACCACAGGGATACAGAACTAAGATAAGAGCCACTCGGCTGAATCAGACCCAAGAGGCCTCCTAATCTAGCTTCCTGCTTCCCCCAGGGGCCAGTCGGATGGCTTTGGTGAGCGCATCAGCAGGGCAGCCAAGAGGACAGCTCTTTCCATCTCTTGCCGCCTCCCCAGCCATTGGCATTCAGGAGCATGAGGCTGTTGAATCTGGAAGTGCCATTTGGCAAACCTGGCTAATGGCCAGCAGCTTTTTCTCCATTAATTTATTGGCTCCTCTTTCAAAATAAGGATAGGTTGGTGGTGGTGGGGAACCTCTGGCCCTCCAGATGTTGGTGACTTACAACTCCTATTAGCTTCAACAAACATGGAAAATGACCAGGGGGGTGATGGAAGCTGTTGTCCAGAAGGCCATTTCTCCATCCGCTGCATGTTTTATAAACTTCCTATTGCAGCTATCTTTCTTTCTAAGCAAATAAAGCCCCAAATATTGTTGCCTTTTCTGATAGGACAGGCACTCAGATTCCCTGATCGTTTCTGCTCCTTTTCCAGTGAAACAGATTTATTTTATTTTTAAATGGTGCAACCCAGAGCCGTTTATAATATTCTAAGTATAGCCGCATCATAGATTTGTATAAGGGTGTTATAAACATATCAGCGGCTTTATTTTAAAATCTCTTCCCTAATGCTTTTAGCTATTTTTGTGAGAGCTCAGTTCCGGCAAATTTTAATCATGCCAAAGACCTCCTTGTCCCAAAAGGCAATAGTTTATGTGATCAAGAGCCAACCAAATCACAGCAAGAGATACTTAACATGAACGGGTTACTCAAGAGGGTCACAGCAGTTTAAATCCTAAAAATGTAGGAAGAACCCTATAGGATCAGAGCAATGTTGAAGAGCTCTTTTGGAATCTAGTGCGGCATCTGGCTTCCACAGTAGCCGACTGATGCCTCTGGGAAGCCCTCGAGTAGACACTGGCTCAATCCTCCAGTTGTCACTGCCAAAAATTCATGAACTCCCATCATACTAGAACTCATGGAGGTTCAATGAAGCTGGTTGTTTGAAGGTTCAGGATAAAATCAAGTAGAGAGAGAGAGGACCCCTGACAGTTAAGTCCAGTCGCGAACAACTCTGGGGTTGCGGCGCTTATCTCACTTTATGGGCCGAAGGAGCCAACGTTTGTCCGCAGACAGTTTTTCCGGGTCATGGGGCCAGCATGACTAAGCCACTTCTGGCAAAACCAGAGCAACACCATTTACCTTCCCGCCGGAGTGGTACCTATTTATCTACTTGTACTTCGATGTGCTTTTGAACTGCTAGGTTGGCAGGAGCTGAGACCAAACAACGGGAGCTCACCCCGTCGCGGGGATTCAAACTGCCGACCTTCCAATTGGCAAGCCCTAGGCTCTGTGGTTTAGACCACAGCGCCACCCGCTAAATTTAAGTAAGTACACAGCACATAAACTAAGGAACTCTCTCTCACACAGGTGGCAGTGATGGCCACCAACTTGGATGGCTTTAAAAGAGAATTGGACAAGTTCCTGGAGGATCAGGCGATCAGTGGCCACTAGCCATTATGGAGGTATTCTCTTTCTCCACATTTGGCCTTTGGGGAGGCAGTAATGTTTCTGATAGCCAGTTGCTGGAAACCACAATAGGGGAGAGCACTATTGGGCTCAAGTCCTGCTTGCAGGTTTCCCATTGGGGCAACTGCGATCAGGCCAATGGCCCATCCAGTCCAGCATTCTGTTCTCAGTGTGGCCAGTGTGCAAGCAGGACCTGAGCACAACATTGTTTGTCCCCCTTGTGATTTTCCAGCATCTGGCATTCTGACGCATGTTGCCTCCCAACAGTGGAAATGGAACACAGCTTCATCTGCCTTGCATTTGTCTAGAAGAAGAAGAAGAGTTTGGATTTGATATCCCGCTTTATCACTACCCGACGGAGTCTCAAAGCGGCTAACATTCTCCTTTCCCTTCCTCCCCCACAACAAACACTCTGTGGGGTGAGTGGGGCTGAGAGACTTCAAGAAGTGTGACTGGCCCAAGGTCACCCAGCAGCTGCATGTGGAGGAGCAGGGAAGCGAACCCGGTTCCCCAGATTATGAGACTACCGTTCTTAACCACTACACCACACTGGCTCTAATCTCTCTAGGTAACTTAAATGTTGAGCTGCTAACAATTTTTACACAGCATTCATGTTGCGTCAAGGTCCAAAAGTGTCCGATTGCCATTATCTTTTGTAATTATGTTTTGGCTTTAGTGTAGAGAAGAAAAGAGGGAAGGGGAAAGAAAGAAAGAAAGAAAGAAAGAAAGAAAGAAAGAAAGAAAGAAAGAAAGAAAGAAAGAAAGAAAGAAAGAAAGACAGACAATACAAACTTGAGGAGTGTGGGTGGAAAATTACAGTGACCAAAACTTGGTGCTCCTGCTTAGCCATAAAATTTATGAGTCATGTGTTTTCCTGACAGCAAGCAATGCTGCAGCTGTCCTTGGAAGGAGGTTGTGCTGGTGAACCCTTTCCCAAGGCCTCCAAGGATATGGCTCTGAGTGAACACCTTTGCTCCTTCTGGTGTTATTTCCCCAACAGAAGCCTCTATAGATGAAGTGGAGGGACTTTTTCCAGCAGTTGAAGGCTGCTTAATATGTCAAAGGGCTGCATGCTGGTAGTGAATGGAGCCAGAACTGGTGGGGTCAGGGCACCCCTTTCTCTCTGCCCTGCCTATGCTCCAGTTTTTTCTAGTATTTGAGAAGCAAACACTCGTTTTTATGGAGCCCTTGGGGAAGGTTTTATTTTGAACACAGCGGGCTTGACATCATTTTATGCATCTTGAAAATTTATCCTCTATTGACTCTGTTTGGATTCCTTCCCTTCTTCTGCAAACCAATGGGCAGTCTTCAGCCATGCGATCCTCTGCCTTATATGGGGTGGAAAAAATCGGCTCTCTCTAACTTTTGCCTCCTTCCCTGTGAAAGGACCATCTGCAGGCAGGCAGTGATACCTAATTCTGGAATCATGATTGGTCAATCCAAGAATGGAGGAAAATTAAGACTCTTAAATTCCTTTTGCCTACAAATTTGCATTTCTGCTTTAATCCAACACTTCTTAGCATTTCAATATTAGTCTGGGATAGCTGGTCCGCCACTATTTCCTTCCTACCTCTATACTTAAAGTCGAATAAGAAAATTTACCATACTTTTCTTTTTTTATTGGCATATGGAATACATAAGGTATCAGTGGTGGGCACTGAATTTACAGACTGATCGAGAACAGGATATACTGATGATTGATTTCAGCTTCCCATGCTTTGAGCCTTATGCAGCCAAAACCATACCAGCAAACTCAAGGGAATCCCAAGCTTGCAAGGAAGTAGGACAAACATAATTATTTACAGGGAAATAGCTCAACGAACGCCAAGCATGCTCAGTTGCCATGGACTGAGAATTGACTGCTGAGAAGAGGAGACAATTGTGGGGGAAGGCATGGCTGACTAGAACCGTGAACATTCAGGTGCTGGCCCTGCTGTTTCTTTTTAATTTTTGGATTTTACTCCGTGACCTGCAGATCATTCTCCCACATCAGCAGCAGCCAGCACCAACGCCCTTTACACCCTAATAGTGGTCCAGGGAAAGTGGAACTAGAATCTTTCATAAAGCGTAGCTTTAAAGGTTTGCAACAAAAACTTTCAAGTTTTGTGTAAGAATTGCTTTCTCGTTAAAATGTGACTCTTCTCCATCCTCTCAAAGGGGGAGGGGCGGGGGAAGCACAAAATTCAACAAAACTGAAAACGTTTATTGTGATACCTCGAGTAGATACAATAAAGGGAAACAACAACTTGTGTACAGTATTGCCAAGACAAAAACCAGAAAGACGCCACATCAGCTGCGCAAAAAGTAAGCGTTTTTCCAAAAGCGTTCCAGCAATGAGGCACAAGTCAATGGGCACCTGCTATGACTCCTGTGTTTTTGACCCTACCTTGCTTCTGTGAAATCACAGCAGCATAAGATTACTGGTGGTTGCCTCTACACTAATGGTTCAGCATGTACCATTAACTTGAACATTTGCTGTCATTCCTTTCACCATTACACAAAGCTGGATAAGAAACTGTGGCTATCTGGGTTGTGTCGTCATAAAACAGGTTATCATAATCTTCTCTGAAAAAAACAGCATATTTTTGTAAATCTCACATCTCAGATTTATTAGAAATCAAAATGGTACAGCCCAATTAATGCTGACATTCATATTAATGACCAAAGTGCACTGTCCCTTTCCCTCAAAAGGGAAACACTGCTCCTCTGAAGTCTTAATTTCACCCGACACCAAGGGAGCTTTCAGTAACGGTTGTGCATAACACAGTCCTGTGACATAAGGTTCATCATACAGGTAATAAAGCAATTTAGAGAGACATTGGTAATTTCAACTTCACAACATAATATAGTTATAAACTTGGGCCGTGAGTAAAGCAATGCTCCCTAGCCTTGTTTAACAAACGGGCCGAGGCGAGTTCAAGTTGCTCTGGGTTGTTACATAATAGGATTCATGGCAATAGCACAGCAAGTCAAATCCATATGTATAACAAGACTGATTAGGCCGAGAAGCAAGCTTTTACTGGGACGAGTGGTGAAATAATGCAACTTAATATTCTGGAAGCCTGGTGTTTTCTTCCAGTGGTTAAAAGCCGTCCACAGCTGTTAAGAGAAATAACTGCCACATGAAATTGGTGCTTACTACTGTAACGCTCACACCAAAGGAGCTAGAAAAAATGGAAGGGGGGGAGTTGCACAGTGGGGCTAGTTCAGATGCACAAAAAAGCTTCACATCAGCATCCTTATAGATACATCTGCATGGAGGAAGTTAGCATCTGATCTAGCATGACCACGTCATGGCAATGTTTCCTAGCGTTTACTTTGCTAGGTGCCTGCCAATGTGGTTCTGCAAGATTAGACGTTCCTTCTTCCACAAGGAGATTTTTAAATTGCCTGATCTGGCCCTCAGTCATGCCATACTGTTTGGTTAGTTTATGCTAACCGTGGCTATTGAGTTCGAAGGGAAAAACACCTCAATACATGTACACTTTGCGAGCACATTTTCTGTATGTGCGAATGAACATTCTTCCCAAGAACCAGCTTGTAGTCAGTTCATCTAGTCAAAAAAAAAAGGGGGGGGGAGCTAGTAGGTAGCACACAGAAGTTCACAAAAAATCGTTGTTACAATTTATAAAATATATATATATATATAATAAATGTTAAGACCAACAGTAATAAAAATAACAGGTAACAAAAGTGCTCAAGTTGAAGGGATAGCGTAAACTTACCCAGAAAGAACACACAAAACCTTAAATAGAATACATTACACACACTCAAAATGGTTAAGAGGGTAAATGTTTTGAAAAATGTTCAAGTATTATGCTTATGTAATGCTGGAAAGTTCAGTAACCAGACTGACCTTTTATACATCAACCAACATCCAGCAGTATCTGGATCCTACTGACACCCAACCTGTAAAATTGAAGCACCCAGTTTTAAAGACCTTCCTACAATGCCAAGTAAAATCATTCATTTCCCCCAAAGGATCTAATATGCAATGCTACTTGATACCTACAGTATCATTTTTAGATTTAGAGTTCTCTACCACCCTTCCCATCCCCTTTTCAAAATCCATAAAAATATTGCTCTATTTGGTATTCTTAAATGCCTTATCACTACAAATGACTTGCATTAGATTTTTACCCGCAATTTGATACTCCAGGCGCCAACTAAAAAATAAAAATCTCAAGTTTTTGGCATCCAGGTTTAACAAAAGGTTTAGGTGAAACCTTGTACCCAGAAGGCCAAACTACACAATATGTGCAAGTGTGTTTTCTTAAAAGCCCCTCTTTTTTATCATAAAACATTTGGGAGAATTAGTAAGAATGGAAAAGCAAGAGAGAGAAGAGGAGCTCCACTCCAGCCCCTCTTCATGCCCTACCCACGGCTTGCCCCCAAAATACAAACATACAGTTGAAACCTTGGGGGCAGCGGGAGAATACTTGGGGAAATGATTTGGAGCAGGGAGAAGTCTAAGCATCTCCCGTCTCTACTCTTTTCATCCCAAAGTGAATTTTCAACTTTTAAGGAAGGCTACAGTTACATGCTTGCCTCCAACATGTAGTTTAGACCTAAGTGATTTAGGTTTAGAATATGAATAATGCACTGATAAAAAGAGATTGGATTTTGTCTCTCAAACCCCTGCCCAAAAGACCTGACCGAAATTTGTCCTCTAATTCCTGTAAGTACTAGGTGAGAAACATTTAAACCAAGGAGGAACCATGCTATTGAAAAAGATATGCTTCTAGCGACAGTTTCATAGCTGGTACGGCTTACAGCCAGCATCGTGAGCCAACAACAGTGCCCATCTGCTTACGATTTCAGTACTTACATGGTTGGCAGTGGATACTGTACCAGTTAGAATATAGTTCAAGTTATTTACGGTTTCAGCCATAAGCAGTGGAGGGAAGATAGGAAAAAGCCAGACCTTTCGGATAAAGCGATTTGAAAGCGATACAAAATAAATAAAGTCAGTTTACTGATATTTAGCGAGGCACACCAGACAGATGTTTGCACAAGTCACTAACCCACAAGACACACAGTACCTGCCTATTCTAGGTCCCCATGCTGATTCCTCCTAGTCCAAGGGGACTGGAAGGATCTGTGATGGCAGCACTAAGGAGGATACCAGATGCCAAGTCTTCTCACGAGGAAATAGCTCCTCTTTAAGAGAAACTTCAGCGGCTTGTGGTCGATTGGGGGGGCTGAAGCTGCTGCTGTCTAGGCGTGAGTCAAGATATCCTGGTTCTAGTGTACATTTAGATCAAGTACTGTACTGAAGATTAATGGATAAAAAAACCCACACAAACCCTCATTCATATTAAATTAAGCACCAGAATAAAAGGTCATTCAGCAAAACAAAATTTGAATCTAGCTGTCACTAGTACAGCTCTTTGGATTTGAATGCCTAAGAGGTAACTATGTACACACACACTTAAACAGATATATTCAATATCCTTTTTTTGCATCACAGTGTAACCATACTACTTCCCAGATGGTTTGCTTGGGAAATAATTCTTCAAACAGAAGAGGGAAGGGACAATTCCTCTTTAGGGAAAGATTACTCTTACTTTTAACATGAAAGATATAGCTAAAGTGCAGTAGAGACTTGAAAGCCCATCAGACAAGGATAGCAGCAGCCAGCAGAGAGGAACAATGCAAAGTTTTTCTTACGCCATGTAAAAGACATTGTATTAGAAAGGAGCAGATTTCCCAATGTAAGGCTTTCCATATTATTCATGCTATCAGCAGCTATGTGGTGTTAGTGTAAAATATCCTCCAATCCGTTCCTCCTCTCATAAATTTTAGAATATTAATGCAAAAATCATGACATAAAAATTATTCAAATCTCTTGAAACAGTGTGCAGAAAAGTTCCCATCAGTGAACTTTACATACACACACATACATACAAACACACACACACACACACATAGTGGAAGTGTCTGACTGAGTCACCCCACAAAAAGCAGCAGCTGGGGGAAATTACAAGTTGATGCTTATTTCACATAACTGTTTATTACAAAATGTGCTCAGGGATGATTCAGCCAGCAAATCAAACGCCCCTTAAAAAACCTAGCATGAAGAAGTCAATTTGCATTTTTTTTTTACCTGCTCCCCAACTTCTAACCTCCCACAGGTAACAGCTAGAGGCTCTGGCCACTTCCACACACAAAAATAATCCTGTGTGTTTAAGGACTGCAAGAGCAAATCACTTCACCAATATCAACCTCTTTATCCAGTGCATTAAAAACTATGTAGCTACATGGAACCAGCCATAAAAACTTCAGTGGATGTACAAGTCCCTGTTAAAGGTACAGTACCGAGACATTTTACATGACATTAAAAATAAGAGCTGCATATAGTTGCATCCTTTGATCTTGAAAACTTTGCTAAGACATTCTTTCTTAAAAGAGCAAAGTTTGACTTTCTTAGGAATGTTTTGATTTCGGTCAGACCTTATAAGTTAGTTGACCTTGTAAATTACTATCCCACCCTCGCTTCTCATTTTCTTTAAATAAAAGCAAGGATTTATAAACCTCAGCCACTACAAATGACTAAACCTTTAACCAACCTGCCCAAAGATACACACAAGCTGCAGTACTTTAAAAAAGAAAAAGAAAAGAACTAATGGTTACTACAATGTTATGTCCTTCTCACTGCAAAGAAAGCACAGAAATCGCTATGTCTGGGGTCATGGGGAAGGAACATGCCTTACATTCTCTCTAGGACTGTTCACGCAGGCCTTCAACAAAATCCCGGGGCAGGTGATGGGCAAAAAAGCATGCACAGAAGGAAGGAGCATTTAAAAAGCACAGTTCAAAAGAGAGCGCTAGCTATTAAAAGTAATTTGAAATTAGGGAATTATTCCTCTAGTTTGTAGAAAAAGTCGATCCAAAACAACTGTTCACACAGGAATACATATACAAAAAGAGGGAAACTTACACAAAGAGGAAAAGGCAAAAGATGGCCTTTTGGGGAAAGGGAGGGGGGCACAAAATTACACTACTCAGTTTGGACGTTTCAAAAACGCAGTGATTTTCTCAGCCAGCCGAACCAAAATCCTTTTTGCATTAGTCTTTATAAAGCATGTTCCACAGGTTAATTGTCCAAAGAGAGAGAGAAGTGTTCCCATTTACTCCCAGCCATTGTCTTTGATCATGTGGGCAAGTTCAATGATGAATTTTCCTTCTTTGTATTTCTGACTGCTTTCAAACGCATGTTCCTAGGCAAGAAAATAAAATATTAGATTCCGTTATCCGCCGCTTCAAATATGAACGCTTCTTAACGTATCCGTTAGGGGCAAGGCAAGAGTGTTGCTCAGCTTAACTGTTGTACTTTATGCACTTCGACAGCACTGTATGAACGAAAGAGGGATGACCTGGTTCAAACCTCAACAGGTCAATACTTTACACAGGTGAGCAATGGACTCAATTATTGGCAGATGACTGTTGATTTAAAGCAAGAGTGGAAACCACTTTCAACCAGAGGACTAGATCAATCAGTGGCCAACCCTCCATGGGCATATTTGTCAGATGGGCGCAGCTGCTCACCTACCAGTCACCTGATTCCATATGATCAGTAGAGTGACCTGAGCAAAAGCCGCAGGGCTTGTATTTGGCGCCACATTTAAGCAGCTCCAAAAGCAGGAGAACTCAAAGGCTCCTGATTGCTCCTTTGCCGCCACAGCTTTATCTAACCAGCTCCTGGTGTCAGGTAAATGGTAGATGGGCATGGTCAGTCCAGAACAGCCTCACTGGAAAGCCTAAAAGGTTTAGTTAGGGCTCAAGGGCCAGCGGTCTCTCCCAGTTGGTTTAAAGCAGGGGTGTCTAACCAGTAGTTTGCGATCTACCGGTAGATCCCCGGCTGATCCTGGTAGATCATGGGATCCTTATCATGTACAAAAAGTTATGGAGGGAAAGCTAAAAAAAACTGTGCAATCCTCCACCCAAAAAGCTCAACAAATCTGGGCAAAGCACCCACCCCACGCACGCTCCTCCTCCCTCCAATGGCAATGGGTAGATCACTGCCAGTTTTTTTATACTGGAAGTAGATCACAGTCTCTTGGGAGTTGGACATGCCTGGTTTAAAGCTATCCCATGCTTCTTTGCCATTGAGAAACTATTCAGTACCAACAACCAGAATTTAATGAAGATTACTTTTGGGTTTGTTTTATTCCTATCATCTACAATATCAGACTTTGAGGAATGCAAATCCTATGGAAATTAACTTCCTTTAGGTACAGTCACAGCAGAGATGACCTTGAGGCTGGTTCCCGCCCAGTGTCAGAATCAATATCCTATGCTTTATGAAATACTGTGTGCATCACAAAGTCCCCGTGGTGCTGGCAGGTAAGCTCGACCCAGGCAATCCTGCCCCAGTGAAAAAGGAGTAAATGTATGGGGGAGCCCTGTCAATGTCCTCCGGTGATGCCGTTTGAGGTGTGGGGCCGGACATAGGGCAATGAGGGAAGCCTAAGCATACTCCAGAGGAAGGGGTGGGGGAAGTATCAATGCAGAGCAACGCAAAGTCAGTCATACTAAAATTAGTGGACCCATTGAAAGTAATGGATGTGGCTAATGGTGGACCATTAATTTCAATGTGTCCACTGAAAGCAGGGCTTTGGCCGCATTACCCTGGGAAGACAGAACAACTGCTAAACTGCTCTGGTAATTATAGCATTGGAAAGAGAATAGGGGCCTCCTAACAATCTACAGCCCCCAGAATTCTTGGGGGGGGAGCCTTGGCTGTTTAAAGTGGCAGCATGGTGTTTTAATTGTATAGTGTGAATGGAACCTTAGTTGGATACAACCCTTTGAATTTAAAATACAGGTAATGTTAATAAAATAAATTTTCATTCAAGTGCCTTTATGCTCCTGGGAAATGGGAAATTTACTTCTTACTTGGGAAGACATTTACCAGTATACTTTTCATTACGTTTTACAAAGAAAAGACTACGTACTATGAAAACTGAAAATTCTAGGAAGGAACCCGGGCTCTCCCTAAGAGCACCCCCATCCCCAGTGGCAGTAGTCCTGCACTCAAATAAGTAAGAGGGATGGCAGAAGGACAGGTCCTCATGCATCAGTAACATAAGCAGACTCCCTGGCAGGTGGAATAAAAGATTCCCTTGCAAATTCAGTGGCTCTGAAAACTGCTTGTTATGAGCCCCTCACCACATGTAAGCGCGGTCTGTGTCAGGTACCTGCCACACTTCAAAGCAGCAAATATGAACTGAAATTCATATTTCTAGGGCCCACTCCAGGTCTGAATGCAATTTGCTTTAAACTGTTGCTTTTTACGTTGCTGTAGCCTGCCCTGTGCCTTTCTCAGTAACTACAACTACTCAGTACTCAGTAACTACAACTACTACCTACTACTACTACCACCACTAGAGGAAGGCCAACTGGTGATGGAAGATCGGGTTGCCTCTTTAAAGATGTGGATAACTTTTACCCATGGATCTGAATTGTAGCCAGACTTGGTCAATTTATCCTCAGGCTTCTTATCATGCCACCAGTCTGACAAGAACACAAGGCATTAAAAAGGGACTGACAAGACCCAGATGTTGGGGTACTCAGACTAGACCCACTGAAATAAACAGACATTAATAACTTGAGGCCAGCAACTTTAGTGAGCCTGAGTAGTATTTAGTTGGCAACAACCCAGGTACTCCCACATTTGCACACAGCCTATTCCAATGACCAGACAAAACCAAGCAGTTGCATGTCCAAAAATGGGCAAATGCTTACGTATTTCCATCCAAGAGTGGTTTTGCAGTTTTCACAATAAATATCTGCTACTGCATGCAAGCCTGTCAGAAGAACTCTCTCTTCTGCAGGACCGCAGCCCACATTCACCCTGCAAGAGAGAGAGTGGGAAAAGCATAAGTCATTTTATAAGAATCTTCCTTCCCCTCCCATTAATATAAAGATATATGCAAATGCTAGATGCAAAACCTCAAGATCATTCACACCAGGATTTTTGGCAAATATTTCCAACGTCACACAAATAAGCTATTTTAAAGCCAATATGCTTTGCACAAACTAAATTAAACATCTGTGTGATTTCCGACCTAGTATTAATTACCAGGTAAATTGTTTTAACCAGTGCCATTTTTCTAGAAAAAGAGGTGCCGGAGCTCATTATGAAGTTCTCCCTTGTTCTCTTAGAATGGCAATGGTGCCCACCTGAGAGGTGCTGGAGCTGAGCTCTTGTGAGCTCCAGCTGGGGAAAAAAGCCCTGGTTTTAACTATGGCTTTGTTTCTGTGTTTCTTTTCTTTTAAAGGTAAAGGACCCTTGGACAATGAAGTCCAGTCAAAGGCGACTATGGGGTTGCGGCGCTCATATCGCTTTCAGGCGTTTGTCCACAGACAGCTTTCTGGGTCATGTGGCCAGCAGGACTAAACTGCTTCTGGCACAACGGAACACAGTGGTGGAAACTAGAGCGCACAGAAACACCATTTACCTTCCCGCCGCAGCAGTACCTATTTATCTACTTGCACTGGTGTGCTTTTGAAGTGCCAGGTCAGCAGGAGCTGGGGCAGAGCAACAGGAGCTCACCCTGTTGCAGGGATTCAAACCGCCAACCTTCTGATCGGCAAGCCCAAGAGGCTCAGTGGTTTAGACCACAGCGCCACCCGAGTCCCAGGTTTCTTTTAGCTATGGCTAGGAAAAGGTGGTCATATGCCACCAACAGAAGTTATTAAAGGATTTTAATAGATACTCTAAAGAAAAAAGTTGCATTGTAAAATCTATAGTTAGAATTATGTTTCCATATGGGCTGGTTCCAAACATAACCTTTTTGGCAATGCTAATTAAGAGGAACATAGAAAGCTGTCTTATATCAAGTCAGCCCACTAGTCTACCTAGCTCAGTTTTGTTTACACTGGTTGGCAGCATCTCTCCAGAAACCTTTCTTATCTAGACTTGGTTGAACTGTGGCTCTTTTGCATACAAAACATCCACACTATTACTGAGTCATTCAGCCCTCAGAAGCCTTCCACATGTGCCTGACTGAAGGATGTGTGGCCTTCTGCAGGAAGAGCAAAACCCTTCTCTCACACCATTCAAAGTATTTGAAAACCACAAAATACCAGATGCTAGGGAGCAACAGCAAAGAAGGGCTACCGTATTTCAGCCATGTTGATGGCTTCCAAGACATCTGCCGGCCACTGTGGGAAGCAGACTGCTAGACTAGACAGACTGCTGGGTTAATCCCATAGGGCTCGACTTGGGTCCTTGCGTAAACCAAGGCAACAAGCCAATCCACTCACACGCTATTGTAAAATAGTCCTCCTATTCCATAGAAAATAGTAATTGCACTTACACTGAATTAAAGAGGTAGGCTCGCCCCTGGCTTCCCTGAAAGGACTGTAAAAGAAAAAGAAGACACACACATATATATATATAAATAAATTTTTTAAAAACACTAAAACATTGTCTCAATGAAGAGGCAAATCAAAGCATTCCACCTGAACTTTGAAACTAGCACATTGTATGTTAAGTGCAAATTCAGCTGCATGTATTGTTCCAAGTAATTATTCTTCCAATCTGCCACATGGGGCTGGAAACTCATTGTCTAAGCTCTAATCTCAAAACCAAATCTTTCCCCAAATGTTTGTGCAGCTACTGCTAGGTATAGTGCCTTCTTTAAGCCAACAGTGTCTGACACTGCTGCAATAGACAAAAGAAAAGGTATGATAATCAACATAACGTAGTATAGCAAAGAAAGATCTGGCACAGTTCAAAACCTTAGCTATAGGAATCTGTAGCTCCACTCTCCCATTAACACACACTGTTTTAAGGCAATCCACTCTCTCTTCTTTCCCCATCAGTAATATGGGGACAGTAACAGTCTACCTTATATTATTGAAACATTGTTGAAATAAAACATGTGAAAAATACATGGATTTGCCTCTCAATCATTTATTGCACTCACTTTGCCCTCTACTTTTCTGTGTTGCTTGTTTAGTAAGCTAAATAAGTTTTAAATAAATTCTGCTTTTAATTAACTTTGGTCATTATTCCCTAAATTAAGCCAAAAAATGACACAGGTGTAATTGTATAGGATTACAGAAAATTAAAACTGGATAACTAGAAAAGATATGAGTTCACTGGGCATTCTCCATTTGGTTCTTGAGTTATTTGAGTTTCAAGTTGGGGTGTGTGTGTGAAGCTGTCGAAGTGCTCCCCACTCCACCAAAGGGTTCTAATGTGTGAGGAGAAGGGACACAATTAAAACTGGAGATTTAAAATTGACACTCAGTTATAACTGGTGCTTTAAAAAATGAGTCTGGCGAGCCAACTCCAATGGTCTTTGGCCCCCAATAAAATACTTGAGGGGGCCGCCACCAAAAAAGTTGATCGGAATTGCCATTCAAATGGTGTGTGCGCACCATGTCATGTGATCGATTATGTGGGGGATGCTCACCTGCCCCCCATATATTATTCAAGTTGGCACCCCTGGGTCAAGAACTGTCTGAAGGGGAGATGATGATGGGGGAGCAGCAAACAAATTACAATCAACCCAGCAGAACAAGCAGCAAGTCTTAGGTCCCCATCTCCCCCTTTTACCAATCTGGTGGGCTCCCTTTTTTGGTTAAAAAAACAGAACCCCCTCCCCGCAAAAAACCAACTAAAGCTAGTCTTTAATTCTTGTGCTAAGCTATCAGGCCATCAAGGAGATAATATGAATCTGAGAATGTTCTTAATGGACAAGAGTCAGAAAGAACCAATCTGAGACAAAATGGTAATATTCAGTAAAACTACCTAGCAGTTATCTAGCAACCTCTTACAAATGAGCTCTATGCAGTTACTTATGACCTGGTGAATGCCCAGATTCTGCAAGATTGTCATTATAGAGCACGTAAAAGTTCCCATAGGTCAGAAATTTAATACAAGATGTATATTATTCCTAAATAATTCTTTTTATTTCAAACACTGTCAGTCCTTGAAACATTGTTAACTAAGTGGCAGAAAATGTTGCAGTGTGTAGATGGCAGAGACACAAAGACTCTTAGAGTCCATGATGCTAAAAAGTATCACATAGGGAAGATTCAGAATTCCTGAAGGAATGTTTGTGTCCATTTAGTTAAATGGGAGAACTGATAAAGGATAGAGTAACACATAAACATGCTAACATTATCATGAGCTAGAGCATTCACAAGTTTCACTGAAACAGATGCCACCAACCCTTAGGAACCTCCAACTACACAGTGGTACGATCCATTTTTAAAATCTGAAATAAGAATCCCCATACAGTCATACCTCGGGTTGAAGTAGCTTCGGGTTGAGCATTTTCAGGTTGCACTACGCGGTGACCCGGAAGTAACGGAACGCGTTACTTCCGGGTTTCGCCGCTCGCGCATACGTGGGTTGCGTTCACTTCAGGATGCGAACGGGGCTCCGGAATGGATCCCGTTCGCATCCAGAGGTACCACTGTATTAATTGTTCTCCTCAGAGTACCAGATGCCGAGCAGAAAAAAAAACAGGAGGTGACAGCCCCTTTCGCACTACATGCAAATTTGTACAGGAAGAGATGGGATTCTGCTCCCCCTAGAAACCACATTGTATTCATATGGAATGCAATTGTATCAAAGCACCTTCCTAGACTCCCTAGATCAGTGTTTCCCAACCTTTTTTGGGCAAAGGCACACTTGTTTCATGAAAAAAATCTCGAGGCACACCACCATGCCAGATGGGGAAAGGTCACTTTTTACTTATGTAAAAAAAAAAAAAAAAATAGTAACTTCCAACGAATTCTGTAGGTCTTGTTTCTGAATCATTAAAGCTGCATTTGGGAAGGATTCGTAAGGGCGCACAGCAACTAGGTCCCACCAACTCCACAGCAGGGTTCTCAGGTTCAGTGAAGGGCTCCCTCAGGGGGGCACATATATACACCTGGGCTCCCGAAAAGCTACCGCAAGAGCCCTTCAGGAGTTCACATAGCGCAGGCCTGAAGGCTGCAGCTTCCCACTTAGCATCCCACTAAGAAACCTCAAGTGGTCGACCTGTTTTTTCCCCCTCCCGCCTCCCTTTTGGAGCGCAGAGTTTTGAAGGCCGGCATCAACTCCGTTTTCCCGGATACTTCCCGCTCGAACCGAGGGCTGGGTGAAGCAAGGGCGGCGCTGCGCGTTTTACCTCCACGGCGCAGGGGCTCTGGCTCGCCTTCAGCCACCGCACGACAGCGCTGGCTGCCACTTCGTCCTGCAGCAACAGCTCCAAAACAGCCGCCATGCCCACCTCTCTCCTCCTCTAGCACTACCGCGCGGGCGAGCCTCCGGGGCGGGCGCACAAGGAGCGTGGGCGCCACCCCTCGACGCCGTCCCAAAAGCCGCCAAAAAGCCCTAAAAAAAGAGGAGCAGCAAAAAAAACACACCACACACGGGGGGCGTGTTCTAATTCGCTTCTAACTCCGGGTTAGAGCGCAGCACGTGGAGGATGGGTGGGGAAAGAGAGAGGAGGCGCACTGATAGAACGCCAGGCACGGGGGCCACCAGGGAGAGCCAGCGCGCGCCCCACCCCGGACGCTCGCGGCCACCGCCGTCCCTCCCTCCCAGGGAAGGCGGGATTAGAGCAAGCGCCCGGGCAGCAAGAAGCGCGCGCGCGCGCCGGCCCTGCCCTGGATCCCTCAGAACCGCCAGTCTCTGGGAAAGTGGGCGTGGCTTCAGAACTCTCAGGCAGCAGCGCCCGCCGCCCGGCAAGGCTTCCCATTGGGAGGCGCGAATGCTTTAGTGGACGGGGATTGGCGCAAATATAGGCAGGGCGGGCTGAGAGGAGGAGCCGCCGCCGAGGAGCAGCGGCACCAGCAGCGTTTCCTCTCCCCCCTCCCCTCCCGTGTCAACAAGCGGGGCGCCTGCGCCGGGGGTTTGTGCGTCAGGCAGGCAGCCAGGCAGGCAGACGGCGAGAGCCCCGCGCTGGGCGGCCTCTCCTCGCCGCCGCCGCCGCCCCGCCTCTCGCCGCCGACTCGCCCGCCTCCCTCCCACGGCACACCAGGCAACGTCTGGCGGCACACTAGTGTGCCGCGGAACACCGGTTGGGAAACACTGCCCTAGATCAGGGGTCTGCAACCTTTAAGACAAAAAGAGCCACTTGGACCGAAGAAAAAAAAACTGGGAGCCGCAAAACTATTGCGACATTTAAAACAGTGGGGAGTGTCAGGGCACACAATGCGCCTCCTCCCCTCGCTAGTATCCGCCCCGGAGCCACGGCAAAGGTGTAAAAGAGCCACATGCGGCTCCGGAGCCGCGGGTTGCTGACCCCTGCCCTAGATATATACAGTACTTGAAATCAATCTCTTGAATTCATCATCACTGCTACCTAATAGGTCAAAGGGGAATACAGATCTCAAACAGGAATTTGAATACATAAAAACGGCTGTAAAAGGATGTCTTTTCCATAAACCAGCAAAAGTTTCAAGATTACTTCATTTGGTTTTCATTACCACACTGTCAGAAGAGATCAGAGAAAGTTACAGCATATATTTTAACATATGGTGTGCCTGAGAAAACATGTGCCAAAATACTGATGTGCAGCAAACAGCAAAATTGTGAGTCACAAACTTATGGCTTATAGCCATAAGTTGTTATTGTTACTTACAATACTCAGGGTTAAGAATTTTATTAGTGCCTGTTTTATTACAACTTAGTCGCTTTTCCAAGTATTGGCTCAAGTGATTCATATTATTTAATTGTTCAAGAGCTATTAACAAGTCCCATGTCCAATATATATCAGCAGGGTAAAATGGTCTTGCAGTTGAATAAAAAAATAAGATTAAAAATTGCAATGGTACCTCAGGTTACGAACATAATTCGTTCCGGAGCTCCGTCCTAAACCTGAAACCATTGGGGCCTCCCGCTGCCGCTGGTGCGCAATTTCTGTCCTCATCCTGGGGCAAAGTTCTTAACCCGAGGTACTACTTCCAGGTTAGCGGAGTTTGTGACCTGAAGTGTTTGTAACCTGAGGTACCACTCTTCAGGCAAATAAATAGCCTGTGGGAGGGCTAGAGGGAGGGAAATGAAGCTAAGCCAGTAAGATCAGATTCACAAGGTGCTACACCCCTTCTTTACAGAATTTGTATGCAACACAATCATAGTATCACACATATCTGTGTCATCCACTAGCCACTGCCATTTGTGTACAAAGTGTACACACTCACCTCGGCAATTAGTAATATTTGTTTCAATGTTAGTGCATGAGGATGATTGAAGCTAAGCTGCTAATACCTCTCTTTGGAAAGTTACCCAGTATGTTACTGCAATAGTGGGAGTTCCTAGGAATTCTGCCCTCCAATATTCATTGCTGGAAGAAATAGGAATTCCGGATGAGCACCAGAATTGGTGGGTTGCAAGATATACTGGAAAGCAATCTTCCTCCCATCTTTTCAGCAGCGTGAGTGATTCACATATCACCACGCCACGTAGTTTGCAAACCAGGGAGTGTTTGGATTTAATTTAAGGTCAACAGTGAGTCAACTAATTGCACTGTAGTGTTTGTTTTTAAAACAGGCGTACCCAATCATTTACACCTTTAAATTACTGCTATGTATTCAATTTTCATCCCATCACAGTCTTGTGAACATACCTAATTAGGAAAACCAGGCATTGAAAAAATCCATAACTGTAGCGGAAACCCTCACCTCTCTCTTGTCATCTAAAAACTATACCAATTAACCTAATTAGGTACAACGTTTAATTACCAGGCATATTTTACAGTTACATGACCCTGTCCCGCCAACTTATTAGTCACAGTATACTAAACTTGTAACAATTAAAAGAAGATGGGTGTTAGACAAATTGTCAGTCTGAAAC
Source organism: Podarcis siculus (assembly GCA_034642415.1). NCBI lineage: Eukaryota > Metazoa > Chordata > Lepidosauria > Squamata > Lacertidae > Podarcis > Podarcis siculus. The sequence goes on from JAXCMG010000019.1 coordinate 8,022,820, forward strand.
CATTTTTAATGTTTGGTAGATTGTTTATTATGCTTTTACCTGAGAATACAATACTATTTTTAACACAAAGGAGGCACAAAATTATGTGAGGTTTCTTTACAGAATATACTTTGTTTAAAAAAATTATTCCCTTAATTTTGGTGCAAAATTGGCTGGGGGTGAGGGGGAGAAACAAAAATCAGTGGAGGGAGCATTTCTCTTGTCATTTTTCCTTTATTGTGTTTCTGTGCGGTAAGCTTAAATCTGCAGCACAAACAAGTGCTGTAGCAACTGCTAACAAATGCATAATCTTCAGAATATATGCCTGTAGATCGCAGCATACAGCAATCATGAGAGACCTCATTGCTGTGAAGGAAAATCTGAGTATTAGATGATGCTCTTCCTGGGGTCCAAATTCCTCCCCAATGCACATGAAGAGTGGATACAGAACAGGTGAATATGAATATATGCTTGGGAGAGTATCGTCTCTCATTTCAGAAACATAGAAACTCCCAAAACTTTGCATAGGAGTTGGGGACACTGCCTGGTGAGAGGTTTCTTCATATATACAGATCTCAAAGAAGAGCCTTGATTCACAGTTGTTACCAAAAGTCCTTCAAAATAATGCATAAAGGGGAAAAACAAGGAACAAAAGAAAGTACAGTGGTACCTCGGGTTAAGTATTTAATTCGTTCCAGAGGTCCATTCTTAACCTGAAACTGTTCTTAACCTGAAGCACCACTTTAGCTAATGGGGCCTCCTGCTGCCGTCGTGCCGCCGGAGCACGATTTCTGTTCTCATCCTGAAGCAAAGTTCTTAACCTGAAGCACTATTTCTGGGTTAGCAGAGTCTGTAACCTGAAGCGTATGTAACCCGAGGTACCACTGTAGTTTTGAAAAACATGCTTCCTCACTTCAGGAATGTTCTCACTGGACAGGTCTAGCTGCAGAACATACACAGAATAAGAAACCCACCCACTCTTCTTTTCCAGCTGACCAGATATACATCTATGCATACTTCAATCCATTGACTATTTTCTTCACATGGATGGCTAGTTGGTTTAGATTTCATGTCTGCATACTAGATCTTCTGTACTTGAATATTAAGAACCCATTAACATTTGAACATAGTGTAAGTTACACAGTGATTCTCTTTAGAAGAATCATGCTACCAAACTAAAACAAGCAGGTTAGTCACATTACCTCAAGTGACCACAACCCTGATCAATGTGCTTCACATTAAGAGCACTTCTTTTAAAATATCAATTACATATCATTCAGGCCTGAGAAGAGACCAAACACACCTCAAGAAGTAGCACCTGAACGCAAACAGAATGTAATCAGGAAATACATTATGTAAATTCTTATGCAGTGTATTTCTAATAGACCCTGAAACACAGCTTTTGGTGTATCTTTTTGTCTCATTATGGCAGTTACAAACAGGCACCAGATCATGCATTCATGAGGTCTAGAGACAGGCCACTTGCCTTGGAAATTAGTTCATCATGATTGGCTAGATGGGCTCTGCAGTGGATACAACTGTAGGTCCGATGACAGTTTGGTAGGTAAGCCTGGAACGTTTTGGATTTTGTCATTTTTACCATCTCTGTTGCCAGTTCTTCACTCTGATCAGGGCTGGCACTTGAAGAATTACAACTTTGCTGAACTTGCTGACAAAAGAAACACTGGAAAATGCAAGCAAAAGCCGTTGTTGTTCTGGAGTGTGTGTGGCAGCTTCCACACAAGCGCCACAGAAGAAACAATCAAAACCTGCAATGGAAGAAAGAAGCATATAAGCCACTTCAAGTCTTTTTATAGTACATATTTCTAATTAAACATTTAACTTCTCCATTTCATCATTAGTGTAAGTTTAAAATAAAATGGGTACCTTAAGTTACATGCAGTGTTGCTCCCTGTTAAAATATCATGCCTGCATGTATCTGCCACAGAGTCCTACATGGGAGAGGAGAGGAGGGGGGCCCCTACTCTTGCACTGTAATACCGAGGCGCTCTCAATCTCCCATCCAAAAGGGAGATGGGAACACCGGAACAGAGGACAGTATGCAAACACAAGCACTGGAAACTCAAGGGTGCTAAAACAGCTGGATGAACAAAAGGCAAGCGTAACTAACATTCCACTCAGCCAACACAAAATAGTTGCTGGGTAGGCCAGCTATGAAACTTTCTGCCCATAGGTTCCTCACAAAGTAAGTGCATTCTGAAGTCTATTTGTTTAAATCAAACCATAGTTAACCACAGGTTGTCAGGTTTGAATGAAACAAGCAACTTGCAGCCACACTGGAGAAGGAGGGGAAAGACAGGGAGCATATGAGTTCAGGGCTCACCTTGGCTCATTTCCATCACAATAAGCCATAGTTTATAAGGATGTTTAAACACAGCCAAAGCCCAAATAAATACTGAACTATGTGGATTCAAAAACTTCGTAGTGTAGCCTCTTCAAACAGCTTTCTATAAGAAATAAAAAGGTAAAGGTAAAGGTACCCCTGCCCGTACGGGCCAGTCTTGACAGACTCTGGGGTTGGTGCGCCCATCTCACTCTATAGGCCGGGGGCCAGCGCTGTCCGGAGACACTTCCGGGTCACGTGGCCAGCGTGACATCGCTGCTCTGGCGAGCCAGAGCCGCACACGGAAACGCCGTTTACCTTCCCGCTAGAAAGCGGTCCCTATTTATCTACTTGCACCCGGGGGTGCTTTCGAACTGCTAGGTTGGCAGGCGCTGGGACCGAGCAACGGGAGCGCACCGGGGATTCGAACCGCCGACCTTTCGATCGGCAAGCCCTAGGAGCTGAGGCTTTTACCCACAGCGCCACCCGCTGAGCAGAAATACTGCTGCTCAAAAAAAGATAATTTCCAGAAGCTTGGCAGATGGTATCACTCCATGAATGCCAGACACTTATAAACCTCTGTTCATTATCAGCCAGTTGAATTAAGAGACACATTCTCTTCAGATCCTCGAGCTTCAGGGTGGTCTCATTTGATTCTAATATGTAATAATGAACTTAGGGTCTGGAGACCACAGACATCTAGTACCAATGCTGTATCCCATAATAAATCAATCTGAGTGAACATAGAGGTGGGGAAACACTATCAACATTTTAACCATTTCTTTATCAATTTCAACAAGGACAGTCAAGAAACCTGGGATTTTCCATTGGTAGTAAAAATTAGAAAGGCACAAAGATTATGGTGTGGTAGCAATAACAAGTGTAAACACAATAACTCCCCCCAAAAAGGACTGTTTTCAATACAGTACCATATATTATGCAGCCAGAAACAGCAAATAAGAACAGGAGACAACCATTAAGGTAATATGGGGTTTGCAAGCCATGGTTTGGCGCAATGTCTGAATTCTAAAAACTGGTGTTATATGGGTATCACTACAGAGGCTGCTTCAACAAAGAGATGGGAAATGAAATTGTGAACTTGTATGCTGGGAGAAAGGAGGGCCATAGCAAACGGTTCTAAACCATAAAAGTGCTTGTTTAATGTTTGGAAGCTCAAATCATAGTTTAGGTCCTAAACTATGGTTAGTTACAGTGACTGATCTGAGCCTCTGGTTAATTATTCAGTCATAGTGGTGGCTGAATAATTCCTGTAACAAGATAAATGGGGGAGTGGGCAAGAGGAGAAAGCAGTAATTCAGTCTTTGGACAATATAAATGTATAATTAGATATAATGTTGTATTCACAAACCTTCTTAAAATTAATGAGCCTGTGCCTTGCAGAACTAAGGTAGGCAACATGAGGCAAGGCAGTCACCTAAAATCAAATCTCAAAATTAAATTTATTAAAATCAATGGCAGTAATTAACCCAGTTCTTAGAGAGAGAGAGAAGGGAATTCTAAAGTAAAGGAATTTTAATACTGTATTGCCAATGGCAGGATATTTAAAGTTTATTAATTGTGTTTTGTAAGTTGAAAATCAATAAAAATAGTTTACATGCTTCAATGCACGTGATAATGTCACCGATTCAGTTTTAAGGGATTATTTGTGTGGACATAATGTTTTTTGATTTACATTCAGATATTTTAATCTGGCTTCATTTTAACTTTTGTTTAAAGTTGGTTTAAATTTGTAAACTCATCAGTTTTCAACTATCCTACTTTAAAGTTTATGTGCAGAGTGTGCTCATGAACTACACAATTAAGTTTCTTGTTAACTAAGACCAGGGATGCACAGATCCCCCCAGTGGTGCAAGGAAGTGTAATAACCCCTATCATCCCTCTGCTGACTAGTCCTTTCCCTGAGTTCTTGAGGAACTGCAGAGAACATGGAGGAATATGCTTCCCTTTGCACTTCCTTTGTGGAGTTTTGCATTGTGCAAAAATCCTGTGAGAAATGAAACATGTTCTTAGGCATGCACAGATAACTTCGGGGTGTGTGTGGAGGTCTTGCTTCATCCTTTACAGATCTTCAGAAAAAGCAATGGGACCTTCTCAGTGCTTCCCCACAGTCTCTGGAAGCATTTATAAAGCACTGGAATCAAGGGTTGGGTCTTTCTGTATTTTTGACTGGGCTGTTGCATAAGATTGAACCATCTGTCAAATCTTCAAGACAAAGTTTTTTCCTCCCAAGCTCCACCGCCACAGACAGAAGATATAGGGGAACGGAGGGCTCAAGGATAATAACTGCCTAACAAGTTAAGCCAAGGATTTCTGAACCCTTGATTAAGTACTATTCATATACCTTTCCCTGATATCTGCAATCTGCCACTGAGGTACATCCAAGAGTGCCTGGCAGTGACAGATTGTGCATTTAGTGTCGTGGCACCCGGTTTATAGGCAGTCTACCTAATTAAATCAAACTGGCACCAACTATAATGAGTTTTAGGGACCAATACTTTATTTCAGGGAGCATTCTGATGAAAAGGATTAACTTGTTTTTTAGAACCTTCTTGTTAGATGACCCATTCTGTGCTTCTGTTTTTTTTTTTTTTAATGTAGTTTGGTTCAATTGTATTTGTTATGTTGCTTTGGTTTTAAACCAAAGTCATATTGTACACTGCATAATAGCTTTCAGTTTTGTGATATAGAAAGGAACAACCAACCAACAGTAGTTTCCTTGAAACAGACCTACATGAATTGTCATACCTACTGCAACCAAAACAGCACCATCCACACACTACAGGTGTGGGCGAATCCTGAGGTTTACAGAAGTACCAAAAAGAGAGAGATGAAAATACAGTAGAGCTCAAATTTACTGAACTATGAAAAGACTACCCTTTTAAATGTGTAAGCAAAACTGACTGAGATTTTAATAACAACTACCCAAGCCCCCCCCATTCCATTTCACAACACTAAAGGAGTTTTAGAAGCCATCAAAATGTTTGTCTCCTAAAATACTAACTATACACAAGGGCATGCTGTACAAATCTGATATTCTCTGCCAAGTCCCATGTGAAAACAGGTTCAAGCATTGGAACATATGTTTTTTCATGTGTTTTCTCAAAAACATATGTTTTTTTCAAACATTCATTCTAGACGCAATTAAGACATAATTTTCATTTTCATCATGCCCTTGCTACTCCCAGTTGAACATGCTACCCATTTTATTAGATGGATAAATAAGTGTTATTTTCATGTGCTATTACAATTCGTACACTGAATGAATACAATGTTAGCTCTTCTGTCTACCAGCATGATGTCATTTGAAGGAAAGCGTAATCTTAGTAGGCAAGCAGCAGCCAATCTTAAGCATAGTGGGCTGTCCTAATTCTGCACCCGGATGTATAAACAAATATTTAAGCATGTTAGCTGCAACAGAACGTTATCAGCATACAACAGATCTACAGGATATTAAGATATTCTCAAACCATTAAATAGCTTTTATCAGGAACACAAGCAACAGGTCATTTGATTCTATTATACAGCATGTCCCACTGCTATTTCATACATTATATTTATAGAGGTTTTGTACTATAACAAGCCTTAATTTCATTCATGTTTTTACCAAGCTACTAAAAGGGCTTCCATTAAATATGAACTACAAAAATTGGGGTTATAACCTTATCCATACTTATCTGAGAGTAAGCTGCAATAAGCAGAGAAGTATTTATTTCTGAAGAAACATGCATAGTTGGTTTTTGCTAAGTTTAAAACCCCTAAGATTTGCTATGTAAGACACATAAAATGTGGCTGGATAATTGTTCATTTAACTGAAGCTAAGTTGCTTCCCACCCCCCATTAACAGTAACCAAGAACTCAGAAAGATCAATCTTGTTTTCCTGTCTTGGACTTTCCCATGAAGTCTGTTAACGGTAAAGAACCTTTCTGATCCACCAGCAATCCAGACTGCATCAAATGTATACATAGAAATAGATGTTGCTGCATTGTAGACAGCGCTAAAGTGGCTTCTGTGAAAACACATTTCCATAAGACCATTTAATAGACCTCACCCTTAGTAAACTTCAAACAATGCTAAAAGAGAGAGAGACAAAAGACTGGTCCAGATTTGCTCTTCACTTCCATGGGCTGTTGTTAGTGAAGTTTTCTAATCGAAAACTCCTCACCACAAAGCAAAACATCACTGCCTGCTCTGATTTTAACCAAAACATCTCCTCCTACCCTTTCTTTTGCCTGTTCTTCCTCTGAAGTGTAGAAACAATGGGTTCGGAGCCTTGTGGAAAAGGCAACTTTTCATGGAGAAAGGCAAGGGCACTGCGAGAAGCAACATTCTAAAAATAAACATGCACCTCCAGTCTGCTTTGGACATTACAGCACGGAGGAGGGGAGGGGAGATGGACGGACGTGCAGCAGCAAAGTCCCAGCCAGCCTACCCACAACAGCAGCAGCCAGCCCCTGCCACAGCCAGCCCGCGCCCGGTGGATCAAAACAAAAGGCCAACGGCGGCTGCAAACGGCTCACTTTCTGGCACTGTTTACAAACAGTGTCTGGGCGCCCCCGGTGGGGTCGACCTAGAGCGCAGCGAAACACGCTGGCTTCGACTTGCCCCAGGTGGGGGGTGTCCAGTTCTGGCACAAGGTCGGGGAGGAAAGGTGTTTTTCCAGCTTCATTTCCTTGTCCAGCCGCAGGGCGATCAGCTCGAGCCAGAATTCCAGTTCCACTTTGCCCCGAATTCCAACCACCACGAAACCGAAAGGGGAGGGGGAGAAAGGGCAAGTTCTCTTTTCTGCGGTTAAATCAATGAAAGCGAAAGATCTGGCGAGGAAAAAGCCTCGAGGGCTGACGGAAAAGAGCAAGCCAGCATGCAGTCACAAACAAAGCAAAGCAAAACAGATCCGGTTCTGCAGCTGAAGCTGAACGAAAATCCCCTTACCTCTGGGGCTTACTTGTTCGAGCCATTGAATAGCAGCCTAGCAGGCTCCAAAACCACAAGAAACTGCAGAAGGGGCGGCACGTATAGACGACCCCCCCCCCGCCGCCCCACAACAACGGCCAAAAAAAAATGTGCGAACCCGAGCAGAAAAAAAACCCCCCCCCCCCCCGCATCCCAGCTCCAAACCGACAAAGAGCTTGCGGAGGCAGAGTGACACAAAACCGACCCAGAGATGTTTACTGTTCTACTGCCCCAGATAACAGGCTCAAGGACCGCCTGCATCTTGCAGGGAATTTCTGCGATGCTATGATCAGGGGTAAACATACCGCCCTTGTGGTGCGCAGCCCTGAAAGATGGAGGGGCAAAGGGAGTGCGGAGCGTGAGAAGGAAATTAAATCACCGACGCATACAGAAGATTACAGAACTGAATTGGCTACGATAAGCTCTTGTCCCCCTCTCCGTAACACGCTAATTAAAAACAACAACACCCACCTTGCAAAACAATTTCTTTCTAAACCTTCAAGTAAACAAAAAAAACCTCATGGAGGCTATTGTGTCCCCTATTACCTCCACAGGCTGCAAAAGCCAAATCCCCCTGCACTCCTTTCTCAGACTGCTCAAACAAGGGAGAAGGAAGAGTGGAGCCTTTTGTGTATATGCAAACTGATGCTTAAATTTGAATCTGAAAAAAACTCTAGAACACACAAAGCATTAAGTTGCATGCTATTGGGTTTCTGAGCCTGTGCAGAGTACATTCCAATACACACTCACTTATAGTAATTCTATTAAGAAACTGGACTTCCATTTGAGACAAACTGGTAATAGGAGTCCATGGCTAGCAGCTCTGATCAGACCTTTCTCAAGGATGCACAATTCTTTTCCTTCTACAGCAAATAGAAAAACAACTATTCTTTTCCTCCATGTCTTGGAGGTTTCTCTTTTGTTCAGGATTTACTTATCTTTTAACAGTGAGCCCTTGGAAGAGACATGGGGCCCACAGACACCACTAAAATTGGTTTTAGCCATTCTAAACTTTCAGTGTCACAACAGGACACCAACAAAAATCCAAGTAAATAAATCTAGCACTCAAGGACTAGTACGAGGCTCATAATATCACTAAGTTGAGGAAATTTTAAAAAATAAAACAATTCTTTCTCCTCAGGCCAAACAGACCACATTACTTAAGGTTCTCATCTTAAGAGGCTCCAAGAGATCAGATGATGTTGAAATTGCTGTAAGTTGCCTCTGCCAAGAGGATGCAATAGAATATAAACATTGCAGTTATTAGCAAATTAATAAGTATTAGTCAAGGCCATCACTATCCCAATTTTAAAAATATTTTTCTGAATTACTTTTATAACACTTTTGTTTGTCAGCTGCTCTTTATCTAAATGCAGTTTGCTTCCCTGTCCTTTTGTATGACTGTTGCTGTCTTCCTAGGCTGCAATCCTACATACATACAGTACTTACACCTTGGGAATAAGTCCCACTGAACTTGAGTGTGGATTTTGAGTACATAAGCTGTAGAATTGTAGCCTGTTCATATTTTCGAAATCCTCTTTTTTTTTTTTTTAGCAGCCTTGGCTGGTTTACGTAGAGGCAGGATATCATTGCCCAAACAGCAAACATCATTTTGGGAAGTTGCTTTAAGCACCTCTGAACCTCCAGGGAATATGAAAACATAGTCAATAAAGAAGTTGACCGGACACACCAAAAATATAAATACTCTACCTCCCTTCAAGAGAGGCAACCATACAGATAAAGGGATCGTCATCAGCCCCAAAGTTCACCCCCCAAAAAATACCTCTTGGATCACAAATGTTGGGGAGCAGAAAAGGACAAGTCCACCCCAATTATAAACTGATCCTGCCCCCCCATCAATGACAACCCTTCCAGGAAGGACTACCTGAACTCCTCACAATCCTCAGGTGGTTTGGGGGGGGGGATGAATGAAAGAGAAGGGGGAGGGAGGGAGACAAGACCCTGGAATGTGTGGGGAGCGTATCCCCCACCCTATCGAGATGCCCCCCCGCCAAACACCAACTCACACACACACACACACACACACACACACAGCCCAGTCGGCCTTTCTTCTTTCTTTCTTTCCTCGTCCCAGCCGGGAAAAAAGGGCAGGGGAACACCAAGAAGCCGTGGAGGCGGAGAGTGGCTACCTGCTGTGGGGGGCCAGGGTCGCGCCGCCACCGCCGCCACCTCCTCAGCGAGCGCCGCCGACCATGACCCAAGGCGAGGCGGGCAGCGGGGTGGGTGGGCTTGTGTGTCCTGTGAGGGAGGAGAGGGGGGGTCATAGAAAGCGCCAACCGCCGCCGCTGCTGCTCCCGAGCCGGGCCCCCCCGCTCTCCTCAGGGCCCAGAAGCGACCGAGAAGTCATCCTGCTCGTCCTTCGGTCGCCGGTGTCGTCGTGGTTGCTGTTGCCGCCGCCGCTCTCTCCTCCTTCACGACCCCCCCCCCTCAGGTTTCACGCCGCCCCGCCCCCTCGCCTGGCTTTTGTTTTGCTTGGACTCTTCTGCTTTTCCTTTCCCCCTTCTCTCTCTCTCCGCCCCCTCGGCTCGCGCGTGCGCCTTGGCGTCGTTAATTTATTACAAGGGTGGGGGGGAGAGAACTCTCGCGTTTTGGCTCCTCCCCCCCTCGTGTGCGCGCTTCGACGCGAAAGACTCGTGATTTGCCTTGCCCTCTCCGCCCCCCCTCCCCATCTCTCTCTCTCTCTAAACTCCGCCCACACTTGGTGCGCGCGCAGTTGAGGCGCCTGAGCCGCCGTTAAAAAAAAACGTGGATTCGTGGTTTTTAAAACACCCCCCCCTCAGCTTCGCACACGCTCTTTTTGTGTGAGTTTTTATTTTAAAAAACCAACGACTCCGCCCCCTTTTAGCGCTTTCTGTCCCTCACGCGCGGACTTTCGAGGCGAGGCGCGCTCCCGGGCGCAGCTGAGGCGCGAAGTTTGCGCGCTGCCGTTAATAAGCGCGGGGGGCCGGGGGGGGGGGGAGGGGCAGCACGGCGACGTTGGGCCCGAGCGCGGGCTTTGAGGCAAGGCGCATGCGCCTCTGGGAAAGGCGGGAGTTTGTAGCCGTTAAATGAATATATAAATACAGTACTGTATAAATAATAGACGTGAAATTTTGCCGCCGCAACTTGTCAATCACGAGTTACAGACTCCCCCCCCCTTACTTAAAAACAACAACGTTGCAGTTGTTGCAATGGGCGGCGTGTGGGGAATGCAATAACGATGCAGAATACATAGATAAATACGTATTTTGTGTGGTTTTTATCTTGTATTTTTATGTTGTGTGAACTGCCTGAGATCCACCGAGGGCCGTATACAAATATAAATAAATAATATGGGTAAAGTTTTTTCTCAATGATATCACGTGTGAATTAGCAGATGATCTATTTATTGCACTTACTGATACCAGCTAACATTAAAATGCCCCAGGAATGATGCATATTATAACACAGCTCTTTACAGCCCTTTAAAAAGCAGCATCTTGAATAAATTATTGGGGGGAGGGCAGGTAAACCTTGCCCCACATAATCAGAAGACAGGTTGCATGCACACAGTTTGAATGGCAATGCCCATCAACTTTTTTGCGGGGGGTGCGGTGCCATCAAATATTTTATTGGGAGGGCCAAAGAGACCTTGGCCCCTAGGAGTTGGCTCCTATGCTGGCAACTATTTGCACGGATAATCTTAAGGATAACAATTCATGCTTTGATGAAGTCCACAAACGCTAATGCTTTATGGTGCCGCTCAACTTTGGGTTGTTATAGAAACAAAGTTCACTGTGTGGATTCCCAACACGTTTAGATAATGTCTCTTTACTTTTATTAAAGATTTATCATAAGATAACAACCAGTAATTTCTCTTTGTCAGGGAAATAATGTGGAGACAAATTCCAGAGGAGTATTTTGTATGGTTTTCACCTTACCACAGCCCTTGTGAAGAGTCGCTGTGATTATTTTGTAAACTTCTCAGGCTCAAATTGAATTGTCAATTTTTGTCCTTTTTTTGCTGTAATATATAATATAGAGGGGGAGATGTTGAGTGTTTTGGCTGTGTTTTTATATATCAATTTGATACATAAATTAATCTTAAGGTTCAATGCTTTCACTTGTGGATTGTTATCACACTACATTTGTTAATTGCCTTGCTGTTACCAGGATGTCAGTTTCAACACAATTGTTTTGTGTGCTTTCCCTGAATGGCTGTTCTTAATAATTATCACTGACTGTACTTTTCTATATCCTTTCCCTCTGGCCTCTTCATTTAACCCCCTTCCCTTCCCAGATAAACTGGTAATTCAAGAACAATGGTGCATCTGATGAAGAGGACCCCTGTCTGCAAACCTTCATCAACTTGATGTCCTTCAGGTAAAATCTTTATAGTGGGGGTGGAGAGCTGAAAAAAGTCACACCTGGAAACCAATGTGCCCCTCTGGTTTCAGGTAGTACATGGGTAAATATATGTATATAAAAAAAAACTGGGGCACAAATTTTCACGGCCCACTAGCAGCTATGGTGACTCGTTCACCAGAAGTAACGTATTTTGCTTTAACTCTGGAAGTGTATACTCAATACTGACCAAACTAAGCCTCCCGGTGTATATTTTGCTCTTTGTTTATCTAATTTAGGCAGCAGCCAAAGGGACTTACTTTTGAATAGGCTGGAATAGGATTGCACTGTAAGGCTATGATCCTATGCATGCTTTCCCATGGGTAAGTCTACACAGGACACAGTAAGGACTTCCTTCTTAAATAGTCAAGCATACGATTACACAGGCTGCGCACACGCCAAACATTTAAAGCTCATGACTTCCCCCAAAGGATCCTGGGAACAGTAGTTAATGGTGCTGGGAATTATAGCTCTTTGAGGGGTAAACTACATTTCCCAGGATTCTTTGGGAGAAAATATTTTGTGAAACTGGCTACATAAACAAAGCCCCCAACTACTGATTTGTGTTGTCTCCTTGCTATTACATAGTTGAAGTTGGAGAAGTTTATATTTAAACAAAAGGAATTAGTTTAAAATGTAAATCTATGCATATAAATTAGCATATGCAAATGTTATACAAATCAGCACCTTTTGGTGATGCATTTCCTCTTCATGGCCATGTTGATGCATTAAGAAGCCCCCTTATGTGAAGTGAAACTCAATAACGTAAGGAAAATAAACATCTGGAACAGGTAACGGTTTTTAATCTGCAAGATTATGACCTTGTAACCTTTTAATGTTATTTATTTATTTAGAGATGTTGTATAGCCCAGAAAGTATGCATATAGCAATCAAATAATAACAAATAAAAAAATACAACTAAAACATCTACGATGAAACAATTATAATCAATTCAGCAGTACAAAACCTTAAAAAAAAAAAGACCTCAAAGGTACCATTGCACCAGTGTTGGCGACGTGCTCTATAGCAGGAAGTTAGCTACTTTTCTGTTGCCTTATAAAGTATGCATCTTTACCTTCATATACATTCGGCATAATTAAAAGAGCTTTCCTCACCGTTAATTTTAGGAATCTCCACAGCCACAGTGTCCTTTGCCAAGCAATGCACGGCCAAAACATTACAGGAAGACTTGACGGCAGGTTCAGGATGTCCATACTATGGGGAGGTAGGTTGATGCACATGACTTAAAAGCCCTAGTTGTAAGCACTTATGATGTCACTCTTTACCACATGCACAGTGGGTCCCCTGAAAGAAGGATGCACCACTCAGCATGGGAAGGGGTCTTGAGACCTTTTCGAAGGCTCTTCTTTTCTAATTCACTACACACTCCTTTAATGCTGGACCACTTCATAATGATCAATAATCCAATGTTCCACACTCAGTTCATGGGGCTTATGTTGGCATTTAAAGCCCTGAATAGCCTGGGGTCCTGAGCCAAACTGAGATATCTATTAAATGATGATGACCCCCTAAGATCACTCATGGTTGCCAGATTCTTGATCTGCGTCCTATCCCTAAAGAAGAGAAATGGGACTCCTGTGTGGCTCGGATAATCCCTTTAAACCATGATCTATGTTTTAGGATGTAATTAGGTGATATCACCATTGATGTCTTCTATTAATTTATGAGCAGAGGGCGATGTTTATGTTACAAATATGTAATGTATGATGTTGGTCTTTCGTTTTGTTTTGCTTTGGTTCTTGTCTGTTTTTTTGTAAGTTTTGGCGGTTTTAAATTTGGAGGTTCAAGTACATTATGGTGGTATGGGAAACTGTCGTGTGACGGGCCAATGGCTGTAATAAAGATCAATCCAATCCAATCCTGGGGTCCTGTTAACACTTCCCATATCAACCTGGTGTGTTAGGATCAACGAAAGACAGTCTCTGGGTGGTCCCTGTGTTAAATAAGATGAGTTCTGTGCGGGCCTGTGGAAGAGCCTTTGTGGTGGTGACTCTGCATCTGTAGAATGACTTTGACCTAACTTTTTATTCTCTTTGGTGTCAGGTAAAAACTCACATTTTGTTGTCAAGCTTTGAGTCTGAAGGATTAAGTCATTTTTGTTGTTACTTATGTACTTTACTAGAATTTTAAAAACAACATTTTCCTTATTTTGTGTTATGATTTACATTACCTTTTAATTTTTTGTTGTTAAACTCTGCAACCATTTTTGGTGAAAGGCAGTTTTATAAATAAAGCAGAGCAGGTTCAATTGCCATTCAGATTAAAGGGCACAGCCATAATAATAATAATTATTATTATTATTATTATTTATACCCCGCCCTCCCCAGCCAAGGCCGGGCTCAGAGCAGCTTACAAGCAATAATAAAAACAAGTTGAATGATTACAACTTAAAAACAAAATTAAAATACAACATTAAAATATTGAAACATTAAAGTATTAAAATGTAGCCTCATCGCAGGAGAAGAAGGAAAGGAAAAAAGAAAGAGAGGGAGGGAATCAAATTGGCTCCAAGCCAAAGGCCAGGCGGAACAACTCTGTCTTACAGGCCCTGCGGAAAGAAATCAGATCCTGCAGGGCCCTAGACTCATGAGGCAGAGCGTTCCACCAGGCCGGAGCCAGAGTTGAAAAGGCCCTGGCTCTGGTTGAGGCTAATCTAACTTCCTTAGGGCCCCAGACCACTAGGGTGTTGCTATTTATGGACCTTGAGGCTCTCCGTGGGGCATACGGTCCCATAGGCGGTCCCGTAGGTACGAGGGTCCTAGGCCGTGAAGGGCCTAGAATCCATGGGCAATAGCCAGGATTTATGTTAGGGAGACAGCATGCCCACCTGTCATTATCCTCTGTCTGGCTCTGTCTATCAGATTCAGAATGAAATGTCTCAGCAACAGTTGTTTTAAATGACTTTCTTTTGTCCCCAAGTGCTCAGAAAAATCTGTCAAAATCTTTCTGCAATTTCTATTTTTAGTTAAGTATTTTTGTTTATTTACTTGATTGGGGAGAAAGCTGCTCTCTCCCACCCTCACACAGCCTTTCCTCCAAACAGGATTTAGGTAAAATACTTGACACGCCATAATGACCTCAGAAAAGCACGTTCCCCTCCTGCAGTTATCAGCAACTGGTTTACATGGGCTCTAATCCAGGAATAACAACTCCTGAGCTCACCTTTGATTGGTTAGGCTTATATCAAGGCTGGGAAACCAGGGACTCTCCAAATGCACTCCAGCTCCCATCAGCCCCATCAAGCGAAACCAGTTACCAGGGCGGCTGGGAGCTGAAGACCAGAAGTATCAGGAGAGCCACAGATTCCTCTTCCCCTGTTTACATATTCAAAGAGTGAATCAGAGTCTGAGCAGTGAGATAAAAAGAGCCCAGTAATTTCAGAGAAGGCTGTGATCTTTAAGGATCATTAAATACGGTAGATATTGTTATAGTAGGTTTTTTTGGGGGGGGTCTCCCTTAAACCCTAGAAATTAATAAATGGTAGGATTTTGATTATTTGGGATGTGAAGCTAGAAATACCAGCTATAGAGGTATTCATGGGCTCGCCAATGCAAAATGACCCGGCCAAGCTATGGATATTAAGAAACAATACAGGGCCATTGAGAGCCATCGCAGTGCAAGAGAACTGTCCTTCCCCCTTGCCCTGTGAACAGAGTTTGGAAAGTTGTCAGGGTAAATGGGTGTGAGTTGACAGGAAAAGAGAGTTTTTAGCAGGGTGTTCTGGGAAGAAGAAGGTAGAAGAGAGTCTGGGGTCCACTTCCCATCATCCCTGATCATGTGGGGCCAACATAGTTTCTTAAGGGTCATAGTTCAGTGGTAGAGCATCGGCTTTACATGCAGAAGGTCCCAGGTTTAATCCCTAGCATCTCCAGGTAGGGCTTGGAGAGCGTCTCTGCCTGAAATCCAGGAGATCTGCTGCCAATCAGTGTAGATACTGCTGAGCTAGACAGACCAATGGTATAAACTCAGTATAAGGCAACATCCTATCTCCCCTGCATTCCTATACAACTCCCGACATCTCTGAGCTTAGGCCACACTGGCTGGGGCTGAGACCATATTATACCATAATAGATGTGCCTCAATACCCTTTGTTGCTTTCTCTATACAGTGGTACCTCTGGTTATGAACTTAATTCATTCCGGAGGTCCATTCTTAACCTGAAACTGTTCTTAACCTAAGGTACCACTTTAGCTAATGGGGCCTCCTGTTGCCACTGCGCCGCCGGCACACGATTTCTGTTCTCATCCTGGGGCAAAGTTCTTAACCCGAGGTACTACTTCTGGGTTAGCGCAGTCTGTAACCCGAGGTGTTTGTAACCCGAGGTACCACTGTACTACGACATGTCTTGCTGGTGGGATCCAGACAACATGGTTATAGCAATAGGCCATCATGCATAGATATAGTATTACAATGGCTCCATCTTGTGGTGGAATTTTGTGTGTCTTTTTTTTGTATGTCTGCTAAAAATGATAAATCATTATACAGTGCTACCCTGGTTTTCGAACGTCTCAGAAGTCAAACGTTTCAGTTTTTGAACGCCGAAAACCCAGAAGTAAATGCTTCGGTTTTTGAACAAACCTCGGAAGTCGAACATGCTACGCGGCTTCCGCTGAGTCCAAGATAGCTGTCGGCTATTGGGGTTTCAGTTTTTGAACGTTTCGGAAGTCGAACGGTCTTCCAGAACTGATTACGTTTGAAAACCGAAGTACCACTGTATAGGCAACAACCAGGGTTTTTTTTCCTTAATGGGCAAACATTTATCATAGAAGGAGGGGCTAACAACAGCTCTGGAGGCAATAATGGGTTGGTTGAGGGCTGATAAACTGAAGCTGAATCCTATCGAGACAGAGGGTGTACCGATGGGCAGTTTTCATGATGCGAAACTGGATGTATGACCTGCCCTTGGTGGAGTCACATTCCCCCTAAGAGCATCAGCTTCATAGTTGGGGGGCGGGTACTCCTGGATCCAGCACTGCCATTTGAGAACCAGGTGGGAAAGAGGGCCTGGTGCCAACTCCAGCTGGTGAGACCAACTGTGGTCATTCTTGGACCAGGATAGCCTTGCCATTCTGCTGCATGCTCTTGTAAACTTTTGCTTAGATTGCTGCAATGCCCTTTACATTGGGCTTCCTTGGAGACTGCATCTAGTGCAGAATGCTGCTCTTAGACTCTGATAGGTTTGTCAGCAGGCAGACATATTACAACCCATACTTTGCCTAGTATGGTGCTGTGGTCTAAACCACTGGGCCTCTTGGGCCTGCCAGTCAGAAGGTCAGCAGTTCGAATCCCCACAACTGAGTGAGCTCCTGTTGCTCTGTCCCAGAGCTTGCCAACCTAGCAGTTTGAAAGCACACCAGTGCAAGTAGATAACTAGGCAACGCTGCGGCAGGCAGGTAAACGGCATTTCCATGCACTCTGGTTTCCGTCACGGTGTTCTGTTGTGCCAGAAGCGGTTTAGTCCTGCTGGCCACATGACCCAGAAAGCTCTCTGTGGACAAACTCCAGCTCCCTTGGCCTCAAAGCGAGATGAGCGCCACAACCGCATAGTCGCCTTTGACTGGACTTAACCGTCCAAGGGTCCTTGACCTTCTTTTTACCTTTACTTTGCCTAGCACTGGTTGACTATACTTTACTGCCGGGTTGGGGAACCTCAGGCCTGGGGTCTAGATATGACCCTCCAAGCCTACATATCTGACCCTCAAGAACCTCCTTAGGCCACAGCTTCACCTCAGCTACCCACCTTCTCCCCTGATCACACCCCTCCCCAGGCTTACTTTATACCCTCCTTGAGCGTTTTATGGACCTGGCTGAAATGTGGTATTTAAACTCTGATAATTTTTTTAAAAAAATTGTTCCACATGCATTTTACACCATTTAGTTGTAAACAAAGCAACAGCCTCAGAGCAATTTGTAAAAATAGAATAAAACAATAGAATTATCAGTAAAAACATTTTAAAGCAACTATATAAAACATTTAAAAATAATTAAAATAAATAGTAATCTAAAAGCCAGATTAAAATGCCTCTCAATATTCTATGTGTCTGGATAATCTTGGCTAGAAAAAAAGGTTTTAGCCGGAGCCGGAAAGAGGACATTGAAGGCACCTGCCTGATGTCAATGGACAGGGAGTTCCCAAGTGCAGGTGCACAAAAAGATCAATTTCTTACAAACGCAGAACGAGTATCATGTGGCACCTTTAGCAGTGCCAGTTCCACAGATCAAAGTGGCCCTAAATCCAGAGATTCCCTGTGCTTTAGGGGAGCTGCATTGATTGCAGAGGGAATCACCTGGTTTAGGAAGGAGAAAGCATGGGAGAGCATTAGTTGAACAAGGGCGAATTAACAGAAGCGAGTGGAGTGCACAATTCACATTCAGCCAAAGGTCCACACTTACCAGGGAGTATGTCCCCACTGACCATTAGGGATGGGTGAATCTGTCGATTTCAGCGTCTCATTTTTCAGCCTTAAGTTCACATCTCCTGTTTCCATATCAGTCTGCAATTTATTTATTTTTTAAAAGTCGTCATAAAAAAACCTCACCCACATTTTAATACAAATTTCTCCTAATATACATGTTTGCATGCAGTTTTGCCTAATACTGTATGCACATTTTTTTCAGAGCAATTTTTCCAGAATAATGCACGTTACTTTCACTAATGTATGCATTTCAGTGGACACATTACCCCATGCTTGGCTGAAGAACTGCACTGCAAAACTTGGGGAAGTGTAGATTTCCAAAGGTGGCTGTGTTTTGGTTTGGTAATTGGCTTGGAAAGTGTGCATTAGCGAGGTGGGTTCGCCTGCAAATGCAAACTGAGTCGCATTTCTCCCCTTGTCCTTACTGAACACAGAATGATTTGCTTCTAAGTAAGCAAGTCTGTAAATAAAAAAAAAAATGTTTCCCCCCTGTTTCTGCCACCCCTCCCTTTGACAATTTCTTAGTAGTGTGAAAAACTGACTATCTCCTATTTGCAGCCAACGGACTGGTAAGATAGCATGCTACCACAGCAACAGATTTTCTATATTGTTCTCTCTGGCCATAAATTAAATGCAACCCCCCCCCCCCTTTCCGCCTCTCCCTCCATCTCACCAGCCGGTGGCGGAAAAAAGCTGGTGGCGTTTCAAACCATTTAAACATATAATTATTGCATCAAGAGCTGAGCCAAAGGGTTGCTGCACTTTGCCATCCTGTAGCTAATGGCCTTGCAGACACACCAACGACCAACAGAACCACCAACATTCTGTCCCTCGCAAGGAAACATTATGTTCTTCGTTGCCCCGCAGATGTCACAAGCCACAATATTTGTTGTTGGCAAGGCAGCCTTCGCAAGTAACCTCGCTCTGACATCCACCCTAGAATAGTTCTTTTAAAAAGTAGGCCAGCCAAGCCAGAGCTTCCAGGAGGAGATGCCCACTTTCAAGGCTGGTGGGGCATTGCCTCGCCAGCCCCTGCTTGACTGCCTCCTTACTTACAAACAGCTCATAGGCTGGCACTGGCTGGTAGCTTCCTCCTCCTCAGTTTCAGTGTTGAGATTCGGCAGCAAGGAGGATGGGGACGGAAGTAGGGCCTGATCTGCACTATGCACTTAAAACAGCCTCTTACCACTTTAAACCGTTGTGGCTTCCCCCAAAGGATCCTGGGAACTGTAGTTTTTCAAGGGTGCTAAGCAGAGTCGCCAATTTGTGAGCGAGATTGGGGGTGCCCATGTTGCATGTGCGATGCCCTGATGTCATGGCAGGATGTCAGAGGAGCCAGGGGGCGGAGCTGAACGCAGTGGCAGCATGGCTTCAGTGGCTCCTCCTCCTGCCGCTGCAAAATATTGGGGGGGGGAGGGTTGGACCCCCTGAATTTAGCACCCCTGTCACAGAGGTATGATTCCCACAGTGGTTTAGCAGTCATTCCCTCTTCTCAGGGAACTCTGAGAATTTTAGTTGTGTGACGGGAATAAAAGATGCAAATTGGATATTGTTCCAATTCCCAAGTCTGACCATTTAACGGTGACAGTTCCCCCACCAGTCTATCCAGGTGAACCCTAGGGAAGCGAGGGATAAAAGCAGTGCTTTTTTCTGGGGGTATGCAGGAGTACGCATACCCCTAAACATTATGTGAATCTTTGTACTTTTGTCCATTTATTGTATCTATTTCCCCCGATTTGAACTATAAAATGTTGATTTTCTTGAGTCAAAATGAGAGTACCCCTAAACATTGTTTATAAGAAAAAAAGCACTGGATCAATGTGTATTACTTTTGTTATTTTCCCATTTATAGATGCTGAATTATCATTGTTGCATCATTTCCCTGTATCTGCTGATTGCATTATCTGCTTGCGCTGGATAGCAGTGACTTGCTTGTACGCAGCATGTGAAAATAAATATGTCAGGTTTCTGTTTTTTGTTTGTAAAGTAGACTGTGGACAGGACCACATTCCCAGAAGGCAGCATCCTAGCCTAGGAGGCACAGGGCGGGCTACGTGGCACACACAGTTCTGCCCTCCAACACATACCCGCCACTTCCCATTTCTGCCACCCGAGGTGACTGCCTCTCTCTTCCTAACAATAGGGCCGGGTCTGGAGATTTTTTCTTGGCGGGGGGATGACGACATATATCATGCACTACTTAGATGAGTCACAGACCATCATTGACTTCTAGCAGCCAAAACTAACAGGCATTTGAAAGGAGTCTCCCACATCGTACTTCTCCAACCTAAACCTCTTCCTCTGGTGCTAGTGCAAAGGATTCTGGTTCATCTAATTATATGCTGTAATTATAGCTCTGCATTTATTGAAGCAGCCTTCGGAACAACTAGAACCCATTTCTGATGTACAGAGAACACAGTTTTCCTTATTTGGATGTCACGGCTGCACCTATCCTTGCAGCTGCTGCTGCAAGAAGAACCTGTTTACAGAGGAGACAATTCTGTATAATGGGGGCTCTTAAATTTAGCATCTGTGAGCAAAAGTATGCAAATAGCCATCAAGCCAGTGACCTCACCCAGCTACTATTTTCCTTACTTTCTAGACCTCCTTCCTCCCTCTCCTTTTTTGCAAAGGCCACTCCCAACACATTTTCTAATTTTTAGTTTGCACAAGCCCTTAAATGCTGCAACATGTTTCATGGTTTTTAAAGCACTTGTGGAGAGCGGCTCCAATTCTGATTAGAGCAGTGCTACTGGAGGAGGGGATGTTGGAGCTTTCCTCCACTTGTGCTGTTTTCCTGATCTAAATCCCCCCCCAACGCCCTGCCCACCCACTCTCCTGCCAGTACTCCCACTGGGGGGCAGGGAATACAGACACAATAAAAGTGTGTGTCCTTTTACAAACTGAGTCTAGAGCAGGGGTCAGCAAACTTTTTCAGCAGGGGGCCGGTCCACTGTCCCTCAGACCTTGTGGGGGGGCGGACTATATTTTGAAAAATATATATGAACGAATTCCTATGCCCCACAAATAACCCAGAGATGCATTTTAAATTAAAGGACACATTCTACTCATGTAAAAACACGCTGATTCCCAGACCGTCCGCGGGCTGGATTTAGAAGGTGATTGGGCTGGATCCAGCCTCCGGGCCTTAGTTTGCCTACCCATAGTCTAGAGGCAGCTTCAGGGGTGGGTGGGTTGTGATTTAGATCGGGATAATGGCATGGGGAAACAACAATCTATTTGTATCCTTCCTTACTGCTAATAATAATAAGAAAAACCTTATTGGTATCACTTCAGTTGGCAACACAGAGGCAGCCTGTGAAGGGTCCCAAGAGAAGATCTTAACAAGTGAGCAGTCTGACACATTTTCCAGCATCACTGCTGCAATAAAAACCATCCTCTCGCCATTGCTTTAAACCAGGGCTAGGGATCCTGTAACTCTCCAGTTGTTGTTGGACTCCGCCTTCCATCAGCTCCAGCCAATATAGCCCATGGTCAGCAAAGATGGGAGTTATTGTCTAACCACAGAGGACCACAAGTTTAGGAAAGGACGTTGCTCAGTTGTAGAGCATCTGCTTTGTATGCAAAATGTCTCAGGTTCAATCCTAGGCATCTCCAGGTAAACCTGGGAATGTCCTCTGCTGAAAACAGTGGAACGGTTGTTGCTATTCGGTGTATGCAGTACTGAGCAGGATGGACCAATTGCTCTGACTTGATATAAGGCAGCTTCCCATGGGCCTCATCTCTGCTAAGGAGTGGGGGGGCACTTTAGGAGACTGGATAATGGATGTCTTCCAGGTCACATTTCTTTTGGCCCTGACTCGTCCCTAAGGATGAGTACAATATTTGTAAAGCCACAAGCCTTTTGCGATGGGCCATGAATTAATAGCAGAAAAACTGCAATAGCTACCGCTGCTGTGCTTAACTGTCTTGCTCACTCCACACATGACGCTACTCGAGCGAGTAGACTGCTAGCCAGGCTGGCCGTATGCCTTCCGTTACAGAGGACAGCCCTCTGTTTGGAGAACTGTCCAACCCAGAACCTTAAGAAAGGAGGGAAGCAGAATCATTGAAGATGTCCATCAGCAATCAGCATCTAGACAGCAGACTGAGCAGGCACCCAGGACATTACAGTGAAATGTCCTTTTATTGCAGCCAACTCAGTGCTGACCCACTGTAATCAATGCACCATATGGATGTACTCTGAACAGGACTAATGTTGGATACAACCTGTTGCAATTGCATTTAAATTATGGCTATTTCTCCCCCTAAAACTGTCTCTTATATAAATTGAGTATATACAGTGGTACCTCGGGTTAAGAACTTAATTCGTTCTGGAGGTCTGTACTTAACCTGAAACTGTTCTTAACCTGAAGCTCCACTTTAGCTAATGGGGCCTCCTGCTGCCGCTGCACTGCCGCTGCGCGATTTCTGTTCTCATCCTGAAGCAAAGTTCTTAACCCGAGGTACTATTTCTGGGTTAGTGGAGTCTGTAACCTGAAGCGTCTGTAACCCGAGGTACCACTGTACAGGCAATGCAGCATCTTCTTTGGTGATGGATAAATGGCGACTCTACTACTTGCATGAGAATACCTAGGGCATTACATGTGACTCAGCCTCTAGTCCAGGGATGGCTTCCTTCCAGATGCTGTTGGATTCCCAACTTCCATCAGCTCCAGCCAGCATGACCAAAGGGTGGTGGAAGTGATACTTCAGGAGCATCTGGATGAACACACCCCTGCTTTGTTCTCCATGGCACCTGACTCCACAGTCTGCAGAGATGCACCACCAGCAATGCACACACAAGGGCCTCACAGAATTCAGCTGGGTTGCTACCGCCTCCGTTCTTCTTCTTCCAGGGTCTCAGTCAGGTGGTAGGGAACTGGTGACCCTCCAGATGTTGTTGGACTCCAGCTTCCATCAGCCCCAGCCAGCAGGGTCATTGGTCAGGGATGATGGGAGCTGGAGTCCAGAAACATCAGGAGAGGGCCCCAGGTTGCCTAGCCCTGCTCTAAGTCTTCCTGCACAGCTCCAGCTTACCACTTGAAGTGTGAGTGAAGGAACCAGAGCAGTTTTTTTAACTTCAAGAAGCCTAGTTTGACCTAGTCAGGAGACCCAGATGAGTCCCGATTCTTCGCAACTGGGAACCTTCATGCATTTCACAGAATTATATTAATGCAGTATACATTGCTGGCTGGCTGCCTGTCTTAAAAGCCTATTTAAGAGGGTGGCAGCATCAACTTTCTAAAAGCAAACAATTACAAGCTGAGTGCCCTCTCTCGCAGCTGGGAGAGCGATTGTAATCTGCAGGGTTCACATGCCGGTGACAACCCGCTAAACAAGCAGTGTAAGCAGCTTAAAAATAGATCTGCACAGTGATTATTATTGCCACACTGCTGCTTCATTTTTCTGCTATAGCTTCTGGTAGCAATTCAGGCAGGCATCCTTTTAAGTCTATAGGCATTAGAGTCTCCTGGGGATACAGCTGCAGCCATGGAGGAGCTAATATTTCCATCTTGAATGTTTTCATATTTATTAATCTCTTATTTTTTTCCCTTTGAAAACTTGTGCCATAAGGAGGAACAGGAATCAGGTCTACAGCAGAAAGGAGGAACCTTTGGTCCTCCATTTGTCACTGATCTTCCACTCCCATCAGCCCCAGCAAGCATGGCCACAGATGATGGGAGTTGTAGTTTGGCAACATCTGGAGGGTCAAAGGTTCCCCACCCCCCTTCTATGGTTTTCAGTGGGCTTAGCAATTTCATTAGCAAATTGCCAAGTTCATGTGATTGTGGACTTTTTCACATAGATCTTTTGCCACCAGTGATGCAGTAGGTTTCTCTTGGGACGGGAGAACCTGAAAAACTAGGCTATATGCTTTGGACATAAGTTTCTAGGACCCACTTCAAGATATGTAGGGCTAGCCTGCAGTCAGTCAGTTGTGGTTTTCCTGAGATGGAAGCTGCCGGTGGTAGAATAATTAGGAGGTTTGTTGAACCTTTGACCCTCCCCATATTGCTGAACTACAACTCCAGCCAGCATAGCCAATGGCCACTGAGGATGGGAGTTGCAGTTCAGCAGCAGCTTGAGGGCCGAAGATTCCTCACACCTCATCTATAGACTTAACTCCTTCCTATAGATAGGCTTGTAGGAGGAGAATATGGTAGGAATATGGCTGTCCTCCCACTTTTTTCTCTCAAGGAGGTGGGTCAAATTTTTTTTAAAGGTATAATTCCTCCTCCTTGCAGAATCTGAAAAAAGCCCCTTTTCAGTGCACATGGACTTTGGAATCCTTGGCCCAGAGATTCTCCCATACCTGGTGGTCTTGTACTGTAAAGACCATCTTTTTAAGGAAGGACCCTGGTTACTATTTTATTAAACTGTTACTGAGTTTTTAGATGTTGTGCTTTCTCCAGCCAGGCTCCTGGACCCTTGCAAACAGCGAGTTGAACATGCTCCTACCAGGGGAACCTGAGCCATAAGGGACTTTACACCTGTTATTGTGATGTCTGTTGCTGTCCTACGCACAGGAATAACTCTGCAGGAACTCCACACATCTTTTTTTCATACGTTTGGAAATTTTAATTTTGGAAGTTTAATTTTGCCACACAATTTCTTTGCTGCTAGGGTGTGGCCGACAGGGATCCCCGTCTCCTCTCTTCCCTCTAGTTTGATCTGGCTTCAGCTGCCCTATGGCTATAACTGTCAAGGGCAAGGGTTCTCTAGTCTGAATTGTGAGGTACAGTAGGCAATGTCTCAGGATGGACAAGTAGAATGGGGGCTGCTGCTGTTACAGCGCATGAGGCAGTCAGTTAGTTGGACAGGGATGCTAACAAGAAAGGCAGGCCTGTCAGGCAAAATAGCAAGGGTGATGGTGGATTGGTCATGTGAGTTGTCAGGGGAAGGGATTGGCTGTCCTATGCAGGGGAAGATCTTTCCTATTCGAATTAATTCAAGAGGGTACTGGAAGCTTCTGTGTGTGAAAGAAACAAGCAGAAACCTCTTGATGTTTGGGTTATTCCTTCAGAGAAGCTGAGTACAGCTGGCTTAAACTGGTTCTGTTTTCTCTTCTGCCAAGCTCATGCTGACTATAATTATAGGCCAGGAGGAGCCTGGGTTTCACTTTCTCTTTCTATCTCTCTTCTTTCTGGTGTGGTGTTCTGTACATAGTATGGTTAGTGTCAAGGTTTAGACTTAATAGAAGTTACTGTAAGTTTAAGTGAAGTCTGCTGCAACTGAATTTCTTATGGACAGTGCCAATCCTGATTGTACAGTGGTACCTCGGGTTAAGTACTTAGTTCGTTCCGGAGGTCCGTTCTTAACCTGAAACTGTTCTTAACCTGAAGCACCACTTTAGCTAATGGGGCCTCCCGCTGCTGCCACGCCGTTGGGAGCACGATTACTGTTCTCATCCTGAAGCAAAGTTCTTAACCTGAAGCACTATTTCTGGGTTAGAGGAGTCTGTAACCTGAAGCATATGTAACCTGAAGTGTATGTAACCTTAGGTACCACTGTATTGGATTTGTGATCATTATGCTCATTTGCCTTCAGTAGCAATTAAATCTCTGCTGGATGAAATGCAATTGCCTCTGGTCTTTTTGGGGGGAATCCTGCAACATGTTGCAAGTTGTTACTCTGCTAACTATACATTGGAATCTACCCTGGATCTGTTCCATGACACGAGATTCCTCATGCCATGCAATTAGCAACTGCTGCCATGCTATGGAGTGGGGGGTGGAATGTCTCCCCACCCCCTCAGCTCTTGAATATTGCCCCAAGGGTGCGCACCTAGGTTGGCTGCAGGTCTCCTGCCCAGGAAGTGATGTGGGCATTATGTGAACTGTCTTCTTTTCCTTATGCATATTATGCTCCAAAATGGTACTCATGAGCAGCGAAGGGGACTCAAACTCCTGCCTGGAGTGGTGACTGGTGACTTGGCCACTTGCTGGCTGTGTCACCAGGTTGTGACACAGTGGTGTGCGTTGGCAGGCATTTCTCAGCTCACTACGTGGGCAATTCCTACTTTGATGGCTTTGACAGTGCTTCCATGGAGATTGGGAGGGTACCTGGTGTTTTGTGCTGTTCCAGCAGTTGTTAGCACAGGAAGGGGAAGAAGAGCACATAGGATATCGTGGCTGTTCTGCAAGCAAAATGGCAACACATTCCACCCCCCCATCCCCTGTCCCTCAGCACAGGGTTATTTGGTAAATAGGCTTAACCCGAACATAATAAGTAGTGGACTATACTACTTTTTCTATTTTTAAATCCTGGAAGTGCTAGTTTATTATTTAGGCAAAAATGGATTTAAGTTAATTAAGAGAGTCAGCTTTAACTTGGGTGCTGAAAATCTTAATACGCTATCTTCATGTGTCCTCAATTAACATTTTGTTCTTGTTTTTTTTGGTGTTGTTGTTAAAGAAAGGCAGCTGCCACATTCATTCTACATATGCACAATACTTTCTTACTTTGGTAATCCAGGGTCACAATTTAATGATTTATTCACATTTGTTTGTACAAGAATCAGATGGCATATACTAAAAAGACATTTAATTAAAAAAAAAGTATATACGTTTACATCAACAGAAGATGAAATATAAACCTTTTCTACTCACAGTCATTCTATACATATTATAATAAACAAATCACAAATCTGTCACACAATATAAACGTTTAGTTGTTATAATGTAACAACATACAGAAAACCGTTATAAAATTTTGCTTTCGTTTTAGGTTTTAAATCTTACCATTAACTAAAATTAGCTGTGCGGGATGTTTGGGGTACATGACTAAGGCACCAACAGTACAAAGCAAATACAAAAGCAGAAATATTTCCTTGGGAGTGCTCTACGCTGAAACACCACAAGAAAAGGCAACAATAGTAAGTAAACCTGCTGCAGCCTTTACAAGTTTCTTCTGGGGTCACAAGGTTAGTCCTATGGTGGAATTTCTTTCAATATATCACTTCAGTTCTGATCACGGCACATGCTACAACACTGATGGCTAGGACGAACTTCACCAAGGTGCACTTTTCATTAGCGTCTTGTATTTCAGACAAATCATTCAAGCCAAAGCATAAATGCATTTTAGACTTATGTGAAAAGGATTTCTTGGACTTAAAACTGCAACACTTACAAAAATACTTTCCCTTAAACTTGGGATTGCTTCAAAACATTGCTTTATAAATATAGAAGTACTATGCAAAGGACTAAAAGTGAAATCATAAGTATGTATACCCCTATCTGAGCTATTTTAAAAATTGGTTTATTAAGCAAGCATTTGGGATAGATACTGAACTTACAGAAACCAACGTACCCTTTAAGAATTTACAATCCCCATGACAGCTTCTTGGCTGATGTATTTCTGACAAATGATAAATATACCATAGTGTAGCACGTAGTATATAGCACATTATGCTCAGTAGCAGAAGCAATAAGGTCTGCATGGCCCCAAAGTCCAAGGTTCAATCCCTGGCATCTCCGGCTTAAAAGAATATCGCAGAGCAGGGCTGGGAAAAACCTCCCCATTAATGATATCTGAGAGCCACTGCAAGTACTTTGGTAGATGTGCCAATGATCTGACTATAAGGCGGCTTCATATTTAAGTATTTTAAAGCAGAAACAAAATTGGTTGCCTTCAATTACCAAAGCCCTCCTGCAGCTCTCATATCTTACCTATGTGATAATGCAGTTACCAATTAAAACACACATTACGAGGCTTCCCATGTATGGCACACACGTATGGCTTTGGGGGGGGGGGAATAGGCCTCAGAAAGCAAAAGTTCAATCAATCGCAGCCAGGAAACATAATTTTCTTGGATTATACCACTGTGAATTGCAGGGTCTTACTAGCCGAAGACTGGAATGTTTGGCAGCTTGCATATGTTGCAGCTTACAGGAGCCGAACGTAGAATGTGCACAAACTGACAGAATGAATAGTGTATATATTGCCTGATCAATATGCATAGTCTCCAAGCTGAATATGAAGCTATCCAAAGGATTTCATATAGTGACCGGTGAATATGCACATTCTGCACTCAACTCACATCAAACCCAAAATATGCATTTCTTATACCAAAGATCCCTGAACAAACTTTAGTATAACTGCATACCTATATTGGTAACATGACCTCATGTTCTCCATCACTTTAGTAGGAATTCCTGGGACAGTCATGCAGAAATAGACAGGTAATAAAAACCCATTTGTATAAGCATTTATCTTAAAAATATTTCCTGTTGAAAATCCTGCTTTTATGCTCAAGGTGGAATTTCACGCCTTAAAACATTTGATGTCTGCAATTAGTGCTTTCAAGTCAATCTGTTTTAAAAGCAGACAGAAGTAATGCCTCAAAGCACCAGATATTAGTAAATTGTGCCCATGGCTTCTTTTGTAGAGTTGTAAATCCAAGGTAATGTTCATACTACTAAAGTTAAATCTCCAAAGCATAACTGCAAGGAGTAAATGAAAAGCTGGCAAAGCTCTTAATAAAACGGTGGTGTTATTTCAGTAGAGCTTTTCTAACAGTCAAAACTCACCAAGTTAATTCTGTAATGATCGTACAGGCAGAGCCTAGGGCTATAAACTGAATGAGGTGCAGGCATTTGGCTAAGATATGATTTGTAAAACGACCAAGAAAAGTTTCCACCCGAGTACAAACAGCGAAGTATAGAATCCTAATAAAACTGACATCTTTGCAGTTTTCCCAACTATGTCCCCTACTCGTGGTTTACAAAGAAGTAGTACTATGGACCATAAGAGTTAATAGAAAATGCCCTTTGAAGACAAACTTTTGTTTACTAAAAGTTAGTCTGCTTAAACAAATTCCTAAATTATTCATTAAGAAAATGTTTGGATTTTGGGTCCTGTAAGCACCCTTTTATACTGGGCCCCGAATTCAGTTAAAGTGCCTGTAGCTACAATCCTAAAGTCATTTACTCAGAAGTAAACCTCATTGAGTTCAATGGGACTTACTCCCAGGTAAGTGTGCATAGGATTGCAGCTTAAGTCTCAATGAGACAAGTAAACATGCTTAGGATTGGGCAGCATGCCCCATTGGAACCAATCAAAACTATTTTAGGTGTGACTAACCAGTGTCCCAATACTTTCAATGGGATGGGACGCGGGTGGCGCTGTGGGTAAAAGCCTCAGCGCCTAGGGCTTGCCGATCGAAAGGTCGGCGGTTCGAATTCCCGCGGCGGGGTGCGCTCCCGTTGCTCGGTCCCAGCGCCTGCCAACCTAGCAGTTCGAAAGCACCCCCGGGTGCAAGTAGATAAATAGGGACCGCTTTCTAGCGGGAAGGTAAACGGCGTTTCCGTGTGCGGCTCTGGCTCGCCAGAGCAGCTTCGTCACGCTGGCCACGTGACCCAGAAGTGTCTCCGGACAGCGCTGGCCCCCGGCCTCTTGAGTGAGATGGGCGCACCAACCCCAGAGTCTGTCAAGACTGGCCCGTACGGGCAGGGGTACCTTTACCTTTTAACTTGAGGTGGATAGGGGCCTGGAACCATCCTATGTATCATTACTTGGGAGTTGTTCTGTCAATCTCAGTAAATATGTAAAATGATAGGACTGCCAAGAGTCTAGGTTAATGCTTTCTAAATTATACTGCAGATAAAATTAGTGCTATCACCACAGCAAGTGTCCTTTAATACAACAGACGTCAGATTCCCATCTAAATGCTTTATCAAAGAGCAAATAAAATTATTTAAGATACAAGATTAAAATTTATTTTTGATTAATTACAAGTGCGTCTTTGTTCGCATTAGTAAGCGTTCTTTATACAGTCTATTCTTCACTGCTGCCAAAACACAACAGAGCAGAGAAAAAACAGCTAAAACAAAACTATTTTTTTCCTAAGTTATTTGCTGGATAGAATTTAATTCAACACAACTCGGAGGTAACTTTTTCAATTGTAGGCATGTGGCACTTAGACAATCATCTTTGCACAGAAAGCTTGTAACAGTCATGCGAGGGCACAGTAATTATCTTAAACAAGGCAAATTTCTCACCACAGAGCAGTGGGGAAAGTAAAGGAGGCACTGCACTGGAACATTACACCTAGTAAACTCCACATGATACAGTTTCAGAAACAAATACTTAAAGAGCTATCATTAGAAAAGGTAAAGTGTTCAATGAAACATGATTTAGTGATAGCTTCGTTTGGTGGCCCTAAATCAGCATTATCAGTAAACAATTTAACTGAGCAGTAGATCAAATCAGAGCTTATCACCGCAGGGAAGATTACAGCAAGGTAAATTCTAAATTTCTTATTCAAAGATGCAGTGTTCCTTTGTCAGAGCCCTCTGTGTAAATTCAAAGATTGTAAAGATACCTGAAGTGTTTCATTGGTATTTAATATGTAGACTGAGTTTACATATTCATATGAATATTTCCACTCGCTAATGAATACCACATGGCGCCTTTCCACAACAGAAAACTACTGAGGATGAAATGTGGTTATCTAAATTACTCTCTCACTGCTTTTGAGCTGCTACTTTCTGTCTGCAAGGCTATCATTCTAAGAATACCTACCAGTCCTACTGAACTCACTGGGATTTGCTTCTGAGTAAACATGCTTAGGATATGAATATCTTTCAAATATGACAGTAGATGCTTTGGGAGTACCATTCAAATGGAAAATTGTTGACGTACCTAGGACTGCTAAAAGAGGTGACAGAACGGCCCCCCGCCCATCATTAAGGTTTGGTTAACAAAGCAAGATTTCTGGATGTCCTAGTAAAATGCCCTGCAATAAATAATTTACATGTGTAGAAGAAATCAGAGCAAGCGCATGATTTTAATATTAATGTCGCCTATGCTGTCACTCTGTCCATCTGCACTGTGCATGTTAGTAACCACTACTGCTTAAAGAAGTGCAAAAGAGTGGAGGATGCCACTGACTTAAAGTGCCCTAAATTGTAGCTTTTTATTTAAAAATTAAAAATGCTACTAACAAAACAAATCTAGAAAATAAAACAGTTCACGATGTAGAAATCTTTGTCTGCCACCTTCTAGGCTAAAATCTGGGGATGAAACACTGCATCTTTCAAAACAGAAAAGGAAGCAGTATTGTCAGCAGTAGGGGCATATGGAAGTACAGTACTGCATCAAGGTCAGTAATGGACATTACACACAGGAATATCAGTGACAATTTTTTCAGGCATAAATAAAGAATCCATTGAAAGCATAAAAGCCAGGACTACCAGAAATGGTTCTCCTGAATGGCTTGAAGTGGTTAGTGGATAAGCTGAAATAGGCCACAAGGCATGACCATAGATAAAGAACCAGGAAGATAACATCTATGTGGAGTATGTCCAGCCCTTGAACTCCTTTTTCCTGGGGGGGGGGGGAGGCAAAGAGGAAACAAGTTTTAATAAAGAACCATGTGTGCATTTATTGATAAAGTAGAAAAGATTAGAAACGAGACACAACCATCAAATAACAGCACTCAAAAAAGCAAACCAAGGCAGCTGAAGCAACTTTCTTGAAAAGTATTTCTCTCCTCTCTTCACTTAAATATTCTGAAAGACCTTCTGCAACATCTTTAAGAAGAGTAAAGCAGGTAAATAATCCAAACAGTACTGGATTTAATACTCTACTGAAATATCCAATTGTGTCCACTATTTACTAATCTAATGTAAATTATGCTCCACCCCCAGGTGTCCCCAGAGCACATTTGACTAAAATTTGTAGTGTGGGAGATATGCAGTCAAGTCTAACAATGCATATTCCTGCTAGTCAACATATGAAGGGGTTAAAACCATAGAGCCGTATTGCTGGTAGGCAAACTCAGACTATAGAAACGTGTGGTGTCATTTCCCCCTTCTCTCCTAGGGGGAAGAAGCAAAATAAGTATTTCCTGTTCCCCCTCTCTCTCTCTCTCCTTCATACCATGTGAGCAGATGAACATGTCTTGGTCTGCCCCAAGCCTAGATTCCATTTTGAAAATAACCTTTTATTTTTGTACCCCAAAATATTTTACCTGCATTTGTTTTTTCTGCTAAGGGCAAATGCTTGACTGTGAGTAAAATATATGTTTTAAACTTAATTTTCAGTCTGTAGCCTGTTTCTTTGATAAATGGGATAATAAAGGGAGAAATCAGCCTAACAGCTAAGTCCTATGCTTTCAATTAAACTGCTTAAGATGGGATTTAAACTCTGCTCAGTCCCACGCTTTTAAGTCCAAGTGCTAAATTGGTCCCTTTGGCTGCTAACCCACGTATCTGGGTCTGTAGGGGAATAAAATATAGTTAATTATATTCCATCACTTACCTAATAATGCCCATCATAAGGTTATGGGCCCAGTATAGGAAAGAATTCCAGAGATTTCTGAGGTTTTTTACTAATTACTGAAAATGATTTTTAAACTGGAGAAATATTTTTTTTGTTTTGTTTCCTCAAAGTCACAAGGGCTCTTTTGTTCTAGTGTTGGAGGATCAATTTGCCTGCCCTTTTCCTCCCCTTTCCTTTGCAACACAGCAATGAGACTTGAGGGTTTTTGACTTCTCTTTTGCTTTTTGAGGCTATTTGGATTTTTATCTTTGCGATTTTGAGTCTTTATTTTGAATTTTGGGCGGTTTTGATTATTTTTATTTTTGGACCATTTTTCAATTTGGGGCCGAACTTTTGTCTTTTTGATTTTAGGATGGCTAGCAGGGAATTCCATTGCAGAAGAAGGCCCAAGTTACCCAAGAATGATATCCAGTAATTCAAGATTTATAAAATTATTACTTTAGAAAAATGTCATCACACATTTTGCGTCTGTTATTTTCTTGTGCCAGTTTTACACAGTTAGGCTAAGATTCAATGTACCTGTATGTCATTTAGGATCTGTATCCTGGCTGGAATCTAGCAGTTTCCTCAAAAATCAGTTCTTTCAGTTTTTCCTTTGGTAAGTCATCCAGCTCCATGTCAAACTTGAAGGGTGCTTCAGCTACAGGCTAACAACAACAGCAACATGAAATCTTTTAGTAAACCTGCTTACAAATTTGTTCCAAACCACCATAGGAAACAGGGAGGTAACAGAGAGGTAAATGTAAACCACTTTGAGAACCAGGTGGTTTAAAAGCAGGATATAAGTCTTAAAAAAATAATAAAGCATAGCAAAATTAGTTTTATGATTCATTTAGTAACCAAAGAGGAAGCAGAGGCCAACTGTATGTTACTTCTTACATTTTTATAGGAAATTTTCATGCAATGTTCTTGTCTGAGTTGTTTCTAGTTATGTGAAGACAGTCATGTCTATTTGTCAGAGTGAAAGTGTCTAACAGAATGTGTTAAGTAAGAATGCAATGATCTTTTTCCTGTGTAATACAGCAAGTTGTTACAAATAACATGAGCTTGTGGCTCTTGTACAATGGCATTGTTTGTGGGGTCTAAACACAAATGCTTCATGCACAAAGTCTGGACAGATACATGGACATAAACAAGTATGTACGTACATCTGGGGGCTCTGACTGACAGGAATTGTTTATCATATGTTCACCTGTGTTGACAGACACTTGTCATGGGAAACATTGGTGTAGCTATTGTAGATGGAACAGTTGTTTTTGCTACATAAAATGTGGCACTGCTCTCAGAATTTAAAACCTAAGGCATCTGATAGTCACATGGTGTCAATTGTCTAATGTTAACCCATCTAAACATAAATATCTAAATATCAATCAATCTTTATTACTATGATCACAGATCAGTCATTAAATTACAATCAAACAAAAACAATTTTACAGTTTCCAGGCCAGTAAACAACTACAGTCATACCTTGGTTCTCAAACAGAATGTGTTCTGGGAGTCCATTTGGCTCCCGGAACCATTTGAAAACCAAGGTGTGGTTTCCGATTGGCTGCAGGAGCGTCCTGCAGCCAATCGGAAGCCGCGCCGGTTGTTCGGCTTCCGAAAATGGTTCAAAAACCGGAACACTCACTTCCAGGTTTTGATCGTTTGAGAGCCAATTTGTTTGGGAGCCAAGGCGTTTGAGATCCAAGGTACGAATGTATTTGGAATTAAGAGAATGGCAAAGGGCTAGGATGTGTGAGCATTGTCACACACTCACAATCACACTAGAATGGATTGCTGAATATTAGTGAGTGTGCTTGAACAGAATTTTGTCACTTTAACAGTGACTGTGTTAGTGAAGCCTGACAAAAGAAGGGAAATGTAAAAATTATCAGATCTGCCTATAAATGTAAATATAAAATTACTTACTTACTAGTACATATAAAATTATGAATTTTGTTTGTGATTTACTTGCTAGCTTCCTCTATTCCCCAAACCATTCTAAGCATCTATTTAAAGAGTTTCAGTGATTTCAAACCAAGTAAAATAAAATGTTCCCCTACCTCATCACTTGGATCATAATACTGCTCTAGATATGGATGCGCCAAAGCTTCTTCCACTTCAATTCTTTTATGAGGGTTGAAGGTCAACATTTTATCCAACAAATCAAGAGCTATAGTAGAGAAAGCTAGAATCAGTTTGTGTTGTAATGCAGCCATATTAATTCAGCACTGTTCTTCCCTTCATGTATGATTCAGAGCAGTTCTGAATACGTTTAGCCAGTAGCACAAGACATATATATCCTAATTCAGAACACAGAAATTGGAGGGTGGGAAGAAAAATAGTTTATAGGAGAACAAACCAAATCCCACAACCTCCCTAACAGGTTCCAAGGCATCAGTCAATGCTTTATGGGACTTTGGACTGGACTTACTGCTCATCTGCTCCTAAGAAAATTACTTGCAAGTGTGCTTGTCCTGGGGTACTTGCCAGTCCTCTGCTCCTGATCTTGCTGGACATTGCCACAGTCAGTGTACTTATGTCTTTCTGCCCCAGAAGGGTGCAAAAGAAGCCAAAGAGGCTCCCTACCTCTGCTCATCACCAAGGACTCAGCTATACAGCTGCAAATAAAATGTTTTAAGTGTGTTGCAAAGTGCAAAATACAAATGTGACACTAGATGGCGACAGTGAGCTATGGCAAATTCATATATATTTTTCAAAACGTTTTTTAAAAAAACATTTTCACAGCGTTTTTTATGTGTATAGATTTCACCCAAACATGAAATGCAAAGCCCATGTGCACTGTGTGCATGTCCATAGCGCCTGGGCCTTATTTCCAAGCTTTGTTAATCTGGGGTCAAGCACAATTGATAGAGGTTCACTCCCAACTCCAAAAGAAAAAAGCACCAGCTAAAAACAGTTTCATGAGCATTTGGCCAAGTAATGCCTAGAGTGAGCAACCATCCTTCAGAGTGCCACTGGCCACCAGCACATGAAGTGATTAGCGCCAATGAATATGAACTGGGAACAGAAATTAGCAAACTACAAATCTCTAACTTTTTTGTGATTTAAACTATTTACAAGCTGCAATGAATCTGATACCAAACACAAATATCACGTAGTTTATAAAGTTATATTCTTTGAAGGGAGATTTAATGGGCAAGATTTCAGCCCTTTCTACATTCAATGGTCACAAATCGTGCATCACTATATTCCAGTTGTTATCTCAATCTTCTTATGTTACCTTTGGGGTCAGCATTTGGAAACAGCCTGTTCCATGGCACCTTGTTTTTGTACGGAAGAGAAAGCAAATAGTTTCTGGCTTTCAAATTGATTATGCAGTTCAAGTCTTCTTGAGAAGGAGATCCAAGTATTCCTACAATTCAATAAAATAGAGAAAAGAGTATTATTGTGGAAACAAAGCATTTGAATGCATTTGATAAAGATTAATATCAAGGTTCTTAAATCTGTTATCATTTACTAGATTGGGTGTACTAATAGATGCAGGTGTGTCACTGAACAACCACCTGTCATTTGTGGTACTGAGCACCTTCCACTAATTAAGGTTATTTCACCAGCTGCTGCCTTTCCTGACATTATCCCTGCTCTGGCTACCTCCAGATTCAACCCCTGCTCAGGGGCTGACTTTGGAAACTGGTTGGAAGCAGTTGCTAGTAATCTGGAAGCTGTATTTTAAATTAACTGGGAGCAGCACTGAAGGGAAATTATGTGGTATTCTTTAATTATCTCAAACTAGTTCATATCTGTGTACCAATGGATAATGAAAATTTGTATCAAAGGATGGTGCTGAAGAGGAATTTTGCTCTTGTTCGTTTTCTACTTGTTTCTGTGGTGCTTACATCAAGGAGGTTTCTGCTGGATTGTGCCCTTGCCTGGTGGAGGAGTGCAGAGTGCTGCATGCAGAGCAGGAGAGGTGAGAACAGGGGAGAAAATCAGCATGAATTTAAAATAAAAATATGACTAGATGGCCACAGCTGGTACCATCAATCAAATCACTAGGCTGGAGAGAAATGGCAATTAGTAGACAAAAGCAGCCTTTGCCTATAGTTATATATAGAAATCTTACCAAGGATGTGGTTCAGCTGATCAAGATAGTGTTTTCCTGGAAAGATGGGTCTGTTTGATAGCATCTCTGCCAAAATACAGCCTACAGACCAGATATCAATAGATTTGGTATAACCCTACAAGTAGAAAGTTGGGGAAATCACTTGTTGCTAGCATTTGCTGTACTGTTCAACATACTACAATTTAAGAGAGCCAAGATATGGTAATTTTGAAATCCAGAATTCCAGTCCTAGCACTTGTGATGAATCAGAATTTATATAACTGTTCTTGAACAATGAGGCAAGCACTGTGTTTTATAAATATGAAGGGTAAGCACAAAAGTACAGAAGACACCTACAATGCAATCTATGGATGATTACTAATAAGTCAGTCTCAATGTCTATATTTGCTTATCACAGAAAACCACAGTTCAGCCATGAGAAGTTTAGAAGCTTCTTCTTTTGATTTAAGCACAACTTGCCATGCTGTTGGGACTGAGACCTACTATTAAGCTTAGCCACAATTAGTCTTAACAAGCCAACGTCAGTAGCAATAGTGTCAACCTGCCTTGTTTTAAACTAGCTGTCGTTAAGAATAACCACAGTTGGTTGGTTCAGAACATTATGAACGGTCGCTAAGTAAAAGCTACCAGATTCCTTATTGCCATGTAGGAACAAAAAAGGGGAGGGGAGCATGTAAGCCTGAGGTTCACTGCAGCCATTTCCTGCTTATTCACATCATGCTAAACCACGGTTTATCATAAAGTGCATATTCAACCATTGCTTTCAGCTGGACTCACTTGCACTCACCCTGACATGTGTGCATGGAAATGCAGTCTTAGAAACATAAAATACAAACTTTATCTAATTGTTACCATGTGAAACCCACAAAGATTACTCTTAATTTCTTTTATTCCAAGCCCTAAAGCCAGTGTGATCTTTTGATATAGACAAAGTATCAGGAAACTCTGACTTCAATGATTGCTGAGTTAAGCAAGTCACACACTTAGCCTGAGCTGTTCATGTGTAAAATGGTACTAACTTCTGATTTCATATGAAAATAAACAGCATACCTCAGCGCGTAAGATTTGAGATATACATGCTAAACAGAATGGACAAGTATTAGAACATGATCCATTTAACTTTTTTGGGTTTATGTGAGTTGGATCCCACTACTA
The DNA here is from genome assembly GCA_034642415.1 of Podarcis siculus. Lineage (NCBI taxonomy): Eukaryota > Metazoa > Chordata > Lepidosauria > Squamata > Lacertidae > Podarcis > Podarcis siculus. The sequence goes on from JAXCMG010000019.1 coordinate 8,060,445, forward strand.
CTAAGCTTCAGACTGCCTTAATTCCCACTTGCCTGCTTCTGCAAACTAGGATGCAAACCCACAACCGTGTGTTCCACTGTGCTCTGCCAGTTTAGCCAGCTCCCGTCTCTCACCAGTGATAATTGCATGCCTGCATATGTACAGTTTCTTCCAGGGATTAAAATTCCAAACGAATGCTGGGCTGCTAGTTTATTTCCTATCATACTCACAGTTCCATTCCAAAGCTAAAAAAGTAGCAGCACTAGGTACTGTGCCCTCAATTTGGTAATTATATAAAAAGCCATACGCAAGCAGCTTCATCTCTCAGAAAGCAACATAAATTTCAATGATAGGCAATCAAGAATTTCTGCTTGAAGTCAAAGCTAGCTCTGGTTTGCAGCACAGTGGGTTAAACACATAATCAAGACATTCAACTGAGCCAGCAAACTCTCATATGGCTACAGTCAGTGAATTAAGTATCGGGGTGCAATTTGTTCATGTACAAAATTTAGGATTTAATTAGATTTTCCAGGAGCCACATTGTAGTGGAATGCTCTCCCAGCAGATGCTGAACAGATAAACAGCTATGTGATTTTTAAAAGACATTTGAAGGCAGCCCAACAACAACAACAGTAGTAGCAATAAGAATAAGAGTAACAATATATATTATTATTTGTTATTATATATTTCAAGCACCACATGAGGCACTCTTCCATGCATAGCTCTTACTTTAGAATTCAACATGATTTCAGGAGCTCTGTACCAACGCGTAGCTACATATTCTGTCAGGAACCCAGTGTGATCATGATCTGGATCTGCAACACGAGCCAGTCCAAAGTCACAGATCTAATATCAAATCAAACAAAGATGTTATAGGAGGCACAGCTTTCTCTTTATTTTTGTCACATCAATATTCCTAATCAAGCAAAAATTTATGCATTGCAGGGGATTGGAGTAGATGGCCCTCGAGGTCCCACCCAACACTATATTTCTATGATTCTATCATCAAAAACCCTCTCAGATTTTCAAGCTGCAATAAAAACTGTAAATGTGCTTTCTGTCTTTTAGAATCTGCAGAATAGCTGTCCCATGGCAACAAGAAAGAACATTTACAGGTTCCATTCTTTAAGGAAATGGAGATAACATCTGAACAAAAAAAATGAACAAAGCTTCAATCCATGCATAAACAACTTATGTGTGTGTGCTAAAACTTCGTAGCCAAATACCACAACAATGGTACACATTCCTTTCTAATAGTCTCTGTTACAGCTTAGTTTTTGGGATCTTTCTTGGCATAGAAATCCACTGATTTAAAATAGTGAATGAGTAAGTTTTATATTGACATGGGTACTTTTATATTGACAAAAAGATACTTGCTAACCTTGAGATCACAAGTGGTGTTTAGCAGCAAGTTGGAAGGTTTGAGGTCACGATGCAGCACATTGGCTGAATGGATATATTTTAATCCTCTCAGGATCTGGTAAAGGAAATAACAGATGTGGTCATTGCTGAGATGTTGAGTCTTTAAGAGCTTGTAAAGGTCTGTCTCCATTAGATCTTGCACAATGTATCTGTAAATCGTATTAAGGCAAACAAACCAACATTTTACTACATAATACTGGAGTTGCTCAGCTCCCAAGTTCTTTAAAACTTCACTTCTACATTTTCAGAAGAAAAAAATGTGCAATATTGCTGGATGGTTAATCAATAAAGAAGCACATCACCCATAACTAATGTCATAGTAGTCTTACTTAAGAATAGCTGAGTAGGTAGAGCACAAGACTCTTAATCTTAGGGTTGTGAGTTTGATCCCCATGTTGAGCAAGATTCCTGCATTGCTGTAGTTGGACTAGGTGAGCCTCATGGTCCCTTCCAAATCTACAGTTCTATGATTCTAAATTGCAACATTTGCATGGTACAAGGATTGCTTACGAATTGAGAATAGCAAATTGTAATAGGATATGGAATCATGCCAATCAGTTGGGCTCTTGGAAAAATCCGTATGACTGCTTCAAACAATCCACTCCAGTATGACAACTGGACATGAGGAAAAAGGCTTGCTGTGAACCATGAGATGGGCCTAGAAGGATAAGAAAGGAGGAGAGGGAAACTTCCCAAAGTGCATACAGTCGTACCTTGGTTTTCGAACAGCTTAGTTCTCGAACATTTTGGCTCCTGAATACTGCAAACCCGGAAGTGAGTGTTCCAGTTTGTGAACTATTTTTGGAAGCCGAACGTCCAGTGGGGCTTCCACGACTTCCTGCAGCCAATCAGAGGCTGCGCTTTGGTTTGGTTTCTGAACGTTTTGGAAGTCGAATAGACTTCTGGAATGGATTCCATTCGACTTCCAAGGTACGATTGTACAATCAAACCAAGTGGAACAATGGAAGTGTGTGTGTGTGTGTGGGGGGGAATTCTGTCATTGGAAGGGTGGGGGAAGGAGCCAAAATAGACAGAAGTTGAGGGAAGCACAGAGAGATCGGGTGGCACAGGAAAAAGAGATGGGGTATACAAAGAGCGAGCTATGCTACACTTGAAACTCAGTCCACTTTTAGCTTTGGCCCCACCCCACCCTCTGTCAGCATGCAGCCCTCACTCCAGCATATTACCCACAAGGGATTGAAGTCCTCAACAGATAAAAGGTTCTGTTGCGTTACACACAGAAAGATTTGGGCTTAGTACAACTACTAAAACAGCAAGAATCACTGGATGACAAGATCAAGGAAGTAGTCTTTAACATATAATTTAGGATAACACCAAGATAAACAATCAACAGTGAAACAGAGCAGAAAGCTGAAACAATGAGAGCACAAGGGCATACATCTTTAAAGGATACACATCTTTCATCTGTTCAGTTGTTGGAGCTCTGATAATGTCATTGATCCCAATAATATTTTCATGTTTGAAGCGCAGTAAGATTTTGATCTCTCTCAGAGTTCTCTGGCAGTAAGTCTGGTGTTCAAAAGGACTGATTTTCTTTATGGCCACCCGAACTTTATTCACATTGTCATGTGCTGAACTGGAAGAAGAATCGTCAATATTAAAAAATTAATGGCATTATCTACAGAACAAGACTCAGGTTGTCTAGAAATGCTGACATAGCCTTTTTCAATCATGAAGATAACAAAATTCAATTTATCTGCCAAAATACTGTGAGGTTTCAGCACTTTATCATTTTTCTCAGAACCAGTGGTGGCAAGATAATAATGGTGGCATCATAATAACTTTAACCATATTAGATAAAGCTTTAGACATTATGTCAGAAAACATTATTTAAAACATAGAAGCTTGCATTGCATTAGTAGCTTGCATTAGGCCCAGTATACCTGAAGGAGCATCTCCACCCCCACCATTCAGCTTGGACACTGAGGTCCAGCTTCAAGGGCCTTCTGGTGGTTCCCTTACTGTGAGAAGTGATGTTACAAGGAACACTACCTTCTTGGTAGTGGTGCCCATCAGATGTCAACGAAATAAACAACTATATGACTTTTAGAATACATCTGCAGGCAGCCCTGTATTAGGAAATTTTTTATGTCTGATGTTTTACGATTTGTTATATGTGCTGTAAGCTGTTTTGCTGTATTGTATAAATAAATAAAATTGTATGAATAATATTGTTCTGTTGTTGTTGTAAGTCCTGTTAAATAATTTTGAACAAAATACAACAAAATTATCCAGGTAACAGTTAGTTCCTTGCTGCTTTAACTCTTCTCAAAGTTTTTTCAGGATGTGAAAAGCAGTAGACAGGAAATTTGTCAAAATATTCACAAGATTAGTTGTCTCCTTTGAATATTGGCATTCAAGATCCTACTTTTAAGCATAATTTCAAACTTCATTCCAGATTTCCTGCCTCATTAAAATGTCCATGGTTTCAGCTTTAATTAGAAAGATGGCACACCACCTCATGTCTTTGAGAGAAACTTAGCCAATTCAATCTTGCAGGAATTAAAGTACGGTAGTCTAGATCTCAGATTGCTTGTTCCACCAAACCTTTATACTGTCCCATTGGTGTGACCAGGGAGAAATAAGGGTTTTTGAAAGGTAACAGTTGCCTGAACAAATGAATAGAACTAAACAGAAAACTGATGTTTCAGATAAGGAAATAAGAGTTAATACACACTGAAATACAGCAAACAGGAGGACATTATATCTGTAACCAAATTAACCAAATTGATGAGCCAAAGAACAGAGAGGAAGAATCATTTTATAATCTGGTATATGCTTGACAGGTTAGAAAAGAAGCCATTTCTCTTTACTGAACAAGGCACTGGTCACTCAGGCTGAACAATGTCCTGGCCATTGCTTTTTTAAAGGGACCTGGGTTAAATTTTCCATTAAATTAAAGCCTTTTGTCACGTAACATATTAAGTCCCTATGTGAACCACTATGTGAACAAAAAAGGACTACAAAAAAAATCAAATATTTATTATAGGTGCAATTCCTATTCAGGCAATGTTTTAAAATGAAAAAGGGCTACAATTTATGATATAATATAAAAGTTATACGCATAATTCTGAAGTTAAGAGCTTTTCAGTCATGGTTTTCTGGAGAGAAACAAACTGTGAGAAGTGTTTCATACAATGCTAAATATGGTCTATAATTGTGTATATCTAGCAAAATTTTATGTATGACAAAAGGTCACCAAAATATAAAAAACTAGATATATAGCATATTCTGTGAATATTATACACAGAGATATCCAATGTATAAGGATTAACAAAAAGCCACTAACTGTAAAGAATATTCTACATCATTAATAAATGAAATGCATTATCTTTGTAGTATGACTGCACATACAGAGAGAGGAATGGCCATCCAACCTCTTCTTAAAAACTTCCAATGAGGGACAGTCCACAACCTCCCAAGGGAGTCCGACTGTTCCACTGTCGAACAGCTCTTACTATCAGAAAGTTTTTCCTGATGTTTAGTTGTAATTTCCAGAGCAGGAGAAAACAAGCTTGCTCCATATTACATGTGACAACCATTTCAATATTTGAAGATGGCTATTTTCTCAGACGCCTCTTTTCTATGCTAAAGATACCCAGCTCCCTGAACTGGTTCCTCATAAGGCTTAGTTTCCATACCCTTGATCATCTTGGTTGCCCTCCTCTACACACATTCCAGCTTGTCAATATCCTTCTTAAATTGTGGCACCCAGAACTGTACACAGTATTTCAGCTGTGGTTTGACCAAGGCAGAATAGAGTGGTACTATTACGTCCCTTGATCTGGACATTATACTTCTGTTGCTGCAACCTAGAATAGAATTAGCTTTTCTTACTGCTGCAAAAAAATGCTACACACATCCTGGTCCCAAGCTGTAAAAGGCGCCAGAAGTCAGAATCGGGCCTGAAAACAGATTGAGGACCAGTACAAGTGGTGTAAAAAAGGTAAAGGTACCCCTGCCCGTACGGGCCAGTCTTGACAGACTCTGGGGTTGGTGTGCCCATCTCACTCTATAGGCCGGGGGCCAGCGCTGTCCGGAGACACTTCCGGGTCACGTGGCCAGCGTGACATCGCTGCTCTGGTGAGCCAGAGCCGCACACTGAAACGCCGTTTACCTTCCCGCTAGTAAGCGGTCCCTATTTATCTACTTGCACCCGGGGGTGCTTTCGAACTGCTAGGTTGGCAGGCGCTGGGACCGAATAACAGGAGCGCACCCCGCCGCGGGGATTCGAACCGCCGACCTTTCGATCGGCAAGCCCTAGGCGCTGAGGCTTTAACCCACAGCGCCACCCGCGTCCCTTCTACAAGTGGTGTAGTATGATCATAATGCCCAATCCTATTCAGAAATTTAGCTGTTCTATTGTAAGCTGATTGCAGTTTGTGATCTGTCCTGTAATGAAGTTCATTACAGTAGTTTATACTTGTGACTTAGCATGTAAACTGCACTTGCACTCAACAAACTGTGTTATGCACTTAATGCTTTGTGCTTGTGAAGTAAGTAGAGTCAGTAATGTCATGCATGGATGCACTGCTTAGTGGCAGGTAACTTCTATGCACATGGAAGAGTCGTACACCTTGGCAATGCCTTTTTCTGTGGGTTCTGATTCCTCACTCACTCACTGTGCCCCTAGGTGCATGGGCACAACCCTTTTACCACCGGACTCTGCTCCCACTGCATGGGCTCCACAACTTTACTGCTAGGCTGTACCCCCCAAGTGTGCACAGGTGGACTCCATGTTGAAGGCTGGTGTTCCAAAAGGACTCCAGCTCCTGGCAATATGAAAATAACTGGTTTTTAAATCAACTTACCATGGGAAGGGGGAGGGAATGGACACAGTGTGGGAAGCAATATTTATCCTTGTCAACAAGGCCCTGAGCAAAAGGCAGGTAGCAGAAGTGCAGGCCTTAGCAAAGCAAAGGTAAAGAAGCATCTAGGGTTTAGTGAGTGTACATTAGAAGGTGCTTTGCTAAAAAGGCAGCAGAGAAGCAAATGGGCAAAGTTGGTCAAATCTTGATTTTCTTCAGAGATGCTTCAAGAATTATTATTTTAAAAAAACCAGAACAGGAAGCAAATAATATAGGATAGGGAGGAGTTGATGGTGGACGTTTAGACCAGATGCAGCTAGAAGGACCAATGACCTGACTCAGTATGAGGCAACTTCTTACATTCTTACAGAGTCTAAGGTGTAGGCAGAAGATAACACTTTCAAGAGGACCACAGCCATTTACAAATCATAGAAATAGCAAGACACAGAAGAGGGAAGGAAATGAGTGCTAATGCCAAGACAGATTTCCACAGGAAAAGGGTCAGAGAGTTCTTAAGAGTTCTCAGTGGAGGTTGAAAAGAAGTCAGTGTAGAAGAGAATGTGGGAAAAAAAGCTGGGTCAATGAGGTTATTTGTATGAATGCTGAATCACCAGCGAAATTGGAATATTGTCAGGAGGGAAAGGGGAAAGCCATATTGAGGCATGGCATGAAAGCTGAAGGGAGGTAGCATCGGAAAATGGCAATATACCACAGCAATCCAGAGATGCAAAGGAAATATAAAAGATGAATTTTGAAGGTTGACAAGCAGTGAAAAAAGCAAGCAACCATGAGCTGAAATGGCAGGATTTTGCAAAGAAGCCAATTCTGCCATCACATCAGCCAAGTCAGGATGAGTGGGAGGAGAAGAAACTTCAAAAGACGAGAGCAGCAACAGGGACTGGGTTGGGGGAGGGGAGCCAGATTTTGGTGCGTGCAATGAGCTTGAGGGAGGCAAGAAAGTAACATTCCTAATTATCACAATCCACAAGGAGAGTTCATCTAGAATATTTCAACTCAGCCCTGTGGAGCCTTCAATGTGGAGTTCCTCAGGGATCTATCCTATCTCCTATGCTGTTCTACATCTACATAAAACCGCTGGTGGGGTTATCTGGAGGTTTGGAGTACGTTGTCAGCAGTATGCTGATGACAATCAGCTCTACTTTTCCTTTACACCTGCAGGTGAGGCAGTGGAAATACTGGACTGGTGTCTTGCCTCGATAATAGATGAGAGCCAACAAACTGAAACTCAATCCATATAAGACTGAGGCACTGTTAATGGGTGGTTCCTTAGATTGGATGGCTTTGAGGTTGCCTGCTCCTGATGGGTTTACACCTCCTCTGAAGGAGCAGGTTCATAATTTGGGAGTACTCCTGGATCCTTTGCTGTCACTTGAGATGATTTTCTGAGGCCCTTTTTCGTGTGCCTCCTCCACAATAGGTCTGTAGGGTGGCAACACGAGAACTGGCCTTTTCTGTAGTGGCTCTCCATTTGTGGAATGCTCTCTCTAATGAAGAGACTCCCCTGGAACCTTCATTATACACCTTTAGGCACCAGGCAAAAGCGTTCCTCTTTAACCAGGCCTTTGGCTGACTGACATCCAATGCCCTATTAAAATGTGGTGATTGTGGGGGGGGGGACACACACATTATTGGGTTGTTCTTGTTCTTATTTTGAGTATGTATTCTGTGTTTTTATATCATGATTTTATCCCGTTGTCAGAGACTGCCTCCAGGTCCCAGCTGACAGAGGACCAACGCTAGCCAGTGGAACTGTACAAAAGTCTTTATTGAAATATAGTTTCCATTTCCAAACCCTAGCGTGCGTCTCTACGTCTAGACCCTAGATCGCCGAAGCTCCATCTGAGTCTCCGCCCCCTGTACACCAGCTTAAGACTCTAGCCTTACCCCACCTCTTGCGTCTCTCCTTTCGCCTCTGGGTCCTACCACCCCCCGGGGTCCCTTCCTTCCTGGACGCTTCGGATGCGGACCCCTCGGACTCCTCCCCCTCCTTTCGGCGGGCTTTAGGACCTGGCTCCCTTTCCGGGCTGCTCATTGCGCCACCCTCTTGTACATTTGAACTTGGCGCGCGCGCGCTGTCTCCGACCCTCCTTTCGACCGTTTCCTCGCTCTCTGACGCAGTCGTGGCCAACCCCGACTCATGTCCTTCCGCTGACGGAGAGCTGCCTGGTGCCGATGCCTGGGACTCCTCCCCCCTACTGCTCTCCGGTGGGGAAGCTGGTCCCGATTTCCAGCTGCTGCTCTCTGAGTCCCCTCTGGCCCCTCCTTCCTGGGGTGTTCCCTGTGGCAACCCCCTAGCTCTGACCACGGGAGCCCCTTTCTGTGAATCCTCCGATTCGCTGGAGAGACTTAGAGACCTCGGGCGGCTATCATCGCTAACTTCTCCCTCGGATTCCTCCCCATCGGTCTCTAATCCCTCCCTTTCCTGCCCCTCTGCTCCTGAGCCCCTGACACCCGTGAACCGCCCTGAAACCTGCGGGTATACGGCGGTATACAAATTAAATAAACAACTACTACTCCTGGCTTCAAATCACTTTTGTTGTGGAGTTATCTTAAGTGATTCAAGCTAAGTCACAGAGTTAGCCCAACACTGGTCCTGAACATGTTTACATTAACACAACCTTCCAACAATTTCTTTGCTTTAGAGCATGTGCATAAGTTTATGACATCTTTACATTTAATACTGACATTTCTACTTCTATAAACTTTATTCCAATCTCATTACTGTAACACTAAGACACAATCAAGGCTTTTCTTAAGTATTCACATTATGGTCACTTACTGACTGCAGTTGAATGGCTTATGCCTATACTTTAGTTTTTAACTAGATTAAACTACAGTTTTCACAGTTTATATTCACCTATACAGTTTTTAAAGGAATAACCCATTTGGTTTTTTATCACTAAAATAAACATCCAACAAGTTATTTTTATTTTAAAAAATGTATTCAAATGTGATTTAAATCAGTGTTATTTATTGCTTAACAACTGCTCACATGCTAACTTTTATTAATATTGCTTTTTTAAAAAAAAAAAAGTTCCCCTAGGGCAGAGTACACTGTGCAATGTTCCTTTCTAAGGGGAAAAAAACTTTTCTTAAAAGCGCCTGATGCAAAGTGCTACTGAGCATAGACTGTGAGCAAAATTATTTCCTCCTTGTTCACAGATACTACACTGTCTGAAAAGTGGCTTAGGGTGAGACAACAGGCAGACATTTGAATGAGAAGAAATGATGACTCTGGGTTGGCTGGTTTCCACAATACTGTACCTGGAAGACCAAAACAGTGCCAGTCACCACTTGCTGTGTAGAGCAGTGGACTGCGCCCACCAAAGCCTTCATAACACACACAAGTGCACTACACTGCAAATGCAATCACTGCACCTATGTTAATTTCCAGCCAGCTAGTGAACCTAAACCTGTCCCATTTTTGATGACTTATTGCGTATTTACTTCTTTCAGAGTTTCTGGTCAGTGATGCCTACAAAGAAGCCATTAGGCGATGCTAGGCTACATAGAATAAACTGAAGAAAGTTCTAGGGCAGCAGTTGCCTAGTCTTAAATGGAGTGGGAAAGGTGTGTACATGTGAGAGATACACTCTGACTCCGGTGGATAATATTTAATGTCAAATTATGTTTAAATATTTATTAACTTTCACCAACTATATTCCATTACATGTTTCCTTAAAAAAAGAAAGCTCATTCACTGCAAGACTAGTATGTTTATGCTGCAGTGAAGTCCCTGAGACTTAAATACTTTCAATGCACTTATTTTAGTAATAATGAATCACACAAAAACTGAATCTCAGTTTTGTAGACTTCTACCAAAAGCAGTTTAAGCAAAAAATGTGGTTTTATCACCACTTGGTTCTGATTGTTTTGTGCACAATGAGACTTTGGCTACATATGCACTACTTCTCATCCTTCATTATTCGCTGTACACTGTATGTTGTTTCATAACAACATATGGATATTTAAATAAGATATATTCAATCATTCTCGCAAATTTAAAACACTACTGATAGATACCAAGTTACGGTAAGCCAGAGTTCTACTGCACTTGCTACAATACATTTGGCAGAGCAAGAAAAGAGAAAATGCCAGCAATGATCAAACAGCAATACAGCTTAGGCAACACTGTCTTGCACCTTACTGCCACAGCTTCTCATATCCATATTTTGACAGATATATGAGGATGTGAGTTAACCAGCACAATACACATGCAACAGCAAATTGTTTTCTTCATACTTCCTATAAGTACCAACTAAATGTGACAAATGATGGCATTTGATCCATCATTTCCTCCCAATTTTCGATCTTCCACTTGCATCTCCATCTCTTCTTGATCATGACAGCATACTGTCAGTGGCAACCCACCACAAGTTATTAATGCTAATTAAATCCAACCAAGGATCTCTTCTCTCACTTTTCCCTAAGACAAAATAAATTGGGGAAAAGATGTCACCTTGCTTTTACTCTTTCAGCAATGAGAGATCAGGTAGCTTCCTAGCTTCTAGAGGCATTCCATGCCCTCCCAGAAAGCTCCCACACTACATATACAATCAAGTCAAATATATCAGCTAAACCACAACACAAACACTATCGTTTTGTTTCATGTTCACAGTGATATAATTATTGAGTTCTTGGCTTTACATTTTATATTTATATTGTTTTTTTCAGTATAAATTACCTAGGGTGCTGTTGGCCAAGGAGAGGCGACTCATGAATGTTACAAACTACAATAAACAATAATTTGAATTTATATACTACCCTATTACCTACAACAACAGCTTCCACATTGCTCAATAGAAAACACAGGGAACAGCCATAGCTCAATGATAAAAGCACCTACTTTGCATGCAGACGGTCCCCACAGTTCAATCCTCAGCATCTCCTGGAGTCCAGGTAAAGCTGGGAGAAACCCTTGTCTGAAATCCTGGAGAGTAACTGCCAGTCTGTATAGACCAGGGGTAGGCAACCTAAGGCCCGGGGGCTGGATGCGGCCCAATCACCTTCTCAATCTGGCCAGCAGACGGCCCGGGAATCAGCGTGTTTTTACATGAGCAGAATGTGTCCTTTTAATTAAAATGCATATCTGGGTTATTTGTGGGGCCTGCCTGGTGTTTTTACATGAGTAGAATGTGTGCTTTTATTTAAAATGCAGCTCTAGGTTATTTGTGGGGCATAGGAATTCGTTCATTCCTCCCCCCCCAAAAAAAAATATAGTCCAGCCCTCTACAAGGTCTGAGGGACAGTGGATCGGCCCATGGCTGAAAAAGGTTGCCGACCCCTGGTGTAGACAGTAATGAGCTAGATGGACAATAGATCTGACTCGGTTATAAAGCAGCTTCCAATGCTCTTATTGATTAAATGGTTTGGCAGAGAAGAGGTGGTTTAAAAAAGAAATCCAGCCCTTTGCATATACAATTCTGTGCACATTTACCTGGGGGTAGTCCACTGAAGTCACTGCTATTTGCTTGTAAAGTAAACATGCAACAAGCTTGAGTTGAAGAGCTGCACTTTGTAAATTTACACTTACCTCTGAGCAAGGCTCGTCTACTTATGATACTATTTTGCTTTCCCTACAGACGCTGCCTCCCTAAGGAGCCCAACACTATCTAAATACAGTGCACCAATGCTCATTGCGGGTGCTGTACATACACACACAACAGGATTTCAGCATAAAAGTGACACTGTGGATGGGCTGCAGCAAGTCATCTTTGCAGGGCGCAGGAGCCCCTGAAAAACTGGGAGGCAGAGGAAAGTGAGAAGGAAAATCCAACGACTAACAGGTCGGTGTGCAAGCTTTTTTTTTCTTGGATCGCACTGCAAGCTGTACCTTATACTGAGCCAGAAAAACAGGAAAGGAAATTTCTCTCTCTCTCTGTCCCACACATAAGGCTGAGGTCCTGTTTCCCTTTCTTGCCCTTGGGTACTCACTCCCCGGGCTTACTTCCGAGTAAAACACGCGCAGAATGGCACCGCAGGCGTCGGGCTGTGCAACCTCTCGGCCCCGATCTCCATCCCATGCATGCTTTCATTCCGAAGGAAGGGAAGGGAAGGTCCCTCGTTGCAGCGCTAGTGCGCAGCGCCCTTAACCCCGTAAGCCATGGGCGCTTTCTTGCATTAAAATAATAATAATACTGAGGGGAAAATTCAGCAGCAAAGGGTGAGGGGGGGGGAGAGAGAAGTGGAAGCAAGAGGAGAGAATGAGCGCCTTCTTACCAGACCATCCCGTAAGCCCCTTCCCCGATGTAGGAGAGGTTGGTGTAGCGAGGCCCCACGTCGAAGATCTGCCCTCGCACCATCTCCGGGCCCCCGGCGAGGCTGGCACAGCTGCCCGCCGCTGCCCCCGACACCGCCGCCATGTTGTTGTCCGTGAGGGGAGGAGGAGGAAGAGGAGGAGGGGAGTGGGGGTGAAGAAGGAGGGGGGAAGAGGAGGGAGGGAAGAGGAGAGGAAAGGCGACAAGGGGCTGGACTCCACCCTCCCCTTTGCCCGGCAGGCCGTGTCTCTCTCTGCGTGTGTGTGAGGAGAAAGAGAGCGAGAGGCACACCGGAAGGACCGGCCCGCCGGCGCCGCCACACAAACCGCCAGCCGCTCTCTGAGGGAGACGCTGAGGGAAACGGGGGGGGGCTTAGGTGGCGCGCGCGCACGCGACGCTGAGAGAGAGAGAGAGAAAAAGAGCGCGCAACGGCCGGCGAGGAAAATGGGGCGGAGCATCTGAGGGGAGGTGGGCGGGGCCTGCTCCAAACCTATAAGCCGCAAAAGGGAACGGAGAGGGGGCGTGGCTTCCTCGCCCGTCGTGCGCCGAGTCGAACTGGGCGGGGTTTGGAGGTGGGCGGGACGCTTAAGGGGACGAGCCGCAGCAAGCAGGCGCCGCCGCCGCGAAAGGGGCGTGGCTTCACGGCTTGCCTGGGGAGGGCGTGGTCTCTGGCGGGCGAGGCGGGGCCTCTGCGGGGACTGCGGTAACTTCAGAGCCGCAGAGGAGGCGGGGGAGGAGGGAGGGAAGGGAGAAAGCTGTGGGTCACGTGATTGCTCCCCTGCAGCCTTTTAAGCAGGCTCCTGTTCCGATTCGCGGTTAAGGTGGGTTCCCACTCTGAGACGGCTGCAATCTCATGCCTGAGAGGGTAAAGTGCACCGCGCTAGGGCTTGCTTCTGAGCAAACTGGGATGGAAAAATGCACGTGGCAAAGTAGTTTTAAATTAAAGCGTATGCTTCCTAAAAATCGTGGAGCCATATTCCTAAAGTTTTTCTTCGGGTAGTTAAGCGGGTTTGAGCCACACGTGGGGGTGGGGGGAGGATTTTAATGGATCCTTGATGGCTCGATTAAAAAAACAACCACCGGCAAACCCCAAGCATCTATTGTCTAAACTGCAGCCGACATCTTGGCATATGGACTGCCTTATTTAAAACTATTAGGGATCCATTAGAGCTGCAGGAATGCTCGTGATTTGTTTTTCAAGACATAGGTAAAGGTAAAGGGACCCCTGACCATTAGGTCCAGTCATGGCCAACTCTGGGGTTGCGGCGCTCATCTCACTTTATTGGCCAAGGGAGCCGGCGTACAGCTTCCGGGGTATGTGGCCAGCATGACTAAGCCACTTCTGGCGAACCAGAGCAGCGCACAGAAACGCCGTTTACCTTCCCGCCGGAGCGGTACCTATTTATCTACTTGCACTTTGACATGCTTTCAAGCTGCTAGGTTGGCAGGAGCAGGGACCGAGCAATGGGAGCTCACCCTGTTGCGGGGATTCGAACCGCTGACCTTCTGATTGGCAAGTCCTAGGCTCTGTGGTTTAACCCACAGTGCTACCCGCATCCCATTTATTGAAACCCATGCTTCAATACATGGGACCCTGCCAAATCCACTTTCAAATCATAACATGCTTCTGTGCGCATGTGAAAATTCATTGCAAAAACATAAGAACATGAGGCTGCTGGATCAGGCCAGGGGCCAGCCAGATGCCTGTGGGAAGCCTGCAAACAGGACCTGAGTGCAACAGCACTCTGCCCATCTGTGATTCTCAGCATGGGACGTGCTGTTTCCAACAGCAAAGCCAAAAAAGTGTCATGAATTTCTGGCACTTCGGCTTAAAAAAGGTATAGCATCTTGATTTTTTAAATAAAAAAATATTGTCAGTTGTCTCGAATCAATGCTCTAATAACCACAGCTCATATCCATGCCTGCAAGAATGCTGTAAAAAAAACAGACCCCGTGCTTGAAAGCACTTCAGTGGTACAAAAGCTTGTATGTGAAGCGTAGATCTTCCTGCTTTTTATATGGCATCAATTCCACCAGCTAATTACAGCTTGCATCTAAGCTCACATATTGCATGGTAAAAAAAGAGAACATGCTAGCACTGCCTCATGGTGCAGCTGTGCTATGAAATGTGTGCCACTCCGCTGAGAGACCAGCCACTTTTGTGCTCTCCTTGAATTCTTTCTATTCCAGCTGGTCCTTATAACAACGTTGTAACTAAGATCTGGTTTCTTGCCCCCCCCTTGCTCTGACAGGCTCCTTTTTCCCTTTTGTGGTGCCTTTTAAGATTGTAAGCCTGAGGTTGCAGCAACTGTTTATTCAGCTTTATTAAGGAAAACATTTCAGCTAAAGGAAAAGATGAAAACTCTTATTAGCAGCACAGATTTGAGACATGCGTCAAATTTGCCACCCCATCAGAATTTACGTCACCCAGTGAGCTTTGTGGCTGAGTGGAGATTTGAACCCTGGTCTTCCGGGTCATAGTCAAAACACTAATCATGGCACTATACTGGTTCTTATTCCAGGCATTGCAAGCCTGCTGTCCTCTAGCTGTTTTGTACAGCAAGTCCCATCTTCCCTGGCCGCTGACCACCCTAGCTGGGGCTGATGGGAGCTGGAGTCTGAAATCATCTGGAGAGCACCATACTGACAAAAGGTAAAGGGACCCCTGACCATTAGGTCCAGTCGTGGCCGACTCTGGGGTTGTGGCGCTCATCTCGCTTTATTGGCCGAGGGAGTCGGTGTACAGCTTCCAGATCATGTGGCCAGCATGACTAAGCCGCTTCTAGCGAACCAGAGCAGCGCACAGAAACGCCGTTTACCTTCCCGCCGGAGCGGTACCTATTTATCTACTTGCACTTTGATGTGCTTTTGAACTGCTAGGTTGGCAGGAGCAGGGACTGAGCAACGGGATCTCACCCCGTCGTGGGGATTCGAACCGCCGACCTTCTGATTGGCAAGTCCTAGGCTCTGTGGTTTAACCCACAGCGCCACCCGTGTCCCCTGGCCATACTGACAACTCCAGTGCAAAACCAGATACTGATAGTATGGATAATGCTGTTCCCTTGTCATTTTAGCAATCAGATCACAAAAATTAAGTGTTTAAATCCACAAATCATAACTCTGTGCACATTCAACTCTTTATATCCAGTGCTTTGTTGTACAGCCATTACAAAGAGATAGCTACATGGTTTTCACAGAGAAGCTTCCAAAGCAGCAAGCAGCATATTAAAAAAAGACAGTAAAGATAAAAGGTAAAAGACCCTTGGATGGTTAAGTCTAGATGAAATTGACTATGGCAGTGATGGCCAAACTTGGCCCTTTTTTTGTTTTTGGACTACAACTTCCATCATCCCTAGCTAACAGGACCAGTGGTCAGGAACGATGGGAACTGGAGGGCCCAGTTTGGCCATCACTGGACTATGGAGTGCGACGCTCATCTTGCTTCAGGTCGAGGGAGCCAGCGTTTGTCCGCAGACGGCTTTCTGGGACTTGTGGCCAGCATGACTAAACAGCTTCTGGCACAACGGAACTCCGTGACGAGTGCCAGAGCGCACCGAAACACCATTGACCTTCCTGCTGTAGTGGTACCTATTTATCTACTCACACTGGTATGCTTTCAAAATGTTAGGTTGACAGGAGCTGGGACAAAGCCATGGGAGCTCACCCCATCACACGGATTCAATCTGCCAACCATACGATCGGCAAGCCCAAGAGGCTTAGGAAGATAGCCTCTTCTGAGATGATGCCTCCTACAACATTTGTGTATCATGAAAACACATTAGCTACCAGTTTCCTCCAGCAAAATACCTCTCCCTCTTCTTAAACTAACTTGACAACAGCCTCAGTATGTTTTGGCTGATCATCCCAGGGTGGAGAAGGCTGTATAGACCAATGTTAACACCCCTAACTTCCCCCAGGAGCAAACTGGCAGCTATTGCAGTTCTTTGAGTACAGGTGCAATCTGCTGCAGATTTTATGTTACAAATCGCTTTTAAGAGGTCTGTTTTGGCCCTGAGGGGTGGTCTGAAAAACACACGTTAAGTTAATAAAATAGAAAATAAGTAAAACATAGTTTCAAAGACCAGAAAGAGATAAGATCCAGAGAGAGATAAACTCGCTAAGTGTAAATCTAGCCACCCCAAGCACCTGTTTGATCTAACAGCTTTCCAACGCGACAGAGTAGAACAGCATGAAACAGGTCCTCCCCCCCAGCAATTTCTTTTTTTAAAATTGGTCAGGAACATGAAGGGGGGGGGGAGAGAGAGAGAGATCACAGATGACAATGTTACTTGGTACAAAAATATTTTTCATCCTCTTATTACATAATCGGAGCAGCTTTCACGTTGAGGGGGAGGAACAGATGGCGAAAACTGCGGTGCTGCTTATCATTCGGCCCTTGTAGGCCCCATAGAAGTGAATGGGTCTTACATGCATTGAAGCACCTGCAGGACTGCAGCAACAAGTCATCATCTTGTGTTACTTTCATTTATAGACCACCTCATCTGGAAAGTCACAGGCTACATGGGCAACACCCTACACCACGGGTGTCAAACACAAGGCCTGCGGGCCGAATCCAGCCTGTAGACCTCGTCATGTGGCCCGTGTAGCCGCCGCCGGCTGCCAGCATTCACCTTTTATTCTCGCCTTTTTTTTTTTGACACAAGAAAGCCACCTCTTCAGTGCATGCGCAGCAGCCTACAAGCCAGAGAACGTCTGCCCTCTAGCGGCGCCGGCCGTTCTACACAGGAAACCTCCACTTTACATGCATTCAGGAAACCTCCACTACAGATACAACCGGCCCTTTGAGGGTGACAAACTGCTGATGCGGCCCCCAATGAATTTGAGTTTGACACCCCTGCCCTACACCCTCAAACCAATAGAAAGTAATGGACTACAGCCCAAAAGCTGCTAGAGTTTGCGCTAACGGACTGGGGAGCTTTAATGTTGTGCAACAGAGGAACCCAAACTCAGCAGTTATGCTTGCAGAAACTCACTGTGCAACCAACTGCACCATCTATTGTGCAACAAAGTTACAGGCGACTTGCTTGTGCACTCTCTTGTGCAAATATACGCCCCAGGGTATTTAACTTGGTGCTACATTGGATAAGGTAAAGGTAAAGGGACCCCTGAACATTAGGTCCAGTTGTGACCGACTCTGGGGTTGCAGCGCTCATCTCGCTTTATTGGAGCCGACCTACAGCTTCCAGGTCATGTGGCCAGCATGACTAAGCCGCTTCTGGCGAACCAGAGCAGCGCACGGAAACGCCGTTTACCTTCCCGCTGGAGCGGTACCTATTTATCTACTTGCACTTTGACGTGCTTTGGAACTGCTAGGTTGGCAGGAGCAGGGACCCAGCAACGGGAGCTCACCCCATCGCGGGGATTCAAATTGCCGACCTTCTGATCGGCAAGTCCTAGGCTCTGTGGTTTAACCCACAGCGCCACCCGTGTCCCGCTATGTTGGATAGAAACAGATTTATTGCGTTGGCCAACCACATGCCTCTGGGAAGCCTACAAGTGGGGCATGAACGCAACCACCATTCTCCCCACTTGTGATTCTGAGGCATAATGCCTGCAACAGCAGTGGCAGAACGTAGCCATCATGGCTGGTAGACATGGAAAGCTTTGCCCTCCATTAATTTGTCTTATTTTCTTTCGAAGCCACCCACGGCTACATCTGCTGGGAACCACCATTCCATAGTTGTGTGAAGAAACCTTCTTTGGCCTGTCTTGAATCTTCCAACATTCATCTTCACTGATGACCCTGAGGGCTAGTATTTGGGAGGAGAAAAAGCTTCCTGAATGCACAATGCATAATTTTATACGTTTCATCAGATGCGTTAAAATTTTCCAACAGTTTTCTAATGTGGGAAGCAGTCTCCAAAGGCTGTGGTGGGCAATCTGTGGTTCTCTAGATGTTGATGGACATCCTATCATCCCAGACAGTTTATCATGCTGGCTAGGATCTAGAGGAGGTGGAAGCCAATGATATATGGAGAGCAGTATGTTGACTACCCCTGCAAAGGCATGTTGCACCTTAATCTTTTAGAGAGTCACGGTTCCTCACCTAGGTCTTGGTTTGCATTCAGGAATGAAAACAACACTAACAAGATGTGTGGAAGCCAATGCAGATGACAGAACAGAGGTGCATGAGGTTGTTCGGTGGGGAAATTATAAGGTTTGGCCACAGATGATGTCACCAGTGTCCTTAAGCAAAGGCTCAGATTTATTGCAGCCTATGTTTTTCTGGATTACAGCCTTCTTCATCAGATATATGAAAGGTTATTCTCAGCTGACACACAAACACACACAAAAGTTGATATAAAGAGGTGTCAGAAGGCCACGAAACAGAGGAGATGGTTGATATCTCTGACATTTCTATGAAAAGTTGAGATGTGCTGAAGATAAAGGGGCCACACGCATCAGTGTTAATAAGATGCCATTAGACTACATGTTTTGCTTATCGACAATAAAGTGTAGAAACAAAGTACTATAAAAAAATTTCACACGCAAGATTTTGATTTTTCACAGCAAACAAGAGTCTATTTAGATCACATCATGAAAATTACTAAAGCCCTTGAAGCTCATCAACAATATTATGTTCCAGTCTATAAGGATCTCATTGCTCTTTGCCTATCCGGATTGTTTTGTAAATTCCAGTATAGAACAATATTCCAGTTATAAACAAACATTCCTGATTCTTCAAATTCACTTGGCAACTCTTGCATTTGTGTTTAACACAGTTACACCATTAATATCTTTGCCGTTCCCTGGAAGAAGTTTCAATACTAGCATAGACATTTATAATGTGGCATAAATTGTTTTGTTTTGACTGTATTTTATTTCAAAAGCTTTGAACACTTGAGAGGGGGAAGATTTTATTTTTCAGAAAGAGGAAAAAGTTTATTGACCATTCTGCTTTGATAATCCCTACCTTGCCTTTCCCCTCTTTGCCGGAAGGCTCAAAGCATGATCCTTTCAGGTCACATCAATAGCTACCATTCTGTGTGCAGTGGTTCAATACTTAACATTTCTGAAAACAAATCAGAGCAAAGATCAAGTCTCTTGTTTTTGATCAGAAAGTGGGGCTTGTTCTTAGTGGCTTTGAAAAGCAAATACACTAGGAGCAATTCCAGTCTTCGAACAGCAGCTCAAAGTGGTGTCACCACGCACCTTCCACAGCGATACTTCTTTTTTGAGAGTTTGTAGGTAGCACCACAAAGACAAAGCAAACAGGTAAAAAACTTTCTTGCAAAAAAAAAACAAAAAACCACCAGCTGTATGACAGCAGCTGCAACTATGTTTGATTTCTTTACCTTGTACCCAAAGTCTCTGGGAACCTTAAACAGGCACAGGTGAATAAAATGGGTATTTTTTGCTACATTTGGGTGACATGGGTATTAATCTCACTGCCCCAGTGTCTGTGGGTAGAATAGCATGGGAACAGTAGATCTGTAAAAAGCAAAAACAAACAGTTAAGAGCATTGTCTAGTCCAGTGATTCTGTGGGTCCCCAGATGTTGTTGGACTACAACTCCCATCATCCCTGAGCTCTGGCCTTGCTAGCCATGGATGATGGGAGTTGTAGTCCAACAACATCTGGGGACCCACAGGTTGAGAACCGCTGGTCTAGTCTAAGCCATGGTGCAGGGATGGGAACCTCTGGCACTCAAGATGTTCCTGACTAAAATTCCCATCATTCTTGCACATGGACTATGCCAATTAGGGATGGTGGGTGTTACAGCCCAAATTTGCCTGGGAATGAAAGGCTAGGAATTGCTGGTTCTAGAGGCTTGATGTAATAATAATAATAAGAATTTTATTATTTATATTCCGCCTATCTGGCTGGGTTTCCCCAGCCATTCTGGGCGACTTACAGCACATAAAAAGTGGTAAAACATTAGACATTAAAAATTTCCCGATACAGGGTTGCCTTCAGATGTCAACATGCAATGAATGAGATAAGAGGAGTAACTGTATATCATATCAGACTGCAAGCTTTGCAAATAGCCAGTATGGCAGGTAATGGACGGGTCTAGAATCCCATCTTCCTCTTAGCTGCTCGTCATTGCTTGACAAATCCCATCCCTTGTCAAAAAGAAATGTTCAAAATAAGTAGTCATTGATGCCCAAATGCCTGGGGAAACAAAATGGCGTCAAAATGATGGCAAATTTGGAGCCAAGTAGGCCTTCCTTGGGATGGAGTTCAGGGTGGCTCAGGACCGCAGTACCTCAAGGACCGCCTCTTTCCATATGAACCTACCCAGACCCTGAGATCATCTTCTGAGGCCCTTCTTTGTGTGCCTCCTCCTCAAGAGGTCCGGAGGGTGGCAACACAAGAACGGGCCTTCTCTGCAGTGGCTCCCCGCCTGTGGAATGCTCTCCCCAAGGAAGTTTGCCTGGCGCCTTCATTACACACTTTTAGGTGCTTGGCAAAAATGTTCCTTTTTAACCAGGCCTTTAGTTGATTTGATTGACATCCTATACCCTTTTAAAATGTGTGTGTGGGGGGGTTATTGGGTTATTGTTTTTTATTTTGATTATTTTGATTTTATTCTGTAAGCCGCCCTGAGACCTGCAGGTATAGGGCGGTATATAAATTCAATAAACAAACAAATAAAATAAAATGGAGGCAGTTTGTGGAGAAGTCAGGCGGCAGTTAGTTTCAGTTGAGGCAATGGGGGGATAGAGATAGGCAAATTTGTCAGTTTTGTTTTATTTCAGTTCATTTTTCCATTCTTAAGTTTGGTTCTCCACATTTCCACATCAGTTTGTGATCTATGTTTTTTTTTAAGTGTGAATTCACCAGCATTTTTGTGCAAATTTCTATTTCTATGCACATTTTCGCCTAATATACACATTTCTGCAAGGCATTTCCTTCTAATATAATGCATTTTTTGTGTCAACATCGCTAATATTTGCAGTCTGCATAAACACTTTAATGACTGCATATGCAGTTTGGCTGGAGAACTGCATTGCAAAATTCAGAGAAGTGAAAATTTCAAAGGATGGCCGTGTTTCGGTTGACACGTTGTTTCAGAAAAGTGAGAATTAGATAGGTTCACTTTTAAATCTGAACTGAATCAAATGTCAGCTACATCCCTAGGAGGGAGATATGCTGTCACCTCTCCCTCTGTCCTAGGCAGGTGGAGTGGTAGAGGATGGGATGTTTTGCCAAACTCACCATGTAACATGGCACCTTTTTTCAATTTCAAGCACCAAAATGCAGAGCTAGCGGCATGAAAAAGCAACAACAATAACAACCATAGCTGTCAACCATCCCTTATTTGGCGGGAAACTCCCTTATCCCACCGCCGTGTCCCGCTGCTGTCCCTTATTGATGATGTCCCTTAAATTTCCCGGGTTTCAAAGGAAGCAGCTCCTCTCCCTCCCTCCCTCCCTGCTGGCCAGGGAGTAGGGAGGCTCCAACTGTGTTGCTTGGCTGCGTTGCTCACCCAATAAGGAGTCTAAGAACGACTGGGCGGTGCAGCTTGCATGCCTTGTGCCCGGCCGCATTGCCTGGGGACTTGCCTTTGCTCAGCGCTTCCCAGCGGAGAGGTGACGGTGGTTTTCCTTGCTGCATCCCCTTTGCCGGGTTGCTGCGCTGTGGGAACCACCGCTTGAGGCTTTGTTTGGCTGCTGGCTGGGCTTTCTGCCTTTGGCTTGGAGGGGCTCAGAATTTGAACATACCTGTGCTTGGACAATCCCTTATTTGGGCTGCTGATCCCTTATTTTCGAGGCTGCTGGTCCCTTATTTTCAAATCTGTAAATTGAGAGCTATGATAACAACCCATGCAGCCATTCTTCTTAGGTGGGTGTAGGGAGCTTCTGGGCTTCCAGTGATGAACTACAACTCCCATAATCCCTGACCATGCTTGCTTGGGCCTGATGGGAGTTGTAGTACGTCAACATCTGGAGGGTCAAAGGTTTTCCATACCCACTCTCAGATAAACTCTGTTGCAAGCTATGAGACATTGCAGTTCCATCTTTTCCAGAATCACTAGGGTGCAGTGGGTTTTCTCTCCCCGCTCCCCCTTTCTCTCCCAGAAAACAAAACAAAAAACTTGTTGTGACAGCTGGAAAACAATGTAGCTACAATCCAGCTGTGTGGAAGCAGCACCAGAAACATCCTTCCCACATTTTCTTTTCAAAGCTTTTCTTTTTCACGGTTTGGCAAAGAGAAAGGGTGGATGAAATAACAACTGGGGAGGTGGGGTGGAACCCAAAGTAAACATGATTCTGGTGTCCATGAGTTGGGGAAAAGCACACCTGTTTTCTTTAAAATTAAATCCTCACATTTCAGCCATTCGTAAATGAAGCGCAGATAAGGACAAATGAAACGTTTTCGTCGTTTATTAACACTTCAAACCATCACATCCTATAGCCAGTGATTTCCCCCCACCAATGTTCTCCGCATTTTCTTCCTGATGGTACGCATATAGGTACATGAGGCACTCTGTGCAAATACTGGAAAAATTATATATATAATATACACATACTATATAATATACACATATTACATATATAATACACACACACACAAAAATCCAACCAACCTCATGCAAAAATAAATAACAGGGAATATTGCAGAATATACACAAGCACCATTAGGAAAATCTGTGTGCTTAAAGAAGTTGCAATCTGAATAAGCATATAATCATGGTTAATAAGGACAGGGTTACAGTTCATGCACATATCGTAACTATGAAAAAGCTAACAAACCTCTGGCTACCAAAGTACCAGAGCAACAGTTTATAAAAGCCCACCCTTTTCCAGTCTTCGTTATCAGCAGACAGTGTTTAAAAATAAATAGGATTACGTTTGAAATGACACACAGAATAAAAACTTCCTTACTTCTAAACATAATTTTTGTTGGGGTTCCTTTCAAGGTTGGTTAGGCAACAGGGCAGAATGAAGGAATGCTGCCAAGAAAAAGCAACAGTTAAGTACTCTCAAAGTCATTAATACTGACAACTTGGGGGGAGGAATCAGCTGGAGTTGTTACAGAAGAGGAGCATTACTGCTTGTACTTCTGTAGTTATATAATATGCCAAATGCTGGAGAAACGGCTCGACAAAAAGCATGTTGCATTATTAAGCGTAGCAGCTTGATCGTCTCCAGTTTGGCCAAAGCAAAGATGGCCAACGGACTGTCCAGAGAGTGGGCTCTTTATATAGGCCGTATGCTGCAAAATCATCAACATCATTATCGTAATAATAACAGTAACAATAAGGCAGAATTATGTTGTCTGAGAATCTGCTCTTTAAACAAATAGGATGGGAAGTAGGAAAAAAAACTTATTAAAGATGTGATCAGGTGGTTAATGCTTTTAAGGGTCAAAATACATGTTTTGGTTAGGGTTGCCATATTTCAAGAAGTAAAAATCCGGGGCACAAAAGCTGGTTTGGGGAAATCTACGCACACTTCATTGTGTGATATTTTACCGATCTCCACCGGATGATAATTCCAATATTGAAATCCCGGACAAATTCTAGACGTATGGCAACCACAGTTTTGGTGCCCTGCACAATGATTGCATTTGGGTTCACATCCTGGTTCCAGAAGTGTGCATTAGCTAGTTTCTCATTAAAACGCAGACAGAAACAAATTCCCCCACCTCCCATCCCTAAGCTGCTATTCTACAAGGCTATGCATTCATATAAATGCTTGCATGGAGGGCTGATTTCATGGCCTTCCTTTACTTTTATAGTCTTCCGCGCACTGAATGTTCTGGCCCTACGACTGCATTTCTATTGCTTTTGCAAAACTGTGTAGTATGAATCTGACTTCCGCAGTTTGTCAGTGGAATCTAAGCCCTGGAAGAAATTTAGCAGGGCAGCTCCTGTTGTAATGAATCTCCAGGGAGAATTCAAGTCCAAAGAGTACACGTCTGAGGCTGTGAGTGGTCATTCTAGTTAGAAGACCAGAAAATAAGGCAAAGAAGAGGCAAAATGGAACAGGGGGACTTGGCTATCCGACAGTGACTGTCCCACTCGTACAAGTCGTTTGGGCTCGTATAACTATACATTCCCACTGAATAAAACTTACAGCAGTTAAAAGTCTATGTGTTTGACATATTGTAACATATAGAGAGTAAACAGTAGTATTAAACCATCCCTGTCATTAAGAAAGGTAATGAGTTGGGGGGGGGGGTTGAATCCATAAAGGAAGCAGCAGCAGCAGCAGCTAGTTTCCATTTCTATCAACTGACAGCTGACTATGAAACATATATATTTTATCTCCTCTTCCTTCGAATTAAAGTCAACTTGGTTCTAGGGACTAAACTGGAATTCATTACCCCATAGCAGCCTTTCTCAACCTGTGGGTCCCCAGATGTTGTTGAACTACAACTCCCATCACCCCTAGCTAGCAAGGCCAGAGCTCAGGGATGATGGGAGTTGTAGTCCAACAACATCTGGGGACCCACAGGTTGAGAACTGCTGCCCCATAGGCATCGTCCCAACTCTACAATTCTATGATTCCATGATTTTTCAAAGCATGCAGGGCTGATGTTGCCAGTATACCATGCATTTAGCTCTCCAAAGGCACCTTGCTGTTGGGTGGGAAACCTCTGTGGCTCCAAGATGTCCTTGGACTACAACTCCCATCATCCCTAGCTAGCAGGAGCAGTTGCCAGGGATGATGGGATTTGTAGTCCAACGACAGCTGGAGATCCAAATTTGAGAAACACTGTTCTTATGCCTGACTCGTGCATTGACTACCAGTGAAACGGAGGCCTCTCTATCTGGCCTGTGGGCCTCATCTTGATACCACCCCTTGAGTGTTCTTGCCTGGCTAGAATGTGTCCCTGTTGCCAGTGAAACGTGTGTAGAAACTAGGATATAGGAAGCTTGCTTAGAAGGGAGAGTGGCCCAAAGACTGATTAAAGCTGCTGTGTTCCCTTTCTAGTCGTAGAGACCTGGGCACATATGAGGATAAAGTACAGCTTGAGTCATTTTCAGGATGCTGCCCACCTCACCCGAAACATGACCGCTTTGGCTCAGGTGATGAAGTCATTTACTGGTCTAAGCCAACAGGCAAAAGCAGGCACTGCCAGAACACGGAGAGCAAAGCCCATGTCAAACGAGGGCAACTTTCTTTCTAGAAGTTTTAGAGCTTTTTGCGAAAAAGATTCTAATTGCTTTGGGAGCGCATGAAAAAGACAAGAAGCTGTGGGGTGGGAAACAGAAGCAAGGCATCATCCCACTCCTGAGTTCCACTCAGTGTCAACGATTAAAGTCAGTGCTGTGATTAATGTTATTCAGCTGCCAAATCTGCCGAAACAACCCCTTCGTTGTTCATCCTATCAGAAGAAAACCTGCAGTATCAAGGCAAGCCATCAGCAGCCTTCAGGAAATTCACTTACAGCAGCAGGTGCAGGTGTGTGGCAGTCCTTGCATGTACTCTCTCTGTGTGTATCATTTCTGTACATGCAAGTACTGACACGCACACATTATTTCTTGCATGCTGTATTTTGGAAATGCCCTAGGATTGACAAACACACGGGCATCTATAAGCTTTGAGAACTCCCTACCCCAAACCTATTTAAGATACTTCTTATCTTCCCTGCCAGCCGCCTTGTACCATCCAATGTCTCTTCATGGTACGGGAGCTATATTTATCAGATTCACCCTCCCAGCATAAGATTTCTGGCTTCCTCCAGCGCTCTGCATCTCTCGATAAGAAGCAAGGCATATGTAGCTCTATTTCCCAGCCCACCTTCCTTTCAAAAGCAGGCACTAATAATTCTTAAATGCTTTCCCATCCCTCCCTTACCACTATTAGAGGGTGGATTTACTTAAAAAAAAATTAAAAATCCCCTCCCCCATTGTTCTAAAAATTGTTCTGCGCATTCCCTAGCTCTCTCAAAGGTTCTGCAAAACACTGCATGTCAAACAGATTAACAGGATATGACAGGAAGCCTTTTCCCCTTGGGAGGGAAAATGTCCCTGTTTACACCAGTAAGCCATGCATTTCTAGTTTATAGACTAGTGATGGCAGGTCCCTCTTGTATATTTGACTTGATCAATATTCCTTTCACAAATATACATATATGGGGTTGGAATTTATAGGTGGCTAGGCCTCATTGAAATATGTAAGAATTTTGCCATTTAGTTTCGGTGGGAATGTGGATTGCTGCCCAAAGCTCTTCAAAAGGACACCACTCCAATATTTTGCTTGAGGAGTACAGTGAACAGGCGGGGGCATTTTTAGAAGTTGAGTTGAGGATTTAAATGGGCAAGGGGAAGCATTTTGGTGTGGAGTTTGATCAAGCAACTTCTCAAGAAACAACAACAGATTCCGAAGAAAAGAATTCGTGTTTTTCAACTAAAAATGTACTAGTTGTTCTGCATCACATTTCCAACCTGTAACAATATCTACCTGCAAACTGACACATGCATTGAGTATATGTAACATGGCATACACAGAGGTTATGTGTGCATTCGTTTTTGGCTCCAACTCAAAGTTAGTGAGCATCGAGATTAACCTTGCGTGGGAGCGGCAAGGAGCAAAGTAGCTGTGAGCTGTTCCCAGACCCCACATGTTTGTGTGGTCCCAGAAAGCCAGGGATGGGGAACCTCTGGCCAAATTTGACCTGGTATGGGTCCTTATTTTGCCTTTGATGCCGTTTTCCACAAACCAGGGCCACCTGCTCGCCGCTTGATGTCATCTGTGGGCTAAATAGAGACACGGCTGGATCACCCAGGTGACTGAGTTTACCATGGGGAACTCCCACTGCATAACCAATTCCTGAAGAAAGGAGGTTCGGCTTACTGTAAACCAGGTCAATGAGTCAATCCTTAAAGTCCAAGAGAATTTATGGTGAGATACTTCAAATACTGCAGGTTCATTAAAAAGGGTAAAGGGAACCCTGACCATTAGGTCCAGTTGTGGACGACTGTGGGGTTGCAGCGCTCATCTCGCTTTATTGGCCGAGGGAGCCGGTGTACAGCTTCCGGGTCATGTGGCCAGCATCACTAAGCCGCTTCTGGCGAACCAGAGCAGTGCATGGAAACGCTGTTTACCTTCCCGCCGGAGCGGTACCTATTTATCTACTTGCACTTTGATGTGCTTTCGAACTGCTAGGTTGGCAGGAGCAGGGACTGAGCAACGGGAGCTCACCCCGTCGCGGGGATTCGAACCGCTGACCTTCTGATCGGCAAGCCCTAGGCTCTGTGGTTTAACCCACAGCGCCACCCGCGTCCCTGCAGGTTCATTAGTCCTCCTTTAAAAAGCCATCCATTTGCCTCACCAATCTGCAGTACTTCTGGCAAACTGGAAACCTTCCCAGATCGCAAGAGAAACCGAATCTGCTCTATTAGCAGGCCACTATTAAAGGGCAAATGACACACCTCTCTTAGAGAAGTTTCTGCCCCCAACAACATACAATGTCTTGTGTTCTTTTTAAAACAGTGTTTCAGAATACGGAGCACACATTGAATCCAAGAGGCACAAGGCACACACACTGGAACAAGGCAGGATCAAGCATGGGTCCCACCAATCACCCCCTCCCAAAGTGGTTTCCTATGTTAAATGACACTGGAATTAACCACAAGCAGGACTGGACAACCTTCAGATCCTTAACTCAGGACTGTATCCAAAACAGCGCTAAATTAAAGTCACTTAGCGGTGTACTTATTCTGCTTGCGAAAATTCTGCTTGCACCTGTGGTTGCTCAAGAGAATACTTATAACAAGAATTTATTTCTTATACCCCGTCCATCTGACTAGGTTACCCCAGCCGCTCTGGGCAGTGTCCAGCAAAATGCAGGGCTGCTTTCAGATGTCTATGAAACGGTATCTAGTTGTTTAACTCTTTGACATCTGATGGGAGGGTGTTCACAGTAAGGGTCTGACTACCAAGACAGACTTGGTTCCATAAGCAGGTTGCTGCTAACGCTGGATGAGTTTCCTCTAGTGCAATTGTTGCACGGGATTCCTGCTCCACAACATTAAGAGCCCTTGTGCTATTGGACAGGGTACGTTGGGTACAGCCCTTGGGTTCAAACTGTATGTTGCAAACTTGTTTGTTCGCAATCCAGGCCAGCTTCAATCACATATGAAGTGGGAGGGATGTAATTTAAGAGCAAAAGACGTGTGCGGACGAAGGGTGCCAAACGTTGCTCCCTCTTTCAGTTTAGCTCCTTTGAGATACTTGTCTTCCAGCTATGCTCATCTCTGGAATCAGAGCGCGATTAGAGGAAAAGGAATTTTGGATATGGGCTGTGGGGTGTGTGTGTGTGTTCTGCTTGTGTTTCCTTTTGCGCTTGAAAACAAAACCAACCTATTTGATTGGAACAGAGCCAAGTTTAAACAAACAGGTCTGCTGGCATCATGGGTTGTCTGAGCCTCAAACAGCTGTGCTTTGATTGATGGTACAGAATTGTAGAACTGTAAAGTTGGGAGAGACCACCAAGAGTCATGCAGGAATCACAGTTGAAGAATCCCTGAGAGGCCATCCAACCTCTCTTTAAAAATCTCCAACAAAGGAGGGCCCCACCACCTTCTGAGGGAGTCCAATTCACTTTCGAATAGCTCTTAGGTAAAGGTAAAGGGACCCCTGACCATTAGGTCCAGTCGTGGCTGACTCTGGAGTTGCGACACTCATCTCACTTTATTGGCCGAGGGAGCTGGCGTACAGCTTCCGGGTTATGTGGCCAGCATGACTAAGCCGCTTCTGGCGAACCAGACCAGCGCACGGAAATGCCGTTTACCTTCCTGCAGCAGCAGTACCTGTTTATCTACTTGCACTTTGACGTGCTTTCGAACTGCTAGGTTGGCAGGAGCAGGGACCGAGCAACGGGAGCTCACCCCGTTGCGGGGATTCGAACCGCCGACCTTCTGATCAGCAAGCCCTAGGCGCTGTGGTTTAACTCACAGCACCACCTGCGTCCTTTCCTCTCGCTAAAGGGGCAGCTGAACATTTCCTTTAGATCAAAATCACACCTTCTTGGGAAAGCTTTAAAAATAGCATGCCCCCCGCAATAATATTTTAAATGAAAAGGTTCTTGCCCACACCAGTTCCTGCATACATCAAGAAAGCCTTAAGTGCTTTACAAGTATTTAAATTAACATAATAGATCACCTCCTCAAAATGAATATAAAAACTAACACTTCACACATCATGACAGAAGAAGCAGCCCTTTGCATCTGTGTCAGAATGACATTTGGCACTTGAGAGTGGCCAGTTTTAAATACCAGTGGCAAAAAAATAACAGTTATATACATCTAAATCCTGATATAAATAAAGCTTTGAACATCACACACCTAAAAAAAGTCCTCAACCACAGAAGAGTATGAAAATAATGAAATACGAAATGTTATATTCACAATGAGATGCACATAACATGTTCAAACCAGCCCATTGTTCTTAACATGAAGGCATGGTCTGCTTATCTTAGCTGTAGTTTGTTAACCCACCTCAGTCAACTATCTATGGTTTGCCTATGGCCACCAAACCAGAATATGAAACTATGGTTTGAAGTTGGCTTACAAACTTTGGCTTGCGCTAACCATAGTTTCTTGCTACGCCTACTATCCTGGCGTAATCCTGGATTCTTTTGGTGCCCCTCCCCAGATAGGATGTGTGGCAAGAGTGGTTAGAAAATGAAATCAACATTAGGCGGAACAAGCTATGGTTAATTTGCTCATCAGTGAGACTTACTTTGGTTTGTTCCAACAAACCATGGATAAAACAAACCATAGCTTAACACGCCATGTGAACGCGGCCAATGTCTTTTCAAACCGGATGACAAAATATTTTGTCCTTAGTACTTAATAGGCACCAGTAGGATGGAATGGTAAAACCCTGAAAAGCCATTGAATGCTGTCTCCTTGTACACTCAATGGAATGGATAAGGCTCAATCAAGAGTTGTGTTTGTGAACTGGCTGCAACCCACTGCATTAAAATTGCCTCCATGACACTAATGGTGTTTACAAGTAATGGCACCTTCCTACAGACGTTTCCTATGCTCATAGTTTGGTACGTTAGTAGGTATTATTTTCGGAAATGCATTTTCCATTTCAGTATCTAAGCTCCCTTTCTTCTGAAGCCTCATTAACATGTTCTTGATATTCCTTAGTAATATTTTCTTTGGTATGCAATGAAGAGAAGGGGACATCAGCTCTTATGCAATACAATATTGTGATGTTCCAGTATCTGGTACTTTGTTTAATACTGAATCTGTCCACAGCAATTCACTCATCTTTGGTGAGGGTGTGGTAGCTTATTCACGCTTATCATTAAGTAGCATCTAAGTAGCAACCCCCTTTAATGATATTTAAAATTATTCCAGAGGGTTCCGAGTATTGATCTTTAACATACAGTATGTTATTTTAGCATCTCCCCAAGAGATAGGGACATGAATGGGCAGGCTTAAAACTACTTCAAAGAAGTAAATGCAAAACCACCAGACTTTTTGAGGCCTTGTGTCTGAGTTGTTTCATGGCAGGCTTTAGATGGGGATTTGCATGACTGAATGCTCCTCCATTTAAAAACAAAACAAAACAAAGCCCTCCACACAGAAAACTGTTGTGTCAGAGACCTGGTCTGCACTCAACATTAAAATAAAAACATTTAAAATGAACTATCATTTATTTGTGGTATACAAGCCTTTTTAAGTTTCCCTGCTCCTGTGTCATGCACCAGAGGAAACAAGTCACATGAACCGAGCCTTACAGTTCATTTCCTCCACACAAACCATTAGCCAATGTTGGTTCTGACTTACCGCTCATGGTTTGTTTGGAGGAGACCAGGTCACATCAAGTCAAACTCTGGCTTCGTTTTCTCCTCTGCAGAGCGCAGTCCGGAAAGCACTCATGGATGTTAAACCATGTATTAGTTCAAACTGTGGTTTACCATTGTGATCAAATGCAGCCAGAGAGAAGCAAGGTTAGAAGCCTTCACTCAGGTATAGTTTGGCTGCATCTAAGAGGGCTGTTGGATTTTTAAAATATTTTTTCTGTTTTGCACGAAGGGACATTCAGTTATGCATTCCCCGAACCTGCAATCTGAAATGGTACAATCCAGACACTGGCCGGAGTTATGGAAGAACCATAGACCAGACCCATCGAAATCCACAGGCATGACTAGTTTATGTCCACTGATTTCTAAAGGGCCTACTCTTGAGCAGCTTAGTTGAAGACAACTCTTGGTTTTGAAATACTTAAGTTCTTGCATCTTGTCTGCCACACAATAGCTTTCATTTTCCAGTGGTAAAAGGAATCCCACCCCCATTTAAACTTGCTTACGTTTGGATGTTGTGCTTTAAATGGATTTGATAGTCACCCTTTCGCCTTCCATTTCAATGGTTCTTCTCGGAGCTGAAAAAGTTAAGGAGCGGGTTTCCTGTGCAGTCGTCAGCAGAGCAGCTTCTAGGGTCTCTGAGGCAGTCGGACATGATGTCTTTGGGTTCCCTTAGAAACACCACCAGGACAGTGATGTTGTCACTGGATCCACTTTCCTTTGCGGCCGCCACCAGCCTCTCCGCAGTCTTGAGGCCGTCTCCTTTGTTCTGCATCAAGTGCTCTAGAACATGGTCCACCACCTCAAAAGGTTGGATGGTGTCAAAGAATCCGTCACAGGCAAGAAGCACATAATCTTCGGTACCAGTTAGCTCAAACGATGCACTATCTGCACAGCCGGAGATATAAGGCTTTTGGAGTGGGTCGCCTAAAAAAGCAAGCAGGAGAGAATGATGTAAATTACCACACGAGGTACAAAATCCCAACAGCCCCATTCCTTTTTCAGAGCCGTCAACCTTTACCTTTGTTTAAGGCGAAGCTCTAAATCAGGGTTTCCCAAACTTCGGTTTCCAACTGTTGTTGGACTACAACTCCCATCAGCCCTAACTAGCAGGGCCAGTGGTCAAGGATTATGGGAATTGCAGTCCAAAAACGGCTGGAGACACAAGTTTGGGAAATGTTACTCTAAACCAGGGGTGCCCAAACGTTTTCCAAAGAGGGTCAGATTTGAGGAAATGAACATGTGTGAGGGCCGACCAATGTTGTTGGCCCCCAAGACGGACTTTGGACATGCCTGGTCTAAACCAAGGGTGGGTGATCTGCATGCGAAGCCAACCTTTGTGACCTGACAAGGCCTTCCCATAGCTGAGGAGAAAACATTGCAAACTGCAGTGCAGGGACAGTGATCTTGTGTATATTTAGTTCATTCCAGGTATCTGTATACTACTTAATATTCAGAATTGCTGAGTGGTGTACACATAAAGTTAAAAACCACACGAAGATGAAGCACAATTAAAAATCATCCAAACAAATAAGGAGCGGGGGGAGCTTTAATCTTCCCACCCCACCCCACCCCAGGTCTGCTAGCACTTCTGATTCAATGAAGGGCACTTCTCTATTTTAATGGGAAGGTAGTCAGATACGGCGGTGGTTCGAATCCCCGGGACGGGGTGAGCTCCCGTTGCTTGGTCCCTGCTCCTGCCAACCTAGCAGTTCGAAAGCACTTGAAAGTGCAAGTAGATAATTAGGTACCGCTCTGGCGGGAAAGTAAATAGCTGTGCGCTGCTCTGGTTCGCCATGCTGGTCACATGACCTGGTCATGTGGCCACATGACCTGGAAGCTGTACGCCAGTTCCCTCGGCCAATAAAGCGAGATGCGTGCCGCAACCCCAGAGTCATCCGCAACTGGACCTAACGGTCAGGGGTCCTTCTACCTTTACCTTTAGTCAGATAGGGAGAGTCATCTTTGTGCATCTATCTCTCCATTCAAACCTTCTCCTTAGCACACCAAACAGGTAATAGGGCTGGAAGAAGCACAATTTATCCTTGCTAGTATGGAAAGAAGTCTGCTCTGCTCTTCCCCAGCAGAGAAGGCACTTTGGAAAGCAGGGGTTTGGTTGGCTATCGCAAATGCAGTCACTGCTTTGAAAGAGTTGTCTCTCTCTGTGTGTGATCAAATGTGGTGCCTGAAAAAAGAGCGTGTGTACATGTGCATGCACCCCAGTCATGCCACAGGCATCTACCCACAGGCCTCTTGGGGAAGAAATTGTTGCTGTAAAGGTCTTTCAAAAATCCCATTGCAGGCAGGTGGTGAACCAGGAGTACAGAGCTAGAACTGAAGGTTTTCCATGGATAAGTGAAAAATCTTGTTGATCTTCCCAAAGGGTTTTCTTCTTTTTTTAAAAGCTTCCCTTGAAATCCTCAAATGTTTTGCCTAAGCAGGAACCTGCAGATTTTGCTTTGATTAACATTTGCTTTAATGTGTAACTTATTTTTTTGGAGGGGGGGAGAGAGAGAAGCATAGGAACACAGCCTGGCTTGAAGGAGTTCCTGTGATGAACAACATGTCAGCCAAGATTGTGCAGGGAGAATGAGGACCAATATCTTTGTGCCATTTTCTTTATTTTTATTTACTTAAAAAGAAAGAGTCTGGACACCTCTGACTCCCCACTTCCAACAGCCTTCCTTGTGTCAGGCAGTAAGACGGATGGGAACTTCTGACCAACCCCCAGTCTAACAGGAAGAGACTTTAAGCCCTGCCTTCCTGGTTCCCCTACCTCACTGTCTTCCTATCTCTGAATTATGGGAGAACCATAATTTGTGATAACTACAGTTTAGAATCCCAGCCGTTGTTGAAGCTCCCAAAGATGCAAACTGTGGATTAGAACTGCTTGTCTGATTTTGTTTTCCCTCCTCTTGGCACACTGTTTCATAAGCTCCTAAGTTCTCTCTCGTCTCCATGGTGCAGCAGCTTCGAAGGCAGAGCAACGGCAGTAACTATGCATTCTTAATTCAGGAATCGCGCCAAGCCAAACTTAGCACAAACCATGGTTTGCAAATCTGTGTCAAACCATAGTGTCAGGGAACTGACATCGGAGCTAGAGGTGGAGGCAAGGCTCCCAAGCGATGCTGGAGAAGGGCCCAGCAGGGAGAGAGGCAGCTCATCAGCTGGGGAAGGAAATCAGCGTAACACCAGGGATGAAGGGGGGCAGATGGGGGAATCGGCGAGGTGGCTCCAGGACTCCTTGCCGGAGACCAGCAGGGAGAGCACGGGTCCTCCGCTACCCACACCCACCCTGCGCAGAAGACTTCCGCGCAGGGAAAGTAGGCGTAGACTTGGCGTCAAAGAACTTCTTTGCTGGAAGAAGTTCAAGAAACGCCCACTGACGGATTCTGCTAGCGACTGAACAGCCACAAAGTGAATGGCTGTCCAGACAGAAAGGGTTTAACCAGGCAACCTAGCCTAGAGTGGTAGTAACTTACGCACGAGCAACCCCTATAACCATTACACATAGGTTCCAATTTTGGTATTGCAAACCAGGCGTTGTCAGTTCATGCAAAGCTTCCTTAGCCGTGGTTTGGCATGGCGTCTTCAATGAGCCCCAGAATGCGGCTGCAGGCCTCCAGCTCATTATTCTGTTTTCCAGGGCTCTTCTCAATGCAGTGATATGAATGTTGCAGCAAATGGTTCTTCCTCTTCACACACAGTTGGAGTCTGAAAACTCTGAGTCTTGCTTTGCTGTAGGCAGCGTCATGTCTAATGTCTAATACTGGCAAGGGAGTAGATTTTCACCAGTGAGCTACTGATGAAACAAACACACCCACGTACATATAGAATTATTTTAAATGTTAAAACCCTTTATTTTGCCTTTCTGTCCCCCAACCCCAGCAAGAAGGTAAAACACGTAAAATATGCAACTACTTGTAAAAGCAGTTAATCAAAATTAAGGAACGCTTCTATGAATTAATTTGGGAATGCCTCTGGTTTGTTTCCCCTTCTGGATTTTTTTGTCTTTCTTGGAAGCTTTGGTACTTTGCTGCTTAGAATCATAAAATTGCAGGGTTGGAAAGCACCTTTTCTTGTATATGTATCTATCTGTACTATGTAAATTGTGTATTTTTCGTAAATAAAAGATATATATATAAAAAAAAGGAAAGCACCCCCAAGGATCATCTAGTCCAACCCCCAGCAATGCCATCATGCCCTGCCCCACCCCGTCGTAAGCTTAGTAAAGACACATCCTACAATTGAAGAGAAAAGTAAAAAAGGACTTCTTCCCTAAAGTTTACAGAAAGGTGTGTTAGTCGGATGACAAAGAAAGATCAGCGCAGTGTAGTTTAGTGGTTAGGCATGGGTAGGCAAACTAAGCCCTGGGGGCCGGATCAGGCCCATTCACCTTTTCAATCTGGCCCACGGACAGTCTAGGAATCAGCATGTTTTTACATGAGTAGAATGTAATTTATTTATTTATTTAAAATTTATTTAAAATGCATCTCTGGGTTATTTGTGGGGCCTGCCTGGTGTTTTTTCACGAGCAGAATGTGTGCTTTTATTTAAAATGCATCTCTGGGTTATTTGTGGGGCCTGCCTGGTGTTTTTTCATGAGTAGAATGTGTCCTTTTATTTAAAATGCATCTCTGGGTTATTTGTGGGGCACAGGAATTTGTTCATTCCCCCCCAAAAAAATATAATCCGCCCCCCCCACAAGGTTTGAGGGACAGTGGACCGGCCCCCTACTGAAAAAGTTTGCTGACCCCTGGGTTAGAGTGTCTGGCTAGAAGCTGGAAACCTAGGGTTCAAATCCCCACTTAGCCATGAAACTGACCACGAGTCAGTTGCTGTGTTACAGCCTAAGCTACTTCACAGGGTTGTTGTGAGAGTAAAATGGGGAGGGGGAGAACCATGGATGACACCCTCAGTTCCATGGAGGAAAAAGGAGGATATAAATGTAATAATAAAAGAATTAGAGCATGGTGGGAAGGGCTGGGTGATATGTCGCCGAAAACCAGTTTAAAGTCGATATCATGATATCGTTTTCATAATTTTTCCTGGCAATATATCGTGAATCATGATGTGTGTTAGGGCTGGCTTTCCACAGATAAATATTCTGATATAGCAATATACTATGATGTCTGAAATAAGGACATAATCATGTGAAAGTGAATGGGGTAATGTCCCAGAAACTACTACTTAGGGATCTAAAACTGATATGATTTTACTTTACCTATAACATATTGTTGCAACTGTTATTTTATAGTACAGAGCAATAGGGAATCACAAGAGAAGTGATGATTGGCTTCACAGTTTTCCCCTTATCATTCATATATATATATATATATATATATACACACACACACCCACCCCATATCGATATCGATACACACACACACATTGCCACACACACACACACCGCCATTTTGAATGTTATGAAACCGTTACCATGATGTGGACTTCAAACCAATTTTTTGATTCTGTATCGCTACATTGCCAAGCCCTAATGTGTGTGTGCTATGGAAAAATAACAATGTGGGGAAAACTGTGAAGCCAGCCAATGCCTCTCTACATAGTTCCATCCTGATTTCAGTCATCATGATGTATCGTGATATTGAGCTGGGTGATATATACCACAATGTTGAAAACCAGATACCGCCCAGCCCTAATGGTGGGTCACTTTTGGGAGACCATGCCAAAACTGTGGTGCCTACTGCTTCAAACGTACAGTGGTACCTCGGGTTACATACGTTTCAGGTTACATATGCTTCAGGTTACAGACTCCGCTAACCCAGAAATAGTACCTCGGGTTAAGAAATTTGCTTCAGGATGAGAACAGAAATTGTGCTCCGGTGGCACGGCAGCAGTGGGAGGCCCCATTAGCTAAAGTGGTGCTTCAGGTTAAGAACAGTTTCAGGTTAAGAACGGACGTCCGGAATGAATTATAAGTACTTAACCCGAGGTACCAGGAGCACAGAGCAGGGCTTTCAGATGACTCCCGGAAGGAGGCAGTTCACGTGGCAGAAACAGGCAGCACTCAGCATGATAATCAACATTTATCAAAAATTGACCTAGGATATTTATTTATTAAAACACATTTTTATATTACATTTGGTCCTAAAAAAGCTTCCCCCCCCCCAGCATTTTGCAAAAAGTTATCGAGTGAAGAGGGGAAACGATCCACGACTTCTCAGTAGGAGAGAACGCTTGGGCCATTTCAGGAGTCACAACTATAATAATAAAATAGTTTTACAGATGCTTCGAGGAAGGAGCTGCAAGAGCAGTATTCTTCGGTGTGCACTGTCAGGTTTGTGTTACTATGGCAATGTACCACATGGAACAATTATTAATGTAGGTGCAATAACGGCAGCAACTCAGTCCAAGGTTAGAAAAATGCTGCAGTGTCTGTTAGTAAGGAAAAAAAACAAATGGGCTTGTGCAGTTAGGATATGGCTGCTTTTGTCTTGTTCGTTACAGATTTCCACAAAAGCCCTGCAGTATCAAACTATTCCCTGTGTGTGTGTGTTACTTGTGAAGTTTCTAGCTGTCAAGGCTGTGCTTTGAAATAACTTCCAAACTGATGCGGAACGCAAAGTTGTGAACGGCGGTAGAACAAACAACAGCCGCCCCATCACACTTACATGCTGACAATATTTCATCAGAGCTAAATATGGTAAATGAACACATATGGGCTGATGTTCTTCAAGGACATGGCTTACCGATAGCTCTGGAAACAGCCAGGGTTCCATTGACACGCCAGCAGTCCATGTAGATAAGGCAACCTCCTAAGGCTTCTATGCGCTGTCTCTCATCCTAAATACACAACAACAACAAAAGCTCACTAAATCTATAGTTGTAGGTGTGACAGGCACAGGAAGCACAGTACCAACCAGCTTAGGGATATAAGGAGGCAGCAATTTCAATAATAATAATAATAATAATAATAATAATAATAATAATAATAATAA
>JAXCMG010000019.1:8098665-8126355 GCA_034642415.1 Podarcis siculus
AATAATAATAATAATAATAATAATAATAATAATAATAATAATAATAATTTATTACTTATACCCTGCCCATCTAGCCAGACCTCCCCAGCTACTCTGGGTGGCTCCCAACACAATATTAAAAACATCAAACATTAAAAACTTCCCTAAACAGGGCTGCCTTCAAATGTCTTCTAAAAGTCAGATAGTTGTTTATTTCCTTCACATCTAAAGGGCAGGCGCCACCACAGAGACGGCCCTCTGCCTGGTTCGGAAACGTACTGGGAGCCAATGTAGGTCTTTCAGGACCGGTGTGAAGAGGAGAAGAAGAAGAAGTTTGGATTTGATATCCCGCTTTGTCAGTACCCTAAGGAGTCTCAAAGCAGCTAACAATCTCATTTCCATTCCTTGCCCACAACAAACACTCTGTGAGGTGAGTGGGGCTGAGAGACTTCAGAGAAGTGTGACTGGCCCAAGGTCACCCAGGAGCTGCATGTGGAGGAGTGGGGAATCGAACCTGGTTCACCAGATTACGAGTCCACCGCTCTTAACCACTACACCACACTGGTGTACATACACAAGAAGCCAAGAGCTTTGTGGGGAAAGCTTAAAGAAGCAGTAGTTACCTCTCTCTCTGGCTTGTGAGGTTCCATCAGGGTTATAGCTTTCCCTTGCTGGACTAGCATTACCTGTGAGTCGCCAAGCCAAGCTATATGTAACTTGTTCCCAACAATCAAGGCAGCCACACCTGTGCTACCGTTGCGCAGCTTCTGTAGAGTTTGAAGAGAGAGAGAGAGAAGGGGGAGGGAATGTTATAAAGAGCCTTTAAAAGGATGAAATGTAACTGTGTGTGGAGAATTGGTGCTCATTATTTAACCGTGCATCAAAGATAATAGAAACTCTGTTAGTGATGTAAAAAGCATTAGAGTGAATTCACACTAGCCTTTTGTTGCTATTGTTGTGATGACTTCTATCCGGTTGTTCAAAACATGTCAAGAAATAAAATGCAACTAGTTACTGTGGATGACTGGATGACTCTGGGTGACTTCTCCCAGCAGTTTCATGTGATGACAACAAGCATGGGGGGCGAGGGAAGAACAGAACTCTGAGACATGCTGTAGGCCGATAAATGTTTCGCTACCATCTTCTGAGATTGGTTATCCAAGAAGGAATGCAGCCACTGTTAACGCTGCTCCTCTGAGGAGTCCCATCCCAGACAATCGATCCAGAAGGACAGCATGGTCAATGAAATCAAAAGCTGTTGAGGGATCCAGAAAGACCCCAACATTCATCAACGTTGGCCTAAATTAAACCTTTCACCTGCTCTGATTTGTGGACGCCCACTCCTTCCCCAGTGTAAGGCACTAATCAGGGCAACCAAGGCTGTTTTTGCCCCAATTTTGAGCCTAAACCCAGACTGGAAAGGATCCAAATTATCTGTATCATCCGACACCCCTCATGTATTCAAAAACCATTGCAACAGAAGATGCTCCTAAAGATCTTGGTTTGTTTCTATTCAATACAGTGCTGGCAGTAATACCCTTTTCAGTAAGTGCTTTCAAACATCTATTACAATCAACCACCGCAGTGGTCAACGTGAGAAGGTACAATCAGATAGATAGATCTAGTGCTTGCATTAACATAAATCATAAGCATTAAATATTAAAACAAACAAACAAACAAGAGGTTTGCAGTGTATTCTCAAAACAATGTTGTGGGCTGTATTCATCAAGCGGGGGTTGGGGTGGTGGTGGCCCACTCAGGAATATACCAAGCCCCTCTCTCTGAACAATCAGGTTTAATTGAAAAAGCAAAGTCTGTCGCACTTTTCAGCTGGAACAAAGTGTGCTGGCTCACTAAGCAGTAAAGCTGTTCCTGTTTTCCCGTGTTCTGATCAAGGAGGGTAAAGGCAGAATTCCCAGAGTGGTTGAGCAATCAATCCCTCTTCCAGGGAATTCTTGGAACTGTAGCTCTGTAAGGCAAAGAAAGGGACGCGGGTGGCGCTGTGGGTTAAACCACAGAGCCTAGGACTTGCCGATCAGAAGGTCGGCGGTTCAAATCCCCACGACGGGGTGAGCTCCCGTTCCTCGGTCCCTGCTCCTGCCAACCTAGCAGTTCAAAAGCACGTCAAAGTGCAAGTAGATAAATACGTACTACTTTGGCAGGAAGGTAAACGGTGTTTCCGTGCACTGCTCTGGTTCGCCAGAAGCGGCTTAGTCATGCTGACCACATGACCTGGAAGCTGTACGCCGGCTCCCTCGGCCAATAAAGCGAGATGAGCGCCGCAACCCCAGAGTCGGCCACGACTGGACCTAATGGTCAGGGGTCCCTTTACCTTTACTTTACCTAAGGCAAAGAAAGGCCTCCGAACAACTCTCAGCACCTATAGTTCGCAGATTCTTCGGGGGATACCATGACAGCTTAAAGTGGCACGACACTGCTTTAAATGGATAGTACAGATGGGGAAAGACAGAACTGTTGTCACAGACAGAGAGAGGGAATTCTAGCCACATGGGGACAGTAGAGGAGAATGGTTGGAGTAATTAATGAGAAGAGATTTTTGGTGGCTGATCCTGGTATAGTGAGAGGAGTGAAGATCATGGGCAGAGATATAAATACACACACACACACACACACACACACACACATATATATACACTGTGTTGTTTCTAGTGTTTTAACTTTGTAGATCTGTTTTGTGAGAACCACCCAGAGGACACTTTATATAGGTCAAGAGATGCATGTCAAAAAAAACAAAATAAAATATATTGGAAGGAAAGCTACTATTCTGCCTAGTAGGGTAAAAGCTAAAGCCGACCCCTGGATGGTTAAGTCCAGTCAAAGGTGACTATGGGATGCAGAGTTCATCTTGCTTCAGGTCAAGGGAGCTGGCATTTGTCTGCAGACAGCTTTGTGGGTCATGTGGCCAGCAAGACTAAACCGCTTCTGGCACAACAGAACACTGTGGTGAAAACCAGAGCGCATGGAAACGCCTTTTAACTTCCCACCACAGTAGTACCTATTTATCTACTTGCACTGGTGTGCTTTCGAAGTGCTAGGTCAGCAGGAGCTGGGACAGAGCAACGGGAGCTCACCCCGTTGCACGGATTCGAACCGCCGACCTTCCGATCAGCAAGCCCGAGAGGCTTAGTGGTTTAGACCGCAGTGTCACCTGCTCCCTAGTACTAACTGCCAGTCTGGCCTCAGGAAAGTTCTGGGCATTTTGTGGTTAAATGATTGTGCTTAGGGATTGTCCCTCCATGTGCATAGGCAGTGTCAAATGGTAGTTGATTAAGCTTATTTCTAAAGAGCTCAATTAGAGGTCTGGATTATGCTTCAACGTTCTAAAAAGTGCTCTATTTAGTTGCAAACCAATGTAGTTTTGATTTTTTAAAGTAAACAGTTTGTATACATGCTTGTTCAGAAAATAAACAAATTGCATAGCTGGAAAACAGGTTTTTAAAAGCACTTTCCCCCTTGCTATTTAAATCACTTTGATTTGCAACATGTCCATTTCAGCATTATTTTGGAATGGCTGGCCCACCAAAGCATAGCGGTCAACTTTTTCCTTTTTTTTAAGGGAAATTCCCTTATTCCGAATAGGATTCCTCGCAAGAAAAGGGAAAAGTTGACAGCTATGCACCAGATCACCTTGTAATCTACATTACTACGCTATACGAGTTTCCTTACTTACTCTCTCTCACACTATGCTACCATTCAAACAAGAGAAACCACCCTGCTTATAGCTCAGGTTCCCAATTTACCTGAGGAATCGGTAAGGAATCGGCTACAGCAGCCTAATCCCAGATGCAGTTTCTCCTAGTTCTTGGCATATGTACTGCAGCCCATCATTTCCTGGATCCTTGCATGAGTGACAGTGAACAGAAAGTAACCTGGAAGAACCTACTGGGCTTAAAAAAACATGGCTACCCCTCTGGAAAGACCCCAACATCCATCAACGTTGGCCTAAATTAAACCTTTCACCTCCTCTGATTTGTGGACAATGATTCTTAGGCAAAAGTCTATTAAGTGAACCAATAAATTATTTACCCGGGATTTTCTGCAACGCTACAGAAAAGCCAATTACCAAGAGGACACATTTCTCAGCACTCAGCTTCCCTGTACCCACTGGCAAGCCAACAATCTACAATTACTGCAGTACTCGTCTCTCTCCACTCACCTCTCTCCTGGCTTTAGCAAGGAACATTTCATCTGTTTTCTGGAAAGATTCCCTCAAGGCCTCCACCGGGTTTTTCAGAAGGTCTTTGTGATGTGCCACATTTACGTGCAAGTGAGCAGCTGCATAGTTAGCCGCATCTATTCCTCCGTGACCATCAAACACGGCGAAGTACGCTCGGTCCACGTCATCCTTCCGGAGGCAAGGACATGGAAAGAGAAGGCAAAGGTAATTTTTTACCATGTGTGACTTCTTCTGTGAATGTACCGGAATGGCCCTACTGGGCTGAAGAATTTTTTCAGTGATAATTTCATTGCTATATCTCCCCCTGCCCCATAAAACTCTTGTGAGGTTTTTCTACACTCAAGCGGCATATAATTTTTTAATGAACTAAATAAATAATAAGTAGAAAAATAATCAATACGGGGGACCTAGAAGCATAAACAGTAACAAGACCCAAGATAAACCAATACAACAGGTGTGCTACTTTGCTGTGCAACAGGTTGCTCAAATCTATTGTGAAATGAAATCAGCAGCGACCTGATTTTGCATTTTCTTATGCAGCAACCTTCTGCTGGTGCAAAACATTTGGCCAGTAGAACAGGTATACCACTAAATGATGTTCATTTAGCAGTACTACATTGGCTACAACCCACAGTCTTGCACAGGACATTTACCTAGAGCTGCCTTTTCATCTCTTAAGCAATTTTCCTGAACCCCACTCCCCAAATCACAATAGTTAGAACTAGTCCTTGGGGGGTGGGGTGGCGGAGAGCAGGGATTTTCAAGACTCAGATTAATATATTTATTATGTCAGAACAATAACTTAGCAAATAGTTTTGAGATTAGTGTGCTCAACCAATGCCTATTCTTTAACAGATTCCTCAAAGAACTTGGTGTGAAACTCTGTCGCGATCTTCATCCAACTTCCATCAACTTTACCTAATGTGCACATTTTTGCAATTTCC
The DNA here is from genome assembly GCA_034642415.1 of Podarcis siculus. Classification (NCBI taxonomy): domain Eukaryota; kingdom Metazoa; phylum Chordata; class Lepidosauria; order Squamata; family Lacertidae; genus Podarcis; species Podarcis siculus. The sequence continues at coordinate 8,103,787 of JAXCMG010000019.1, forward strand.
TCTAAAACTGAGTGTTTTTGTCTAATATATGCATCTTCATTGACACTTGACCCCAGCATATATGTTTTTGAGAACGCTATTTGGATGGGAAACTGCACTGTAAAACTCAGAGAAGGTTCAAATTTTCTGTGCTTTGGTTCTTGTAGTGCTTCCGAAGTGTGAGTTAAATTGAACTTCTGCCCCTTCCCTATCTGTGAGTACCTGCAATCTCTCACAGTTGTGCAGTTACATCATTTTAAACCCTGGACTTCATTATTATTATTATTATTATTATTATTATTATTATTTTATTTATACCCCACCCATATAGCTGGGTTCCCCCAGCCACTCTGGGTGGCTCCCAACAGAATATTAAAAACACAATAAAACATCAAACATTAAAAACTTCCTTAAACAGGGCTGCCTTCAGATGTCTTCTAAAAATCGGATAGTTGCTTATTTCCTTGACATCTGATGGGAAGACGTTCCACAGGGTGGGTGCCACCACCGAGAAGGCCCTCGGAGCTGGATCTCAGTGATGGGGGTGGAGACGCTCTGCAGGTAATGGTGTTGTGGGGACACCGCCCTCTTTCACAGAATCTATAGAATTGGTAGTTTTGGAAGGTACCCCAACGGTCATTGATCCAACCCCCTGAAATGCAGGATGATAGCTGGTCATCTAACTCCTGCTTCAAAACCTCCAAGGATGGAGAGTCTACCTTTCGTGGAATAGGTTTCAAAAATAGACCATTAAACAATGGTTGAAACGGAAGCCACAGCGGAAGGCTACTTTCCCCAACAGACTGATCTGAAGCATTATTATGAAAATTTAGATGGTAACATGTATTAATTCACTTATTTCAAAATGCGCTATGCCAGCCCTGCTGTATCCCCTGCCCCTAGCTCATTCCTGCTGAGTGACTCTCTGGACTTCTGTCCTGATGCCACCTGTGTTCTCTCACCCTAGAAACGTACCGTCAAGCCAAACAGCTGATTAAATTCTGGGAGGGAAACATGTCTGTCCTCCATTTTCCGGCGGGTATTACGGGTTGCATGGATGGAAACTTGGAGGTAGCGATGAAGCGGCTTCGGTGGTGGTGGCGGCTGCTTCTGCCACTTGCAGCAAACGTCCCAGAGTTTGTTAAAGAAGCAGCGCTGCAAAGGGCCTCCATCCAGCACTGTTATGAAAATAAAATGAGAGAGAAGTCATCTTAGGGGGCTTACATTGCATCATTTGGCTTTCTCCTTCAACCTGCCACTGAGTGAGGTTTTTCTCATCTGTTTACTTACCTAAGATACTGCACGATTTTAATAAAATAAAAACAATGGTGTTTAAGGCTGTTCCACTCTTCTCATTAAGGAATGATTATGGTTGTATTAGGGACGCGGGTGGCACTGTGGGTTAAATCACAGAGCCTAGGACTTGCCGATCAGAAGGTCGGCGGTTCGAATCGCTGCAACGGGGTGAGCTCCCATTGCTTGGTCCCTGCTCCTGCCAACCTAGCAGTTCGAAAGCATCTCAAATTGCAAGTAGATAAATAGGTACCGCTCCAGCGGGAAGGTAAACGGCATTTCCGTGTGCTGCTCTGGTTTGCCAGAAGCGGCTTAGTCATGCTGACCACATGACCCGGAAGCTGTACGCCGGCTCCCTTGGCCAATAAAAAGAGATGAGCGCAGCAACCCCAGAGTCGGCCACGACTGGACCTAATGGTCAGGGGTCCCTTTACCTTTTTATGGTTGTGTTGCTCAGTGTAGGAGACAGGGAAGGCTCCTCCCGTTTTGCTACCTGAGACAGAACGGAAATTGCTGCCTTCTGCCCCCACCCACACTGGCAGAGTCAGGGGCAAGAGTCAGGGCATTCCACAAAGTATTGCTGCTTGGCTTCTCTGCCCTGGGGGCACTCTGGTGGCGGCGGAAACTGTGAGGTACGTGGAGCGCCATCTCTTGCACCTGTGCCGCCTGAGGTGGGCATTTCACCCCAACCTCATGTGTGGGCCGACTATTCACAAATAAATTATGATAGAATTGTGTGATACAAAAACTGTGCTTCTTGCTGTTCATTTCCCCAAGGTGTTGGTTGTTTAGAACAGGGCAATACCACAGTATCAGAGGGAGAAAACAGACAACCAAGTTCCCTCTGCAGGATGAGACTAGCTGCCATTGGCCTTCTCCACTCCTGGATCTGCCTCCTTAGAAGTAAACATTTCACTGGATGTAACATGATTAGTCGCACCAACAGGGTAAAGAACAGCTTCTATCCGTGGGCTGTTAGGCTGCTGAATGAAAAGATAACAACAGGGCAAATGACTTTCGGGTTTGGTGGGTGTAAATAAGGGGAATTAAGACTAAGAGAGCTGAGTGGGGGGTGCTCGTGTAATCTCATTGTATAGAAGTTGTACAAGTGACAATAAAGTAATTCAATTCAATTTCGCTTTCCCCCTTCTCATTCATTTTGCCTTATTGTATCCTGTCTCAGATCACAGGCAGAGAACCTGTGGCCATCCACACGTTGCAGGACTACAACCCTTACCAATATTGACAATGCCGGCTGGGACTAATGAGAGCATCAGTCCAATAACACCTGGAGGGCCACAGGTTCTCTGCCTGTGATCGAAGCACCTTTTGGCTAACGCTCATAGTGCCACATTCAATAAGAAACCATTAACCACTCCCCACCTCCAACCAGTGTGCACCAATTTGTCGTTTGTTTGTTTAAAAAAATTATGTGCATTTTTGTTTTCAGATGCTGAGCACACTTATGTTAATACTGCAGCACTGGAACACTCCATAAATGCTTTTCAAAGGAAGAACTTGGAAAAATGTCAGCAAGCTATGCTGCCCCCTAAAGCAACTCCTCAGCATTTCATGAACTTTTTAAGGTATGCCCCCCTCTCTCTGGGGCTTGATCCTATGTCTCCATTATGAAAGGAAATGGTATCGCACGAGTGCCAGCTAATCCTAGTGCCAACTACTGTTTTATTTTGTGTCCCCTGCTCCCTGAAAGGCAGGGCCGGCCCACCCATGAGGCAAGGTGAGGCGACGGCCTCAGGCGGCAGGATCCACAGGGGCAGCAGCAGATCCTGCTGTAGCTCTTTATTCGCTTTGCATTCCTGATGCAGATCTTCACTCACCCCTTCTTTCCTGGCAGGGAGGGGCCTGGCATTCCATGGTTCGCCTCAGGTGCCAAAATGTCTTGGGCCAGCCCTGCTACCTGACAACCCAGCCTTCCTAGGCGCAGCTTGAAACCTGCCTAGCACCTTGCTAGCAGAGCCTTGTCCAATTGTCTGCCACCACCTCCCACATTCCATCTGAAGTCTGACTAAACAAAAGAGGACAGGGCTTCAGCATCTGCCAACATTACTCCTCCCTGCTGGCTTTGCTTGACATCTGATGGATTTTTATTTTTTAAAAAACTTATGGACTGATATGCTTACTTTTGATTCTGAATACCAATGCCAATAATATCTTTATTTACAAAAGTACAGGTAGAGCAGGCAATGTAATAATAAAGATAAAAGCACACAGGCAGTCCCTAGTAGGGCTGGAGGGATCTGTCAATTTTAGTTCTTGTAGCTTCTCATTTCCCCCACTCTGAAATTCAGTTCTCGACATTTCTGCAGCAATTTGCATTTTTTTTTAAAAAATGATAATTCTTCAGCACTGTAGTGCAAACTTCTTCTAAGAATCATTTTTTTTATGCAGTTTTGACCACATTTTTGCAAGCAATTTGTCCTACCGTAATGCATTATGGCTTGCTATTTTCGTTAATATATTCATTTTTATGTGCATTTCCACCTAATATATTCATTTTTATGACCATTTCACCCTAATATATGCATTTTTGTAAACGTTGTTCTGTTGGAGGATTGCACTGCAAAATTAAAGCAAGTGCAGATTTTGAAGGATGGCTGTGTTTTGGCCCTCAATACTGTTTCAAGAATTGCAAATTTGTTAGATTTGGCTTCAAAGGCAAGTTGAGTCACGTTTCTGTCCCATCCTCAGTACCAACACAGCATCTCGAAATCTAAACTGCTTGTACAGCAATTGTGACCCAGACTAGATGGAAGATACTTTGCATAACAATGTGGCTAACAACTGTATCCAATGGTAACTCAGGCATAAACCACCAACAGCCAAGTTATTTCAGGTATTTCCCACTGGTTTTAATAGAAGAGAACAAAACTGTGCTGAACTTGGAGGGGCTGGATTTCCATTTTACTGTATGTCACTTCAGGTGTTTTGCAGAAGTGACAGACGGGCTTTATTAAAGTGAATTCTATTTATTACACATTTCCTGCTGTAAAACAAATTTTGCCTCTGGAAAGGTATTATGCGGCATAGCAAGCCTGTTTCCTTTTCTGTTTAGTTATAGAACCGCAGATCTAAGTGGGAACTATTGCTTTGTTGCACCGACTCCTAAACCAAGAGGGACTATTATGAAGGTTTATACATTAAGGCTGCCATTTTACGCACATTTACATGAGAACAAGCCATATTGAATTCAGTGGGGTTTACTTTGGAGAATAAATATGCCTAGTTTTCACTATATTAACTGTAAAGCAGGAAACATAGCAATGTGCACCTTAAATAATAAGCACATATTTAGGGATGGTAACGGGTGCTGCATTTCAATGTGGTTCAGTCCTTGTGCAGGGACCTTACCAATTCAGCTTCCTGCAGGAAACAATTTGTGTGAAATTGACAACTATGGACCCACATGTCAACAGTACGATTTGAAAACTAGTATTTTCTTTGACAAAATAAAGCTTTAATTTTCATTGGGGGCACATACAAATATCTCACCACATGCAGTTACATTAGAATAAGAAAAGGTACAGGGAAAATCCCTTTCTTGCTATGATATGTGTCAGGGAACTGCCATCGAAAGGACGGGAGGTGGAAGGGCTCACTCAGGTGGAGAGAGACTTAACAGCTGACGAGGGAACCAGCAGGGGGAGAGGAGGAGCTCCGAGGGAAAGTGAGTCGGAGGGATGGCTCAGGGACACTTCCAGCGAAAACAGTGGGGAGGTTTCAAGACCTCCTATAGGGACACCCACTCCTCGCCGGAAACTGTCACGCCGGGAGTCCAGAAGACGTGTTTCCGTTAAGGAGCTTTTATGCTGGAAAAGATTCCGGAAGAGCCCACTTTCGGATTCTGCTAGCGATTGACAGAGTCATGCTTGAGGGGCTCCGTCGGAGGCAGAGGTTTGGGGACTCAGCCAAACTCTGAGGGACTAGGATTTTACGCACAAGCTGCTCATCATCCCATCACAATATGCCATAATCTATTGATCCAGCCCAACTCCCTGGTTGCCATAGCTGATAAGGAAAGCATCTTCTATGCATGCATAAAGTCCCAGATTCAATCCCTGGCACGTCCAGAAAGAGAGGGGAAATACCCTCAGTTGGAGTTGTGGGTTCGAGCCCCACGTTGCGCAAAAGATTCTTGCACTGCAAGGGGGTTGGACCAAATGACCCTCGTGGTCCCTTCAAACTCTACATTTCTATGATTCTACCCCGTTTTGAAATCCTGGAGAGATGCTACCAGACAGTGTCAACAATACTGACCCAGATGGACCAATGGTCTGACACAATAGGCAGCCTCCCATGTTCCAGGCTGATATGTAAATATGCCCTGTATGGTGACAGGCTTTGGAGGCGTGGAGTTAAGAACTATTTCCAACTTTCTCTCTGTGTGATCTTATCCCTTGCTTGAGGATCCCCAACAGTTGCTTGCCAAATGTAAACAAGCTTCTCTTGATGTGACGCCTTCCTTTATCTTTATGGCTCATTCAGTCCCCCTCCCTTTTTAAAAAATTAGGGTTTTTTTTTAACCAACTTCTGCTGGTAACTCATTCCATATGGAACATTATTGGGAGTAACCTTATTTTTTGCCAATAATCAAGTTATTTCTGAATTTCAGGGGAAAGGGTGGTTACATCCAACCTGACCACGGCTACCAGCTTAATATTGGCTGCTTACAAATTGCTACGAGACACTAAGTCAGGCTTTGTGGCGCTGGGAGCTCGTTCCTGCCTTCTGATTTGCTGATTCTACTATACCGGTTAAGTACCAACAGAATATGTGCACTTTGTTTTTTAAAAATAAGAATCCTTGCCCAGGAAGTAAGCAAAAAGCACGCAGTCAGGCAACTGTAAAATCTCAGCACAGTTTTCTAGTTTTGTGCAAATCTGAGGGATCAAACAAATATAAGGCTATACTCTTCCATTCAGGAATTTTTGAGAAAAAGAGCAAGGCCAGAAAAGAAATGAAAGCACTGAGGAAGCTGTAGTCGTGGAAGGGAAGCAGCAGAAAGTGATACAGTGGTACCTCGGGTTACATATGCTTCAGGTTACAGATGCTTCAGGTTACAGACTCTGCTAACCCAGAAATAGTACCTTGGGTTAAGAACTTTGCTTCAGGATGAGAAGAGAAATTGTGCTCTGGAGGCGAGCGGGAGCAGGAGGCCCCATTAGCTTAAATGGTGCTTCAGGTTAAGAACAGTTTCAGGTTAAGAACGGACCTCCGGAACAAATTAAGTAACTAACCGCTGGGTTAGCGGAGTCTGTAACTTGAAGCGTATGTAACCCAAGGTACCACTGTACTATTATTCCTGACGAAACATGGCTCCCACAGTGGCTACTTAATAGCTCATTGTTGCTCCGAGGTTGTCTAAATATGTTACCAACTCTTAAGATTTGTTCTTAGGACAGGCTCTGTTTAATACAATACAAAGGAAAACAGAGGATAACTATTGGTACACATTTAGAGAAGTTTTGTTTTTTAAAAAACTCCTGACAGTTTCTAGATTTGCAGGCACAGACTTTTTTTGTGAGCACTAAAATAAAAAAAACCTGTGGCGTTTTGATGGGGAAAAGTCCAGTGGAGCTTTGAAAGGGGGGTAATGGTGCAGACCAGCAAACACACACACTCACACATATCTTTTTCAGGAATAGGTTGTTGCCCCAGACAGTAATCATGGATTTTAATACTTTAAAAAGGACCCCTGACAGTTAAGTCAAGTCGCAGATGACTGTGGGGTTGCGGCGCTCATCTCGCTTTATTGGCCGAGGGAGCCGACGTTTCTCCGCAAACAGTTTTTGTGGGTCATGTGGCCAGCATGACTAAGCCGCTTCTGGCGAACCAGAGCAGCGCACGGAGATGTCGTTTACCTTCCTGCCGGAGCGATACCTATTTATCTACTTGCACTTTGATGTGCTTTCGAATTGCTAGGTTGGCAGGAGCTGAGACCGAGCAACGGGAGCTCACCCCGTCGCGGGGATTCGAACCCCCAACCTTCTGATCAGCAAGCTCAAGAGGCTCAGTGGTTTAGACCACAGCACCACCCGCATCCCTAATACTTTAGGGAGCTGCTAAAGTCACAGTAAATGCAATATGTTGCTCTCTATGTCGTTAAATGACATGCAGTTTTCATAATCCCCAACAGATGGAGCCAACGTATTACTTCACTTTGATTCAGAGGAAACAGTTAACCAACAGATTGCTTGAGGAGAGGAACTGAATTGTACGTAGGATTTGGAAGGATCATCACATTATATACTACTTTTAGATCCCATCCTTCTCCAAGAAGCTCAGGGTGGAGTGCTTGTCCCCCCCCCCTTCTTATTTCATCCTCACAACAGGCCAGCGATGTAGGCTAGTTTGAGAGATGGGGAGTCACCCGATATCTGCAAGTAAACTTCATGGCTGAGTAAGGAACACCATATAACCTGGATATATTGCCCCTCAACAGATAAAAGCAAAACAAACCAAATAATAAAACGATCTAGAACGATTTAAAATGCAAGGAACAATAAAATCAAATTGACAACCACTGGATTGTTGTGAAGGCAACTGAGGTTTGAGTGGAGAAAATAAAGTTGTAGCAAAGCAGAGAAAACCAGAGCAAGATTGGAGTTTTCAGCCAAGGAAGGTGCCATGTGCACTAAGGGAGGGGAACAATAAGACAGAGAAATGCTGGGCACCTCCATCATTATGTACTCCCCAAAGCACGCTACATGGAGCGTCTCTCGATCTTGGTTTGGAAACTGCAGTTAGTGCAGAATGCTGCAGAATGGATGCCGGGAGGAGTGAGAGTCCCCGAGCATATCACACCTGTGCTCAAAGATTTGCCCTGGCTGCCAGTTCAATCCTAGGCTGAACTCAAGGTATATGGAGTATAAAAAGCCTATTGGTATATAAAGCCTTGGGACCAGTTTTCTTAAGGGATTGCCTTGCCCCATGTGTGCCGACTTGGAGCTCCAAAACCTGCACTTCTGCAAGTGCCATGCAATGCCCATTCTGCATTTGCAAAGAGTTGTTCCTTTAAGGTGGCAGCACCTGCATTCTGGAACTAAATATTAGGCAGGTGCTACCATTGTTTTTTCTTTTAGGTGCCTGCTGAAAATGTTCCTTTTTCCGTGGCCATATCCAGTGGCCATATCCAGACACATGATTCTGTTACATGTGTCACCAGTTTTAAAATATTTAGTGTGTGTTTTTAAAGGTTCAGCTGGAGCCACTGCTGCATTCTTGCACCTTGGCCTTGACTCACCTCCCTACTGCTCCTGGGGCTATTTATGTCCCTCTACTTTTCTGGGAACCTCCCCAGCCTCCTTCTCCATGTTCTGGGTGCTGTCTGCCATAATTCTGGCCACCTTGCCAAACAGTAAAAATTCAACTCTGCCAAAGTTGCTGTAACATTTTTTGCAACCCTGGAAAGACTGCATGCATTCTCAACAACATCCTTTGCTGGAGGATGAACACCCAAGCAGGGGGAAGAGAGAGAGAAATGGGGTTTTGTGAAACCACAGTTTGACTCCCTACTCCATGGGTAGGCAAACTAAGGCCTGGGGACCGGATCCAGCCCAAATGCCTTCTAAAGCCGGCCAGTGAACGGTCTGGGAATCAGCGTGTTTTTACATGAGTAGAATGTGTCCTTTTATTTAAAATGCATCTCTGGGTTATTTGTGGGGCATAGGAATTCGTTCTTTTTTATTTCTTTTCCAAAATATAGTCCGGCCCCCCACAAAGTCTGAGGGACAGTGGACCAGCCCCCTGCTGAATAAGTTTGCTGACCCCTGGGGCCCTACTCAGTCAGGAAGCTCAGTGGGGGACTTGGGCCCAGGGGCCAGATTCAGCCCAATTGCCTTCTAACTGCCCGCAGACAGTCCGGGAATCAGCGTGTTTTTACATGAGTAGAATGTGTCCTTTTCTTTTAAATGCATCTCTGGGTTATTTGTGTGGCCTGCCTGGTGTTTTTACATGAGCAGAATGTGTCCTTTTATTTAAAATGCATCTCTGGGTTATTTGTGGGGCATAGGAATTCATTCTTTTTTCTTTCTTTTCCAAAATATAGTCCGGCCCCCCACAAAGTCTGAGGGACAGTGGACCAACCCCCTGCTGAAAAAGTTTGCTGACCCCTGGGGCCCTACTCAGTGAGGAAGCTCAGTGGGTGACCTTGGGCAATTTGCTTCCTCTCAGCCTGATCTCTCTCACAGGGTTGTTCTGTCTATAAATGGGGTGAGGAGAGGAGAAGAGAGAACCACACACACGGTCTCGAGCTCCTAGGAGGAAAGGTGGGATATAAACTTTGCATGAGTGATGTAAAACAAGAACTGGCATCCCCCTGGAAAACCGAAGGAACAGAGAAGTATAAGAGTAGGAGGGAGAAGAGGGAGGGATCAAAGGCTTCGTGCTCGGTTTACAGAACAGATGGTAATGTTGGTGACAGATACAAAGAGTAGCTGGAGAGAGGAATGGTTAGGAGGGAAAGCGAGAGGCTCGATTATAATAGAGCTGAGTAATAATAATAAGTGGCTATGATTGCTTCAAGACAGTTTGGGTACATGTGGGTTTAAGTCTGCACGGCAGTCTTAGCCGCACCGTTGTCAATGTCATCCACCACCACATTCTAGCGAAGAAAAGGAGGAAGGACGTTTTTGCATTTTCATTCACGCTTGCGTGACATAAAGCCACATCCTTCCGCAACAGTAAGCAACACTCTGTTTAACTGCCCCCAAATAGGATATTAAAGCCAACTAGGAAGATCAAATCTTGGGGGACATTACAGGAAATGTATCGTTAATATGCATGTGTATAGCATTTTAGTCTGTCAGGTGATTTGCAATTTTTACTGTATGAAACCCAAACTGCTGGCTTGAATCCAAAGGTTCCCCTTCTGCTTGTGGGGGGTGTTCCTTGCTCACAGGAAGTCTGCAGTTCAATGGTGCTTTGCATGCAAAATGTCCCAGGCTAAATCCCTGACATCTCCCCTGCCTGAAACTCTGAAGAGCCCATCTATTGAGCTAGATGGGCCAATGGTCAGATTTGGTATAATGTGGCTTTCTACGTTTTTCCCAAGGATTGTTTTACCCTAAAGCGCTGTGCAAGGAAAGAGAGGTCAAACCTAAGGAGGTTAATCTGTTTATACAACAGTTTTTGCAATGTCTCGCATAAGCCGAATAACTGCAATTGATTATAGCACTGTGCAAATGTGTAAACGTTCGCAGTACCACACTAGTGGCGTCCCCCCACTTCTGCTCATGGTTGTTTGGATCTAATCCCTACATCCATCTGAATCCCACTCTGCAGACAGAAAAACAAGGCTGAGAAACTGTGACAACCCACAGGATTGGAACTACTGGGCTCCACTGGGTTCCCTGTAAATACAGTAACCATCCCATTCTCTTCAATGGCAAAGAAAGGTTTCACTGCCCATGCCATTTGCACGATCGAACATGAAACACTGTTAGCAACAGGGTGGATAAAAATCAATGATTTTTAAAACTTTAAAAAATCAGATTTTTTTTATTTAAATTGGATTTTTAAAATTTAAATTGGATTTTTAAAATAAAATGCTTTTGGAGGAAAAAAATCTTTCTAAAGATAGTATTCTATTTAGGTTACATTATAGTCCAAAGGCTATTCATCAGGAAATAAGGATTTGTTTCAAGTTTTTCATGTGTGCTAAAACTCTAAGGTGTGTGTTGTTTTTTTAAAAAAAGTTTAACCGCGTCAGTTAACAAACATGGATACATATGCTATAATGTTACTGCTTTAGTTATATATACAGTGGACGCTTGGGTTGCGAATGTGATCCGTGTGGGAGGCACAATCGCAACCCGCAGCGCCGCGTCTGCGCACACATGGGTTGCGATTCGGCGCTTCTGTGCATAGTGAGTTTTAGTAATTCTGCGTATGCGCGAGTGCCGAAACCCAGAAGTAACCCATTCCGGTACTTACGGGTTCAGCGCGGTGCACAACCCGAAGCGTCTGTAACCCGAGGTATGACTGTAAATTGTTTAAATTATTATTAAGGAAATGATTATTTTTCTCCTTCCAATAAAGTACAGCAGAAAAGTTGTCCAAATATAAACAGTTAACTTATTAAACCTCACAATAATTTCATAATTATCTGTCTATGTATTTCTAATAGTATAACCAAATCAGTAATTTTTTATATAACTGTAAAAACTACTCTGAAAATTTATTATTCCAAAAATGAAACCTTCATCTGGTTGTAAATATTAAGATTATATCAGCAAGGATGAGTCTTTCTGTAAAAGTTTTAAATCAAGTCTTACTGACTAGTGATTTAAACCGTGATTTAAATCAATTTGATTTAAATCAAATCCCCCCTGGTTAGCAACTTCACAACCATCATCAAAAACTAACATAATTGGATCTTAGTAGTACCCATTTTTCAAAATATTGTAGCAGGATGCCAACAATTCCTTGGGCTGGTGCAGAAAGACCAAATGCCGTTAGTCATGCTGATCAATGTTGTCTTACTGTTCTCCTTTGCTTTGTTGCAACAACCTGCCGGTTTTCATCAAGGGCTATCTTTGTTCTGCAGCTGTGCTGTGTCTTGTGCAATGAAATTCTCAAACGACAGAAAACAATAAAAGCACTATTTCTACTTCTGCCATCTAGCAACATCAAGAACACCAGCTTACAGCTATTCTCTGGTAACCTCCTGCACTGTGTTAGCTAACCTTTTTGGCTGTGATTATGCCATTAGTGAAGGGGCACGGGTGGCGCTGTGGTCTAAACCACAGAGCCTAGGGCTTGCCGATCAGAAGGTCGGAAGTTCTGATCCCTGTGACAGGGTGAGCTCCCGTTGCTCAGTCCCTGCTCCTGCCAACCTAGCAGTTTGAAAGCACATCAAAGTGCAAGTAGATAAATAGGTACCGCTCTGGCGGGAAGGTAAACGGCGTTTCCGTGCGCTGCTCTAGTTCGCCAGAAGCGGCTTAGTCATGCTGGCCACATGACCCGGAAACTGTCTGCGGACAAACGCCGGCTCCCTTGGCCTATAGAGCGAGATGAACACACAACCCCAGAGTCGTCCGTGACTGGACCTAATGGACCTTTACCTTTATGCCATTAGTGGAATGCCCTCAAGGTGCCAATACTGTTCTTTTAAGAATTGCTTTTAAGAATTGTAAATTTACCTGGATGTCACATAAACTACTGTAAGCAATCCTGGAGTCAATTTTGATGGAGAGTGGTATAAAAATGTTTTAAATTAATGAAAATAACAGAAGTTGAGTTACCTCTACAGTACTTGAATAGTAATGACTTTGAGCTCAGACTCCCATATTACTTTGGGAGGCAAATATACTTACAGGGCTCCATCTCGTGATCTCCAGCTTCCTCCCCTTCCACATTCTGCTTTTTAAACTCGTTAAGATCCGTCTGCAAAATATCATGGATGGCAGCATGAATCAAAGATGCTGCAAGGAGTGGCGGTGCATTCCTGTTATGGAAAGAAAGGAAAGAGACTGAAATGGACTGCATAGCCAAGGAAAAGCAGTTGATGAAAGTCTAAAATGTATGTTTACTAAACATACTAAAAGTATGTTTACGATTCCAACTCACACTTCTGTTCTTCATGATTTGCAGGGCAGTTGGCTGGGGCAACCCAGTCAGATGGGTGGGGTATAAATAATAAAATTATTATTATTATTATTATTATTATTATGGTGGTTTTTCGTTCAACATATGGAGGAAGGGATTGTGCAAATACAAGGTAACAATACTGTTCCTATTAAGTAAATACTGCCAGATTTGTATAATGAAGAGTAATAATCTTTTGGTACATTTAAAAAGTGAACCAAACCCATGGTTCACCCCAGAGTAGTACAACTCATAGCAACCTATTCTGTACTGTACTCTTATCTATGTATTTCATTTTTAGGATTCACACATATAAGGTCCAGTTTACACTTGAAGGACTTCTGCCTATTCCATGCATGCTTGCAAGGGGATTGTTTTCAGTTATTATGAGCTAATCCGAGGCACTTCCTGTTATTCTCTTTTTCTCAAAGCAACTGGATTCTGTGCTGGAAACTGATGTCAACAATAGCATCCTTCTTCCCTCCCAGAATTTCCTGCAGGATGCAAACTGCATCTTTTGGCATGGACAATACTTTGCTTCCTGTTCGGAAAAAGCGAAGTGGAGAGCTAGGCGAACAAACACCCCCTTCCTCCCCCAAACCTGGCCTAGCATTAAGTCATGTTTTATTCTTAACAGGAGCAATTGTTACAGGTAGGTAGCTGTGTTGGTCTGCTGTAGTCAAAACAAAATAAAAAAAATCCTTCCAGTAGCACCTTACGAGACCAACTAAGTTAGTTATTGGTATGAACTTTTGTGTGCAACCACACTTCTTCAGGAGCAATTGTGCTAGTCGCAGTACTAGTGTGTACATAAGTGTGATAGTGATAGTACATGAGAAATGGATAGCATTGTTGCAGAAACCTACGGTTGCATACGCACAGTATATTTAAAGTACATCCCCTCAAAAATCCTGGGAACTGGTACAGTGGTACCTCGGGTTACATACGCTTCAGGTTACATACGCTTCAGGTTACATACAGCGCTAACCCAGAAATAGTGCTTCAGGTTAAGAACTTTGCTTCAGGATAAGAACAGAAATCGTGCTCCGGTGGCGCAGCAGCAGCAGGAGGCCCCATTAGCTAAAGTGGTGCTTCAGGTTAAGAACAGTTTCAGGTTAAGAACGGACCTCCGGAACGAATTAAGTACTTAACCTGAGGTATCACTGTAGTTTCCTCACAGAGCTACAATTCCCAGTGCCATTGACAAACTAAAGTTCCTAAGACACTTTGGGAGCGGTGCTTTAAATGTATGTTGTGTACGTCACCACTTACAGACTCGTGGTTGCCATTTTCTTTCACATAAGGAGAAAGAGTGTATAGCAGTGTTGCAAAGGGAGAATGGACAGATTTAGAAGAACCAAACAAAAATAGTGGGGCAGGAGGAATAAGAAGGGGAAAGGGTCACAAAATGGTCAACCGTTGCTTGTGGTGAGCATAGGGAATGTGGCTGCCACACTGCACATCAAAAGGAATAATGCTGAACGGATGAGGGTTTTTTGAAGGAGCTCCATTAATGGGAGATGAAAGATTTGCAGGGGCAGCCATGAATATAGCTGTGCTTTCGGAAGGCAAACTGCTATTTCCTAGTGATAAAACAGAATTCTGTTATCTCATGGTTTGCCCTTCCCCCGGGTAACATAACATATAATATAACAAGCTCTAGCTGGGCAGGCGTGCATTTAAGGCAGTAGACGGACAGCCATAGCTGAGAAGCAATTCCATGCAGGCGACTGAGCAGGCTGGCAAGCAAAGGCTGCATATGCACGCTTTTTAAAGCAAGTGACCTCTCTCAAAGAATCCTGGGAACTGTAGTTTGTTAAGGGAGCTGGGAACTGAAACTCTGGGAGGGGTAAACTACAACAACCATGATTCTTTGGGGGAAGCCATGTGCTTTAAATGTACTTTTAACGTATGGTGTGTACACAGCTGAAGGCTGGAGTTCTCCACCCCTCCACTGCACCTAGCAGAAAAGCAGTGGGGCTGCTTCAAGGAGAATGGTGCTCTCTGTCTCTTTTCTGCCAGCCCCAAGCAGGCTAGTAAAAAAAGAGGGAGGAAGGAAGGAAGGCTATTGAAGTCCCAGCTAAAGTCTGAGCTAGGTTCACATGGTAGGATTACCACCTCCCAAAACAAGAGAAGGGTCATTTTCAGGATTTAATTTGAGCTGGAATTCTTAAACTATGGGCCCTGATCCCAAGTCTTTTGTAAAGGTAAATGTAAAGGGACCCCTGACCATTCGGTCCAGTCGTGACCGGCTCTGGGGTTGCGGCACTCATCTCACTTTATTGGCCAAGGGAGCCGGCGTACAGCTTCCGGGTCATGTGGCCAGCATGACTAAGCTGCTTCTGGCGAACCAGAGCAGCGCACGGAAACGCCGTTTACCTTCCCTCCGGAGCGGTACCTATTCATCTACTTGCACTTTGACGTGCTTTCGAACTGCTAGGTTGGCAGGAGCAGAGACCGAGCAACGAGAGCTCACCACATCGTGGGGATTTGAACCGCCGACCTTCTGATCGGCAAGTCCTAGGCTCTGTGGTTTAACCCCCAGCGCCACCCGCGTCCCAGGTCTTTTGTACCCATCTATTCATTGGGTCTATCATTATCATATTCAGGTTGGCTTGCAAATAATTTACGAGCGTGTTCAGTCTGCTTCTCTCTTTCACCACCTAGTAAGCCTGACAAGCCTACAGGCACCTGGAATGAGTAAACGGGTTGCACCAGTGTGTGTATGCTTACTCAGAAGTAAGCTCTGACAAGTTCAATGAATTATTAGGGGGATGTGTACACAGCATTGCTAGCTAGAACATCTCAGTCAGTATCTATCTAAGCCAGGAATGGGTAACTTGGTTGTGGTCTTCCTAGTGTTGTTGGACTACAACTCCCATCAGCCCAAACCTGCGTGGCTAATGATAAAGGAGTTGCAGACCAATATAACAGGCTGCCCATCACCAGGGTAAGCACTGGGGAGAGTTGCTAACAGGTTAGATTACCATAAATTGGTTAAAGGTAAAGGTAAAGGGACCCCTGATCATTAGGTTCAGTCGTGACCGACTCTGGGGTTGCGGCGCTCATCTCACTTTATTGGCCGAGGGAGCCGGCGTACAGCTTCCGGGTCATGTGGCCAGCATGACTAAGCCGCTTCTGGCGAACCAGAGCAGCGCACGGAAACGCCGTTTACCTTCCCGCCAGAGTGGTACCTATTTATCTACTTGCACTTTGACGTGCTTTCTAACTGCTAGGTTGGCAGAAACAGGGACTGAGCAACGGGAGCTCACCCCGTTGCGGGGATTTGAACCGCCGACCTTCTGATCGGCAAGTCCTAGGCTCTGTGGTTTAACCCACAGCGCCACCCTCATCCCTATAAATTGGTTAGTTGTCTGTTAATTTGCTGGTTTGGGGGCAATATAAGGATGGTGGGTTGTGTGTGTGTGTGTGTGTGTGTGTGTGTGTGAGAGAGAGAGAGAGAGAGAGAGAGAGAGAGAGAGAGAGAGAGATGAGATTAATCTCTTGGCCAAAATTATCAATGAAAGCTCTACGGGTGAGTCCCCTTCTGCAGAACATCCCAGTGCAACAGTTCAGGCATACTTGTAAAATGCCAAAACAAATCTGGTCAAGCCATTAACAGTTGTTCTTTCAAACCCAGGAGCTCTCAGGAGCAATTTTACTCCAATTACACACATTTCTTACCCACAGAAACAGCAAGAGTACAAAGTCTCAGACAGCCAGGTTCTGTTGGGTGGAAGAGTTGGGAGACTCCCTCCCTGAGAATTCTTGTGGTTGAAAAGGGATAAAAAAAAGTTGGGAAAAGTCTTGGCAGCTTTGGAATCTTGGGGATATAAGTAATTTTGAGCCTCACAGAGGCTCTCTAACAAACACTAGCTCCAGGGCAGGAATGCAAAATATGCAGCTACTGTTCGGCTCCTCCTTGCATTAACATAAAGAGTGTCAGGAAGGATGAAACACAGCCCAAGCTTTACAACAATGTGTTGCACTTTGCGGGCAGGGAGAGGCTTTAATTTATTTATTTCAAGATGTTTGCACAAGGTCCAGACATTTTAGCTGGCCTTCATGGCCAACTTAAATCTATCACAACAGAGCAAGGTCTTGTCCCTAACCTCATGTTGCACTACCAAAGCACAGTTAAACCCCTGCTCCCATCTCCAACTTCTGGAGGTTCACCTCCCCATATAGCTTAGAGCTGGGGACTGGGAAGAGAAGCACGGCCTAAAAAAAAATCCCTAATCCTAGTGGGAGGCATCCCTTGCCAGAGACTGTCTAAGCACCGATGAGTGATCTAGGATCAGTCATTCTTTCAGGCTATAGCAGTGGGTTTGCTCTTTTCCTCTTCCCTCCCCAATCTCTTTTCCTTTTATACTGTGTCTTTCAGACTGTAAACCTGAGGGCAAGGACTGTCTTATTGTTGGTATTTTAAGCATTTCCAAAGCCTTCCCCCTCACTCCAGTTGAAGAGCAGGTCAAAAATGCTTTAAATAAAGTGTGGACCGTGTCCTAAGGGAAACACATTTTTAATGCACAGTCTAGCAACATTTTGTCTACCATTGAGAAATGAGTTTATTGAAGCAGACATACCAGCCGACGCTGAACCACAAAATTGCTAATTCAGAACCACTGAACAGATACTTTTCGAGCTGTCATGCTACAGCTTAGTTGCAACAATATAACCAAGGTGGAACTATGTCTGCATTCAGGACAGTTCTTCACACATAACGTGAATGAGCAATTAATAATAATAGTATTCAGAAAATTACACACGTTCGCCTATTTGCATGGTTAAAACTTGGTAAAATTGTTATTTTAAACAAAGTAACAATTCATCACTGGGGAGAATAATAAATATAAAATAGGAAGCATTCCTTAATAGAGAAAGGCTATGGTGACTTTAAATTTGCTTTAGCTAGATAAATAGTTTTGAATCCAAACTACACCAGTGTTTAGTAGAATTTAACAATGAACAGCTTACCCTTAGTTGAAAAATTAACGTTTTCAAAGAAACATGTCAAATCACAAACTGCCACAAATCAGTCTTAATTTTAAATGAAAACATTCTTCATCAAAGCATGTTTTGACCAAAGATACTTTTGAATACACAGCTACACATTTTACCATTCTTTTTCTAACCCCAGAAAGAACGGGGGTATTATTGATTTAATATTAACTTTAGAAACAAAAAGGAAAACACAGTGTTCACCATTTGCAAATATGACCCAGGCCCTTTTTTGTTTTAAAATTGTTCAGCAGTTACAATTGAATTAAAGGCTCTGACTGAACTAACTTACCGGTACGTGAAACATAGAAAAGGAGGCTCAAGTTGTAAATTTTGTATAGCAAAAGGCTACACCATGGGTAGGCAAACTAAGGTCCAGGGGCCAGATCCGGCCCAATTGCCTTCTAAATCCGGCCCACAGACGGTCCGGGAATCAGTGTGTTTTTACATGAGTAGAATGTGTCCTTTTCTTTAAAATGCATCTCTGGGTTATTTGTGGGGCCTGCCTGGTGTTTTTACATGAGTAGAATGTGTGCTTTCATTTAAAATGCATCTCTGGGTTATTTGTGGGGCATAGGAATTTGTTCATTTGTTTTTTTCAAAACATAGTCCGCCCGTCTGCCCCCAAGGTCTGAGGGACAGTAGACTGGCCCCCTGCTTAAAAAGTTTGCTGACCCCTGAACTACACCCTTGGAAGGGCTGAATGAACTAATATTTCAGATTGTTATGAGCCTATGCACCCATACAAAAAAAATAGCCACCTATGATTTTTTCAGCTTTGTCCCTATAACTGCCCCTCCTCTATGTTTACACAATGATATTTCAACTGTATAATTACCGTATGTGTGTTTCAGAAGAGACTCTCTGCACTGATTAAGAAAAAAATGGAAGGATCTAGCCTGTCAAATTATATCGTTCCATCTCTATTTACAGAAGGTCTTGAGGTCTCTTTTCCACCACACACAGAAACCAGAATGCTGGACTTCCTATCCCCTGCATTCCCCAAAGAAATGAATTAGCTGTACGCAGCCTGTTATGGAACTGCCTCTGTTCCTTAGTGGAAGCAGAATTTATTTCCCCCCTCTCTTTTCTTTACTGATCTCTCCCTGCTTTGACAGCACAAAGTAAGCCTTTCATTTAGGAGAGTTTTGAAGGCTTGTGTTTAACCCAGGCTTCCTCAACCTCGGCCCTCCAGATGTTTTTGGCCTACAACTCCCATGATCCCTAGCTAGCAGGACCAGGGGTCAGGGATGATGGGAATTGTAGTCTCAAAACATCTGGAGGGCCGAGGTTGAGGAAGCCTGGTTTAACCCATGACAGCAGACAACAAACATTACTTTTAAAGAGCATAGGGAACATGGTAGATAAGTTATATTTAACTGTAAAAGAGAAACGGTCCTGGCCACAAAGCGCTTATTCTCAGGAAAGCATCAAAGTTTCTACCATATCCCATGCAAAAAAGAAAAGAAAAAAGGATGGAAAGACATTAATAGATTCAACCAACATCAAGATTTAAAATTTTTTGTCCCTGAAATATTTATTAAAATATTTATACCCACTCTTCATCTGTAAAGATACCAGGAGAAGATACAAAATACAAGATAACAACCCCAATTAAAAAGCAAAGAGTCGTAAAGGAACAAGACCATCCTCTAAAACAAATAAAAGTAGACAAAAAGAGAAGAGCAAGCTGAAATAGCAGCATCAAAATAAAATCAAGGACCAGATAAATTTGATTTACATAAGATCCAAGAATCCAAACTAGTCTTGTCTAGTTTGGCCCTATTTATATAGCTAATTGTACCATTTTACTGCCATTGCTAACTTGAGAAAATGAAACGAGAGTGAACATTTTGCATCTCTTAAATTAAAAGGACAGTAAAACAATAAACACCACTATGAAAACAGAAGAGTTTAATGTTTAATTCAAACTGACAATTTTTTTAATGCGCAAGAAGCATATGTAAGGGCCAAGAGGGCTAGAGGTTATCTAGTAATTTTCCCTGGTAGAGCATACAATATGCTGTTTTTGTACTCCATACAGATTCTGCTGCAAGACAGGAAAACTGTAGTCCTAATCATCTTTGGAAATATGTTGGCTTGAAATCAGTTAAGATTTCATTGCAGGGAAACAGGTTTAGGATCAGGATACAATGCACTATCCTCTATGCTGCCATACTAAGGAGAGGGGAAATATTTAAAGATGAAAATAGAATTTAATAGGAGGCAACATCCAAATTAAATTCAGGTTAGGCAACAGATGGTGTGATCACACCAGATGCCCTCCCAGGGAAAAACATCTTCCTGCCCCTAGCATTGTTACGGGTGTTTTACTGTTGCACACAAGCATCTGGACTACATTACGAATTACCAGTCTGAACAGCGGCCTTAGCTTGCTCACATCCGGATAACAGTGTTCATTTCATATATTATTAAGCATTTACTAATAAATTCAGATTTAGAACAATTGCATCAACATCATTCAGTGAGATGTAAGTAATGGGATGATAAAAAAAGGGGATTCAGAGAAGACTGACTGTTTTACAATCCTCTCTAAATCCCTTTCATCTCATTTCATAAAACTTATTTAATGATGCTTAGGTTTTAATATATTTTATATATGTATATCGTTTTAATTTTATCAATGTTTAATTGTTTTTAATGATTTTTTTAATGGGCAGAGCTCCAAAACCACAACAGCTCCACAATGGCCCAGCTGAACCTCTCAAAAGCCAAATAAATGTTGCTTTGTGGCTCTTCTATAATGGGCACTGCTTCAAATTTGCACAGTTCTGGAAATATAGGTAGGTGCTTTTTCTACCCATTCTTCCCCGGTTCTGTTCAAACCATCTACCATTACCGCAGCAGGTATTTGCACACACACAAAGCTCTCAACATATTTTAGTGCATACGAGAATACATTTCATACCTTTGAGAGTTAAGTAGAAAAGCAACGCTTTGTCATTTTCAGAATAACATTTGAAGTCAGTAGTCCAAAAATTACTGGGTGGGGCACAACACTCCAAATTCCTCTTGAAGCAACACTCATGAATTTGGCTTGTGGTTCACCCAGCAGTGTGGGTTTTCTTGATTCACTCCCCCCCCCAAAAAAAATTCCTAGGTGAAGTAATCTAATTTTTACTTTGTATCAGATAATTTTCCAACTCCCTAGAAAATGGGCTAAAAACATCAAAACCGCCAAGTTTGTCTAGTCCTGTATTTGCAGCTGGTATCCATTCCTTGTTTCTAATTAAGTTGAAAAACGAAAAAACTGGATGCCTAGTTCACTTCATGCTTAGTTCACTTAAGGTAAAGGTAAAGGGACCCCTGACCATTAGGTCCAGTTGTGGCCGACTCTGGGGTTGTGGCGCTCATCTCGCTTTATTGGCCGAGGGAGCCAGCATACAGCTTCCGGGTCATGTGGCCAGCACGACTAAGATGCTTCTGGCGAACCAGAGCAGCGCACGGAAACGCCGTTTACCTTCCCGCCGGAGTGGTACCTGTTTATCTACTTGCACATGGACGTGCTTTCGAACAGCTAGGTTGGCAGGAGCAGGGACCGAGCAACGGGAGCTCACCCCGTCGCGGGGATTCGAAACGCCGACCTCCTGATCGGCAAGTCCTAGGCTCTGTGGTTTAACCCACAGCGCCACCTGTGCCCCTCTAGTTCACTTAACCTTCATTAAATGCAGAAGTGTTAGTTGTTAAAACTGTGTCTTGCCCTCCTTGTGCTCAAAGCAGCACCTGTGAGTTACCCAGGCTCCCTCCCACTGGGGCAGTAGTAGGCTCAGAACTGCTTATTTCCATAAAAACAATTACCGGTACATTAGGATTTGCAGTCTATTTGTAGGCCTTGCCTGTTCAGCAGGGACTGTTCAATTCCCAAGGCAGCCCATTCTTTTTGAAACAGTCTTTTTGAAACATTTGCACCCACTCTTTTATAATAATAATCCCCTCCTTCCCCCACATACACTAATAACCCCACAAGCACACCCTATGACTCCATCCATACATTCAGATACAGCCTCCACACACATGCACTATTGATGATGCTCTCCACAGTCTATACACTTGCCTGAATAAGTCAACCCTTCCTATCTGTGCATTCACGATGCCACCTCACACATGCACTAATAATGCACCCTAGTGCTACTTTAGTAAGTCCACTCTTCCTACCTAGAGGGCTGCTGTTATCATTAGGCAAACTACGCAGCTGCCTAGGCTGCAGACTTCAGAGGGGTGCAGTACTGACCTTCGGGGACAAAGTTCAATATACATTAGTTTTTGTTATATCATATACATTTCTGATATTATTTTACCTTTATGTTATATTTTGAAGAATTTTATCACTTCCACAAGACATCTGTTTTTGAAAACCGAGGTTATCAATCGGGTTTGTGTGTGCATGTGCGTGTAAGTACTTAGCCTTGCCTAGGGCACAAAATGCACTGGCACGGGGACTGTGCTACGTATTATTATTATTATTATAAAATGAATTTATACCCCACCCTTCCTCTCCAAGGAGCCCATATGCACTCAAAATACGACCTCACTCACATTACTGACTCCACAATCCATATGCATTCACGACGCTGCCTCACCCTTGCACTTGTGAGCCCACAATCCATGTGCACTCAAGACACCGTCACCCTTGCACTCGTGAGCCCACAATCCATATGCATTTGAGACACT
>JAXCMG010000019.1:8128825-8159487 GCA_034642415.1 Podarcis siculus
ATAATAATAATAATAATAATAATAATAATAATAATAATAATAATAATTTATCTGGCTGGGCTTCCCCAGCCACTCTGGGTGGCTACCAACCAAATATTAAAATACAGTAATACATCAAACATTAAAAGCTTCCCTAAACAGGGTGGCCTTCAGATGTCTTCTAAATGTCAGTTGTTTATTTCCTTGAGATCTGATGGGAGGGTGTTCCACAGGGCGGGCGCCACCACCAAGAAGGCCCTCTACCTGGTTCCCTGTAGCTTGGCTTCTCACAGTGAGGGAATCGCCAGAAGGACCTCAGAGCTGGACCTCAGTGTCATGGTAGAACGATGGAGGTGGAGACGCTCCTTCAGGTATACTGGACCGAGGCCATTTAGGGCTTTAAAGGTCAGCACCAACACTTTGAATTGTGCTCGGAAACATACTGGGAGCCAATGTAGGTCTTTCAGGACCGGAGTTATGTGGTCTCGGCAGCCGCTCCCAGTCACCAGTCTAGCTGCCGCATTCTGGATTAGTAATGGCATCCGGATTGGCCCTATCAGCCGGCCAACTAATTCACATGAACAATGACAACAGTGTGGCAGGCATTCCATCACCCCAGGCTGTTGCCAGCCAAAGACATAGTGATGGTAAACAGGAAACCTGCCCTTACATGCATAATGACTTAGAAAATGCAGTACAAGCTCTAAATCCACTCTTCTCAATTGCTACATATCCAAGGTTATTTATTTAGTGCATGACACAACTGGCATAGTTGAAGGAAAACAAGAGAGAACACTACCAATTCTCCCTCTGGTGGCTTCTAGGTAAATCTGTCTCCTTGCCTTTTACAGCAGAAATGTTTTGTTTGTTCAGAAGATTTCTATCAGCGCCTCACCATATGATCCCAGAGTAGGTTACAGAAGCAGAATACACCACCGTAAAAAACTGCCGAAACCATCACAATAATAAAACAAATTTAAAAATTCCAAATGGAACAGACTCCTGACTCCTATTGTCTTCAGCTTCTGGAATCGATGGGTGTGGGGAGTTCAGGTCACAGGTTACCTAATAGCACCTAATAAAGAGTGTTAATATGGATAGACAGTGGGCAATCTACAGGGAATTGCTGTACTTTACGGGGGGGACGGGACCCAAATTTAAAGTAATGGAAAATGTAAGGAGCCTTGTTACGGATTGGTTACAATACCATCAGTTACATGAAATGTTTAAATTAAAGATAGAAATAATGGTTTTCTGGACCAAAGCTCACAATTCGAAAAAGATCTTTTACAAAACAAAGAGAAACTTTTGTCCAAAATGTACAATTTGTTATTAAGAGTGGGAAACAAAAAATGAGATTGTTAAAGCCTCAATGATACACTGGGCAAGAGATATAGGTCATATTACAGATTTTAACCTCTGGGAAAATCTCTTCTCTTTCCTGTTGCTACTGGTTTTTGTAGGTAGTAAGTCCACAATTTATGTGCATTTCACTTGTGCACATTTAGCTTTATGCGTTGAGGCAAAAAATTAAAAAGGGGGTGGAAAGGGGGAGTTCCAGGAAAATAACTATGGCAATCCCGCCAGTCATTGCACCCAATGTTTTGACATTACGCGGTTTTGGCTTTAGGCACGTGGGCTTACTGTAACAGAAAATGAAAAGAAAAGCAATTATATGAAAAAAGAGAAAAAGTTTCTCAGGCTGCTGAAGCAACGCCTATGAACTTCTATGGAAATTTTTTAGAAATCCTGGGTGCAAGACTACAAACTAAGTGGAGAATGAAAGGCCTTTTACGAACCGAAGTGAAGGAACACCTTCTCCCATACAGACCTGCCCAAGTGTTAAGATCTGTGGGAAAGCCCCTTCTAGTAGTGTTAGATCTATCTGAAGCACATTATGCCTTCTCGTTGGCTGCACCAGCATGGGAGTCTCTCCCCTCCGATATACGACTGGCGTTGATCTTGGCGAGTTTTCGGCACCCGCTGAATATACATTTGTTTGTTGGGTATTAACACTGGAATCTATTGTCCATTGTTGTTTTGCTGGGCATCGGGAATATTTGCATGTGTTTTACTCTGAACGTTGTATTTTAAAATTGTTCATGTACCCAACCTCTGGAACTGCCGATGCAATGAAGAGCAAACATTTAAAGTGAGAATAACCAGACGTTAAGAATACCTCCGCTGGGTCAGAGCAAGAAGCTATCTAGTTCTGCATCACATTTCTTGCATCTGAAGCTCACAAGCAGGAGGCCATGGAGGGAATAGTTTCCCCCTGTTGTAATAATAATAATAATAATAATAATAATAATAATAATAATAATAATTTCTACCCCGCCCATTTGGCTGGGTTGCCTCAGACACTCTGGGAGGCTTCCAACAGAAGGTTAAAAATGCATTAAAACTTGTTGTGCTCCCTAGTTTCTGGTACTTAATAGGACTACTGTTTCTGAACCTGGAAATCTGTACAGCTGTATGCAATGTAGTGCTAAGTTACAGCCACTTAGTGGTATATTTCCCACTCGGCCATCTGCTATGCAAGAAGTTTCCGCTGGTGCAACTGTTGCATTCGATGCATCATTAAAACTCACCCATCCACAAAGAATACTGGATAACATCCCATCATGACTAACAGCCATTGGCACACTATTCCACAAATTTGTCTAAACTCCTTTTTAGAGCCATCCAACCTACCGGCCATCACCGAATTCTGTGGCAGTGAGTTCTGTACATTGCACGACGTGCGAAGTTCTTCCTCTCGTCTGTCTTGAAACCCCCCATCTATCAGTTTCATTTGATTACCTTTGCATTGAGGCATAAAACCTCCTCTGCCCATTTTCTCAACATCCTGCACAAATTTTATAGACCATGTTCCTTCTCCCTAATTTTTTTTCCTAACAAAAAGTTTTATTTATAAAGAACTACAATTCAACGCCAAAGTTATTGAAAATTATGCAAGCACAAATTAAGTAACTGGCCTCATTCTTCACTCTTCAGAAACCAATGGTAGAATTGGGAGTGATACCATTAAACCACTGCATATTTTCTTCTATAGGTTTAAAGATTAAACTAATAAGCAAAACAGACTCAATAGCCATTTCTAGTTAGAAACACTCTGTAGAAGAGGAATATTGTCTCCTTTTAACATGATTCGACTCAGCTGTTTCCTTGAGGAGTTAATCGCCTCAGCATCATCCAGAACAAAGTTCATATATTCATCAAATCCAATAATATGGCCTTCTATCCTCATGTTCACCTGTTCATACAGCCACACCTGAATTCTGGACCTATTCTGTAGGTATCTGAAGATGAGGTTGATGGGCTACACTATCACTTTCTGCACCTTCTGGCCTTGGCCATGGCCAGCAGCTGGGCTGCGAACGACTCCCAACAGGATGAGCCCTACTTAGGCGGAACAGGGCAGCCAACGGTCCCCTCCTCTCCCTCCTCGCTTTATCCCTCGCACCTACTTTCTCCCTAAATGAAAAGTCCCCAGCCATTATAGTCTTTCCTGTTATAGGTGCAACACAAAGACATGCTCTATGGTGCTTACGAGGTACTGGCCAAGTAAACTGCGACACAGACATTGTATGGCGTTTTATTGCTCAGCGGGTCATTATACAAAATAAGCAGCCAGAGCGGCCATCTTGTCTTTGGGTTTCTTCGGATTCGGCCTCCCTCCAGGCCTCCTGCCTTTTCCTCTTCCCCGGCCCTGCCGTTTCCCCTGCCCTCCGCGATGCATGGGGTGCTTCATCGCCGCATGCTTCAGTTCAACCAGGTCTTGGAAGACGGGGTCGCAGAACACGCAGCCAGAATGCTGCGTCTCATTGCTGGGAAGGGGGGACTTGGCTTTATTGAAATCCACGTCCACCAGCGCGGCGTCACACGACTCGCAGGTCTCGGCCGACACCCGCACCTTGTGGGCGTTTTCAAAGAAGTGCACGACCACGTTGCATTTGTTGCAGGCCATCTTCCACTTGGGCCCCGAGGTCGGGTCAAGCACCAGCACCCCGTTCTCACACTCCACGCACTGCCCGATTCCAAGCATGTTCAGGGAGTGCTGGCACGTGGGGTGGGTGCACTCATTGCAGCCCATTCCTGAAGGAAAAGGAGCGACAAAGACTGTGAGGGACCTTTGCAGCTCACATCCTGGCCCCTTCTGTATGAGAGAGGGCAAATACCGTATTTTTCGCTCTATAGGATGCACTTTTTCCCCTCCAAAAATTAAGGGGAAATGTGTGTGCATCCTATGGAACGAATGCAGGCTCCTTGGCTTCAGCAATAGCAACACGAAGCCTCCAAAGCGCAGAGGGAGCGTTCCCTCCGTGTTCTGGAGGCTTCGCGTTGCTTTCGCTGAAGCCTGGAGAATGAGAGGGGTCAGGGTGCACCGACCCCTCGCTCTCCCGGCTTCAGGGATAGTCTCCTGAAGCCTTTGGAGCGCAGCGGGAACTCACAGTGCGCTCCAAAGGCTTCGGGTTCCTTTTTCTGAAGCCGGGAAAGCAAGACTCTCCTGGCTTCAGCAGAGAGGGAGAGTTGCGCAGTGCCCCTTCAGCAAAGCGGGAGGAGAAATGGAAGGGGCTCCGTTTCTCCTGCCGCTTCGCTGAAGGGGCACTGAGCAGAGAGGGGGAGATATATTTTTTCCTGTTCTCCCCCTCCTATGGTCCGGTGCGTCCTATGGTCCGCTGCGTCCTATAGAGCGAAAATACAGTAACTGCATCCAGAGTTCTGCAAAACAACTATTCCCCAATAATTTGTGCAACCTAACCTTTCAAATTCCAAATTACGCGAGTTCTGAAAGCTTACACATGCTTTGCATCTTTATTCTCATTGTCCAAGCTGGATTTCTTACTTTCTCTCTCTCTAATAAAAACGTAAGGATGTCATCATGCAGTTCCAATAGTAGGGTTTGCAGTGCAACATCGTAATCCTGGATTTTGGGGTAGAGGAGCAAAAGGGAAGGAGAAGGCGGGCCACTGAGAGGCCAAAAGTGGTGGTTTTAAATAATGGGAGAAGTTTGAGTAAACTACTAGGGAATATTTGAGGGCTCTGCATTCTCCATCTCTCACATGAGGCAGCTGAGAGTGGAAGAGGGAGAAGCGAGAAGGGAGAGATGCTAAAAGGAAAAGAAGTGGATGTTTTAAACAGCTGCAGAAGTTTGAGTAAAGTGGGGGTAGAGTAACACCGAGAGGAAGATATGACCGTTTTAAACAGCAGAAGAAGTTTGAGAAAAGTAGGGATGGAGGGTCTCTGAGAGGATGGGTGTTGAGAGATGTTGTCCAGAGTGAGCGTGTGGACTGGATTCTGAGGACTGGGTGGGTGTGCGTGGAGGACACTATTTGGCCCCCTAGTCCAAGGTTCCCCAACCCTGCATTAGAGCATATATTCTGTGGTTTGTGATGCACTTACGACCATATAAATTCCTAAAAGCCTTGTGTATGAGATGAAGATCAACCATGGCTGGATTTAGGATTCTTCTACAGGGAGGAAAGAGTGTTTTCTTCTGCCCAGCAAGTAGAAAACAGATCATACTTTATGGACAACAGAGTCCATCTAAGCTTTTGTTTGCTAACTGTGGAAAATCTTTTTAAAACCCCTAAAGATTTCACTCATGAGAATGCTCCTAAGCAGTTAATTCCTATAAGTGAAACTGTACTCTCAGAAGCATATATACATATAGATTTGGTTGTAAGTTGCTTTGGGTTGCCCTGGGCAATATAAAGCAACTAACTAACTAAATTATTATTATTAATAATAATAATAATAATAATAATAATAATAATAATAATAATAATACAAGCCAGAAATCTATATGCCCTTGACTGACTTGCAAGTAAACATATTTATACACAATTCTGATACAATTTTAAGCATAGGGGTGACTTGCGGCCACATTCTCTTTAGTGAAATTCTGGTCATCAGTAGTGATCCTAAGACTCAAAATATGGTTTTTCAAGTATGTTCTCCAGAGCTGTCAGAATGAAACCTGCAGCAGTTTTCTTCTTAAAACATTGTGAGAGACTATTATTTAAAAACGTGTCACAAAAAGGACCAAGCCGATGTATCTTTTACTGTAGAAAATCTAACCTTTTTTCATGTCCCTGAAAGGGGGGTGGTTGTAACAGTAAGGACACAGCGGGTAGCTCTTCCCTCTTGACCCAGAGGACCACAGCACCAGTTCAAAGTCATCCAGTGGGCATCTCAACTCTTTGTAGAGTTTGATGACCCCATTCTGGGGAAGGCTGTAGGTCTCGTCGCAGTGAGAGCAGTGCAGACGGCTCGGCTTTGCCTACAAAGAATTAAGGAAAACACATTAAGAAAGATGATGGTTTTTCCTTTCGTCACCTTACTCAAAAGACCTCTTCATATGGCAAGGGGTGAAGCCTAAATCAAATGTCATTGACCTTGCAGGTCTCACCTGCTGCTTACAAAATCCTGTTATCGAGTATTTTGTCTTGAGACTGCTTTTGAAAAGTGTCTGGGCAGTTCAGCTGTTCCAGAATGCAGGGGGTAGAGTGTTGAAAGAAGCCAGCTTTTGGACCATATGGCACCATCATTATAATACTTTCGCTGGATACTGGCCCATTTCCAGGTACAATTCAAAGTGTCGGTTATCATTTTAAGAGACTCAAAACCGTGTAAGACTCACAAACCTAAAGGCAGACAGTTTTAACTTTCTGGATAAGTTAACTTAGTCTTAACAGTGCTGAGCTTATAAAGAAGAAGAGTTAAGGTAAATATATATATTTATTTTTCATTCCACGTATGAAATGTAAGAGGTAAAACAGCACTCTTACAACCTTTATAAAAGCAGAATACCCAAATGAGTGCTTCTTAATAAGTATACTGCCAGATGCATTTCTTCCTTCAGTGGCCTGATATTTGTACAGTGGTACCTCGAGTTACGAACTTAATTTGTTCCGGAGGTCTGTTCTTAACCTGAAACCGTTCTTAACCTGAGGCACCACTTTAGCTAATGGGGCCTCTTGCTGCTGCGCCGTCATCATGGTGCGATTTCTGTTCTCATCCTGAGGTAAAGTTCTCAACCCGAGGTACTACCCGAGGTTAGCAGAGTCTGTAACCTGAAGTGTTCGTAACCTGAGTTGTTTGTAACCCGAGGTACCACTGTATTTAAAAAGAAAATGAAACATGCAGAGTTGTGGTCAGTACTTCAGAGAACTGTGGAACAATTCTTAAATTCTACATTACCTGAATATACTTCATAAAACGATGGCATTTTCCACAGCGGGAAAGGGGCTTGCCTGTGGCAGCAAGCGGTGAGAAGGACACTTCCATCAATTCATCCATGCCTGCCACAAAAAAAAAAACAAGTCACAGAAATGTCAACTGCATGCTTTGTTTGCTTCCTGATTTCAACACGCAAGGCTAGATACGATTCGAGAGTGGAAAAACCCTTACCGGCAATTGAATCAACAAAGTAGTGAAACTTCCTTTTGAAGATATCCAGGGTGTGCTCTAGGACCTGGTGATAATTTGCTTTACCTTGGGCGATAAGGTTGAGTTGTTTCTCTACAGCACTGCGGATTGTGGGGAGAACGAGCTCTGCATCTAAGAGGAAAACCGGAGGTAGAACAAATATTCAAGCTGGGTGTACAGAGAGGTCAGTCTGCCAGGATCTTCCCTGCTATGAGCCCAATTCAAATAATCTGTGCAAAAGCATACTGTTCCCCGAGGGCAATTCTCGTTTATTCCGCATTTCTTGTGCAGGAGATGTCGGTGGACTGCATCTAATGTCTAAAAGCATTTGCTAACATTTGTATCCATGTTCAGACATGTTTCCATCTAACTATATCCTCCAGCAATGTTATTATGTAGAGAGGTTTTTTTAAACGGCGTTTCAAAAATAAACTTCTCCTTTGGCGAGACTCTTGTTCCTGTGCAGGGGCAGACCTTGGTGATATGGTACCTTGTGCAAGGCTAAAATTTGACATCCTCTCCAGTCCTCTCCCCGCCTTCCCAAAGCCAGGAAAGAAGTGCCGGGCTTTGCGAAGGAGGCATGAGAGTCCTATAATAGTAGTAGTAGTAGTAATAATTTATTTTTTATACCCCGCCCATCTGGCCGGGCCTCCCCAGTCACTCTGGATGGCTCCCAACAGAATATTAAAAACACGATAAAATATCAAACATTAAACACTTCCCTAAACAGGGCTGCCTTCAGATGTCTTCTATTGTACTATTTTATTGTTGTTAGCTGCCCTGAGCCCGGCTTCAGCTGGGGAGGGCGGGATATAAATAAAATTTATTATTATTATTATTCTAAAAGTCAGATAGTTGTTTATTTCCTTGACATCCGATGGGAGGGCGTTCCACAGGGCAGGTGCCACTACCGAGAAGGCCCTCTGTCTGGTTCCCTGTAACTTGGCTCTCACAGCGAGGGAACCGCTAGAAGGACCTCGGAGCTGGACCTCAGTGTCCGGGCTGAATGATGGGGGTGGACATGCTCCTTCAGGTATACTGGGCCAAGGCTGTTTAGGGATTTAAAGGTCAGCACCAACACTTTGAATTATGCTCAGAAACGTACTGGGAGCCAATGTAGGTCTTTCAGGACCAGTGTTACATGGTCTTGGCAGCCACTCCCAGTCACCAGTCCAGCTGCCGCATTCTGGATCCTAGAGCCCTCATGCCTCTTTCTCAAAGGTGGACAAGAGCTTTGCAGATTTTGAGAAGGTGTCCTCCTTGGCTGCATGCCCACGTTCAGAACTGGTGGCACTGCCCTAAAACTGCCTCGGCACTATGGAAGCTAGGATCTCCAGAGTTGTGAAAAATTGTACAGAAAAGCAGTCACAAACCAACCTATTTTATAGTAGCCGTGCACGAGAACAATGCCCAGGTTTGTAGGTTTCAGTCTGCGGCCGCTCTCTACCGTCACATAGTTGCGCTGGCAGATGTTGTTGATATGCACTGGAATGCTGGCATCCGTTCCTGACAGCAGTGATGATAATAATACAACTTAGCATTTGTAGTGCACTTTAAAAGAGTTCAAAGTAGCTCATGTGCATTATCAAGCTATAATCCTCTAAGGTTAATATTCAATATTATTATCCCCCATATTGCAAGGAGACTGAGAGAGAGGGGTTTGCCTAAGACCACCAAGTGAGTTCATAGCAGAGGCAACATTCAAACCAGGGGCTTCATTTGTAGCTCACAGTTCATTCCTATAAATAGCCACTCTGAAGTTCCACCGAACTTCCAAGTAAAGTGTGCAAAGGATTGCAGCCTCAATCTCTTTATCCACTTTTGATCTATTGTTCTATTCCCTCAGACTTTCCAAGTTCCAAAACGGAAGGCTGCATGTCCATCTCTTCTTTGTGTATACACCCCACTTCTCTAAATATTTGCTCTCCTTTGGCTCACGAGTTCAAGTCTCCTGCTCCTTAAAAGAAAAAATGGCTGTCCAGAAACAAAGCAGTGGCCAAAATAAGAGGAAAAGCGTTTACGAAACAGTAACACAAACTCAACAATCGAAGAAATGTAGTGGTCGCAAATACAATGCTGGGGGTTTTGAGTTCAGAGTTCTCGTTCCTGAACACCAAATTAGTTTTAACATACAGTGGTACCTCGGGTTACATATGCTTCAGGTTACAGACTCCGCTAACCCAGAAATAGTACCTCGGGTTAAGAACTTTGTTTCAGGATGAGAACAGAAATCGTGTGGCGGCGCAGCAGCAGCAGGAGGCCCCATTAGCTAAAGTGGTGCTTCAGGTTAAGAACAGTTTCAGATTAAGTACGGACCTCCAGAACGAATTAAGTACGTAACCCGAGGTACCACTGTACTGCGTTCTATATCCCTCGTTAAAAGTACCAAGTGTAATTCCTCCTGGAGTCATCTCCCACAAGATAATGCCCCACAGCTTTATGGTACGTTTGCTTTTTAATGGCTGTCATGAAGTTCATTTCAGTGGGTCTGAAAACTTGAGGTGACTACCACCCTACGTCTGCCTCTTTGAATCACCATTTTGCACCTGACTCCAGCTGATGAACCTCAGGATTTTAGCAACAAGAAAAAAAAAAGTACCGTATTTTTTGTTCTATAAGACTCACTTTTTCCCTCCTAAAAAGTAAGGGGAAATGTGTGTGCGTCTTATGGAGCGAATGCAGGCTGCGCAGCTATCCCAGAAGCCAGAACAGAAGAGGGATTGCTGCTTTCACTGCGCAGCGATCCCTCTTGCTGTTCTGGCTTCTGAGATTCAGAATACTTTTTTTCTTGTTTTCCTCCTCCAAAAACAAGGTGCGTTCTTGTGGTCTGGTGCGTCTTATAGAGCGAAAAATACGGTATATTATGTGAACATGATATTAATATTCCAACACAGACATCTCCCACTCTTTCCAACACACAGCAACATTGCCACCACCAGCGGCATTTTGCCAATATTTGAAGAAACGCCAGTTCATTATTAGATGAAAGAAAGTGATCTGTTCCCTTCCATTTCCTACCAATGCCATGTTTTTCCATCAGAGTAATGAGCTCTGCTTCAGTCAGATAGTCAGGAGGATTAGTTTGTTTCTCCAGCAGTTTAACTTCACTGATAGGGAAGACTGTGCCTCTCTCACAGATGGGGAGACTCTCTTCTGGAGGAATGCTCTGCCAGGGCATAATCTCAGTGAAACCTGTAGCAAAGTTAAAATTCTGATTAATCAGGATTGTTGCTTTCCAAAAATTCCACATCTCAACCGGCCTCTGGCTAGAGGTTAACTGGTTGGTTCCCATCCGGCTCTGACATCAGACAGACCCCCAGTTAAGTACGTTTTGAAATCCCAGTGAGATGTATTTGATAATACAGTTGTACCTTGGTTTTCAAACAGCTTAGTTCCTGAACGTTTTGGCTCCCAAACAGTGACTGTTACAGTTTGCGAACTATTTTTGGAAGCCGAATGTCTGGCAGCACTTCCAAGGCTTCTGATTGGCTGCAGGACCTTCCTGCAGCCAATCATAAGCTGCGATTTGGTTTTTGAACATTTTGGAAGTTAAATGGTCTTCCAGAATGGATTCTGTTCGACTTCCAAGGTATGGCTGTAACCCCAATTTTGGGTAAGAAAGTATTAAATGTTATCCTCTAATACAGGGGGACAAATTTACAAAGATGGTACCTGGTATCTGTAAAGACTCCAGTGGTGTTTGTTGATGTTGTTTTTTAAAAAAAATATTATATACCAAAGACACTAGAAAGTCTCACTGACTTCATTTTCCAGAGGCACAGAAACTCAATCAATCATTTATTGTATTGGACTAAAAGCCATTACAAATCCAGTTACAAAACCAGAAAATCCAATAAAACCATAAAACCTATTTTAAAAGATCCAGAAATAAGCAACCATTTACAATAAATCAAACTAATGAGTCCCCTGCACAATCTACAGTGTTGTCTTTTATGTGACTAGCACAAAGACTTTCAGTGGCTTTTGCAAATAAGGCTGCTTTATATGTGACAAGAAGTCAGACAATAGACAACATATTTTCACTTCAGGGTTCTGTCCCTGTAGCGGTGCCAACATCTGTTCCAAAAATCTCTTTCTGGGGTTTTGATAGAGCTGACAATGGAGTATGTAATGGGGAAGATCTTCTACTTCACCTACCCCACAAACACAGAATCTTAAATTGCCTTGGAATTTTCCTGTATCTTCCATCTAAGATGGGTACGGGCATTGTTTGAGAGCTGTAAAAGCAATTCTCAGGGAGGCAAAGGTAAGTGTCTGCAAATATTGGATTCTGGTGCGGTTAGATTTCAGCAAATGGTACCAAAGGGAGAATTTTGAGATATAGATTGAAGACAAGTCTTGCTCGTTAGCTCAGAAACTCTACCCAACAATAACCCATGCAGCAGAAATACTAAGTGATATATAAATTTACACACAGAGGTGATATCATAACTTATAAAGGTAAAACCAGTGGTTCTCAACAACCCTATAGGGAGGCTAGTGTGAGATTTGGTCTTATACACTTTCTGTGTGAGCAATAAACACAAATGCACAGAAGGATTAAAAATATGACTGAACTGAGAAGTATATGGAGAATGAGACATGCACATTCCTTTACTCCTTCCTTACCTGGTGAAATAACAGTCTTTCCTATACAGGTAAAACGTTCAGGACCAATGCTGCAAGCAATGGTAGTTTGGAGGTATTTGCAGTCAGCACTGACAGTGGCAATGAAATGCCTTGTAATGTATTCATATAATCTCCATCCATCACCGCCTAGAAATACAGATATTTTTCACTCCAGTTTGCATACCACTTTAGAAGAAAAGGAGGAAAGGCAAATTCTAAGGGGAGAAGATGCTAACTTATTCATGTACATTTCTTTAAATCCTTATGCCTCCATATGCATTATGATTCTGCGCCAAAATAAGCTTAACAATCCCAACCATGTCTACTCAGAAGTAAGTCCTAAAGAATTCAGTGGGGCATACTTCTAAGTCACTGGGGTTAGGATAGCCACTGAATTTCCCTCTTTCACTAAGGAAGGTCCACTCTCAATACCAATCTTTCATTTTTAGGGCTTCTCAGTTGAGATGTAAGAAACACAGGGCTGTTTTATATTGAGTCAGGCTAATGGTTCATGTACCCAGCAGTGTCAACGCTGACTGACAGAAGGGGCTCTCAAGGGTTTAAAGAGTCTTTCTCAGCCAAATCTGGACACGGCAGGGATTGAACTTGGAATCTTCTGCATACAAAGCTAGGTTGCTTTAGCAGGAAGGAATACAAGTGAGACGAACGATGACTGCGTAAGTTCTGGAAAAAGAAGTCCCCACCAGAGAAGAATGGCAGATCAAGTTGATGGATTATGCTGAAATGGCCAAAATGACCGGGAGAA
Organism: Podarcis siculus; assembly: GCA_034642415.1. NCBI lineage: Eukaryota > Metazoa > Chordata > Lepidosauria > Squamata > Lacertidae > Podarcis > Podarcis siculus. The sequence continues at coordinate 8,141,634 of JAXCMG010000019.1, forward strand.
TCTGAAATCAGGAAGACCAAAATTTTAATAAGGAATGGGGGAAATTTATAACTTATCTTAAAAACCATTGTAAACAGTTAAAATTGTTAGTAGGATTGGAATCACCTGTAGTCTAATGGTGAATTTTGGACACAATGGAGAGGTAGAAGATTTGGATTATCATAAAAGATGGAAGAGGAAATGATTAACAATAGGACCCACCAAGGGGAGGAGGGAAGTCCAAGAGATTCCTTGGAATCTTGTTTTTTATGTTGTAAATTGGATAATGTGACTGTAAAATTTTAATTTGGAAAACCAAATAAATACATTTTTAAAAAAAGTTCTAGAAAAAGGACTGCTTTACCATTTTAAAGGGTACTATCTTAACTCTGGGGACGCAGGTGATGCTGTGGTCTAAACCACAGAGCCTAGGGCTTGCCGATCAGAAGGTTGGCGGTTCGAATCCCCGCAACGGGGTGAGCTCCTGTTGCTCAGTCCCTGCTCCTCCCAACCTAGCAGTTCGAAAGCACACCAGTGCAAGTAGATAGATAGGTACCGCTCCAGCAGGAAGGTAAATGGCATTTCCGTATGCTGCTCTGGTTCACCAGAAGCGGCTTAGTCATGCTGGCCCCATGACCCGGAAGCTGTCTGCGGACAAACGCCAGCTCCCTGGGCCTATAGAGAAAGATGAGCGCACAACCCCAGAGTCGTCTGTGACTGGACCTTATGGTCAGGGGTACCTTTACCTTTACTTTAACTCTCAATGTGTAGCCCAAATAATTCAGACTAACAACTGGCGTCATTCACGCTCATAAACATACTAAAAAAAAGTATTTGAGAGAAAATTTAAGCCTTATGAAGTTATCATAACTGCTAAGAAAAATACTTTCAAGTCAACTTTACTGCATTATGAGGCCATGCCCTGCCCTCCCCTCCCCCCAGGTAAATCACTTCTTGCAGGCCCAGTAATTTCCACGAGGTTTAAAAAATAGTAACCAGCCTTTAGGTGTTTAGACTTCTGAATAATCAGTCACCTAGTTCTGCTTCTGTGGCAGTTCTCATTGGTGTTATCGGGGGATGGTCACCAGCATCATGACCCTTCCTTGGTTTGTTAATACCTTCTGACAGTAATGCTTTTACCTAGGGGGGAAACCAAAAGAAAGCACATGTACGTTATGAATGCAGATTTTTCTTCATGACCACAATCGGTCTAAGGGTCGGTGATCTTCCACTGATTTCAGTGGGAAACATTTAAGCATGTGCTTTAAAAAGCTCACTGAAAGCAATGGTACTTTAGGAGAGCTCAACTGTGGCTGGATCATGCCCTTTATATTTCTCATTGTTTGCGGAGCAGTTTGCAAAAGGTGCCGATTTCTTCACAATGCTTTTTCAAATAAATAGAAGCTATAAAAAAATTAAAACTTACTGTTTCAGCCCAGTAAGGATTATTAGCCTGCTGCCTCAAAGAGCCCTTCAGATCAAAGTTCTCTGGATAGTGGGTAGTTTCTGTTCGAGGATAACTGATATAGCCTTGTGTATAAAGCCGTTCAGCTATTTGCATGGCATGCTGTGGTCCCATTCCTAGAAACAAAATATTTACATTTTTTTAAAAAAATTAAAAAGTCAATTATCTTATTTAATAACCAAATGTTTAGAGTCACAAGACTTTTTCCAGATTTAATCTTTTCCACAATTCGGAAAGGTCCGTATAGTAAAGGCTATGGTTTTCCCAGTTAGTGATGTATGGAAGTGAATTGATGCTTTTGAATTATGGTGCTGGAGGAGACTCTTGAGAGTCCCATGGACTGCAAGAAGAACAAACCTATCCATTCTGAAGGAAATCAGCCCTGAGTGCTCACTGGAAGGACAGATTGTGAAGCTGAGGCTCCAATACTTTGGCCACCTCATGAGAATAGAAGACTCCCTGGAAAAGACCCTGGTATTGGGAAAGAATCAGGGCACAAGGAGAAGGGGACGACAGAGGATGAGATGGTTGGATAGTGTTCTCAAAGCTACCAGCATGAGTTTAATCAAACTACGGGAGGCAGTGGAAGACAGGAGTGCCTGGTGTGCTCTGGTCCAGGGGGTCACAAAGAGTCGGACACGACTAAACCACTAAACAACAACAACAACAATTTGGAATGTAGAGAGCAGCCCCATACCAGATAAGATTACTTGTCCAGTTGGCCAAGTGCTGTCTGTTCCAACCGGAACTCACTCTCCAAAGTCTCCGGTTAGCATCAGGCATCAGGTGCTCTGAGAGACTGAACCCGGGATTTTCTGCAGGCAAAGCACTGCAGCAATGGCCCAAGTCTCTGAGCTGTGAGCTAAACAAGATGGATACCACTGGGCCACATACTTACCCAATGCAGAGCTGGCAACTCTTAACATCTCTACAGTATTCAGAGCCAGAGGTCTCTGCTTAGCCTTCTCCTTCTTACTCACAGACTCGATCTACAACACAGAAATAAGTCCCTTGGTGAGATATGAAGGGGAATCAAAGGGAAAGCCAACCAATAACACAGACCTATACATGCCTACTTGCAAGTAAGTCTCATTAGGTGCAATTGGGCTTACTTTCAGGCACATTGGTCAAGAATTGTGAGCTAAATTTCTCTCTCACCAATTTAGTATGGAGATGAGGAAGCTAGCAACATGTTTCTATTGTACAGTTGTACCTCGGAAGTCGAACAGAATACATTCCGGAAGTCCACTCGACTTCCAAAGCGCAGCTTCTGATTGGCTGCAGGAAGCTCTTGCAGCCAATCAGAAGCCGTGGAAGCCCTGTTGGACCTTCAGCTTCTGAAAGAACATTCAAAAACCGGAACACTCACTTCCGGTTTTTGATCATTTGGGAGCCAAAACGTTTGACTCCCAAGGCGTTCGGGAGCCAAGGTACAATACAGTGGTACCTCGGGTTACATACGCTTCAGGTTACATACGCTTCAGGTTAAAGACTCCGTTAACCCATAAATATTACCTCAGGTTAAGAACTTTGCTTCAGGATGAGAACAGAAATCGTGCTCTGGTGGCGTGGCAGCAGCGGGAGGCCCCATTAGCTAAAGTGGTGCTTCAGGTTAAGAACAGTTTCAGGTTAAGAACAGACCTCCAGAACGAATTAAGTACTTAACCCGAGGTACCACTGTACTTTTAATTCCAACACTTTAGGTACCATACAGTAACCGAAAACAGCTTGCCAGGAGTTGCCAAAGTGGTGCCTGCGGATCCTAGTATGTGTGTGAAAGGTCTTGGTAAATGTCCCCATCAAAATCCACAATGCACAGAAGACTGTTGCTCTTCCTGAGCAATTCCTCTCCTACATTTAACACACCCTCTTAAACATGCCCACATTTCATTGGATGCCAGGATAAGACTCCCTCCTTCTTTTCTATTCTGTGAACGAGATCTCTGGCCTCCAGAGGTTGGAGACCCCGATACACCATGAGAGAAGATGCAAGGCATTATTTGAACTTTAACACTGAAACAACAGGAGTTCTGAAACCAGAATTCAGCACATGTACAACGTTCTCAGGATGCGGGTGGTGCTGTGGGTTAAACCACAGAGCCTAGAAATTGCCGATCAGAAGGTCGGCGGTTCGAATCCCCACGACGGGGTGAGCTCCCATTGCTCAGTCCCTGCTTCTGCCAACCTAGCAGTTCGAAAGCACGTCAAAAGTGCAAGTAGATAAATAGGTACCGCTCCGGCGGGAAGGTAAACGGCATTTCTGTGCACTGCTCTGGTTTGCCATGCTGGCCACATGACCCGGAAGCTATACGCTGGCTCCCTTGGCCAATAAAGCGAGATGAGCGCCGCAACCCCAGAGTCGGCCACGACTGCACCTAATGGTCAGGGGTCCCTTTACCTTTACTTTACAACGTTCTCATAGCCTTACCTTCGCTTCTTTTGCAACCTTTGTTATGTTTAGGAACATCTGAGCAATTTCCCTGTCAAACACCCTCACTCTGTCCCACTCGAGTGTCAGACAGCAGTCTTTTTCGTGGCTAACCTGGTAGGAAGAAAATAAACAGAAAAGCTAAAGTATTTTCCGTTCTTCTCCAGCAGTAACCTGTTCTGTAACTGACATAACGGAGAAGCCAAAATGAACCATTGAGGTGGCTTATTCTAAGACGCTGCCCTTAGCAGGATGCTGTGACATGCCAAACTCCCAAGACTAACAGCAGACAAAACCAGTTTGTGATGGCACGCTACCAAGACAAAGATCCAGTTTTCAATTTAGTTCATTCACTAGATTTGTACACTGCTTTCCTGCCAAGGTGGCCTACAATTTGTTTGTGATTCATGATACAGCCCCTTTGAAACTAATGAATTTGGTCCTTCATTTCTAATAATAATAATTATTATTATTCCCCAGCCACTCTGGGCAGCTCCCAACAGAATATCAATAACACAATACAGCATTAAACATTAAAAACTTCCCTAAACAGGGCTGCCTTCAAATGACTTCTAAAAGTCAGATAGTTGTTTATTTCCTTGACATCTGATGGGAGGGCATTCCACAGGGCGGGCACCACTACTGAGAAGGCCCTCTGCCTGGTTCCCTGTAACCTCACTTCTCGCAGTGAGGGAACCGCCAGAAGGCCCTTGGTGCTGGACCTCGGTGTCTGGGCGGAACAACGGGGGTGGTGATCCTCCTTCAGGTATACAGGTCCGAGACTGTCCTGTATTTAAGTCACAAACCCATTTGCAACTATCTCAGTTACACAGAGATTTGCTTGTTACACTTCAAAATTCAAATTTTCTGCAAAGTGGGAAGAACTGAGGAGACATAAGAAACTGAATTGCTGCTGCAACAGAGGCAAGGAGTTGAAACTGTTTGAATTTAGTTTCCATCCCAGCCTCCAGCATCACTGCTTCAAGCCCTGTCAAATTTGCCTGTTAAAAGAGTCCCAGTCCATGGGTAGGTACTCTGTACTGCCTCAGCCTTCCTGTGCTTTTCCACTTCTATGGTGGCTGCACTGTAACACCCTTTACTTCAGGTGTGCAGAACCAGATGTAGCCCAACTACAACTCCCATCAGCCACAGCAAGCATGGCCAGCAACCTCTGGATGGCCAAAGGTTCCTTACAGCTACTTTAGTTGATCTTATATCTAACCTGAAGCATATTCCATGAGAAGATGGTTCACTTTAAAGGCTTGTATCGAATCATGGATTTGTGCTACCTGAGTTCTTCTGTAGGGTGGAACACCTGGCTGTCACCAGTCCCTCAAGGTTGGGTGACCCTCTGGATCAGAGATGGCATAGAAGGCTGCAATTGGTAAAAAACGGGTGGCCCTGCCTTGTGATAATACAAGCTACCACTGGATACAACTCGATCCTGTGAATTTTTAACACAATTCTGAAACCTGGGCTAAGCTTTTCTTTTTTGCAATTAATATTAATAGCGTGGGCAGAAGCAAATTCTTATTACAGTGGTACCTCGCAAGACGAATGCCTCGCAAGACGAAAAACTCGCAAGACGAAAGAGTTTTTCGTTTTTTGAGTTGCTTCACAAGACGAATTTCCCTATGGGCTTGCTTCGCAAGACGAAAACGTCTTGCAAGTTTGTTTCCTTTTTCTTAAAACCGTTAATACCCAGGGTGCATTCAAGCATTGCTTGAAGAGGTGCAGTTGCGACTTGACTTCGAGGAGCAACTCATAGCACGCGGTGTGGTAACCTTTTTTTGAGGTTTTTTCCTATGGGAAACCGTGCTTCGCAAGACGAAAAATTCGCAAGACGAAAAAACTCGCAGAACGAATTAATTTCGTCTTGCGAGGCACCACTGTACCACAATTAGTTTCAGGGAGACAGGAATCTCTATATCACTAACCTTGGCTTGCAACACCCAGTAATTTTCAGGCTTGAAAGACTGGATTTTATCATGTCGCTCCACACAAAACCCCAGAGTTGGCGTTTGACAGGGTCCGAAGGAAATTAGTGAGCTGTCTAAATTGCCGTATTTACCCTGGAAGTATTTTGTCTGAAACCTATAAGAAAGATAAAGAAATTAAGTTAAGCTATTAGTTTTCAATGCTGATAATGAAACCTATTTAACACCAATGATCTACATATATCTAACACATGTTTCCAGGAAATATTGTTAGATCATGACCATCTAAAATGTGCTTCAGTGATCTTGCACGTAAATGTCACATGCAAAATTTACTGGATGTGATTCTTACATTTTATAATTTTAAAATGTGTTGTTTTAAAACTGCTGCTTCTTTTTTTAGTGGCCATCATCTGTACAATGAATGACCCAGTTCACACATAAGTGCTAAGCCAAACCATGGGTTAGCATGAACATATGAGTTCCCAGGGGAAAGAATGGTTGCTGCATTCCTCCCCCAGTCCAGCTACACTACTAAGGACTAAGCTATGGTTTGGTTTAGCATGCTCTCCAAACCCGAGTTTGTGGTATGCCTTACTCCAGACTATGAGCCTTAGTTCAGACAACATGCTGAACCAAACCAGGGCTTAGCCCCAGGTAGGGTGATGTCAACAGGACTGGGGGAGGACCACGCAGCTGTGATCCCTTCTTCAGGAACCCACACATTCACATCTCTGCCTTAAGTCATGGTTTGGCTTAGTGTTAAGTGCAAACCGAGTCAATAAATGGTATTGTGTGATTCTTTTTGAGCAACTTAGTGTGAAATAATCTTCTTTGTACATCAGGAATGAGGAAACTGTGGCACTCTGGATGCTGTGTGGATACCTTGTAAATGCACAACCAATTCTCAGATCCAGCTCCTGGCGGGCGTCTACTGACAAAGCCTCATTGTGGTTAGGCTCCCCTAAGTTGTTCATGGCATTGCAAATGTCTGTGTCCGTAATAGAACTGAACTTGGCTCTGTATACAGTCCTTTCACTGCCACGAGGTTTATTCATCACAGGAACGGTAGCATCCAGGACCTATGAGATGAAACCAGAGAATGCTTCTTAATTAAAGTAAAAGTGCTGTAAATTAGACACATCCACTCTCAAGTGCCTATGAAGACAAGAGGTACACCTCAGGAACATTGCAAGCACCATGGAAACAAATGGGAGTTGTTCAAGATCATGACTGTGAATGTTTCATTGATTTCAATGAAGCTTGCGCAACAGAAGTTCCTGAGAGAGGTGAATCCAGAAATTTAGGTCTTTTATCACAGAAAACCAATCCAGTTTGTGGATTGTGGCTCCATTCTTCAAAATGCTGCTGTAGCATGAGAAAGGTCTTTGGAAAAATAGGGAGGCCAGGTTGTAACAAGAAATGCAAGTATCTCAGTTCCCCATTTCTACATTTTCAAGTCTAGAGGGAAGTCTGGCAGAATTCACACCACCACCCTGTCACATTTATTGGTTTCAGCATGGGCTTTAGCAGATTTCTGGACTGCCCATTTATTTCTCTATGAGCTAAGAAGGTAAAGGTAAAGGTAAAGGTACCCCTGCCCGTACGGGCCATTCTTGACAGACTCTGGGGTTGGTGCGCCCATCTCACTCTATAGGCCGGGGGCCAGCGCTGTCCGGAGACACTTCCGGGTCACGTGGCCAGCGTGACATCGCTGCTCTGGCGAGCCAGAGCCGCACACGGAAACGCCGTTTACCTTCCCGCTAGAAAGCGGTCCCTATTTATCTACTTGCACCCGGGGGTGCTTTCGAACTGCTAGGTTGGCAGGCGCTGGGACCGAGCAACGGGAGCGCACCCCGCCGCGGGGATTCGAACCGCCGACCTTTCGATCGGCAAGGCTTTTACCCACAGCGCCACCCGCGTCCCCTATGAGCTAAGAAACCTAGTTACAAATCAGGAAATCCCTGGATCCAATTTCATCTGCAATGAATTCACTCAAGTAACTTTTGCCAACATAGTCTTAGCCTCCCCATCTGCAGTAGGGAGATAATAATACTGATTTAAGGAGTACAATGGACCAGTTTGTATGCCATGGTTTACTGTCAATGTGGAGACATTGGTGCACACCATCATCAGTAAAATATCAAAATGAATATTGTTTATATGAATTCACAACAGACAGGTTACCTGCCAGTTTTCTGGATTAGAAGACCTGATTTTTTCTACAAACAATAAAAGAAACTGTTTAAATCCATAGATACCAATGAAAATGTTGCAGTTAAATAATGAATATAAATTGGGCACAGGAATCCTACCTCAAAGCAGATGTTTTCACCTTCCTTGTCACAGTCCAACCACAGAACAATACAGTCACAACCTCTCCCTTCCACCTAAAATACACATGCTCCAGTTAGTGTAAAGAAGGCAGGTGTGTCGCAGGGTATCATACAACAGGATAAATAAATGTGCATGGTTCAAAGACAAATGTAATGCTGGCTTTTTTAAAACAAAAACAAAACCCTCAGAACAGCAAATACCTGTAAGAATTTCACCATGTTCAGTTTGGGATTCGCTTCTTTCTTTTCTGTAGGGGCCTTACTGAAAAGTTCAGCTGGGTCCACTTTATCCCAGTTGTTATACTTTCCTGAGAAAGGCAACAGAATGAAATACAGGTCTCATTATCTTCAAGGCCTTTTTTGTGGCTATCTACCTTAGATAGATGGACCATAAAGAAGGCTTTAATTTTTTAAAAAATTAAAAAGTCAATTATCTTATTTAATAACCAAATGTTTAGAGTCACAAGACTTTTTCCAGATTTAATCTTTTCCACAATTCGGAAAGGTCCGTATAGTAAAGGCTATGGTTTTCCCAGTTAGTGATGTATGGAAGTGAATTGATGCTTTTGAATTATGGTGCTGGAGGAGACTCTTGAGAGTCCCATGGACTGCAAGAAGATCAAACCTCTCCATTCTGAAGGAAATCAGCCCTGAGTGCTCACTGGAAGGACAGATCGTGAAGCTGAGGCTCCAATACTTTGGCCACCTCATGAGAAGAGAAGACTCCCTGGAAAAGACCCTGATGTTGGGAAAGATGGAGGGCACAAGGAGAAGGGAGAGACAGAGGACGAGATGGTTGGACAGTGTTCTTGAAGCTACCAGCATGAGTTTGACCAAAGTGCGGGAGACAGTGGAAGACAGAAGTGCCTGGCGTGCTCTGGTCCATGGGGTCACGAAGAGTCGGACACGACTAAACAACAGCAACCACCTTAGAGCAGGAGTAGGCAATTTCCAGAATTTTCTGCAAGAGATCGGTTTGGACCTCTGGCAAGCACAACTTTATCCCTCCCTCACAGCTCTCTGGATAGGGAGAAGATTAAGAGGAAAAATATGGGAATGGTTCCACACACCATCATCATGTGGCCCCCAACTGCTTACCCCCAAGGGAAAGTGGCCCTCAAAAGAATAAATGGTCTTAGAGGAAGATGCTTATGTAGTTTAGAGGTACGTGTATTTTTTATCTGAGAAGTACAAAAGATCACTCTGGCAACCAGTTATATTCTCTGAAGTAGGTATATAAAAGGCGATAGCTAAGGTAACATTGGTGCTGGAGAAGACTCTTGAGAGTCCCATGGACTGCAAGAAGATCAAACGCATCCATTCTGAAGGAAATCAGCCCTGAGTGCTCACTGGAAGGACAGATCCTGAAGCTGAGACTCCAAGACTTTGGCCACCTCATGAGAAGAGAAGACTCCCTGGAGAAGACACTTATGCTGGGAAAGATGGAGGGCACAAGGAGAAGGGGACGACAGAGGACGAGATGGTTGGATAGTGTTTTCGAGGTTACCAGCATGAGTTTGACCAAACTGCGGGAGGTAGTGGAGGACAGAGGTGCCTGGCGTGCTCTGGTCCATGGGGTCACGAAGAGTCGGACACGACTAAACGACTAAACAACAACAACAAGGTAACATTGCCTACTTTTGCCTCCCAATCTAAGGGTTGATTCTCACACAACGCCCCAGTGGAAACATCAAGGCAAAACCATGGTCTGATTGTTGGGGTTGTGCCTCCAACTTGCACACTCCTTCTTACCCTTGCATATCCTCAATTCCCTCTACCACACCCTGGTTAACACTAACTATAGTGTGTCGTGACATCTGAACTGGGCAAACAGTGGTTACTGCCATCCTTATTTGCCTCCAAACAAGGTTTTTTCTTTTTAAAAAAAGAAAGAACCTTGTTCATACTGTGGTTTCTAATTCTGGTCCGGAGGCAAACTATGATTTATGCTGCTTTAGTAATAAGTTTTTAGCAAGCTGAACTACTGATCTGGATGTGCACCCTAAATGCCAGTAGGATGCCGGCTTATTTCAGAAAGGGCCAGGGTTCAACTTCCTAAACGTTTCAGTTAGCTCTGCAGAAATTCCTGCCTACTTTTTTTGGCCTCAAATAACAGCAGCACCAAATAAAAGTGTGAAGTAGTCAACAGGTGATGCTATACCTATAAAATCCAGTGTCATCACATGGCCGCAGACAGATGTCATCTTGAAACGGGCACTTTGTCCTATGAATGATCCAGTGTATTCATGCACTGAACATGCCCCATTCAGCCCTTTGCGAGAGGACATATTTCCTACAAGAAGAAGACAAGCCAATGGTAACAGTAGATATTAAGAATGTCTCATGTTACATTTTTTTGGGACAGAGATTAATCTTGTCCTGGGAATAAAGGAAGGCAAGCATCATTTAGGAAAAATAAATTACTTTTAGCAAAAATAAATTATAGTTGCATTTGGACCACTTAATGACTATAGGAGGGAGGACATATTTGGATGTAGTATATACGACGGTCATCCAGTATTTCATTTTCCATTTTAATAGGGTGATCCATGGGTGGCAACCAAAATCCAAGTATTCCTGGAGAAAGCTGATCTCCAGGATCAATTCCTGTCACACTTCAGAACAGAAACTGCCTTGGAGGCCCTGGTGGATTATCTAGGCCAGGATTTCCCAAACTTGGGTCTCCAGCTGTATTTGGACTATAGTCCCCATCATCCCTGACCACTGGGCCCAGCTAGTTAGGGATGATGGGAGTTGTAGTCCAAAAGCAGCTGGAGACCCAAGTTTGGGAAACCTTCAATAGGAATGGGAGGAGGACAACACTACAAGTTTTCTTGCTTCCTTAGGTCGGTAGTGGGGAATGTGAGGCTCTCCAGATGTTGTAGGACTCCAATTCCCATCAGAATGGCCAATGCTTAGGGATGATGGGAGTTGTAGTCCAGCAACATTTGCCCAGGCCCTGATCCAATAAAATAACCTCCCATTTTACAAGCATTTGACGTGCAATTTCAATCATACGCAGTTGAAGTTGAGCTGGTTGAAATTGTGCAGGTCAAGTCCCAAGCAAGGCAGAGAGCTATACACATTTTTTGTGTATGTGCATAACCCTTGGAACTGAACTCCCAAATAAAACGAGGGATTACAGTATCCTGTTTCTAAGCAGGAAGCTCACAAGCAGGACATAAAGTCTACAGCCCTGCTTAACTTTCCTCCCTTCTGATTTTCAGAGGAATATCACTTCTGAACCTGCTTTAGCTATTATGAATTCAATGGGGATTTACTCCCAAGTTGTGTGAATGGGATTCCAGACCAAATTGATTTAAATGCTACTACAAAAATACTGCCAAAACAACAAGCAAGAGCAGGGGTCTGCAACCCGCGGCTCCGGAGCCGCATGTGGCTCTTTTACACCTTTGCCGCGGCTCCGGGGCGGATACTAGCGAGGGGAGGAGGTGCATTGTGCACCCTGACACTCCCCACTGTGGCAGGCACTGTACTGGCTGTGACGTTGCATGGGGGCGGTACGTGCGTTAGTCACGCACCGTCCCGACGTCATCTTCCCGCCCGCTGTCAGATCGCGGCTCCGGAAATATATTTGTTTTAAATGTCGCAATGGTTTTGCGGCTACCAGTTTTTTTTTCTTCAGAAATGGGTCCAAGTGGCTCTTTTTGTCTTAAAGGTTGCAGACCCCTGAGGAAGAGTTTTAAATAAAAAGGATGTAGATCCCTCCTAACCTCTTGAAAGGATTTTGGCTATGGACTGAGCCAGAGAAGGCTTCTCTGCTACCATAAGAACTGTCTTCATCTTCTGCCGGTAGTGAAAAGGGTAATCAAAGAAAATTCTGTCTTGTCAACCTAAAGAGAGAAAACAAATCCTATTTATCACTTATTTGTACTGGTGACCTGGAGATTCATTATTTCCCTTTTCAATTTTTTTGTTTCACAAGTACACTGAAAAGCAACTAAATATCACCCAGTATTCACATCTTCACAAATCCCAGTGTGCAGTACAGTGATATTTTTTTAAAGGTCTCTTCCAGCTAAATTATGCGAGTAACAGTGCGACCCCTGTACATGTCTACCAAGAAGCAAGCCCCATGGAATTTAAATATGTATAGTACATTGCACATAAATGTAAAAAAGGTTAATTTCATTTTATGTAGAGCTTACTTAATGGGAATTCTATGGAGCTGCCATACTCAAAAATAAGGAGAAGTAACACTAATATCTTTGAAAAAAGGAAAATAGCAAAGATTATTGGTTGAGCAAACATTTTGCTAACTCTCAAGTTTGAATAAAATATGGGAACGATGATGCTGGCTTTTTAAATGCCTGTTAAAACATGCGTATTAAAGCTGAGTTCAGATACTGCAACTTAGTTCAGAGTTAGTTGTTGTATAAATTTATTAAGACTGGATATGTGAGAAAACCAGCAAAATAGACAGGAGAAGACTTCATTTTGCAACTCTGAAATGATTTCAGGAATTGTCAAAATTCAGCAACAGACCATGCAATCCATTCTCAAAGTGGATACATGCCCAGCCAAAAGTACTGAGATTCCAAGAACCATTCATAGTCTGATGCTGCAAAGATTGGCGTACAGTATAGACATCACATTTCTCCTCAAGCTCATGTTTCAGGCATGTTTTAACAGCTCTGTAGACTCTGTTAGGAGCATTTTATGTATGCACATTGAAAAACATCATTATATGTCCTAGAATATATTCACCGGGCAAGTAAGAATTCAAACTAACACCCATATTTATTCTAATTTCTAAGCCTCCCTATCTCCAACGGTCCAAATTAGGTAATCCTATTTTTTAAAATAATATCTGTAGAACTCACACACAATCTGCTGTTAATAATTCCAGTAATCTACTGATTTCCACGGAAGGGTGGATCTCCAGTACTTGCGCACAGGACTGCGGCCTTAATGTTTTAAATTTCAGTTCCAATATACCTTGCCTTTAAATAATAATAATAATAATAATAATAATAATAATAATAATAATAAAATTGCTTACAATAAGTCAAAATGCATCGTTGACCAATAAAATAAAATATAATCCAATATATTAACCTGGTTATTTTGCCTCCCTGTATAAGGCATTTTATTTTGCAATCCTAGGCAAGCAGGCAGCAAGCGCCCCCGAATCCCGCCGTGCTTCCCTCCAAGCGAACACGTAAACGAGGCCTTGGCGAGGACAGTCGCGCTTCGCGTGTACTCAGTTTCAGATACACACGATACCCTCCTCCCCTGCACCGAGGAAGTAATTCGCTGCACCACCTTGCCTGCAAGGCCTCTCCTCTCTCTTAAAGTTGTTAGCTGGAATTGAAAAAGGCGCCGTTTCCAAATAAATCAGCAGCTTCCACGGCGACGCCAAACGAATTTGGGGGTTTTGCTAGGGGTTTTCAAAATAATAATAATAATAATAATAATAATTACGTCATTTTCCCTGCCTCTCCCCCTCCCTCACCTCGCGCTAAAAGGCGGCCCAGCATGGAAGCGCATGGCGGGGCGGGGCGTTGGAGAAGCGCCCCCCGGCACCCCCTTCAAAATGTCCCCCACCCCACATCTCTCCGCTCCTTCTCCCCACACAGGCGAGGCAGGCGGCCCTACTCACCCGGCAGGGCGGCCTCAGAAGGCGGCGGCGGCGGCGGCGGCCATGGCAGAGGCTTCCACTGCCGGGTCACCCTCGGGCCCTCCCCTTCCCAGGCGTGGATGGAGGAGAGGCGGAGATGCTCCTGGTACCCTGCATCCCTCCAGGCGTCTCCGTTGCCATAGAAACGCCCCCCTCCTCCAACTTCCCTCTTCCCTTCTCCTTTCTCTGCCCTGCGCCGCTCGGCTCCAGGTGTCTCTGTCTGTGTGTGGTTGGTTTTTAAGCGCACAACACACACACACAAAACACCCCGCTGTGGGGACTGACTGACTCGTTTCTTTCCAAACCACGACACGGGTTTCGTTTCCTTTTTTTTCCCTATACAAAAACGTGATGTGCCCCCAAAATAGTAAAAAGGTAACACGGGAGAACCGGGGGAAAAGTCACGGCCCAGCTTGAAAACGCACCGAAGTCAAAATGCTATAAACTCGGCTCTCTGAGCAGCTGGGTAGGCTTGCCTAAGCAAGAAAGTTTTTAGCATTGTTAATAATTATTGTTTTTTATATATTCATTCATTCATGCCCTGTCCCACCCGCCGCAGGACTCAGGGAAAATTATGTATTTTTAAATTTTCATAATAATAAAAATCCTTATAACTGCTATTGTTATTATTAAGGCATTGTTGCATTTGTTTGATTGTTATTATTTCTAATCATATTAATTAATGCATTATTTCTTGTTTGTAATGATAAGATTAATACTCAGTTTTATTACTAGTTCTGTATTGTTATAATGATCATTTATTATTTATTTTTAAATTCTATTTCGATAAAATGCATTACTATCAAAGTTCTGTTTCTTTGTTTTTGCAATAGTATAGGGTATTATTATTGTGTTGTTTATTTTTATTATTTTTTTACAATTTAGAATAATCATAGAATTATTATTAGTATTATTAGCCTACATTTTCTCCAAGGAGCTCTGAAGTAGATTTACAGCATTCTTTCTCATCTTCTTTTTCTTATTCTGCATTATTTTATTGCATTTATATCCCACCAAGTATATCCCAAATAATAAATAAGAATTTTTATTCACTGTTTTACTTCATTTATATCCAAGGGGAACAAGGTCCACGGTGTACACAGTTCTCCCTTCTCTGCTTCTATCCACACAACAGACCTGTAGGGTAGGCCCTGCTGAGACACTGTGGCTGGCCCAAGGTTTGTGGCTAAGTGTGGGATTTGAACCATTTTATATTCACAGTGGCCACAGACGCGGGTGGTGCTGTGGGTTAAACCACAGAACCTAGGACTTGCTGATCAGAAGGTTGGCGGTTCGAATCCCCGTGACGGGGTGAGCTCCCGTTGCTCGGTCCCTGCTCCTGCCAACCTAGCAGTTCGAAAGCACGTCAAAGTGCAAGTAGATAAATAGGTACCACTCTGGCAGGAAGGTAAACAGCGTTTCTGTGCTCTGCTCTGGTTCGCCAGAAGCGTCTTAGTCATGCTGGCCACATGACCCGGAAGCTGTAAGCCGGCTCCCTCGGCCAATAAAGCGAGATGAGTGCCACAACCCCAGAGTCAGCCACGACTGGACCTAATGGTCAGGGGTCCCTTTACCTTTACCTTTATATTCACAGCAACTCTGTGAGTTACAAACAATAAGGAGTCTTGTGGGACCTTAGAGACCTTATGGCATTATCTTTTGCGGACTACATTTTTCTTTATCAGATGTATGACGTTTTATCCTGATTTGCAGGTACACATGGTATGACAAAGGGGCTTCAAACAGTGAGGCCAGAGCGAAATGAAATGCAGTCAGTGAAAAGTACCTAATCAATAGTAGTAATTCCCAAAACAATTGTTAACAACACAGGCATCCTGGCACTGGTAAGCCAATTGATGTTAAAAATGTTGGGTGCCTCAGATTCCTGAAACCATAACATTTACCTCCTTCTGTGCTCTCAAGAAAGAGTGTGAAATTAGGAAGGGTGGTGCCTCAGAACAGAATACAGTGGTACCTCGGGTTAAGAACTTAATTTGTTCCAGAGGTCCGTTCTTAACCTGAAACTGTTCTTAACCTGAAGCACCACTTTAGCTAATGGGGCCTCTTGCTGCTGCCACGCCGCCAGCGCATGATTTCTGTTCTCATCCTGAAGCAAAGTTCTTAACCTGAGGTACTATTTCTGGGAGTCTGTAACCTGAAGCGTCTGTAACACGAGGTACCACTGTATTGTTCCTTGAAACACTAACAAACTATGGCAAGCAAATCATCTCATTGCCACAAATGAGCACGAAGCAAGTGAAACAATTTCATTCCATTCCATTAGAGGGCAGTAGTACAATATTGCAAATGTATTTACGGAGAAACTGCCAACCATTTGTTTTGCAGACTTTCTGCGTTAAGAAGCAATGCCAAAGAGAGAAGTAGGCATTTAAAACCCAAGTTTTAATCCAAAAGCCTTTCTAGCAATTTTCAAGTGTAGATCAGAACGGCAAAGAGAGCGCACGGAAGCCAACCCTTCCCCTGGCCTTAATCCTAAATTATTTGACTTCCAAGCAAACAACTTCAACAAATAAACACATACAGTCTGAAAGTAGAAAGTAAGCAAGCTGGTCCTATTTATTTTCTGTTTAGAAATAAATACATAAAAACTAGTGTATTGGCACAATGGGTGGCTGTCTTGGTTGTTGTGAGCAATTGGCTCTCTGCTCTCAAAGAGCTTGTTAGTTCCTTTGAGGCCAAGGTAACTAGGGTCCTCAGAATCCTATTTGTAAGGGGCTAAGGCATGGGTGGAAAAACCTTTGCAGTCCAGGGGCCACATTCTTTTCTGGGCAGCCTAATGAGGGCCTCATGCAAGTGGTGGGTGGGTCCAGAGGGTGAAGCAATTAAAATAAATTTTAGCTTTGCAAAGCAGAGGTGGTAAGATGTGTGGCCTGGGGGAGTCCCGAGGGCCAGGCAGAGAGGCCTGGGGGCCACATTTGGCCCCCAGGCCTGAGGTCCCCCACCCCTGAACTGAGGGCTGCATGCGTACAAGGAAGATCTTTTACTGTTGCACTTCTGAATCCTGGTGAAACGTGAATTCACTGAGTTGAGTTAACTAATGCATTGAACACGTTAGGCCATCTCACCCACTCTACACAACAAGGTCAAAAAGCATAAGAGATGCAGCATGGCTTAGAGGCTAACAGCTTGATCCTGGGCCTGTTTACTTGGAAGTAAGTCTAGCTCTTGTTCATGGGAGGGCAGAATCCCAGGAATGACAGAGACTCAAAGCCCCGGGGCCAATCTGTGCTCCCAGAGCGGCATGCTGAGAATGTGCCGGGCTTTGTGCACATCCAATGCGGCCCACATTCTCCACATGCCAATTAGGTCAAGTGAATTGGCCTTAACTGGTTTATGGCCTTAACTGGTTTATGGGTGTTACGAGCTTTGGTCACCTGTGCAGGAGAGAGAGGGAGATGGAGAGAGAGATAGAGAGAGATGGCTGCAAAGGAGTCAATCTCTGCACATGCCCCCACCGGCTGAAATTTCACCTCAAACTTCCTTGGGCAAATGGTGGTGCCCTCACTGGTTGTAAGAAGGCAGGCAGGTGAAGGCCGTCTGCAGGCAGACTGAGGTTTGTGGGGCAGTGCCCCATTGGCTCTAAAGGAACAGCCTCCACTGCTACTTTCTGTGCGTTAAGGGTTGCCCAAACTGCATGTTACACACGAAGGGACATGTAAACCTTGACGGATGCTTCTTAGAGGAAAAAGCCGTTTCAGGAGGGACCCTACACACCCTCCAACATTTTGCCCGTGGAAATGGGGACATCCTATTCAACAACAACAATTTTATTATTTGTACCCCACCCATCTGGCTGGGTTAACCGCTCCAGCCACGCTGGGCAGCTTCCAACGTATATAAAAACATAAACGTAAAGGCAAAGGGGCCCCTGACAGTTAGGTCCAGTCACAGACGACTCTGGGGTTGCGGCGCTCATCTCGCTTTATGGGCCGAGGGAGCCGGCGTTTGTTCGCTCCGCAGACAGTTTTTCTGTGGCCAGCATGACTAAGCCACTTCTGGTGAAACCAGAGCAGTGCATGGAAATGCCATTTACCTTCCTGCCAGAGT
>JAXCMG010000019.1:8159497-8389535 GCA_034642415.1 Podarcis siculus
CCTAGGACTTTAGTGTTGATTTGAGTCTTTGCTGTTGATTCATTCGCTCTGCCATTTCTTGACCCACCAGCAACAAATAAACAGGCAAACTATTTTCTGTTGTTGTTGCTGCTGCTGTTACTTTTATTTCTTTAAATTCAACATTTTTAATGCTGCAAAGAAGATGGCTAACATAAAATCAAAATGGTATGGAATGCAGTCAGTTACTTACATCAACCTGTTTATTGAGCAATCATCCTGATTTCATAAAATCACAGAATTGTAGAGTTGGAGAGGACCCCAAATAACATTCAGTCCAATCCGCTGGTTGCATGAAGTTTGTGTGAAGGTTAGACACAACACCAATTATTTTGATTTCTTTGCGGGGAGGTTAGACAATACAGTGGTACCTCAGTTTACGAACTTAATTCATTTCGGAAGTATGTTCGTTCTTTTTTATTTTTTATTTTTTAAATTAACAGTTTTCACCTAACAAATTATCCAAACAAATCATCTTCATTATCCCCCCCTTTTCCCCCCTCCCACCTCCCCAACAAACCCTCCCTCCCTCCCTCCCCCCTACGGCTTCCCTCAGCTCCTCTCTCTGATTTCTCAACCAATTTTAACTTCTGCATATTATAAAATTATATACATCCTTATATTATCTATCTACTATGTTGACCCTCAATAAATTTGTGTCTGTTTATTCAAAACCTGCCAAGGAGTCCAGTTCATTTTGTTGTCTTTTAAAATAATTTGTAGAAGGTTCCCATTCTTCTTTAAAATCACAGTTGTCCTTGTCTCGTAGTTTGCATGTCAGTTTCGCCAGTTCTGCATAGTTCATTAATTTCTCTTGCCACTGTTCTTTTGTCGGGGTTTCCTCATTCTTCCATCCTTGTGCAATCAAGACTCTTGCCGCTGTTGTTGCATACATAAATAAATTCTTTCTTTTCCTTGGCAGGTCTTGTCCTACAATCCCTAACAAAAATGCCTCCGGTTTTTTTATGAATGTTATTTTGAACATTGGAAGTCTGTTCATTCTTAAACCAAAGCTGTTCTTAAACTGAGGTGCGCTTTCCCTAATGAGGCCTCCTGCTGCTGGTGCCCTTCCACCGTTTGGCTTCTGTTCATGGATTAAGGTAAAGTTCGCTAACTGGGACACTACTTCCGGTTTCGTGGAGTTCGTATACCAAATAGTTCATAAACAGGGCTGTTCTTAAACTGAGGTACCACTGTATTGCATCAAGCAAACTTTGGTGCATTTTCTTTTACTTTCATTATTGTAGAAAGTTCCTTTTTTTTTTTTTGCAGGGTGGGGAGAGCAAATTTGCAAGAGCACCAGATCAACTTGAATGGAACGATTTGCCAGTATTGTGATTGGAGCCTACTGCAGAATAGTGGCAGCCTGGAGGTGCCCACAGTCTATTTTTTTTTTTAAATATATATTTATTAAGGTTTTCCATACAAAAACATACTTGAAAAAGAACAAATCAACATTAACCGTTTGACATCTTTTCATTATTACATTGGACTCCCCCACGCCTCCCGCATACACTTGCATCATTATAAAGTTAATTCCAGACAAATTATCGTTTTGCTCGTAATCTTAGATTTGATTAACATATAGTTTACACTTAAATCTAATTTAGTGATAGACAATTATTTTCTACTCTGACATCCCAGTCAGCACTCAGCCAAATTACAATGCTTTTGTAAATAAATCTTAAATTTCCTCCAGTCTTCTTCCATCCTTTCTTCTCCCAGGTCTCGAATTCTGCCGGTCATCTCAGCTAACTGCATATAGTCCATCAGCTGCATCTGCCATTCTTCCAAAGTGGGTATCTTCTGAGTTTTCCAGTTCTTAGCGATCAGTATCCTTGCTGCCGTTGTTGCATACATAAAAAATGTTCTGTCCTTCTTTAACACGCTCTGGCCGGCGATACTCAGGAGAAAGGCCTCTGGTTTCTTGGTAAAGGTGTACTTAAACACCTTTTTTAACTCATTGTATATCATCTCCCAAAAGGCCTTCACTCTAGGGCAGGTCCACCAGAGGTGAAAAAAAGTTCCTTCATTTTCCTTACATTTCCAACATTTATTATCAGACGAATGGTATATTTTAGCTAATTTGACTGGGGTCATGTACCATCTATACATCATTTTCATTACATTTTCCTTCAAAGCATTACATGCAGTGAAGTTCAGCCCAGAGGTCCACAACCTTTCCCAATCTTCAAACATAATGTTATGCCCAATGTCCTGTGCCCATTTTATCATTGCCGATTTAACCATTTCGTCTTGTGTATTCCATTTCAGCAGCAAATTATACATCTTTGAAAGTACTTTAGTCTTAGGTTCTAACAGTTCAGTTTCCAACTTTGACTTTTCCATTTGGAATCCTAACTTTTTGTCATTTTTAAACACTTCTTTAATCTGAGCATAGTGTAACCAGTCTCGCACTTTGTCTCTCATCTTCTCTAAACTCTGCAATTTCCAATTGTCACCATCTCTTTCTATTATCTCCCAATATTTTGGCCAATTGGCCTCCATATTGGCTCTTTTTCGGGCCTTAGCCTCTAGGGGTGACAGCCACCTCGGAGTTTTATTCTCCAATAAGTCTTTGTATCTTATCCAGACATTAAAAACTGCTTTCCTGACAATATGGTTCTTAAAAGCCTTGTTTATCTTAACCTTGTCATACCATAGGTATGCATGCCATCCAAATGCATTATTAAAACCTTCCAAATCCAGTACATCCGTGTCTTCAAGAAGTAGCCAATCTTTTAGCCAGCAGAAAGCTGCAGCTTCGTAGTACAACTTTAAGTCTGGCAGGGCAAAGCCCCCTCTTTCTTTCGCATCCGTTAGTATTTTAAACTTAATTCTGGGCTTTTTGCCCTGCCAGACAAATTTGGAAATGTCTTTCTGCCACTTCCGGAAACACTCTGTCTTATCTACAATCTGTAGTGTCTGAAACAAAAATAACATTTTTGGCAATACATTCATCTTGATGGCAGCTATTCGG
This sequence comes from Podarcis siculus, assembly GCA_034642415.1. Classification (NCBI taxonomy): domain Eukaryota; kingdom Metazoa; phylum Chordata; class Lepidosauria; order Squamata; family Lacertidae; genus Podarcis; species Podarcis siculus. The sequence goes on from JAXCMG010000019.1 coordinate 8,162,496, forward strand.
CCTAACAAGGAAAGTTTTAATCTTGACCAACTATCCAAGTCTCTCTTAATTTCTGACCAACATTTTTCATAATTATCTTTAAATAAACTCAGATTTTTTGCTGTTATGTTTACCCCTAGGTATTTCACTTTCTTAACCACAGTTAACTCTGTCTCTCTCTGAAACCGTTCCGACTCAGTGTCTGTCAGATTTTTCCCCAAAACCTTAGTTTTTTGTTTGTTTAGTTTAAATCCCGCCACTCGACCAAAGTTTTGAATCAGTTGTAATACTCTTTTCGTACTAGATTCCGGCTCCTGTAGTGTCAGAACTAGGTCATCTGCAAAAGCTTTAAGTTTATATTGTTTCGCTCCGACCTGGATCCCTTCCACCAACCGATCCCCCCTAATCATGTTCAGGAGCACTTCCAGAACCGAAATAAATAGTAGTGGGGAAATCGGGCAGCCTTGTCGTGTGCCTTTTTCAATTTTAAACTCTTCTATAACCACATTGTTGACTATCAGTTTAGCCTTTTGTTCTGAGTATATTGCCTCAATCCCATTCTCAAACCCCCGTCCCACTCCCATTTCTTTTAGGTTCCCCTTCATGAATTTCCAAGATATATTGTCGAAGGCTTTCTCCGCGTCTATAAAGATTAAAACTGCTTTGGTGTTTATGTTTGTTTGCAAGAGTTCCAGTATATCTATAATGTTCCTTGTATTAGCAAACATGTATCTACCTGGGAGAAAGCCTGCCTGGTCTTTATGGATCGCTTCACTTAAAACTTTCTTGAATCTACGTGCCAAAACATCTGCAAATATTTTGTAATCCACATTTAGAAGGGAGATGGGACGGTAGTTCTTAAGTTGTGTCTTTTCAGTTTCCAACTTTGGTATCAATGTGATAAATGCTTCTTTCCACGATTCCGGCGGAAGGTGCCCACAGTCTAAAAGAGAAGAAAAACAATTTAGTATCAAAACCACCAATGCTTTAAACAGACAGCAATTAAAAACAGCAGTAGATATATAGCTGTCCCCCCACTCGTATGGGGGGGGGGGTTATGTTCCAGGCCCCCATGCATATAAGTAAAATTGTGTGGAACATCATCATCATCATCATCATCATCATCATCATCATAAAAGCCACAAGGACTCTCCAGCTCCGTCCCACCATTCCCGGTTTGAATTGAATCATTTATTTACCAGCACCTCATGTATACGCAAGGGATGCGGGTGGTGCTGTGGGTTAAATCACAGAGCCTAGGACTTGCCGATCAGAAGGTCGGCGATTCAAATCCCTGCGACGGGGTGAGCTCCCATTGCTCAGTGCCAGCTCCTGCCAACCTAGCAGTTCAAAAGCACGTCAAAGTGCAAGTAGATAAATAGGTACCACTCCGGCGGGAAGGTAAACGGCGTTTCCATGTGCTGCTCTGGTTTGCCAGAAGCGGCTTAGTCATGCTGGCCACATGACCCAGAAGCTGTACGCCGGCTCCCTCGGCCAATAAAGCGAGATGAGCGTCACAACCCCAGAGTCGGCCACGGCTGGACCTAATGGTCAGGGGTCCCTTTACATGTATACGTAGTCGCTCACAAGTCAATCGCATGTAAGTAGGGGGATGCCTGTATAACAAAAACTGGGAGCTAAGAAAAAGTCCACTTAAATAAAACTGCATTCACCACCCACAGTGGGGAGGTCAGCTCTGCTTCCTTTGGAAGATGTGTGTTCTATTCTGCAGACATATGATTTCTGGGTATTTAAAAAAAGAAAAGCAGGGTGCGGTGGAATGAGAGAAACCAGATTTGAGACGTACCACTGTACTGACACTAATCTCATGCAGCAGCAAATTACTCGGTCCCCATATCAACTTCACTCAGAGATATGACTCAGAGAGAAGAGTCAGTTTTAATTTATTATTATTATTATTATTATTATTATTATTATTATTATTATTATTTCAGAAATGTACACTATATTAATATACAGAGGCTCCAAATAATAATGTTACAATAAATTAAAACCAACACATGGCTTTGCATTGTCATTCTACTTACTATTCCAAAACATGAAGAAGAACCTCAATTTCTCCATAAATTTAACAGGTTCATTGACTTGTATTCTCATTTAGTAAGCTAATTTAATCACTGTCACAGCAGACCAGTTTTTCAGTCCATTCAAAAAGAGTACGAACTGTACTCATTCTTCAGTTTTTGAAGCCAAACATCCATATTGTACACCAATTATATTTAATTTTTATCTTATAGCTATAGCCAATGGTTTGATGGCTGTAGCAAATAAAAGACAAGATAGAGGGCAACACTGACTCATCCCTCTAATCAGAACAAATCTTTCTGACAATTGGCCATTTGCCAGCACCTGGGCTACGGGTTGGGAATATAAACATTTTATCCAGCTCCCAAGTTCCTCTCCCAATTAATGCAGTGTTTTAAAAAAGCATGACCACTCAACTCATTCCAGTGCTTTCTTGGCATCTAAAAAGAATAACACATGGGGTTGTTTATTTTTGCTATTTAAAAAAATATTTAGCACTCTTCTAAGATTTTTACAAAGCCCATTCGGTCTATATTGATATACTTCACTATAATAATTGTTTAATCTATTTGCCATCATTTAAGTCTATATTTTAATGTTCACATTGAGAAGGTTATTAGCCTATATGAACCTAGCAATGATAAGCCCTTATTTGCCTGAGAAATCAGTACGATTTTTGTTTCATCCCATGGTTATAGTAGTGCTTTTATACAAATAACTTCCTAAATGGTTCATGCAGCAGCAATTATTCACTCCCCATATTTGCTCCATGATCCAGAGGGAAGAACCCGTGTTTTTTCTTCTTCCTTTCCTTCTCTCAATCTTGTAGTGTCTGAGTGCTGCAGGATCCTTTGGGATGGCAAGCTTTACATTTTGTGGTTTGTGCAGGAACGCTAAACACAGTTGCATGTTCACGTTAAGCCATGGTTTGGCTTAGCATGACATGCAAACCAGACCATAGTTGCAGAGGACAGTAAAATGTTAGTAAAACCCCAGTCCCATTTTTTAAAAAAATATATTGGGTTATAAGGGGCATTCTTCCATTCATTTTCAATGAAACAAACCATCATTAGTTTCATAATTCTTTTGTTAAGATCACATTTGGTTTTTATACCTTTATTGATCCCTGCAGAAATTTGATTGACCGTTTACAAAAGATTAACCAATCATCTTCTAAAGGATCTGGGACTTGGTTTATATCAGGGGTGAGGAACCCGTGGCTTCTCAGATGTTCCTGAATTAAAACTCCCATCATCCCCAGCCATTGGCTGTGCTGACTGGGACTGGTGGGAGTTGGAGTTCTACAAAAACCATGGAGCCACAGATTCACCATCTCTGGTCGATATAGTTAAAACTTATTAAAGTTTGTTTTTTGTTTCAACAAGCATTTACAACTGGGTTAAAAAGGTCTGTGCCCACGGCTTTTTTCCGGCCAGAAGTCACCGGAACTCAGTTCTGGCACCTCTCTGGTGGGCACCATTGCCATTCTAAGAGAACAAGTTCATGGTGAGTTCCTACACCTCTTTTTCTAGAAAAATAACACTGTCTGTGCCTTAGATGTCTATTTTGTAATGTTTGTAAGTCAGCCATCAGTCATGTGATTTGTTTGTAAATCACCTTGACAAATATGTAAAAGGTGACTAATAATAATAATAATAATAATAATAATAATAATAATAATAATAATAGATGTCTACAGTGCATCTGCACACTATATTAGGAACAAGCTCCCAAACTCCTTCTGCCAAGAAGCTAGACTGGCTCTCTCCTTGCTATGCTTCCACTGGGAAGTGAAGACTCTGTTGTTCCAACAGGTCTTTGAGAATTGACTTCTTTTAATGAAAGGACTGATGCTGTGCTATTTTAATTATAATTATTGACATGTTTTAAACACACACACACACACACACACACACACACACACACACACACACACAGTGGAAGCTTGGAAATCGAACATAATCCATTCCGGAAGACCATTCGACTTCCAAAACGTTTGAATTCCAAAGCACGGCTTCCGATTGGCTGACAGCTAGGCTTTTTGCATATCGGAAGCCGTGTCAGACATTCGGGGTTCCAAAAAATGTTCAAAAACCATAACACTTACTTCTAGGTTTTCGATGTTCGGGAGCCAAAACGTTTGGGAACAGAGCGGTTCGAGAACCGAGGTTCCGCTGTATGTATATGTATGTTTGTGTATGCGTGTGCGTGTGTATTCTATTAATGTTTAACTATATTTCAGTGATTGATTTTTCTATGTTTTAAGCATTTACAGTGGTACCTCAGGTGAAGAACTTAATTTGTTCCGGAGGTCCGTTCTTAACCAGAAACTGTTCTTAACATGAAGCACCACTTTAGCTAATGGGGCCTCCTGCTGCCGCTGCACCGCTGGAGCACAATTTCTGTTCTCACCCTGAAGCAAAGTTCTTAACCCAAGGTACTATTTCTGGGTTAGCGGAGTCTGTAAACTGAAGCGTATGTAACCCGAGGTACCACTGTATTTTTAATATCCTTCCTTTCTTCCCTTGGCCCCCTCCCTTTAACATCCCCTCTCTGAACTTCTGTTTTACTTACAAACAACCCAGTATGTTGGGGACGTGAGTGGCGCTGTGGGTTAAACCACAGAGCCTAGGACTTGCCGATCAGAAGGTCGGCGGTTCGAATCCCCGCCACGGAGTGAGCTCCCGTTGCTCGGTCCCTGCTCCTGCCAACCTAGCGGTTTGAAAGCACGTCAAAGTGCAAGTAGATAAATAGGTACCGCTCCGATGGGAAGGTAAATGGCATTTCCGTGCGCTGCTCTGGTTCGCCAGAAGAGGCTTAGTCATGCTGGCCACATGACCCGGAAGGTGTACGCCGGCTCCCTCAGCCAATAAAGCGAGATGAGCGCCGCAACCCCAGAGTCGGCCATGACTCAGGGGTCCCTTTACCTTTACCTAACCCAGTATGTGGCGCTGGCAGTCATCTTCCTCTAACTTAGTCTCAGGGTTGCCCCTGCAGAACTCAGTGGAGAGGAGGATGGGGATAAAACAAGAATTGGTTGACTCCACCTGCCATTGGCTCTGGCTCCCCCTACGGTTGGACTCACTGCTTTCTGCCCTAGTAGTCCCAATGGGTCCTAGCCACCACTGGAGTAAACTCCAGAGTTATGGAAAAGAAGCCATGGAAACTGTAAGTGGGAGGCACAGCCAAAACCGGAATAGAGCTAGGAGGGGCAGGGTGATCCTCCTTCAACTTGTTATTTCCGGGGTTTTGCATTGCCCAAGCCGACCATCTGTTGCCCTCTCTGATTTGGGTGCCCTTTCAAACTCGCTCTCGCTTAATTTCCCTACATCCCTTGCATTGGATCTCCTGCCCCTTCAGTTTCCCTCTTTGTCTAGGGCAGCTGCCTGTAAAACAATAAAAATGGCACTTAACCCCAGTAACCCTCTGACTGGGGTGCCATAGAAAAAGGAAGCCACTTTCTCCTAAAGGGTCAGGTGAATTTTGGCCCCTTGTTTATATCATTAGCTTAATTTTCAAAGAACAAGTCCCATCCCCTGTGATCTGCCCTTTTCTCTCCATTTGCCCACATTGCCTGGAAGGTTGATAAAGTGAAACAAGCAAAGTGAAGCATGTAAACTAGGCAACAAAATACAAAGCAAACCTCCATATAGAGTCCCCATTCATAGGGTCACAAGCCTAATAATAATAATAATAAAAATAAAAATAAAGAATACACACCATACATTTGAAGCCACACACTCATGAATCTTGGGTACTGTAGTTTAACCTCACAGAGCTACAATTCCTGGCACCCTAAACAAACTATAGTTCCTGGATTTTTGGGGGGGGGGGGCGCGGTATCATGTGCTTTAAATATATGGCAGCACACAACTTGATTCTGGTTTTGTCCTCCTCCTCCTCTGTGCTGAGTTGTAGGCTGTGTACACACCACATGGTTAAAGCCCACCCCCAAGACTCATGGGAGCTGAAATTTATCCCCACACAGCTTCAATTCCTGGCACCCTTAACAAACTACAGTTCCCAGGATTCTTTGAGGCTGCAGGAATGTGTTTTAAATGTTGCTGTTTTTTGTCTTGAATATATGCTATATGGTAATTTATAAACCTAATAGTATCTAAATCCATTTGCAAATGCAGAATGTAGGCACCCTTTATATAGAAATGAGCAAACCAATGATATTTCAGGGAGCAGGCCACCAGGCCATTACTTACATCATAGGAGCCTACACAACACAAAACACTATTGCTGTATGTAGGTTTTTTTAATCTTATATTTTGGAAATGTACATCCAGTTTTTTTCCCTTTAAATGTTTTTGGGGCCCCAAGAGAGTGGGGCCCTAAGCTATAGCTTGTTTAGCTTGTACGTAAATCCGGCACTGCTGAATTCCCTCAACCATTTCCAGATCCTTTATAATATTGGTTGCCCTTGCATCTGTTTGTTTCCCCTTAAAATATTGTTGAGTTGCCATGGCAAAACGTGACTACTAAATTTAATGAATAATAATAATAATAGAAATTTATTGGATGTAAAGAACATAACAAACTATTTCAAAATAAGTAGGTTCTTTCTTACCCCCACCTTTAACAATACCAGGACAATCAAACATTAAAAAGAGTTTCTCACATTAATTGGGATGCGGTGCTTTTGATCCAGGTCAAAGATCAAGCACTAGACTGGGAGTTAAGAGAGGGAAGTCAGCACTGTTAAGTTGTGGGTGAACATATCAGACGACACAGCGATTCTTCAAACAGCTTTTGTTTATTCACAGGCCAGAACAGAACTGGGCTGAAGGGTTCAGCCAGCCTGCTTATATAGAGCTCCACTACAACGCAACAGTAGCAACTTTCTGTAACTATCCAATCACTGAACGTCACTTTCAATCCCTTATTTGCATATGTGGACCTGAGTGAAAACTACCTACAGTATCCCCCTGCTGGCCCATGGTGAAAACTTCAGTACATAGCAGGCACCAGTCAAATGAGAAGTACAATGTGTATCTATGATTGTGAAATTATTGGTGGTGTTGATGATAACTGATCTGTCATACCACTGGTGCTTGTGTATGAAATAAAAGGCCACCACAACACAAGAAAAGTGTCCAGGTTTTGTTTCCCTTGAAGAGTGTGAAAGTTGTGTGCAATTTTCTCGGCCATTGTGAGCTTCCAGACATTTGTAGAAGCCCACAGTTGGCTCCTGCAGGTCTCTCCACGCAGTAAAGCTCTCTTTTAAAGGCTTATTTTCCCTCTGCCAGGCTCAGGCTGGCAGTAGCACTGCTCCTGAATGGAGTTTCGAACTGGATATTGGAGCACTCAAAATTATTTGCCCAACCACATGAGGTGATTGGAGCCAGAGCGAAAACAAGGTGAGTCAGCCACTGAGGACTGTCTCCTCTGGAGAAGGAGAATGGGAAGTACTGTATTTTTCTGTGTATAACACGCCCCCATGTATAAGACGACCCCTATTTGGGGGGACTCCAAATTAAGAAAATGGGGGGAGATGTTGTTGAGCTTTTTTTGGGGGGGCGTTGCTGAAAATCGCTCAGCTGCTTGACCGACGCTGCCAATCGCACGTTGCCAAAGCCACCAACCGTCTGCCCGCTCGCCGCAAAATGCCGCCGATCACCCACCCAAGTACCGCAGTGGCAGCCAATCAACAGCAGGCCACAACCACCAATCACACGCCCAATTGCCACAGCAGAAGCCAATCGACAGCAGCCCTTGCCACAGCCACCAATCACACGCCCAATCGCCTCTGACAATCTCCTGCTCGTCTTATACTATCTGTGTATAAGACGACCCCCCAATTCATAACATTCTTTTATAATAAAAAAAATCTTATACACAGAAAACTACGGTACATCAAGGTGGAATAGTTCTGTATGCTTCAAAGCTAAGGAACAACTGAAAACACAAGGGGCTTCCGTTTCAAGAGAATGGAGTGCAAATTCTGTTATGTACAATGGCAGTTCAAGGGAAACACAACTCAAGTCACTCTGAAAGGAGATCTTGGAGCACTCAAAATCATTTGCCCATGCACGTGCATGGAAAAGATCTATCTGAAAAGCTACACACGGCGATCTGCATTGATTGTTGCAATGCATGCCTAATTATTATTGTTCTATAATTATAAGATCATTATATACCGTATTTTTCGCTCTATAGAACGCACTTTTCCCCCTCCAAAAATTAAGGGAAAATGTGTGTGCGTCCTATGGAGCGAATGCAGGCGATAGCAACGCGAAGCTTCCGAATAACTCGCGCTGCACTCCGGAGGCTTTGCGTTGCTTTCGCTGAAGCCTGGAGAGCGAGGGGCTCCGTTTCTCCTGCCGCTTCGCTGAAGGGGCGCAGAGAGGGGGAGAATTTTTTAAATTGTTCTCCCCCTCTAAAACAAGGTGCGTCCTATGGTCGGGGGCGTCCTATAGAGTGAAGAATACGGTAATCTTAGAAGGGGCCGTGACTGTTGGCGAAGTGGCTGTGACAAGGGACCCTTCACACCTGAATTTGCCGCTACATTACTGCCAGGCAGTGTGGTCCAATGGTCAGGGCTGATGGGAACTGTAGTCCAACAACAACAACTTGAGACCCAGGTTTGTGAAAGGCTGCTGCTGTACACAACCACGAGGACTACACACATTTAAAACAACAACGAACGGCATGGCTTGTGTAGAAGTCCGTGCCAAGTGTTTGGCTGTCTCTCCTGCAGAGAGAGGAGCCCCAGGAATCTCACTTCCCCCTTCCCTCTTGTGGGATCCTGCACGGCTCTCCAGCAAAGGGCTTATATTTGTAACGCCTATTGAAACTTTGATGGATGGGAGCTGCAGGAGTACAAACGTATCGTTCCTTGTCATCATTAATAGCTTTCCTCCTCAGGCCAGAAGGAGTTGTTTCACTGGTGGCTCCCCACTCCAATTTACTTTTTTCCTGTTTTGTTTCGAAGCACATTTGGAAAGGCGGCAGTGAAATTAACAGCTATTGACAGCCGGGTCAGTCCAGGAGGAACACATCTGGAAGGAAGTTCAGGGGAAGGAGAGACACGGAGAAAATACAAAACCTAGGGCATAATTGGTAGCACTTTGGGGTAGCTTCCATTCATCTCCGTGAGACTTGTGTAGGGGAAGCTCCTAGCAGAGTGTGCCTCCTCAGAAGTGATAAAAACTAAGCCAAATGATGTGTTATGTTTGTGGCGATGTTTGTTCTGTTAACTCGGTGGCAATGTTTGTTCTGTTAACTTTGCTGCTGTGTGTGTTCTGTTAACTTGGTTAATAATAATAATAATAATTTATTATTTATACCCCGCCCATCTGGCTGAGTTTCCCTAGCCACTCTGGGCGGCTTCCAATCAAGTGTTAAAAACAATACAGCATTAAATATTAAAAAATTCCCTAAACAGGGCTGCCTTCAGATGTCTTTTAAAGAGAAGATAGCTGCTTATTTCCTTCGCATCTGAAGGGAGGGCGTTCCACAGGGCGGGTGCCACTACCGAGAAGGCCCTCTGTCTGGTTCCCTGTAACCTCACTTCTCGCAATGAGGGAACCGCCAGAAGGCCCTTGGTGCTGGATCTTAGTGTCCGGGCTGAATGATGGGGGTGGAGACACTCTTTCAGGTATACAGGACCGAGGCCGTTTAGGGCTTTAAAGGTCAACACCAACACTTTGAATTGTGCTCGGAAACATACAGGGAGCACATGCAGATCTCTCAGGACCGGTGTTATGTGGTCCCGGAGGCCACTCCCAGTCACCAGTCTAGCTGCCACATTCTGGATTAATTGCAGTTTCTGGATTAATTGCAGTTGCTGTGCTTTTTAGTTGCACATTTTTAAAAATGCAGATTTACAGCACAGGGGCACCCGTCTGGATTGGGACCCTAGGATGGAGGCAGGGTACCTTGGTTTTCAAACAGCTTAGTTCTTGAACATTCTGGCTCCCGAACGCTGCAAACCCGGAAGTGACTGTTCTGGTTTGCGAACTATTTTTGGAAGTCAAACATCAGACGGGGCTTCTGCGGCTTCCGATTGGTTGCAGGAGCTTCCTGCATCCAATCAGAAGCCATGCTTTGGTTTCTAAATGTTTTGGAAGTCGAATGGACTTCTGGAATGGATTCCGTTCAACTTCCAAGGTACGACTGTACTTTATAATGCTTTTAAATGTTTTATTGTGTTTTTATATATGTTGGAAGCCGTCAAGAGTGGCTGGGGCAACCCTGTCAGATGGGTGGGGTACAAATACATTATTATTATTACAGTATTATTATTATTGTATGTATATTATTATATATATATTATTATTGTATGTATATATTGTAAATACAACCTAGCAGTTCGAAAGCATGTCAAAGTGCAAGTAGATAAATAGGTACCGCTCCGGCGGGAAGGTAAACGGCGTTTCCGTGCGCTGCTCTGGTTCTCCAGAAGCGGCTTAATCATGCTGGCCACATGACCCAGAAGCTGTACGCCGGCTCCCTCGGCCAATAAAGCGAGATGAGTGCCTCAACCCCAGAGTCGGTCACGACTGGATCTAATGGTCAGGAGTCCCTTTACCTTTATTGTAAAACTGCATTTCAGCTACCATTTTATTTGTATACCACTTAGAGAACTCTTTGATTAAGCACTTTATTCGTTTTTCCAAAAGCAAACAAACAATGAATAATCTGTTCTGAACCTATCTCTGAATTTTTATTCCTATTCCTACTAATTTGCTTTTAACTCATGACAGGGCCTTTTTGTGGCACCTCCTCATTTGTGGAATGCCGTCCCCAGTGAGGTAAGTCAGTCTCCCTCATTCTTAACTTTCAGGAAGAACTTAAAAACATTCCTTTGTTTACCCAGGCATTTATTTGATGACTGAAAGAGGCTGCTCTCGACAAACTTGAAATTATTACCTGCGAGCATATGTGTCTGTTTTGCTTTTGTTTCATTCCCTTCTTAATATTTTTAGATGGTTTTTAATATGTTTTTGTTTTATTTTGAATTTTATTGTTTAGCACTTTGGTGTTGGAGAGGAAGAATGGGATAAAAATGTAATTACTACTACTACTAATTTAATTTTAAATATGTTGTAAGTTGCATTGAACATTTTATAAGTTGAAAGGCAGGACATACATATTTTTAGTACCCAAATAAAGATCTGCTTAGCTCCTGCGAACTCAGTGAAATGAATGGGTCTTAGCTATAGTTTTTAAGGCAAACATTAGCAAGATCCAGCATCTTTCTTTCTTTCTTTCTTTCTTTCTTCTTCCGAGTGGAGGAAGGGTTAACTGTGCCCGTGGAATCCAAATCCTGAAGGCATTCTCAGATACCTGGGGTACCTTCAGTTCCACAGTGCTGACCTCTGGCCCCTGAGGTTTATCAGCACCGCTCACTAATCAGGGGTGTTTAATGGAACAGCCACATGGATGCCTGGAATTCTTGAAACATTACAGCCTTGTCAGTCGGGTGAAGACTGAATGTTTTCTTGCTTTTGAACTCCCCTTTGCTTTCTCAGTGTCTTCAGAGGCTTTTGATAAATACTTGCTGGATGCATCTTACCGCTTCCCCAAGCCATCCTTCCAAAATAGTTCTGTTTGTGAACATTCATCACCTAACTGATATCTTTCCCTGCTGGTGTGGCGGTGAAATCCCAGTTTCCCCACTTTTAATTTTACGTACTTTACATTTATGTAATCCATTTTTATAGCACTTGCCAATGAATAATCACAGGATGCTATAAAGTACAGTGGTACCTCGGGTTAAGTACTTAATTCGTTCCGGAGGTCAGTTCTTAACCTGAAACTGTTCTTAACCTGAAGCACCGCTTTAGCTAATGGGGCCTCCCGCTGCCGCTGCACTGCCACCACACGATTTCTGTTCTCATCCTGAAGCAAAGTTCTTAATCTGAGGTAATATTTCTGGGTTAACAGAGTCTGTAACCTGAACCATATGTAACCTGAAGTGTATGTAACCCGAGGTACCACTGTATATAATAGACCAGGGGTGAAAAACCTCTGGTGTATGGGTAACATTTGCCCTGGCATTGGTCACAAATGGGCCCATGAAGCCATTTCCCCCTAACCACACCCACCTGCCCCACACCAGCGTAATATGTGATGTGGGGCAGATAGAGAAGCATTTGAATTGGCTGCGTGACTGCATATGGAACACTACATAATGGACTTTGGCAGGTGGGTGGGACAACCCAACTGTCAATCATATGATATCATCATGACATCAGGTGTTGGGCATGATCTGGCCTGCTGAGCCAAAAATATTTCCCAACCCTGCAATGGACCATAGAAAATATACCAAAGTTCGGCAAGAAGGTATTTTAGATAAATTAACACAAAAACTAAGAGTAACCAGGGGACAAATGATAAAGGACTCATCCGAGGAAAATATGGAAAGTGTTTATTGATTACACAAGTGTAAAGGTTGAAGGATGGTGCCTGCCTGCCGCTCCCTAACAGTACTCTAGATTAAGGACGTTCTTATCTATTTCCTTCCCTTGACTGTGTCTTTCCATTTGACTGTGTTGACCACAGCAAACTATGGCAAGTTCTTAAAGAAATGGGAGTGCCTGATCACCTCATCTGTCTCCTGAGAAATCTCTATGTGGGACAAGAAGCTACAGTTAGAACTGGATATGGAACAACTGATTGGTTCAAAATTGGGAAAGGAGTACGTCAAGGCTGTATATTGTCTTCCTGCTTATTTAGCTTATATGCAGAATTCATCATGTGAAAGGCTGAACTGGATGAATCCCAAACCGGAATTAAGATTGCCGGAAGAAATATCAACATCCTCAGATATGCAGACACAACCTTGATGGCAGAAAGTGTGGAGGAATAAAGAACCTTTTAATGAGGGTGAAAGAGGAGAGCACAAAATATGGTCTGAAGCTCAACATAAAAAAACCTAACATCATGGCCACTGGTCCCATCAATTCTTGGCAAATAGAAGGGGAAGAAATGGAGGCAGTGAGAGATTTTACTTTCTTGGGTTCCATGATCACTGCAGATGGTGACAGCAGTCACGAAATTAAAAGACGCCTGCTTTTTGGGAGAGAAGTAATGACAAACCTAGACAGCATTTTAAAAAGCAGAGACATCACCTTGCCAACAAAGGTCCGTATAGTTAAAGCTATGGTTTTCCCAGTAGTGATGTATGGAAGTGAGAGCTGGGCCACAAAAAAGGCTGATCGCTGAAGAATTGATGCTTTTGAATTATGGTGCTGGAGGGGACTCTCGAGAGTCTCATGGACTGCAAGAAGATCAAACCTCTCCATTCTGAAGGAAATCAGCCCTGAGTGCTCACTGGAAGGACTCCAATACTTTGGCCACCTCATGAGAAGAGAAGACTCCCCAGAAAAGACCCTGATGTTGGGAAAGATTGAGGGCACAAGGAGAAGGGGACGACATAGGAAGAGATGCTTGGACAGTGTTATAGAAGCGACCAACATGAATTTGACGAAACTGCGGGAGGCAGTGCAAGACAGGAGTGGCTAGCGTGCTCCGGTCCATGGGGTCACGAAGAGTCGGACACAACTAAATGACTAAACAACAACAAAAGGTTGAAGGATGGTGCCTGCCCGCCACCCCCCAAAGTATTCTAGATGAAGGACGTTTTGATCTATTTCTTTCCCTTGACACCCTGTAAAGAAATTTTGAAGAACGCTATTAAGATTATCTGTATGTATAGTTATTGAGCTGTCTTAAGCCTGTTATGTTAATACTCACCGTTTGCATCTTAAATTAATTTCTATTTTCAAAAAAGTAAGTGTGTGTATTTGTATGTATGAGAGAGAGAGAGATGGCAAAGCAACAGAAAAACACAATCATAAACAATATCTCAACCTTGCAACAGCTGCAAGTAAAAAAAACATGCCCACATAGACCATCCTGTGACTCAGCAGATCTCTCACCTTAACTAAGCAAAACCTGAAGGAGGTCTAAAGAAGTATGCTTTGGGTCTTGCCTCCAGGAATAGTCTTTGTCTTGGTGTAGTGGAAAACGCGCAAGAAAAAATTGAGGAGATGTAGGTTTGGCCTTGTGCAACCAACCCTTCCTGTGTGTCCCTGTAGGAGCACCCTTGAGGGTGGCCCAGCAGGGGCTGGATTGCCCAGATTAGGAGCCCAAATTGCCACAGGCAGCCCTGCATGGCTGAGGCAGGTACAAATGGCTCAGAGCAACATAGTTGAGGAAGGTGAGGGACCAAACACTGCTGAGACTTCCTAACGGCTGGATTTGGTACTGTATGTAGGTGAAGGTCTGGTGGGGGAATTATTTCTTTGGAATTGTTCTTTAGGGGCTATTTCTCAGTGTAAGAGGGCTTTTTAAATTGTTGTTTAAGAAGGTTTACTGTTTGAGGGTTTTTTTTTATTGCTGTTTGAGGAGGTTTCCCTATTCTGTCCAAATAATAATATATTTTCCCCTCATACGCTGACTACCAAAGATACTTGAAAGAACCTTCAGCGTTAATTGGCAAAACACTTGGGAAGTCTCGTCTCCAGCATTAGAGAGCCAGAGAGCTCCGGGAAATCAGCCCAACGTGGTCCCAATGATCAGGATCCACCACCCACTCAAAAATTGGGCTGGAAAAACAGGATGGGCTCCCTAGCTTGTAGAACATTGCTTGATTCCAGAAGCCCGGAATGGTTGAGTTACTATTGAGCTTGCAACTAATAGCAACAACTAGGTGCTGATCAATTGCCCAATGTCCAGAAGCACCCCAAGAATGGCAGTAATGGGGGTGCCAAGAGCCTGTTCCATTGGGGCAAATGGGCACTGCCCCACCAACCCCAGTCTGCCCTCATCCAGCCCCCCACTCTCCTCACTTCCTACTTACAACCAGCCCAGTGGGTGGTGCTGGCTGTCATCTTCCTGCTCTTTGGTCTCAGTGTTGCCATTCATCTGCATGGATGAGCATGGGGCAAAATTAGAATTCAATGGCTACACCTGTCATTGGCTCAGCTTCTGCTTGTCATTGGCTCTGGCTCCACCTACTCTCCCTGCCTTCTACACCACCAGTTAAAATGGGTACCAGCCACTGCTAGAGACCAGGGGTCTCTTATGATCTCTGTTCATTCTCTAACCAATAGCTGCATAGGAAATCTGCAGTGTGGTTTTATTCACAAGTAATAACTGAGTAGGGACGCAGGTGGCGCTGTGGGTTAAACCACAGAGCCTAGGACTTGCCAATCAGAAGGTTGGCAGTTCGAATCCCTGTGATGGGGTGAGCTCCCGTTGCTCGGTCCCTGCTCCTGCCCACCTAGCAGTTCGAAAGCACGTCAAAGTGCAAGTAGATAAATAGGTACCGCTCCGGCGGGAAGGTAAACGGCGTTTCCGTGCGCTGCTCTGGTTCGCCAGAAGCGGCTTAGTCATGCTGGCCACATGACCCGGAAGCTGTATGCCAGCTCCCTCGGCCAATAAAGCGAGATGAGCGCCACAACCCCAGAGTCGGTTACGACTGGACCTAATGGTCAGGGGTCCCTTTACCTTTACCTAATAACGGAGTGGCTTGTCTTGCTGTTTTAGCTTTCGTGGGTTTGAGTGGGTGGTGGCGGCGAAAGAATGTGCTCCACGTTAGCCCCTACCGAAAGGAAGTCTCCGTTCAATTAGCAAAATATAAATATTGATACTCCAGCTAATCCCACTCTTACGGCTCTTCCTTGTTATAATCATAAAATTTGTCTGCTTCAAGAGGTTCTTAAAGGGATTTCAGCAATAATTCTAATGACTCCACATTATGTTATAATTACCACAGTTCAGAGTCAAGCGGGATTCCTCTCTGATCCTTTGCATGTGTATCTTTAAATACAGGGGCCAAATGATTAAACGGGACCAATCTGCTCTCTTTACGCCCCCTAGAAACAAGTAGCAACCCAGCCGGCTATCATTGCCGTGGAAAAGCATGTCTGTGATAAGGTGGATACCCTGGCTCAATTGTACCTCTCATCCACTCCAAGAAGTGGGCTATGCAAATCAGAGTTCCCTAGGATTGGTTGGCAAAGCTCAGCACCCATGGCAAATTACAGTAGTACCTTGGTACTCAAATGGCTTGGCTCCCGGAAAAACCGGAAGGAAGTGTTCTGATTTGTGAATGTTTTTCAGAAGTCATACATCTAACACGGCTTCAGATTGAGTGCAGGAAGCTCCTGCAGCCAATTGGAAGCAGCGACTTGGTTTCTGAACGGTTTCGGGAGTCAAACAGACTTCCGGAACCAATTAAGTTCAAGAACCAAGGTACCATTGTACAGTGGTACCTTGCGTTACAAACACCTTGGACTACAAACACTTCGGGTTACAAACTCCGTTAACTCGGAAGTAGTACCTCGGGTTAAGAATTTTACCTCAGGATGAAAACAGAAATCACGTGGCGGCAGCAGGAGGCCCCATGAGCTAAAGTGGTACCTCAGGTTAAGAACGGTTTCAGGTTAAGAACGGATCTCCGGAACGAATTAAGTTCGTAACCAGAGATACCAGTGTATAGCTATGAAGCCTTAATGGCTCAGGATCACAATATCTCAAGGGCCACATCTCTCCATATGAACCTGCTCAGACCCTGCAATCATCCTTCTTTGTGTGCCTCCTCCACAAGAAGTCTGGAGGGGGTGGCAACATGAGAACGGGACCTTCTCTGCAGTGGCTCCCTGTTTGTGGAATGCTCTCCCCAGGGAAGTTTATTTGGTGTCTTCAATATAGACTTTTAGTCACCAGGTAAAAATGTTCCTCTTCCACCCGGCCTTTGGCTGATTGACATCCAATGCCCCTTTAAATGTATTGTGGGAGTGGGTAGGGCCGAGGGGTGTGTGTTATTGTTTCATTATTGTTTTCATTATGTATTTTGTGTTTTTATCGTTTATGTTGTGAACCACCCTAAAATCTACAGATGGTGGGCAGTATACAAATTTACTTAGTAATAATTCTTTTTTTACCAATATATGCATACTTTACCCTTGTATATGCATTTTTGCTCACATTACTTGGCAGGGGAACATGTGTTGCTGTTTAGTCGATTAGTCGTGTCCGACTCTTCGTGACCCCATGGACCAGAGCACACCAGGCACTCCTGTCTTCCACTGCCTCCCGGAGTTTCGTCAAATTCATGTTGGTGGTTTCTATAACACTGTCCAACCATCTCTTCCTCTGCTGTCCCCTTCTCCTTGTGCCCTCCATCTTAACCAACACCAGAGTTTTTTTTCCAGGGAGTCTTCTCTTCTCATGACGTGGCCAAAGTATTGGAGCCTCAGCTTCAGGATCAGTCCTTCCAGTGAGCACTCAGGGCTGATTTCCTTCAGAGTGGAGAGGTTTGATCTTCTTGCAGTCCATGGGACTCTCAAGTGTCTCCTCCAGCGCCATAATTCAAAAGCATCAATTCTTCGGCAATCAGCCTTTTTTGTGGTCCAGCTCTCACTTCCATACATCACTACTGGGAAAACCGTTTCTCCGATGAAAAAGGGAGACGTCCTAAGGAAAAGAGATATCAAATCAGAAACCGGGGCAGCTTCTGTGAATCCAGGACTGTCCCTGGAAAATAGGAAGTCTGGAAGAATCACCTTGCAGAATTCTTTGAGAATTTGGAAGGATGGCTGTGTTTCAGGCTGCAGATTTATTTAGGAAAGTGCGAAGATGCACGTTTGCTTTTCAATGTGAACCGAATTAATTTTTTCTCCCATCCCTACCTGTGGATAATTTAAACATTTCTTCTAACAATCAAAGCTGTTTTAGCTCCTCCTCTCTCATCCCCCTCCCTGCAAAAGAGAGAGAGAGAGAGAGAAAGCGCACTCCTCAAATTAGATTTAACAACTGAGTACCATGATTCCTGCATGCTGAAACTAAAAATTCAAAGCATTGAAATGATAGGGAAAGCCCAGAGGCGAATTGAGGCCCTGGCTTTATTTGCTAATGTTTAAAGTATCCAAGAACAATCAGGAGTCCTTGGAACAGACCTGACAGCCTCTTCTGGGTTGCTCCGGAAAAACAAGGCATACATTTTGGCACCTTCTTACTGGTGAAGCGGATTAGCAGAGCCCCACGGAGAGGGAGAGTTTCCATTTTCATTTATTTCACAAGATTTATATACCCATTGACTGTAAATAGAAAGAAAGAAAAACAGGAAGAAAACAATCAAGGGGTATATAAATCTTGTGGAATAAAAACAAAGAAGGAAACAATACATTTGCCCATTTAAAAAAAGCAGTTAACTATTGGAACCATTAAGAAAAATAATTAAAATCAACGCTAAACTAAAAATGAGATTAAAACACATGTCGTCGTTCTACATGTCTGCCATGGGTTGCATAAACAATCATGTTTTTAGCAGGCATCTGCCTGGTATCAGTAGGCAGGGAGTTCCAAAGTTTGGGGGTATATGGTATTTATGGATGTGCAAGTAGATAAATAGGTACCACTCCGGCGGGAAGGTAAATGCCGTTTCCGTGTGCTGCTCTGGTTCGCCAGAAGCAGCTTAGTCATGCTGGCCACATGACCCGGAAGCTGTACGCTGGCTCCCTTGGCCAATAAAGCGAGATGAGCGCCGCAACCTCAGAGTCGGCCACGACTGGACGTAATGATCAGGGGTCCCTTTACCTTGACCTTTACCTAAGTAAGAAAAAAAGAACAGAAAAAATGGGGGGGGAGGTGTAGTGGAATATTAATGAGTCTAACAAATTCTGATTCCTCCCCTGCAATTACTACTTTTTGAAGCTCTTTTTGAAGCTCTTTTTGAAATGTCAAATTCTTTCCAACAAAATTTCTCAATTTTGTGCCCCTGTTTTGCTGGTGTCTTGGCACATGCTTAGTCTGCTTATTGGGTAATCCAGCAGTACGAATACCTATTTACCTGGGAGTAAGTCCCATTGAATTCAGTGGAATTTCCTTCTGAGTAGACACAGTTACATTTACTGGTGCAGGCTGGTCTTCAGGATAAAAATGAGGTTGTTATGTGTGTGGGGGTGTGTGTGGGGGGGTGTCATTCTGTTCTCATCTGTGAAATATAAAATAAATCCAGGACATGGGCTGTGTACAAAACATTCACCTAACCCAAATTTGTGCTCTAAAGCTCTGCTTTTCAAAAGTTTCTTCCAGCTCAGGCCCAGCACTTTGGTTACAAGATTTGCTGAGGCACCAGGCTGTGCCCAGGATAGGGAAAATAGGTTAAAGGAGCCTGTCTAGAAAACGAAACCTCTTTTTTTAAAAAAAAGTCCAGTTAAAATAAATTTATAAAAGTTTAAAGAGTTTTTTGACAACTTAAAGATCAAGGATTGTATCCAGCTAAGTCCTCCCCTGAACAGACCCATTTAAATCAATGGACCTAAGCTAGTCCTGTCCATTAACTTCCGTGGATTTACTCTTGAGTAGAACTAGCATTGGCTGCAACCCTCACACATTTCTTATGGTCCCTGAATCCCACGAAAGCTGATGCTACAATACATCTGTTCATCCTGAAAGTGCTACAAGTGTATTTGCTTGTTCTTTTGCTGCTACCCTTCTGAATTATTATTATTATTATTATTATTATTATTATTATTATTATTATTATTATAAAAAGAGTTGCCCTAACAAGTTCAGCCATTGCCTGTCAAGAGAGCTCAGCGACCAGTCATTCATTCACAAAAGGGGAATGGTTTTCAAAGTGCATAGGTTTCCTTTAATTCTAAGTGGTACCTCCGAGGTCTGCTTTATGGTAAACAGACCCCTTTGCCCCTAAATTGCCGTTTCCCCCTTTTTCCTCCCCCTCCGAGACCCCGCCTGGTCTGTGGCAGGGCATCTGATTGCTGTGGAACAGAGGTATGTTAGGAAATTCAATGCAAGGAACAAGACAACAAAAATCAGAGGTATTCCTTCTGAATGGGGCTTTGTTCCAAGCATAATTCTTGTGTGTTTAAGGACAGAGTAATAGATTTGGAAGGATAAGTCATATATCTTAGGATTTTCTTCCCTGCCCCCTTTGATTGATTAATTCCAGTCTCTTCAGATCTCTGCCTGTTTCCCACAAACCTGGAATCTCAGGATTGTTTGATTAAGTCATGGTTGCCATGGCAATCAAAGTGCCTCTGGCCAGGGTGACCTTTGACTGCATTCAATTCACCAAAAAGCGAATGGACAGACTATAGAAAAGCCTTCATCTCTGGGCCGGCTATGGCTTCAAAATGGCTAAACCATGCGTGGACTGAACAACTTGAAAATACTTATAAGCCTTCAGACTCAAGAAATGTGGAATCTGGTAGCCATGTTCCGGCACATTGTTTCAGGATGGATGGATGGATCAGTCCATTTCGGTCCTCTCCGTTTCTCTTTTTCCCAACTTTAAATTTGGCTCTCCACATCGCTGCAGCAAGTTGCAATATTTTAAAACACACTTTTAAACAGCCCGCAGCATTGTAGTGCAAGTTTATCTCAATAAACACACATGTGGCCTCACTAACTGTGTGTGTGTGTGTGTGTGTGTGTGTGAATGCATGCATATATATATAAAAAATCCTTTCTTTATCCTGTCCCATGGTAATTGTGTCACCTGCTAGATATATTTTGATGTTACTATTTTTGTAAAACAAACAAACAAACCCACCCACCAGATATTTAGAGACTCCTGTTTAAAAATTTTGCCACCTCCAATAATGTTTGACTTTGAGGCTGATCATAGAGATCATTATTCCTTTTAAAAAAATCTTTTGTTGCCTATCCATGTCAGCTGAAGCTGCCGTATTGGGGCAGGAGAAGGAGGACATTAAAGGTCGAACCATCAGAGGAAGGGGAATATGGTGGGAGGGGAACCTTATTTTGAAAGTAAACCTCCTGCTATTTGTAAATGGGCTTGACAGAATGACAGTTGCTATATCAGGGGAATTTGAGCACACTGTGTTCTGAGGGTCCCTGTGCAGCCTGACACTCTGCCTTCTGTCCACAAAACCTTGCTTACCATTCCCATTCACAACAGGAAACATGCAATGCAACCCCAAAATAGCTGCACTGAGTTCTTACTAACTTGCTTTCTTCTTAAGTTGTATGATAGGTTCCTCTTCGGGGCTGGCCCAAGATGTTTTGTCAACTGTGGTGAACCAAAAATGATACACACACACACACACACACACACACACACACACACACAGCCTGCAGCCAAGGGAGAAAGGGTGAGTGAAGATCTACATCAAGAACAAAGGGGGAATAAAGACCTACATTGGGAACAAGGTTGGGAGGGGACCAACAGCGCCTCCTATTGGCCAGGAGGCCACTGTAGAAGCTGCATCGGGGGGCGCGGCTGCGAAGAGGCAGCAGATCTAGCCTCCACAAAACGTGTCACAGCCATTGCTGCCACCACGGCGGCAGCCGTGGGCGATGCGTTCCTTGCAGGCCTGATCTGCCGCCCCTGTGAAACTTGCCACCTGAGGTGGTCCCCTCAGTTTGCCTCATGGGTGGGCCGGCCCTTTCCCTAGCAGGAAAGGCTGAAGAAATCGAAGACTGGTGGTGGTGGTTGGGGACAAGATATCCGCCTTCAAATCCCTGAAGGGCAATCAAAAACAACAGTCGACCTAGAACCACCAGATCTGGGAGTTGAGAAGATGGGTGATGGTGATGAAGATGGGAAGTTTTCAAGTGTACATGATGCGATCTGTGGAATTTGCTGCCACAATAAATAAGTGATGGTCACTCATTTAGATGGCTTTAGAAGGATGCTGAATAAATTCATGGAGGACAAAGCTGTCAATGGTCGTTCCATTGTGCTTCCGCTGTTGTTATCTACGTCATCACTATCTGTTTCCTTAGCACTGTACAGTGGTACCTCTGGTTGCGAACTGGATCTGTTCCGGAGGCCCGTTCGCAACCTGAAAAGAACACAACCTGCGTCTGCGCACGTGCGGGTCGTGATTCCCTGCTTCTGCGCATGCACATGACGTCATTTTGAGCGTCTGTGCACGGGTGAGTGGCGAAACCCGGAAGTAACCCTTTCCGGTACTTCCGGGTCGCCGCAGGACGCAACCTGAAAACGCGCAACCTGAGGCAAATGTAACATGAGGTATGACTGTACATACATTAAAAGGTAAGAGGATCACTGTCTACAGGCTCACAATTCAACAGACATAGCGCAGGAGGGAAAAGGAGAGAAGAGGTAAACTAAAACAGGAGCAGGTGCTCCTTCACTAGCCAACGGATGGGGTCAGTTGTTTAAAACTGCCATTTTGCTCTCTGTCCACCCACCTCTCTTTACGGAAACTTCTCCCAGTCATCTTTCCCCCTTCCAGTGTCCCATCCTTCTTTCTGTACTCAAATTTCTCCCTTTTCTATTCCTCAGCTACCTTGTGTGAGAGAGATGAAAGATGTGGATCCCTCAAATATTCCAGTCCTTCCAAATATTCCAGGCCACCATTTTCCTCTCAGTTTCCTCCATGCTTGTTTTACTCAGAGTTCTGAGTAATTACTACACCCTTGTGCAAATTAACTGAAACAAAGCAAGTTTTCTACCTTACTCGTAATCCTGTACTCAAAACAAACACGAAAAGTCAGTTGATCGTTATGGTGTCGGAAGCCTGCAGTCAATAGAAGGAATGATGCGCTCGCCACAGTATATTGAGGTTCTATGATATAGAGTTATTCCAGAGCTGGAAAAGAGGTATCCTGATGGTACTGGGATATTGCAGCAGGACCTAGCCCCCTGTCGAAAGTGGTAAAGAAATTCATGACAGAGCAGCGAATACAGGTACTAGATTGGCCAGGGAATTCCCCGGACGTAAATCCCATTGAGAATTTGTGGGCTATACGCAAAAGTTGCCTCCATACTGTAGACTATGGAGAAGCTCATTTAGGCGCTGATTCAAGTGTGGTACAGGGATCTGAAAATCAACAGTGACTGTTCCAAACTAGTAGACTCCGTGCCAAACCGTGTTCAAAAGCTGCTTAAAAATAGCAGAGGTCATATCTGCTACTAATGTACATATATGTGAGTTTTGTACAATAAACTACATTGTTTGTTTCAATTAATTTGCACAAGGGTGTACTTTCCCCTTCTCAGTTTTTTCCCTTTCTTGCTCCCGTGCCATGCCTTCGCTTTTGCTCCCCGACTCCACCCTGACTTCATGCAAGTCCAGGATTGTGACGCGACACCAAAAATTCTCCAATGAGGGCTGCGTGATGACCGTCCTTACGTTTTTATTATATAAGAGACAAATGAAAACCAGTCAATAGATTCAGAAGGCAGGCGCGTGCGCGCGCGCGCACACACACACACACTTCCTCTTCTGGCGCACCAGGTCTTGCCTTAAAGAGCAGATTACGTCGTCTCCTCTTTTTCATGGATTGGAAAGCAGACTCTGGTCTGGCACCCCTTCCATCTTCCTAGCTCCCCAAATAGACATCACTGACATATGAGATCATCAGCATGTTTACTCTCATAGCAGAGAGACTGGGAAACATTATTAGTATAGAATGAGAGAATCCCCACCATCTACATCTTTTGCCTTTCCCCTCCTTCCTTTTGATGCCGCTGAGTGTTTCCAGTTGCGTTCCTACAATCTGTAAACTCTTGCCGGGTTTTTGTTTTGTTTAGTTTTTGCATTTCATTTTAGTCTTTCTTCTCCTTCTGCTGCTGCTGCTAAGATTTGTCTAGCCTATTAGCCCAGAATGTCGGTGTTTATTAAATCCAGATACCTATTTATCTATTGCTCTGCCTTGATGCAATACCTATAAGTGTGCATCCACAGAAGCGAGGCCTCAAGTATAATGTTCCATTAGAGTGAAATGTTTACGTGAAGGAAACCAAGGAGTTTAGCTATTATAAACCTGGAGACTGTCAGTCCGGTTACCAGGCTGTCATATACAGGGTGTGATAAACTGTACACTGAGTCCCGTGTCTGCATGGTCTTAGCATCTACACTAGTGGCCAAAATTGTGGAAACCTTTTGGAAAAAGTGTACAGTGGTACCTCGGGTTAAGAACTTAATTCGTTCTGGAGGTCCGTTCTTAACCTGAAACTGTTCTTAACCTGAGGTACAACTTTAGCTAATGGGGCCTCCCTCTGCCGCCGCGCCGCCGGACGACGATTTCTGTTCTCATCCTGAAGCAAAGTTCTTAACCCGAGGTACTATTTCTGTGTTAGCGGAGTCTGTAACCTGAAGTGTCTGTAACCTGAAGCGTATGTAACCTGAGGTACCACTGTATTTCCGAGGTTTGGTGGCTCATAACATCACTTTTTTTGGAGTAATACCATAAAATTATATATCAATGGAAAGATAATTTGATGAAGAATGTAATGCAACAAGGTTCAATTATCTGTATTCTATCAAAATTATAGCCAAATACAATGGTACCTCGGGTTACATACACTACAGGTTACAGACTCTTCAGGTTACAGACTCCGCTAACCTAGAAATAGTACCTCAGGTTAAGAACTTTGCTTCAGG
Organism: Podarcis siculus; assembly: GCA_034642415.1. NCBI lineage: Eukaryota > Metazoa > Chordata > Lepidosauria > Squamata > Lacertidae > Podarcis > Podarcis siculus. Next base: position 8,186,888 of record JAXCMG010000019.1, read on the forward strand.
ATGAGAACAGAAATCGTCCTCCGGTGGCGCAGTGGCAGCAGGAGGCCCCATTAGCTGAAGCAGTGCTTCAGGTCAAGAACAGTTTCAGGTTAAGAACTGACCTCCGGAACAAATTAAGTTCTTAACCCGAGGTACCACTGTAACCAGAAAAAGGAAGCACAACTTGCTTAGGCTGATATGCAGTAGTTTTCCTTCATTTGAATGTAGCCAATGAGCATGGGTGTTTAGAGAGCCAATTAGGTGTTATGAGCCATCAAACCTCATAATTTCTCCCTCAGATCTCACACAGAGCCTGTACCAGAGACTGGCTGGGCCCATGCACTGGTTCCTAGTGGCTTGCCAGATTTCTGACAGGCTGGGGTTTGAGAGAAGAACTGCAAGAAGGATTACTTTTATCTAGAAAGCGAATGAGATTTTACCCCTCTTTATCCTCACAACCACCCTATGAGGTACATTAGGCTGAGAGATACAGGCCCTACATTAAAAGCAGTATTGTACCACTTTGAACAGTCGGGATTTCTCTCAAAGAATCCTGGGAATGGTAACTTGTTAAAGCCACTAAAAGTTGTTAGGAGAGTCCTGTTGACCTCACAGAGCTACAATTTCAAGAGCGGTATCAGTATAAAAGGTTGCTTTTGTTTCGTTTTAGATGGGGGGGAACGCCGTGTGCAATCCCAATTAATTGTTTTCTTATGCTCTGCTCTTTAAATCAATTGCTAAACTTAAGAGTACCAAGAGATGCAATCTTATTCTTTTAACATATATTTTAATTAAGTATTTCAGTGAAGGCCTTTAGCTATCGCAGGTGTGGAGAACCTTCAGCCCTCCAGAGGTTGCCGAACTACAACCCCCATCAGCCCTGGCAAGCATGGCCAATGGTCAGAGATTATAGAGGTTGTAGTTTAGCACATATGGAGGGCTGAAGGTTCCCCATGCGTTATGTACTGAGTTGAATAGGATCCCAAACACAGCAGTATGATTGGTCCTAGAACAATAGGAACCAAAATGCAGCAGTCTGATTGGTCCTAGAACAATAGGATTGAGAATGCAGCAGTCTGATTGGTCCTAGAACAATAGGATTCAGAATGCAGCAGTCTGATTGGTCCTAGAACAATAGGATTCAGAATGTAGCAGTATGATTGGTCCTAGAACAATACAGCAGTATGATTGGTCCGCAAGAGCCACCCAATCCAGCTCCAGGTGAAAGTGAATCCGCAACCTGATTGGCCTACAGAAGAATCCCGGAATTAGCCAATTACGTGCGGCCCATTGTGTAAATAATGTATATAAAGCGGATATTTTTGGGGAACCTTCATTCCTCACTATTCTGAGTATATTTCACCATGGAAATGCTTGTAAGGCACAGTGCTATGATCTCATAACTAAATTCCAAGGGAAGCATCAGTTTTCGTTTTTTCTAAAGTTGTGTAAAATGTTCAAGAGTTTGAATCTACTGGCTAAAACAACAATACTCTGGAGAATGGGGGTGCTGTCCCAGACCCCTTAACAGCCCCCTGCTTCAAGCCTGTTGAAAAAGTTCATTTTTAACTCACTTACCCTACTCCAGCACCTTTATTTTTTTTAAAAAAGTTAAGAATTACTTCTTCCTTCTTGGGGTGATATCAGGAAATCAAGAATTTCGTTGAGAACATGATGGTCTGACTACATGACAACATCATCTGAGGGCAAAGAAAGCCAACTGAGAATGAGGACAATGGAATTATTTGTGAAAGTTGCTCCCTTGGCTTTAGTATTTTCAGTAAATACTCTCACTACTTTGAGCACAAATGCACATAACTGTGCTTTGAACTCAGTGCTCCTGAGAAGTCTGCTCAATTACTGTAATCTTGCAAAAAATGCATTATTGGGTGGGTTGGACAGGTAATTTAACTGACAGCAGCTTCTTGTCCAGCAATGCCGCTGGGTTTCACTGGTTATGCAACTGTTGATGATGCCCCAATAAAATTTTCACACAGCCCCATTCTTCTTCTTCTTGTTTAGTCCTTTAGTTGTGTCCGGTTCTTCGTGACCCCATGGACCAGAGCACCCCAGGCCCTTCTGTCTTCCACTGCCTCCTGCATTTTGGTCAGACTCATGTTTGTAGCTTTGAGAACACTGTCCAACCATCTCATCCTCTGTCGTCCCCTTCTCCTTGTGCCCTCAATCTTTCCCAACATCAGGGTCTATTCCAGAGAGTCTTCTCTTCTCATGAGGTGGCCAAAGTACTGGAGCCTTAGCTTCAGGATCTGTCCTTCCGGTGAGCACTCAGGACTGATTTCCTTAAGAATGGATATGTTTGATCTTCTTGCAGTCCATGGGACTCTCAAGAGTCTCCTCCAGCACCATAATTCAAAAGCATCAATTCTTCGGCGCTCAGCCTTCTTTATGGTCCAGCTCTCGCTTCCATACATCACTATTGGGAAAACCATAGCTTTTACTATACGGACCTTTGTTGGCAAGGTGATGTCTCTGCTTTTTAAGATGCTGTCTAGGTTTGTCATCGCCTTTCTCCCAAGAAGCAGGCGTCTTTTAATTTCGTGACTGCTGTCACCATCTGCAGTGTTCATGGAGCCCAAGAAAGTAAAATCTCTCACTGCCTCCATTTCTTCCCCTTCTATTTGCAGGAGGTGATGGGACCAGTGGCCATGATCTTCGTTTTTTTGATGTTGAGCTTCAGCCCCATTCTAGAACAATGCAAAGAACCTTTCAGTGCCTTGGAAGGACCCAATATCGTAACAGCCAACTCCTTTTCCAGGTGTGAATACTTAACACAGGCAAAACAGCACACAAGATGGAGGGATGAGCAGACTCAGGAGAACCCCAAGGTTGGCAGAAGTAGGGGGAAACAGGGGGAGGGGCCAAAACCACCCAGCGAGGACCGAGCATGCTCAGTGGACGTGGAACAGATGATATGGGAAAGGACCATAGTTTTGTGTTAGAGAATCTGCTTTGCATGCAAAAGGTCCCAGGTTCCACCCCTGGCATCTCCAGGTAAGGCTTGGGAATGACTCCTTGGTCAGTGTAGATAGACAAGTGGTCTGACTTGGAAGGTGTAAGGCAGTTTCCTATATCCTATAAACAGGGCAGCTGTTTATCAGCTCCATCAGGCACACAGGCTGAGACCCTACCTGCCCTAGACTGTCTCGCCAGAGTGGTGCATGCTCTGGTTATCTCTCGCTTGGACTACTGCAATGCGCTCTACATGGGGCTACCTTTGAAGGTGACCCGGAAACTACAACTAATCCAGAATGCGGCAGCTAGACTGGTGACTGGGAGTGGCCGCCGAGACCATATAACACCGGTCTTGAAAGACCTACACTGGCTCCCAGTACGTTTCCGAGCACAATTCAAAGTGTTGGTGCTGACCTTGAAAGCCCTAAACGGCCTTGGTCCAGTAGACCTGAAGGAGTGAGTGTCTCCACCCCCATTGCTCAGCCCTGAGGTCCAGCTCCGAGGGCCTTCTGGTGGTTCCCTCCCTGCGAGAAGTGAGGTAACAGGGAACCAGGCAGAGGGCCTTCTCGGCAGTGACACCCGCCCTGTGGAACGCCCTCCCATCAGATGTCAAGGAAATAAACAACTATCTGACTTCTAGAAGACATCTGAAGACAGCCCTGTTTAGGGAAGTTTTCAATGTTTGAGGTTTTATCATGTTTTTAATATTCTGTTGGGAGCCGCCCAGAGTGGCTGGGGAAACGCAGCCAGATGGGTGAGGTATAAATATATTATTATTATTATTATTATTATTATTATTATTATTATTAGTGGCTGAAATGTTTTAGTGCTTTATGATGCAATGTTTTGTTGCAGATCCCACTTGTAGTTTAGTATTTTTGTTGCAGCTTTGACGGAATCGTAGGCAAGGATGCATCAAAGCAACGTCAAACTGTGTGGTTTCTGAGAAGAGCATTTCTGATGGGTTTTGGTCATGTTTCTGAAGCCTCGCCAGGTTTCAAAGTTTGGTGGCTGCAGGAAAGACCTATCATAAGTAGCACAGCAGGGGAAGAAGAAGAAGAAGAAGAAGAAGAAGAAGAAGAAGAAGAAGAAGAGTTTGGACTTGATATCCCGCCTTTCACTCCCTTTAAGGAGTCTCAAAGTGGCTAACATTCTCCTTTCCCTTCCTCCCCCACCACAAACACTCTGTGAGGTGAGTGGGGCTGAGAGACTTCAGAGAAGTGTGACTGGCCCAAGGTGCATGTGGAGGAGCAGGGAATCGAACCCAGTTCACCAGATTACGAGTCCACCACTCTTAACCACTACACCACGCTGGGAAGAGCCATCGCTCAGTGCGAGAGCATCTGCTTTCCAGTCAGAAGGTCCCAGATTCAATCCCTGGCCTCTCCAGTTAGTAATGCTGGGAATATTCCCTGACCAAAACCCTGGAGAACTTCTGCCAGTCGGTGTAGACAATATTGAGCTCAATGAACCAATGGCTTGGCTCAGTAGAAGGACGTTTGCTGTGCTCCTCAGGATCATGGGTTGGTGTGACTTGTTGGTCTGACTTTACCACAGGATGACAAGCCACGATGGATACCTTGCAGCAAGTCCCTTTGACTATAACAGGACTTCCTTCAGAGTAGACACACTAGTTCACTGTTAGATGATCAGGTAGAATCATAGAATCATAGAGTTTGAATAGACCACAAGGGCCATCGAGTCCAACCCCCTGCCAAGCAGGAAACACCATCATCAGGTAGGCTAGAGTTCCAGAACCTTGGATAGTTCCAAACAGACAACTTACTCCAATAAAGGTCTGGAGCACCATTCATTCTTGGGGCAGAACATTCCTTCCAGGATCCTGCCCCCTTCCCAAAGAGCGTAAAGCCTTAAAGGGGCAGGCCACTGGCCCAGAAAAGAAATGGGCAGCCATCAGGCTTGTGGGATATTCTTTGTTTTTGACTGGAATCTTGAAGGCCACCAACCAGAGCAAAATGGTGACTAAGCCATGTGGACATAGGTTGTAAGAATTAAGGGCAGGGTGTCAGTCCGGAAATATTTGATTAGTATCAGAACTCCCATCAGATGTCAAACTATATGACTTTTTGACGATACCTGAATGCAACCTTGCGTAGGGAAGCTTTTAATGTTTAATAGTGTTTTAATATTTTGCTGGAAACCACCCAGAGTGAGTGGAGCATAAAAAATGTTGTTGTTATTAAGCTTGCAAATCTTTCTACACAAAAATTCACTCCAAAATTTTTAAAATATATAAATATAATTTTTATTAAATTTTCTGTTTTAGAATTTAAAATACTCATTTAAACATTCTTAAAATATCGGTGACTTCCCTTCTTCTCTTTCCATGGTTCATTTTGCATATCATAAATCCCTGCATATTTTACACAAACTAAACCATTCGGTATTCCATTATTACATCCATCAAAATTAATTTACACTGTTGAATTTATCTTAATGCTGCCAATGTTTTCAAGTGTACACAATTTCCCCCCTTGTATTCAATAAACGTTTTCCAGTCTTCTCTAAATGTATGTTCTTCTTATTCTCTTATTCTGTATGTTAAGTCTGCACGTATTCTGTCAATTTAAGTTGCCATTCTTCTTTAGTCACTCATTTTCCATTTTTGGGCTAACAAAACACTGGCAGCAGTACTGGCATATATAAACAAACTTTTTGACACCTGGAAATTTCCATCTGAATTATCCCCAACAAAAAAGACTCTGTTTTTTTTTTGAAAGGTACTTTAAAACTTTTTTTTTTTCAATTCATTATGAATTATTTCCCAATACTCTTTTACCCTTTTGCAAGTCCACTCCCAAAAATTTATCAACCACCTGCCAGTGTTCTTTTTCAGCAACCTAATTTAGGAGAATAAAACATTTTAGTCATTGATGTTCTTAAGACAACTAGGAACCAGAAACCCAGTCAACTTGCAAATCATCCAGAGATCTGGCAGTAGATCTGATCTATCTTCTGCTCACCCTTGGTCTACAGCAGGAGCGGGAAACCTCAGTTTGGGAGACCAAATCAGCCCCCCCCCCATGCCTCTCTGCCTGGCCCTCAGAATGTTTCTTAGGCCACACACACTCTCCCAAAGGCCACACCCTTCAGTGGCCCTGTTACGAACTGCAAGTGTTTCTGCCTTGCTGGGACGTGTCCTTGAGCTCAGCTAATGCCTCTTGCTTGTCTGGAAGGAGGATACAGACAGGTATGTGCAGAGGGTGTGCAGAAACTAGCCTGATGAACAAAGGTAATATTTTCATTTGTTGCTTGGCCTTCCTTAGCCTCTGGCCCTGCCCAACACAGACAATTTGGTCCTCAGAAGGTTGCTCAGAACCGAATGTATCTTCTTCTTCATCTTCATCTTCATCATCATCATCTCCTTCTAATAATAATTTTTATTCAAACGGAATGTATCTCTTGGGTTGCAAAGGGTTTACTACCCAAGGCCTAGAGCCTAGCACCCTCAGTCAGCTCCTACCTAGTGTGTTCCCTGTGTTGGTGCGTAGGCACTGGGGCATGTGAGGCCCCTGGGGTACACAAGGCCCATCCTCCAGGCCCAAGGGGGTCTTGCCTCTGTGTTTGAGAATCTCCAACTCAAAGGACTCCAGATCAGTGTCAGAGATCAGGCTGGGTCCAGCACATCAGGTGCTTATGTTCCTCCTAAGCCAGCCGGCCAGCCCCTCCTCTGTGTCACAATCCCAGTGAATCAGGGCCATGAGATCGGAGGGGAAGGACAATAGCTCAGTGGTAGAGCATTTGCCTTGCCTATGGAAGGTTCCAGTTTCAATCCCTGGCATCTATGGGTATAGCTGGGGAAAACTCCTGCCTGAAACCTTAGAGAGCCAGTGTGGACATTACTGAGCTCCCAGTCTCTCTGCCTGGTCCTCAGGACTCTCCTCAACCCATGCTCCTCACTGGCCCTGCATTGCACCCTCCTCAAGGACTTTTGCCTGGCTGGAAAATGTCCTAAGAAACACTTCTGATGCCTCCCTGCTTGTCTGGAGTGAGGATGGGGAGAACTGGAATGTCTAGAAAGAAACCTTTGGATTTCTACAGCTGGAATACAGCCTACCAAGCAAAGTTGTCCTTCAGCAACATCTGGAAGGCCAAAGTTTCTCCACAACTGCACCACCGATCTGTGGCATGTGGTCCTTGAAAGGTTGCCTGAGAGGGAATTTGGTCCTCAAGCTGGAGAAGTTTCTCCACCAACGACCTAACAGTTGGGTTGGCAACCTGTCCCTCAGTGTAGAAATGCAATGAGCAGCTGGAAGAGGGCCAGAGCTTCCTGTGCCTCATCTGCTAGCTCCCAGCAGATGAGCTGCTTTCTGGCTGGCTAGTGGTATCTGTGTGCTTATTTACAAGGGAGGGCTAGATATATCTGGTGCCTGACTTCGTAGACGGCAGCTTCCTAGGTTTCTAAATGAGAAACGTTGGGGTGAAAGTCCTGCTCATGTTACCTCTGGTCCTCACGGGGAAGGGCCATGGCTCAGTGATACAGCATCTGCCCTGACTCCTGGAGGTCTAGGTTCCATCCCCATCATCTCCAGGTAAAGCTGGGAAAGACTCAGTGCCAGAAACCCTGGAGAGCTGCTTCCAGGCAGCATAGGCAGTAATGAGCTAGACGGCCAAATGACCTGATCTGTTATAATGCAGCTACTAATTGCAAGAAGGGCCATGGCTCAGTGGTACAGCATCTGCCCTGCATTCAGAAGACTTCAGGCTCAATCCCCAGGAAGAATAGTTTGGATTTGATATCCCGCTTTCAGGGCCGTCTTAAGCATATCTAGCGCTGTGGTGCAAAGCTCCCTCCGGCGTCGGTGTCCCCCCTCCCGTTTCCCAGAGTTGTCCACCTTTTTTTTTTAGGGAGGACGGCACTGCTGGTGGGGCTGGAGGAGGCAGGCAGTGGCTGGAGGGCAGCTCCTCTGGCGGGGAAGAGGCGGATGCTGGACACGGCACCTCCCGGCTCAGCTGGCTGCTTTGTGCCACGGTGGCCATGGCAGACGGAGGCTCTGGGCGTGGTGCTGCTTCGGCGTGGCATGGCGGAGGCGGGCGAAGGCAGTGAGCTGATGCCGGGAGGCGCCACGTCCAGCCTCCGCCTCTTCCCTGGAGCCCTCCAGAACTTGGCGCCCTGGCGCCCAGTGCCACTAGCCTCTATGGGTAAGGTGCCCCTGTCCGCTTTATCACTACCCTAAGGAATCTCAAGGGATGCGGGTGGCGCTGTGGGTTAAACCACAGAGCCTAGGACTTGCCGATCAGAAGGTCGGCGGTTTGAATCCCCGCGACGGGGTGAGCTCCTGTTGCTCGGTCCCTGCTCCTGCCAACCTACCAGCTCGAAAGCACATCAAAGTGCAAGTAGATAAATAGGTACTGCTCCAGCGGGAAGGTAAACGGTGTTTCCGTGCGCTGCTCTGGTTTGCCAGAAGCAGCTTAGTCATGCTGTACGCCGGCTCCCTCGGCCAGTAAAGCGAGATGAGCGCCGCAACCCCAGAGTCCGTCACGACTGGACCTAATGGTCAGGGGTCCCTTTACCTTTAAGGAATCTCAAAGAGGCTAACATTCTCCTTTCCCTTCCTCCCCCACAACAAACACTCTGTGAGGTGAGTGAGGCTGAGAGACTTCAGAGAAGTGTGACTAGCCCAAGGTCACCCAGCAGCTGCATGTGGAGGAACAGAGAAGCGAACCCAGTACACCAGATTACGAGTCCACCGCTCTCAACCACTACACCACACTGGCTCTAAAACCCTGCTGCCAGTCTGTGTGGGCACAGGACCGAACAAGATGGAGCCATTGGCTTGACTCGGTGCAGGGCAACTTCCTACATCCTTTTGGAGATGGAATTGCAAAGGACCTCGACAGAGGAGGCCCTGAAGTGGTGTGAAAACGTGAAAGGGAAGCAACGGAACTAATGAGACACATTGCCACTAATTGAGAAGCCCAAGTCTAAAATCTCTGCGGACATGTGGAAATGGTTGCCTTTGAGGCCTGACCACCGCATTCTTCAAGATGGTAGACTTGGCATGCTTAACTAAAGCTTTTAAACCTCCACCCGCCCGCCACCTTTGTCATTGGACTCTAGCTGGACTCCTGTCATTATCAACTAAAGTTCAGGGTGTCCCCCCCCCCGCTCCTCTCTCTTTTTCTTTCTTTCATTCCCCTTAAAGATTACAACCTGGGCAAGTTTGCTGTTGCCCCTCAACATTGTTTCTCCAATTACAAGCTACGCTGACAATTATAGTGATTTAAAACCAAACTAATTGCAAAGTACTTTGATCATGCTTAGCACAACTTGCGGTCTGTAGGCTGCAGCTAGTTGAAAGGAACCGTTAGAATCCCAATTTCCCTTTAATATAAATTTTAAGTTGATATATAAGACAGGATTCCCATCTCAAAATTAAAACCTTGGAATTTCTCCCCTAACCCACTTCTTTTAAAATATATGTCTCTGTATGGCCAGGGGTGGTTTCATCATCCCTCCCTTAAATTAAAATTTCCTGCGGCACTGGTACTTGAGCTGAAATTGACTTTCCTTGCATTTGTATTTAACTGGGAGGAGAATTTTTAAATTATTGAGCTGCTGTTTTTGAGGAGGGAAGGGGAAGTGCAGTACTGCCAATAGTTTTAAAAAAAACCCCAACCAGATTGATATTGTTTTAGCAAGATAGGACTTTATAAGTCCTTATAAAAGAGGCTGTCAAAGCTGGCTGTGTTGTGGACTGAATTTGTGTTGCACTGATGTGGAATTAAAACATTTTATTTGCACAACAAAGCCTCAGAACTCGATTTCTCATCCTTTGCTCCCTTCCTTTCCAGTGAAATGTTTCTTAATGGGTTTTGTATTTTGCGCTTTAGAAACGTAATAATTACAAGGATACTAATTTAACTTAGGATTTGGGGGACATTTGTTGTTTTGTGTGTGTGTAAGGGGGTGAAATGGAATGGAATGCTTTGCAGTTCTTCTAAAATGAAAAGCCTACAATAGCCCTGGGCTTAGAGACTGGACTCCTATACTCACCTGGGAACAAGGATGTCAATTTTTGTTTCTCTTTGATTCAGTTCTCCACATTTCTACATCCGTTCACTAGTTTTTAAAAAAATCCTCATGAAAATTTAGTTCTCCTAAAACACACATTTGTCTACACAATTTTGCCTGATATACCCATTTTTGCAAACCAATTCCCCCTAACATAATGCCTTTTTGTATACTATTTTTCACAAATGTGTGTTCACTTATGCACACTTTCCCCTAGTACATGCATTTCCCTACACATCACTTGGCAATAGCAATGCAAAAATCAGAGAAGGGCAATTTTCAAATGACTGCTACATTGCAGTTTGCATATTGTTTTGGAAAATGCAAATTAGACGTGTTCCTTTTAAAATGCAAACTGAATTGAATTTCCCCTCCATCCCTACCTACTTCAGAGCCAACCCCATTAAACTCAAATGGAATTTACTTCTGAGTAAGAATGTGTAAGACTTGGAATGTAAAGCAGACTTGCTAGTCATTATACCCTTTTTTCCTAGGGATGGGGAAGAAACTCCTGCCCTCCACTTGAATGCAAACCAAGGTGCATTGTTCAGACCTGCACAAATTTGCAATGCGGTTCTCCACCCCCCCAAAAGAGCTGTACAAAAATATGTATATTGGGGTGGGGAATTGCGGGTGTTAGTGAAAATTACATACAAACATGAATTGCTGTTTGGCGAAATTGCTTGCAAAAAGTGCATACGTGAAGCAAAATTGTGTATATATGCATGTAAGGCAAAATGCACACAAAAATGCGTACGGATTTTCATGCAGGTTCCCCCCTCCCACAAATAATCATAAACTTATGCAAGAATGTGGAAAACTTAAGACTGGGAAAATGAGAAGCTGAAAGAAACCCAAATTGCTAGATTTGTGCATCCTGCCTCAGACTCCACCTAGAATCTTTTGATTTGGGGTTTCTCATTTTTTCAGCCTCGAGTTCTCCATGTTTCTGCATCGGTTTGCAAATCCTTTTTTAAAGCCCTCGCGAAAATTCGCCATCGTTCTCGTGCGAATTTCTTGTGCTTCCTAGGGACACTTCTGCAGGCAAACTCCACGAGCAAAATCTTCTTTCCTCTCCCTCCCCATTAGCACACCCCTTTGGGCACAGTTTCCCTTAAGCTATCCGTTCTTGGGCACATCATTTGTTCGCAGAACTGCACCACGAAACCTGGAGCCAAGAACGAATTTTCGGGGAGACGGCTGAGGTTCAATCTTGCATATGATTTTGGAAAAGGTGGGTTAGGCAGGTCTGCCTTAAAATCCAAAGCAAGCTGCCTTTCTTCCCTTCTGCCCAACTCCACCATATCCGCCCATTCCTAGAGGCAGCCCGCCATCTCCTCTGTCTCTGTCATTCCCCGTTCCTTCCTGCCTTGGGAGGCAGCGTGCTTATTTTAAGTTTTGTTTCAGGTATGTGTGGCTAGTTCAAAGGGAGGTGTGCATGCTGGCCCCATCCAAGTGCAGGCGCCTCTGTGCCTGGGAAACCTGAGCATTTATGTCCTTGCTTATGAACCATGACATCTGTGCATTCCATGGGTGCTGACCCAGGGGGTCAGAGGTCACGCCAAGGTCAAGCAGTTTCCTCTTTCACCACCAATAGAGACCTTGACTAGGAGTAAATTATGTTGCCGTTTAAGGAAATAATTTGAAACACTCTTGTAATTATAATAAATTTTGCTGTTTACATTTTAATCTCCAACCCTTTCACCCTCTGCTCTCTTTCCGTTTGGGGTGGGGAGAAAAAGTATTTGTGTGTGTGTGTGCATTGAGGGAGGGGGGAATTATATCTTTAAACTGCAAAAAAAAAAAAAGAGTTCCCCACACAATGGCCAGGCTAATAAAGACCACCACTATTCCCGTTGTAGGTCTTAGCTCTGTGGGAGTGTGATTTTTATAAATGGAAAGTCAACTTCAAGGGTTGTCAAATGTTATCCTTGTGAGACTCCTGCGAGAACAAGTTAAGCAGAGTGGAGGGTGGGGGTGGAGGTGGGGGATAAGGTTGTGTACTTAAAATAAAATAAAAAGCTACCTAAGGCTAACAAACAGCCTGATGCAAGGAGCAAAAAAAAACCTGGAAGTCAAAGCAACTCCTGGGCTTCTGTTGTACAACTCCTGTTTGTTTCAATGGGACTTGCATAAAAATAATTCTGTCTTCCAAAATCTGGACCTCAGTTCTCAGTTAGTCAATTTCACTCTGATCCCCAGGCTAAACACAGGAGTTCACGTTTGGGTGCTCGGTTTAGCAACCTAGTCCAGAAACTCCATATGTACACAGGATTCTCGTGAGCAGGAAGGAAACAGTCCCCAAGCACTCCCCTGCAAACACTCGTGCGAAAAGGTTGCACAAGAGCCTGATAGTGAGTCAGGTCCCTCCAGCTCCATATTGTCTACACCGCTGGCAACGACTCTCCAGAATTTCAGACAAAGGTCTCTCTCAGTTGTACCTGGAGATGCTGGGGATTGCACCTGGGAGCTCCTGCTTGCAAAATACATGTTCTTCCACTGAGCCACAGCAAGAAGTAGCTTCCCTGTTGCAATTTTGTGCTTCTTGTTACCCAAGAGATTACACAAGCTCCAGGGCAGGGGTTGTTAACGCGACATTGACGGGCAGTACAACCTATGGCACCCATGAAAGGCCTCCATAAATATCCCCCCCCCCCAAATTTGCTCTTCCTGCTCTGTTCCTATCTCAGCCTCTCCTGCATCGAACACCTCACTGGATGCCAAGATTAGACCCCCTTTCCCCGTCCCTTTTGTTCTGAACAGAGGAGGGATAGAAAGAGTTTCTTTCTGTGAGTGCATCTGGTAGTGGTTGACATAGGCGTCTTTCCCCTCACTGAGGGTGGAGGTCGTGAGTGGAGGGGTCCTGTCTCTTATCTGACTCTTTCGGATGTGGTGGCCATTTTGTGCTTTGCCCCCACGCCTCACACACCCGAGTCAGCCATTTTGTGAATGCCTGCAGCACTTCCTCAGAATTCCACATGTTAGGCTTGCCATGTTTCAAAAAGTGAAAAACTGGACACAAAAATTACTGAGTTGTTAAAGGCAAAATCGCAACAAAAGAGAGAAGTTTTTGAGCTGCTTTTAAGGGAAATCGCAAAAAACCGACACTGCCGACATGGGTTACCCTGTGTCTGGATTTTCATGGACATTTTTAGCCATTTCCATCTGGACACTGCTTCCGACTGCAGTATTCTGGCTATGTCCAAGAAATTTCGGACGTATGGCAACCCTACCCTATGGGTCCAATAGCTCCAAAAAGTTAGAAATCCCTGCTCTAGGACACGTTGAAGAATTTATTGTACCTCACATTGCATGTTGACTAGAGACTTGCTGCATGGTGTTATTGACAAATAGAACAAACAAACAGATATTTGAACGTAGTGCTGATTTTCTGATGCCACCCTCAGTCCACCCCAAACCCTTTCATGAGTGGAAGACACTTTCCGGAGCAAGGGTCACCAACCTTTTTTAGGACCAGAAGCACATTTGGAAACGGAAGACGCTGTCATGGGCACAACAAAATGCCCATTTCACAGAAGAGAAAGTGACAGGACACAGCTCCCCAAACAAGCAAAGCATCATCTCCCTGCACTGAGGGAATGGCACTAGCTGTTGATCAGCTACCAGGCCATGTTCAATGCCTTGTTGTTAAGATATTGTTGCATGCGATCTTCAAGTGTTGAGAGACTTGAGGATTTCCAGCGTTTATTCTGGAATTTGTCTTCCTTGGAATGAAAGGCAATGAAGACTGTAGTGTCTTTAGGATATATGGTTTCGTCCACACATATATACAACCTGAGCATGGGATGGAGAGGCTCATAGTTTTAACTCCAACAGATCATTCCTCCTCATTAGGTTCCCAGCAACATCTCCAAGCCACAGCTTTGGCTCCAGCACAGAGCAAGAAAAGCTTCTGTCTCTCCCCCAAAAAATTCACATATAGCCCCCTTTTCCTACTGTTATCCATCCTAGGTGTCCAGCCACGTGAGCTTGGAAAAGGCGCAGGCGCTTGTCTCTACGGCAACAGGGCAACTTCTTTGGATATGTAGATAGCAGCCCTTAGCTGACCAGCTGACGCCATTATCTTACAAAAGAAACTGACCCGTCCATTTCAGCAGGTTTTTCTCTTACAGATGCTAACCTCATATGCATGAGGCCACAGGTTTGGAAAGGACCCAGGGTATCATCTGACCTGAATAACTTGGGACCAGCTTACCTGAAAAACTGCCTGCCTTTGAAAGATCTACTTGTGGCACTGTCCCCTGTAGAATACCCTAGGGTGGTAACCCCCAAAATGGGCATTTTCTGCTGTTGTCCTTTTAGTATGGAATGCCTTTCCCTCTGCCATATACAAAGCAGAAACCATCAGTTGCTTTAGATGCCTTGCAAAGACTTTATCTTATTTGCCCAGCTTTTCCCTGACCCGTAACAGTGGACTTTGCTTTCCAAATCTGGGTCCTCTGAATTTCTGTTTTATACACCTTTATATGCTTTCACATGGGATGCAGGTGGCACTGTGAGTTAAACCACAGACCCTAGGACTTGCCAATCATAAGGTCGGCGGTTCGAATCCCCGTGATGGGGTGAGCTCCTATTGCTCGGTCCCTGCTTCTGCCAACCTAGCAGTTCAAAAGCACGTCAAAGGGCAAGTAGATAAATAGGTACCGCTCCGGCGGGAAGGTAAATGGCGTTTCTGTGAGCTGCTCTGGTTCACCAGAAGCGGCTTTGTCATGCTGGCCACATGACCCGGAAGCTGTACGCCGGCTCCCTCGGCCGATAAAGCGAGATGAGCGCTGCAACCCCAGAGTCGTCTGCGACTGGACCTAACGGTCAGGTGTCCCTTTACCTTTACCTATATATTTTTACATCTTTATTTTTATTTTGCTGTTCTATTGAGTTTAGGCTGCAGTGCTGTTTTCATGCTTTAATGATATCTTGCTTGCTTGCCTAGGCAGTCCACCACTTAAGGATTTTTGAAAAATTAAGTGGTTGATGATGATGATTCTATAAATGATTGTTGGCATTTTTACAGTAACCTCACAGTACATGTTGCAAGTGGCAACAAGAAGTTAAAAATCTTATCCTGAGCACTGGTACAAAATGAGTCGCCATCAGTACAAGCAGAGTCAAAATAACAAGGTTTCAGGTATGAAATATTGAACATCATATTATGCCCATGACCAGAAATGCCCAAGAATGACATCAGATCGCATAGAGCACTGTGAGATGGGCGGAAGACTAGCACCCTTTTGGCCAGTGACAAATGTTGTAAAGGGGAACAACCTGGTGTCTGAGAAGGATTTTAAAAATTCTTACACCTCCGGGTTGTCTGTTACGTTCTGTTACATTAAGCGCTTTATACATGCATCTAAATAAACGAATAAAACACAAATATAACGCAGAGGGAGGAAAGAGCAATATGTCCCCCAAACCAGCAACCTACCAAATCATACAGTGCAACCCTCGTTGTTGTTGTTGCTGTTGTTGTTGTTACAGTGGTACCTCGGGTTAAGTACTTAATTCATTCCAGAGGTCCGTTCTTAACCTGAAACTGTTCTTAACATGAAGCACCACTTTAGCTCATGGGGCCTCCTGCTGCCACCGTGCTGCCGGAGCACGATTTCTGTTCTTATCCTGAAGCAAAGTTCTTAACCTGAAGCACTATTTCTGGGTTAGCGGAGTCTGTAACCTGAAGCGTATGTAACCTGAAGTGCATGTAACCCGAGGTACCACTGTACTTAACCCGAGGTACCACTGTATATCACTATCACATTGGGAAGAGCAGGGAGCATGCTGGGGGGGGCGGCTGTCCAAGGATATTGTGGTGCCCGTATGTGCCGTGTTGTGGGATCCCACCCATAGAGGAGTAGTATGTATGTATGGATGGATGGATGGATGGATACATACATACATACATACCCCAGCCACTCTGGGTGGCTCCCAACAGAATATTAAAAACCTATGATTCCATCGAAGCTGCAACAGAAATACTAAACTACAAGTGGGATCTGCAACAAAACATTGCATCATAAAGCACTAAAACATTTCAGCCACTAATAATAATAATAATAATAAATAATAATAATTTATTTATACCCCAACCATCTGGCTGGGCTTCCCCCAGCTACTCTGGGTGGCTCCCAACAGAATATTAAAAACACGATAAAACATCAAACATTAAAAACTTCCCGATACAGGGCTACCTTCAGATGTCTTCTAAACATCAGATAGTTGTTTATTTCCTTGACATCTGATGGGAGGGCGTTCCACAGGTTGGGTGTCACTACCAAGAAGGCCCTCTGCCTGGTTCCCTGTAGCCTCACTTCTCGCAGGGAGGGAACAGTCAGAAGGCCCTCAGAGCTGGACCTCAGTGTCTGGGCTGAACGATGGGGGTGGAGACGCTCCTTCAGGTATACCGGGCTGAGGCCATTTAGGGCTTTAAAGGTCAGCACCAACACTTTGAATTGTGCTCAGAAACATATTGGGAGCCAATGTATTTTTTTCAGGACCGGTGTTATATGGTCTCAGTGGCCGCTCCCAGTCACCAGTCTAGCTACCACTCGTGCAAGTATTCTCCTATTCATTTCAATGAGATGGACAGCTCCACACAAAGAAAGAACGTTCGCCTTATGCTGATTTCCCCAACAAACTGCAAGCTCATTGGCACAAGTCCTTCACTGAACTGCACATGGAGGGATACGTTGCTGATGTCCTTCGCTGCTGCCCCTTTAGTGAAGGAAGAGAGGATTAAAGAGGAAGGAGAATGTTTGAGTCTGCACTCTGCCAGCTGCGGTGGAGATAGAGAGCAGCTCCATCTCACCAGGGCCATCTTGCTGCACAGGTGATCATGTGACCCTGCTCCAGTGGCAATGCATTGTGGGATTTTCGAGAATAGAAGGTCAATAACTTCATGCCCACTCATGTCCATATGTGGGTGGGGCTTGGAGGGCACGAACAGCAGCAGGAAACTTGTCTGTGGGACTCGTGATGGAGCTTTCTAATCTGTGTATACTATCCAGACCTCTTGTTTTGGAGAGAGTTCCTAAACTTCTGCCACCTTGAAGGGTTTCACTGTGGGGTCCTCTGAGGGGAAGGTCTCATTCAGGCAAATGTCTACTCGCCCTTCAAGGAAGGCTTAAATAAATGTTTTCATTCTCCCTGACATTTGGTCAGCACCTAGCTTTGGGTGGCTGTTTTCCATTGTTCATTCTTGTGTGGGTGGGGTGGGAAAGGGGAATCTGTGGCCCTCCCGCAGTGGTGGGTGGCACCCAATTAGGACTGGTAGGGCAGGAGGCAGGGGAGCCAACAGTAGGTGGCGCCAGAGGCAAGAACAGAGAGAACCAAATAATTCTATTTTTTCCTCCCCCCCATTTCCCCCCAATGATCTTTATTGAAACTTAACATATATACATAATAACCAAAATTCCCAATGATTCCCTCGCATAAAATATAATATCTAGATTACAACAGCTACTTATATGCCTATTTGGGAGGAATCCCGCCTAGTCTTGGTCTATTACATCCTTTAGGACCAATTTCAGCCTATTTGCTAATATCCCCGTGAACAGTTTATAATCATTATTTAATAATGATGTGGGTCTGTAATTGTTAACCAATTCTCTAACTGTGCTTGTTTGTGAATTACAGTGGTACCTCAGGTTAAGTACTTAATTCGTTCTGGAGGTCCGTTCTTAACCTGAAACTGCTCTTAACCTGAAGCACCACTTTAGCTAATGGGGCCTCCCGCTGCTGCTGCGCCGCCGGAGCACGATTTCTGTTCTCATCCTGAGGTAAAGTTCTTAACCTGAGGTACTATTTCTGGGTTAGCAGAGTCTGTAACCTGAAGTGTATGTAACCTGAAGCGTATGTAACCCAAGGTACCACTGTAATGCAATATTAGCTTCTTACCACGACTTCGGTATTTTTCCTTCTCACATGATCTCGGAGAACCAAATAAGTCTAGTTTCATCTCTGTTCTAGAATCCTAGAGAATCGGAAGAACCCCGAGGGTTCCAGTCCAACTCTCTGCAGGGCAGGAATCTTTCTCCCAACATGGGGCTCAAACCCACGACCCCAAGATTTCGGCTCTCTTGCTGTACCGACTGAGCTATCCCAGGTCAGTTGTCCTCCCTAATGAGTTCTACAAGGGCAAAACTGAGACTAGGGAGGAGCAAGTCGATAGGCAGGACCGCCCCTTGGACTGGTTGTAAGTAAGAAGGTAGGACCCGAACCAGTGGATTCAAGTTACAAGAGATTCTGACTAAAGATCAGGAAGAACTTTCTGACGGTAAGAGCTGTTCAGCAGTGGAACAGACTCCTTCAGAAGGTGGTGAGCTCTTCTTCTTTGGAGGTCTCTAAGGAAGAAGAAGAAGAAGAGTTTGGATTTGATATCCTGCTTTATCACTACCCGAAGGAGTCTCAAAGCGGCTAACATTCTCCTTTCCCTTCCTCGCCCACAACAAACACTCTGTGAGGTGAGTGGGGCT
This sequence comes from Podarcis siculus, assembly GCA_034642415.1. Classification (NCBI taxonomy): domain Eukaryota; kingdom Metazoa; phylum Chordata; class Lepidosauria; order Squamata; family Lacertidae; genus Podarcis; species Podarcis siculus. Next base: position 8,205,362 of record JAXCMG010000019.1, read on the forward strand.
GAGAGACTTCAAAGAAGTGTGACTAGCCCAAGGTCACCCAGCAGCTGCATGTGGAGGAGCAGAGACGCGAACCCGGTTCCCCAGATTACGAATCTACCGCTCTTAACCACTACACCACACTGGCTCTCGGTTGGATGAGGAGATGTTGGATGGCCACCTGTCATGGATGCTTTAGTTGAGATTCTTGCGTTGCAGAGATTTGGACTAGTTGATCCTCAGGATCACTTACAGCTCTACAATTCTATGATAAATTAAAAAATGCATTTGCCGGGGCCAAGAAAGACAGCCTAGCAGGAACCAGGCAAAACCTTTTGGAAGTATTTAACTGTTTTAAACATTTTTTTAGAAGTTTTAATTGCATGTTGTTGTCCTATGTGCCTGCTGTCCTGGGTTCCTTTGGGAGGAAGGGTTGGATAGAACTTTAATATAGAAGGAAATAGAAATTCTACAGTGGGGACTTCACCTCTGAAAGAATCTGTTCTGATGTTCTCCCAGCCATCACCGCACCATCAATAGGAGTATAGCATCTAGATCAAGGGAAGTAATAGTGCAACTGTATTCTGCTCTGGTCAGACCTCACCTGGAGTACTGTGTCCAGTTCTGGGCGCCACAGTTCAAGAAGGACACTGACAAACTGGAATGTGTCCAGAGGAGGGCAACCAAAATGGTCAAAGGCCTGGAAACGATGCCTTATGAGGAACGGCTAAGGGAGCTGGGCATGTTTAGCCTGGAGAAGAGGAGGTTAAGGGGTGATATGATAGCCATGTTCAAATATATAAAAGGATGTCACATAGAGGAGGGAGAAAGGTTGTTTTCTGCTGCTCCAGAGAAGCGGACACGGAGCAATGGATCCAAACTGCAGGAAAGAAGATTCCACCTAACATTAGGAAGAACTTCCTGACAGTAAGAGCTGTTCGACAGTGGAATTTGCTGCCAAGGAGTGTGGTGGAGTCTCCTTCTTTGGAGGTCTTTAAGCAGAGGCTTGACAACCATATGTCAGGAGTGCTCTGATGGTGTTTCCTGCTTGGCAGGGGGTTGGACTTGATGGCCCTTGTGGTGTCTTCCAACTCTATGATTCTATGATTCTAGGTAATTGATTAAGATATATGAGATCAATAATACTATAAGACTAGGTTTTCCCCCTAAAAAAATAATGTCAAAAATTAGGGAGCGTCTTATACACGGGGCCATCTCCCCCCATGTTCTTAAATCTGAGTCCCCCAAAATCGGGGACGTCTTATACATGGGGGCATCTTATAGATGGGAAAATATGGTAGGTATATTCATCTCGCTCGATATTGGTCCGACTAGCTCAGTATCGTTGACATGGACTGGCAGTGCCTCTTCTGGGTTTTAGACAGGGGGAATTACCACACCCACTGGGAGATGGCGGGGATTGAACCCGGAGACCTTCTGCATGCAAAGCAGATGCTGTTGCCTCTGAGCTACAGCTCTCCGGCTTCCCCTGAACGCATTGCTAAACAAGGCTTTGACCTGTTGCTGACATATGTGTTTCAAGGAGGGGAAAGTAATGCATTAATGATGATCACAGTGTATTTCCCCCATTCATCTCCTTTGGTTTCCATCCGGGGAAAATCAATGCTCGGATTATGTTTGCCAATTTTTTGGAAGGGCTGCAGCGAGCGACTGCAAGAACAGCAGCCTGGCTTTTGCTGAATCAGTCAACAAATGTGCAACACATTAAGGGAGGTTGCCTGAGGGCCAAGTAGAAGCCCCTGTGATTTTACATGGATATTATCCAATAAGAAACAAGACTTGGATTCCAAGCTTTCTTTTCCTCCCCGCTTTGCTGCCACACACTTAAGAGAGTTCCCCCCACCACGGCCGGGTTTGCACATAGCGGGAAGCGTCTGAGAAGTGTTTACACCACCTTGAGCTCTTTGGGGAAAGGGCGGGATATAAATTTAATAGTAAGAATAAGAATGGGACGCGGGTGGCACTGTGGGTTAAACCACAGAGCCTAGGACTTGCCGATCAGAAGGTCGGTGGTTCGAATCCCTGTGACGGGGTGAGCTCCTGTTGCTCAATCCTTGCTCCTGCCAACCTAGCAGTTCGAAAGCACGTCAAGTGCAAGTAGATAAATAGGTACCGCTCTGGTGGAAGGTAAACGGCGTTTCCATGCACTGCTCTGGTTCGCCAGAAGCGGCTTAGTCATGCTGGCCACATGACCCAGAAGCTGTACGCCGGCTCCCTCGGCCAATAAAGCGAGATGAGCGCCGCAACCCCAGAGTCGGTCACGACTGGACCTAATGGTCAGGAGTCCTTTTACCTTTAAGAATAAGGAATGACTTTTTGAGTCATACTGTGGATGAATTGCAAGGACACAGTTGACCACCCCCATTTCACCCTTTGAGCAACTGAGAAAACCATGAAAGATTTAGCTCAGCATAACCAGAACCATGGTTTGTTTCACCTTAGCAAACCGCAATTGCCAAGGCAACAACAAGCCATGGTTTAAGGCCCATGGCTGAAGGAGATTTCCTCCCCTCTTCTTGCTTTTTCCTCACTTGACATGCCTTTTTTTTTTATTGTGAGCCTCAGGGCAGGGACTGTCTTAGAACTGATTTGTTTCCAGAGCCTTTTAGGCTAAAGGGCAGGGTATAAACACTGCTGGTAAATGAATCAAATGAAAAGAGTGGGTTAGAAATCATGATTTGCCAGGGTGAAACGAATCATATTCTTGGGTTTAGTCACTGGTTTGCCACTTGTGTAAAGGGCAGAACAAAGCAAGAGTGCTCAAGAAAATGATTCCTAAATGCAACAAAATTAATACAGTGGTACCTCTGCTTACGTACTTAATTCGTTCCAGAGGTCTGTTCTTAACCTGAAACCATTCTTAACCTGAGGTACCACTTTAGCTAATGGGGCCTCCTGCTGCCGCTGACATGATTTCTGTTCTCATCCTAAGGTAAAGTTCTTAACCCGAGGTACTACTTCCGGGTTAGTGGAGTCTGTAACCCAAAGTGTTTGTAACCTGAGGTACCACTGTAGTAAATATGGCAAGTTTTCTCAGTGACAGGTCTGCATTTACCTGTAAACACAACAGCAACACAAAACCATTAAATATGGATGCTGAATGTAGGTTTTCACGCCATCCTTCCAGCCAGATCTCAACAACAGAAGGCTCCTCGTCTGGTTTGATAAAATGAATCAATGACTCTCAGCTGCAGCATCTGTCATGGATCCAGGTGTGAGTCATCCCCCCCCCAACATAGCGAAGGAAACAAAGCTAAGTAGCTACCTAATTTGTAGACAACTTGCCTCTCTGCCCCAGTAGTGTCTACTCTGAGTGCTCACTCGCTGGATCATCACCTTGTCATGGTGAGTGGGCTTGCATGTTCCTATGACTCTTGTGAGCAAAGCCGTCGGGAGTCTTGTACTCCCAACAGGATCATCCAAGGCGGTCAAAGGGGAGGAATGATCCAAGAAGTTCTCAACAGCAGAGCAGGTGGAAGATAACAAGTGATATGTTACAACAGCTGTGAAGGCCTTTTACCAAAGGTGTCATGGGCTTTGAAGATGCTCGAACTCAAGACGCAAAGGAGGAACGTGCTAAGAGGATGGCATGCTTGGCAAACCCTCACCATGATCAACTCCCACCTGGAAACCTATGTCCCCACTGTGGAAGGAAGCGTGGATCCAGAAATGGCCTCCCCAGTCACTTCCAGACTCACTGTTAAGACCGTGTTCATGGAAGACAATCTTACTCGGCTATGAGGGATCGCCAAAGAAAGAAGAAAGTTTAGCCCTCACAGAACTACAACCCCCAGCACTCTTAACATACCACAGTTTCCAGGATTTCTTGGGGGAAGCCAAATGCTTTGAATGTGCTTTCAATGTATGGGGTGCATGCAAACTGAGTATCATGAATTGGAAACTGCGTCTTCCCATGTTTTTATATCTGCTGGAAGCCACCTAGAGGAGCTTGGGCAACGAATGATAAAATTGTTGTTGCTGTTGTTCCTTGCTTGACCCTGACACTCTAATCCAAAAGTGAGGAGCCTTTTTCCAGAATTGGCCTCCACAGTCATTTAATGACTCACTGTTAAGACCGTGTTCATGGAAGACAATCTTACTCAGCTACGAGGGATTGCCAAAGAAAGAAAGAAAGTGAAGATGAAGACTGAATGGCGGTGGTTGTCAGGGATGGAAATCTATGCCATTGCCAGCTCTCAGATCCTTTAATTTGCAGGTGCCAGGGACTGAACCTGGGACCTTCTACAGCCAACAAATGTGCTCTACCACTGAGTTACGTTATCTTCCCAAGATTTGCTTGTTCGGTCCAATTATAGGCCATGTATTTCAGGACTGTTAACCCAGGATTGCTATCCTTGGGTAACATATCCATCTAGACAGGAGGACGGGACGGGATGACCTGATCTGGCCAGGGCTACCCACCTGTCAACCACCTGACATCACAATGACATCACTCCAGGGTTGCTGGGACTTTAAGGCAACACCCAGGCATTGAAAAGAACTCTGTGCAGTGCTTTTAAGCAGCACCGATCAGTCAATTAAAGTCGCCATCTATCAACCAATGGGTGGTGACTTCAACCCTGCCCTCTGCAGCAATTGGCTGAATGGTTGAGTTACCCAAGGTAGAGATGGGACAGAACCCTGGAGAACTGCTGCCAGAGTAGACAGTACTGAGCTATAGGGTTGCTGGGTCACAAGAACTTAAGAACCACCTTTTGGATCAGACCAGTCACACATCTAGTCCCACATGCTGGTCTCACAGTGGCTCATCGAGAGCCAGTGTGGTGTAGTGGTTAAGAGCGGTGGTCTTGTAATCTGGGGAACTGGATTCGCTTCCCCGCTCCTCCACATGCAGCTGCTGGGTGACCTTGGGCCAGTCACACTTCTCTGAAGTCTCTCAGCCCCACTCACCTCACAGAGTGTTTGTTGTGGGGGAGGAAGGGAAAGGAGAATGTTAGCCGCTTTGAGACTCCTTAAAGGGAGTGAAAGGCGGGATATCAAATCCAAACTCTTCTTCTTCTTCTTCATTAGATGCCTATGGGAAGCCTGTAAGCCAGACATGAGTGCAACAGCACTTGCCTCCCCACCTGCAATTCTCAGAAACTGCCGTTCAGTAAACATATAACCATCATGGCTAGGAGCTGCTGGCAGCCTTGCCCTCCATGGACTGGTCTAATCCTCTTTTAAAGCCATCCAGGTTGGTGGCCCTCACTGCCTCCATTGGGAGAGAGTTCCATAGGTTAACTGTGCACTAATGATGTATCTTTTATACGTATAATCATTGAATACAGGTTGCTTTACTTATGCATGCTTTTAATATTGTCTTCTGTAACTCACTTTGAGTTCAGCTTCCTGGCGGGGGGAAGTAAAATGATAATTGTAGTAGTAGTAGTAGTAGTAGTAATAGTAAATAATAATGATAATAATAATAATAATAGCATCAAGCATGTCATAGGCTCCTCACTTTTGGATTAGAGTGTCAGAGTCAAGCAAGGAACAACAACAACAATTTTATCATTTGTTGCCCGAGCTCCTCTTGGTGGCTTCCAGCAGATATAAAAACATGGGAAGACCCAGTTCCCAATTCATGATACTCAGTTTGCATACACCCCATACATTCAAAGCACATTCAAAGCATTTGGCTTCCCCCAAGGAATCCTGGAAACTGTGGTTTGTTAAGAGTGCTGGGGGTTGTAGTTTCTTCTTTCTTTGGTGATCCCTCAAAGCCGAGTAATATTGTTTTCCATGAACATGGTCTTAACAGTGAGTCTGTAAGTGACTGTGGAGGCCAATTCTGGAACCACGCGTCCTTCCACAGTGGGCACATAGGTTTCCGGGTGGGACTTGATCACAGTGTGGATTTGCCAAATGTGCCTTCCTCTTAGCATGTTTCTCCCTTTCGTCCTGAGTTCAAGTGTCTTCAAAGCCCATGACACCTTTGGTAAAGGCTGTTCTCCAATTGGAGCGCTCGCAGGCCAGTGTTTCCCTGTTATCAGTGTTTATACTACAGTGGTACCTCGGGTTAAGTACTTAATTCATTCCGGAGGTCCATTCTTAACCTGAAACTGTTCTTAACCTGAAGCACCACTTTAGCTAATGGGGCCTCCTGCTGTTGCCGCGCCGCCAGAGCACAATTTCTGTTCTCATCCCGAAGCAAAGTTCTTAACCCGAGGTACTATTTCTGGGTTAGCGGAGTCTGTAACCTGAAGCGTATGTAACCCGAGGTACCACTGTATGTTTTTTTTTTATTTGCATTGAGAGAGTCTTTATACCTCTTTTGTTGACCACCAGCATTATGCTTTCCATTTTAAAGTTTGGAATAGAGTAGTTGCTTTGGAAGACGATAAACGGGCATCTGAACAACAGGACCAGTTCAACAAAGTTGATGTTGAAGAATCATTGCTTCGACACTGGTGATCTTTGCTTCTTCCTGTACACTGACATTAGTCCCCCTGTCTTCCCAAGTGATGTGTAAATTTTTTTGGAGACACCGTTGATGGACTCTTTCAATGAGCTGGAGAAGGTGTTTATAAGTCTAAACTACGCTTCCCAGGATTCCTTGGGGAAAGTAATGTGCTTTCAATGTATGCTCTGAATGTGACCAAAGTGGGTGAGCTTCACAGCCAATCCATCTCCCCAAGCTGTTGTGAGGAGAGAAAGAGCCTGCTCCTTGAAGGAAGTCGGAGGATGAAGAAATACAACAAACAAAGGACCATCAACCCCAGAAAGAGCAACTTTGTGCTCACAAGCCTCCTGGTTTAGCTTTGCCTCGGCCCGTCAGGAGGTGCCCATCACATAACAGCAAAATAATTCTCAGCGATTTCGGATTCCGATCTCGATTTTTGCAGGAGTGGTTTTGAACAGGAGATGTTTGAGTGGCAGGGGGAACTTTTCTAAAGCACAATGAAATAGGAATCGACTCCCCAAGGCTTCTGTTTATTTTTGCAAAGGTCCGGCAGCCAACGAATGAAACAATCTTTGTTACCATCTGCTCTACTGAAGGGCACATTTCACGTGTCGGTCAGTTTCAGAAAGTTAATGGGCAAATGCACATTACTAACATAGCCGTGGAAGGCATTTATAAACACTGCCTCCATCAAAGACGGTCTGAAGCAGCGAAGGCTGTTTTCTTTCACCTTGCGAGTTCCATGTCTGCAAATGACTAATTGTTCCAGGTTTTTATCTCCAGAAGGTGCTGGGTGGCAGAAGATATTTACAAGAAAGAAAAGCAGGAAATAATTCATCTTGCGGCAGGGGCGGGTGGGGGGAGGCTGAATGGAATCTGTGGTGTTTGGGAATTTCGAGGGTCTTTAAAGACGACCCCATTTCCTCTGCCAACAAAGGGCCTTCGTTCTGAATATTTACACAACAATCCCTTTAACCGCTGGTGACACAAGCACGGTTGGATTGTGGCCCACTTAAGGGGGAAAAAGGTAACAGCACACTATAGATGCCTTCTCGGAAATAAATCCCACAGAGTTCAGTGTACAGTGGTACCTCGGGTTAAGTACTTAATTCGTTCTGGAGGTCCGTACTTAACCTGAAGCACCACTTTAGCTAATGGGGCCTCCTGCTGCTGCCGCACCGCCGGAGCCCGATTTCTGTTCTCATCCTGAAGCAAAGTTCCTAACCTGAAGCACTATTTCTGGGTTAGCGGAGTCTGTAACCTGAAGCGTATGTAACCTGAAGCATATGTAACCCGAAGTACCACTGTATAGAAAGGGAGCCTACATTGGACTGAACCAAATAAAAGCAGGTTCAGATAAACCAATCAAACAAACAAAAAACAGAAACAATCCAAGGGAAAGTGTGTCAAAATGCTTTCTAATCACTTTTTTCCCTTCTAAAAATGTGTTTTTTTTCTTAGCCCACAAAACAGACTGAACTCTTGAAGCCTGGGGTCCCTCCTTCCAACTCTACAATCCTATGATTCTATGAAATTTGTACGCTTTCCCCCATTAGGGTTAGGGTTAGTCCCATGGTTACCTCTGCAGAACTCAACAGCGAAGAGGATGGAATCAAAGCTAGAATTATTTTGCTCTGCTTCTCGCTGGCTCTGGCTCCACCTACTGTTGGCCTCCGGCCTTACACTCAACCAGTCCCAATGGGGAACCGACCACCGCTGGAGTGGAGAGGTGGTGACCCTAGTGTGCACTGTCTTGCCACTCAGCTTCACCTTCCCAGAGGAGAGGAGAAGCCAAGAACCAATGCTTTGAATTGCACCCTGGTTCCTGCCAAGCTGGTGGTGAAACGGCAGTCACAGATTTGCTTCAACCCACCAGGTATGGCCCTGAGAGCCACTTGGGGGTCCCAGTCCACTGACTGAAGACCTATGTTCTAGAAGATGCTAAACCAGATCCTTAGTAAGGCTCGTTATTTTAATAATCATCATTGAGGGTGTCATTCCCCCCCCCCCGGAAAGGGCAACTGGATAAGCGTCATGACTTCTGAGTCCCTAAAGGTGGCTTTGTTTTCACCAGCAAAGGCCATGTGTCAGAAGTGAGTGCTAGGAGTAGAGTAAAGGGTAAAGGGACCCCTGACCTTTAGGTCCAGTCGTGGCCGACTCTGGGGTTGCGGTGCTCATCTCGCTTTATTGGCCGAGGGAGCCGGCGTACAGCTTCCGGGTCATGCGGCCAGCATGACTAAGCCACTTCTGGCGAACCAGAGCAGCACACGGAAACGCCGTTTACCTTCCCACTGGAGCGGTACCTATTTATCTACTTGCACTTTGACATGCTTTCAAACTGCTAGGTTGGCAGGAGCAGGGACCGAGCAACGGGAACTCACCCAGTCGCGGGGATTCGAACCGCTGACCTTCTGATCAGCAAGTCCTAGGCTCTGTGGTTTAACCCACAGCGCCACCCTCGTCCCTCTGAGCGCTAGGAGTAGGTCACCAATAATTCAGATGGCTTCAGTGAAGTTGACTCCCTAGGCCGGGCCTCCTGAGCTAGGCCTGGCCTAGTGAACACAGCAACTGTTCCCTGAAGAACTTGCTCCTATGAAGCAGTTGCAAGGACTGAAGGTCCTTGCCTTCCCACAGCTGCCTAAGTCTCCTCCCCCTCCCCTGGTTCCTTCTCAAGCAACCTGAGGCTCCTCTGTCTTACCTGTCTTTGTTCAGCTCTCTTCATACCTCTTCAGGTTCTGGGAGATCACGGAGGAGGGGAACTGCTTGCAGCTGGTCTTCAGAGCAATCAAAGTCCCAGCAGGGGACGTCAGGACTGGGGGCAAGATGGCAGGGTGGGAGCAGGAACAGGGGTCCAGAAGCCAGGAAGCCAAGAGTCCGAGGGGTCAGAGAGCCGAGAGTCAAGAAGCCAAGGGTCCAAGGGTCAGGAAGCAAGGAGTCACGAAGTCAGGGGTCCGAGGATCAAGAAGCAGGGAGTCAAGAAGCCGGGGTTCAAGGATCAGGAAGCAAGACGCCCAAGGCAGGGAACGCGTTGCTGTGGCAAAGAGCTGAAGGGAAATGTGGACCTTATATCCCTTCCTGGCTCTTGCCACCAGGTGCTGTGAGTTACCAATTGGCCTCACCTGTGGGGCCGCGCCTTGCCTCTTCAGAACAAACTTAGGAAGACCCCAGTCCTGCAAAGTCCTACTGGCTCCTGCACGCACACCTGACACAGAGGCCTGCCTCTTGGCCCTCCTCCTCTCCAGCCTCTGCTTCTGCATCTGCTCCTGGACTGCTCTCTGCCACACTCTCCCTGCTCACTAAACCCTGCTACCTCGTCAGCCTCTGCCACCTCCTCCTTCCAGTCTGCTCCCTCTTCTCTCTCTGACCAGTTATTGTCATCCCACCACCAATCCCCTGGCTCTTAGCCTTCTTCCCCTGGGGGTTCCCTTGGGGGTTCCCCGGCTGGTGCCTCCCACCACTCCTCTGCCTCCAGCCAGTCCATGACACCGTTTAGGCTAAAAACAGCAGTGGCTGCCTCCCATTGAGACTGGTAGGGTGGAAGGCAGGGAGCCCGACAAAGCCATATCCCATGACAGACAGAGACAGAGCCAATGAGAGTCAGAGCCATAGCTGTCAACCGTCCCTTATTTGGCGGGAAACTCCCTTATCCCAGCGCCGAGTCCCCCTGCTGTCCCTTATTGATGATATCCCGTAAATTTCCCGGGTTTCAAAGGAAGCAGCTCCTCTCCCTCCCTCCCTGCCGGCCAGGGAGGAGGGAGGCTCCAACTGTGTTGCTTGGCTGCATTGCTCACCCAATAAGGAGTCTAAGAACGACTGGGGAGTGGAGCTTGCATGCCTTGTGCTGATCAAATCGGCCGCGTTGCCTGGGGACTTGCCTTCGCTCAGCGCTTCCCAGTGGAGAGGTGACGGTGGTTTTCCTTGCTGCATCCCCTTTGCCAGGTTGCTGCGCTGTGGGAACCACTGCTTGAGGCTTTGTTTGGCTGCTGGCTGGGCTTTCTGCCTTTGGCTCGGAGGGCCTCAGAAGTTGAACATACCTGTGCTTGGACAATCCCTTATTTGGGCTGCTGATCCCTTATTTTCGAGGCTGCTGGTCCCTTATTTTCAAATCTGTAAGTTGACAGCTATGGTCAGAGCCTACTAATTCTAGTTTTGTCCCCATCCTTTTCCTTGCTGAGTTCTACAGAGGTAACCCTGAAATTCAGAAGGAGGAGGAAGCTCAGATCCACCCCCTGGACTGGCCATAAGAAAGAAGGAAATGCTTGGCCTGTCGCTCAACACCCAAAAAACCAACAAGCACAAAACAATCCCTCTGCAGGATCCAACTCAGTGGTGTAACGCTGGAAAATGTCAATCACTTTTCCTACCTGGGCAGTTATCTTTCTACAAGGGCTGACATTGATGTCAGAATCCAGCATTGCCTGAGCTCTGAGAGTGCAGCAGAGTGTTGGAGGACTGGGACGTTCGCAGGGAAACCAAAATGCTTGTTTACAAAGCTACTGTACTACCAACTTTACTGTATGCTTGTGAAACATGGACCACTTATAAACGCCATCTCCAACTCCTCGAAAGATTCCGTCAACGGTGTTTCCGAAATTTTTTACACATCACTTGGGAAGACAGGGGAACAAATGCCAGTGTACTGGAAAAAACAAAGATCACCAGTGCCGAAGCAATGATTCTTCAACATCAACTTTGTTGGACTGGTCATGTTGTTCGGATGCCTGATTATCGTCTTCCAAAGCAACTACAGTGGTACCTCGGGTTACGTACTTAATTCGTTCTGGAGGTCTGTTCTTAACCTGAAACTGTTCTTAACCTGAAGCACCACTTTAGCTAATGGGGCCTCCCGCTGCCACTGCGCTGCCGGAGCACGATTTCTGTTCTCATCCTGAAGCAAAGTTCTTAACCCGAGGTACTATTTATGGGTTAGCGGAGTCTGTAACCTGAAGCGTCTGTAACCCGAGGTACCACTGTACTCTTAAAAATGGAAAACTTAAAAATGGAAAGCGTAATGCTAGTGGTTCAACAAAAGAAGTTTAAAGACTCTATCAAGGCAAAAAAAAAAGTAGTATAAACACTGACAACTGGGAAACACTGGCCTGCGAGAGCTCCAATTGGAGAACAGCCTTTACCAAAGGTGTCATGGGCTTTGAAGACACTCAAACTCAGGACAAAAAGGAGAAATGTGCTAAGAGGAAGGCACGCTTGGCAAACCCTCACCGTGATCAACTACTGCCCAGAAACCTATGTCCCCACTGTGGAAGGACATGTGGATCCAGAATTGGCCTCCACAGTCACTTACGGACTCACTGCTAAGACCGTGTTTATGGAAGACAATCTTACTTGGCTACGAGGGATTGCCAAAGAGGAAAGAAAAGAAGAAGAAGAAGGTGGGGCCAGTGTCCCCATTTGCCCTGCTGGGGATGCTCTTGCCTGGGATAGTGGTTGGCAGGGTCAGAGGCAAAAATGGGCAGAGCAATAAATGCTAATTTTAACTCTGCACCATTTCTGTGCGCACTGACAACACCTTCTCTATTCTCCCTCTAGGCAAGGAAGAGGCAAAGTCAGAGTTCATGGAGTCAATTCATGGCACTTGAGGTGTCACACATAGTGAGGGTGGGACCAGGAAGAGTTCCAGGGGCCAGATAGAGAGTCATGGAGGGCCACATTGAACTCCTCCGTCGGACTGAGGTCTCCCATCTCTGGGTTAGATGGTCAAGTCTCCAACAAATCCATTGACACATTAGACAGTCAAGTCTTCCGCTTCGAGAAACACAGACCTCCTTAAGTCAAACGGAGCTCATCAGGAAAGGTTTCCCAGGGTTCGGATACTGAAAATTATTAGTTAATTGGGCTTTCATAGGCTCATGAACGCATTATAACTAATAGAAAACACTGCCTAGTTCTCTGGAACCAAAGAGGGATAATTTAGTGTCAGGAATGATAAATTTCACCTACTTTCCTGTTACACCCTCGCAATACAGAATTCCAAATGCTACTCACAAATTAAATATTTTACAACCATTTTGCTCCTAATTGGTTGCAGATCATTTATTTCCTTTAAACATAATAGCTTTTTAAAGTGATTAAGTTAGTGGTAGTGGTTTTTTTCCCTTTTTAACTCTTTAATATGTAGGGTTTTTTATTATTTTAAACATTTTTGGTCCATTTCGGTTCAAGGTGAGCAAAGGGAGATGATATTTCTGAAAATGGGATGCCTTATTTATATATTTAGGAATCATTCCTCCAATTTATTGCCCTCAACATGGCCACAACTGGGGCAGGGGGAGGGTTGTGTTCAAGGTTTGGCTGAGCCAGCATGAAAACAAGGATCCCACCCACACCATGAATATAGGGCAGTCTTAAACCACTCCGAAACCCTTCCCCAAAGAATCCTGGGAACTGTAGTTTGTTAACCATGCTGAGAGTTGCTAGGGGACCCTTAATGAACTACAGTTCCCAGGATTCTCTGAGTGACGCCATGACGCCTAATGTGATATTAGAGTGCTTTAAATGCATGGTGTGAGTGGAATACCAGAAGCATAACCTCCAGGGAAATACTTAAAAAAACTACCCAAGTTTACTAGAAAACACATTCAAATCTAACCCTCAGGCACCAAAATGCCATAGACCAGCCCTGTGGGAGCATTCACTAAAGGTAAAGGTAAAGGGACCCCTGACCATTAGGTCCAGTCGTGACCGACTCTGGGGTTGCGGCACTCATCTCGCTTTATTGGCCGAGGGAGCCGGCGTACAGCTTCCGGGTCATGTGGCCAGCATGACTAAGCCGCTTCTGGCGAACCAGAGCAGCGCACGGAAATGTCGTTTACCTTCCCGCCGGAGCGGTACCTATTGATCTACTTGCACTTTGACATGCTTTTGAACTGCTAGGTTGGCAGGAGCAGGGACCGAGCAACGGGAGCTCAACCCGTTGCGGGGATTTGAACCGCCGACCTTCTGATCGGCAAGTCCTAGGCTCTGTGGTTTAACCCACAGCACCACCTGTATACCTCACTAAAGGTACTTAATCCTAAATAGGATTTTAAATAGATATTCATTGTGGGAGGGCTGTGATTCAGTGATAGGGCATCTGCATGCAGGAAATTCCCTTCCCAGCAACTCCAGGTAGGGCAGGGAGAGAGTTTGAGAGCCACTGACAATACGGACTCAGCGCAAGACAGCATCCTATATTATCTGGTCACCAGTGGTGGTTAGGGATTCCCTTGAGGCGACTAAGCTTGGAAGGATAACCAGAAGTGTGGGCAAGCAACCCAGTTGCTTTTGTATAGGTGTCAAGGGATACATTTGCCAGCTCAGTCGGTAGAGCACGAGACTCTTAATCTCAGGATTGTGGGTTCGAGCCCCATGTTGAGAGAAAGATTCCTGCATTCCAGGGGGTTGGACTAGATGACCCTCGGGGTCCCTTCCAAGGCACATCCAAAAAGCGTTTCAGGAAAATGCGTTGTAAACCTCATAATGGGACATCGTGTTGGCAAAAGATGGAACTCTACAGCGCTGTCTGGTGTCACAGTGTTATAACGCATTTAAAACACTTTTTTAAAAACTAAGGTAGCAGAAAGGGACGCGGGTGGCGCTGTGGGTTAAACCACAGAGCCTACGACTTGCCGATCAGAAGGTCGGCAGTTTGAATCCCCGCGGCAGAGTGAGCTCCCGTTGCTCAGTCCCTGCTCCTGCCAACCTAGCAGTTCGAAAGCACATCAAAGTGCAAGTAGATAAATAGGTACCACTCCAGCGGGAAGGTAAACAGCGTTTCCATGCGCTGCTCTGGTTCGCCAGAAGTGGCTTAGTCATGCTGGCCACATGATCCGGAAGCTGTATGCCGGCTCCCTTGGCCAATAAAGCGAGATGAGCACCGCAACCCCAGAGTCGGCCACGAGTGGACCTAATGGTCAGGGGTCCTTTTACCTTTACCTTTAAGGTAGCAGAGTTCCAATGCTACAATTCTATGATTCTATGAAGTGTAACCCTCTTTCTAAACCAATTTACCTCTTACCAGAATAATTTCCTTGGCGCTTCACATAGTGGTCAAAGGACTTTGCTTATAGCCTTTTATGGGCTGTTCCCCTTTCGGCCTCTGCTAGATTTGTCTGCTTTCATGGTGCGTTCTAGGTTGCATTTAAAGCACAAGGCTTTCCCCAGACAGTCCTGGGAAGTGTAGTTTGCCCTTCGCAGAGTTGCAATTAACAAACTACAGTTCCCAGAATTCTTGGCATTTGTGTGTGTGTGCTTTATGGTGTATATGCAGCCCCGGTGTTTTTCATATGTTGGATGCTGGAGCAATAAGCATAAGAATCTATATTTTCGACTAAAGGAAATGCTGTGTTGTTTTATTATGCCTTTGTTACACAGTTAAGGTTTTTTTACTGTAGCAACAATTGATTTCATGTTTATTAATTTTGCATTATGTTGATTACTTGATTTGTTAACTCCCCTTCCTCTTAGGTATTGTAATGAAATGTTATTGATAGGTGAGGATCACCTGTTCATTGTTTACTCATTTTTTGTATCCCTTTCTTTGGTTGACTGTCTCTGATATTGTTGTATAAATCACAGAAATGAAATGAAATTGTCTGGCTTGGAATCCTTGCAACATTCCTGCAAGAAGGGCAAGTATTGCTAAACTCATATTACAGACTGTAGACCAAGAACCTTTGGTTTGCCTGAGACCACCTAGTTTAGCCACTGCCAACCTGGTGCCCTCCAACCTGATGTTTTGGACTATTATTATTATATACCCGCCCTTCTCCCTAAGGTCCCAGGATCACAGAATCATAGAATCTTAAAGTTGGAAGGGACCTTGTGGGGTCATCTTGTCTAACCCCCTGTAATGTAGAAATCTCAGCTAAAGCGTCCATGACAGGTGGCCATCCAACCTCTGCCTAAAAACCTTTCGAGGAAGGAGAGTCCACAACCCAGAATGGGTTTTTGTTGTTGTTTAGTCGTTTAGTCGTGTCCGACTCTTCGTGACCCCCTGGACCAGAGCACGCCAGGCACTCCTGTCTTCCACTGCCTCCCGCAGTTTGGTCAAACTCATGCTGGTAGCTTTGAGAACACTGTCTCACCATCTCCTCCTCTGTCGTCCCCTTCTCCTCAGGGTCTTTTCCAGGGAGTCTTCTCTTCTCATGAGGTGGCCAAAGTATTGGAGCCTCAGCTTCAGGATCTGTCCTTCCAGTGAGCACTCAGGGCTGATTCCCTTAAGAATGGAGAGGTTTGATCTTCTTGCAGTCCATGAGTTACAACAATTTAAAATACAATGCTGAAAGCGATTGAAAAACTTACAAAGACTACAACTCCCATCAGGCAGTGTCGTGCTGCCTGGGGCTGATGGGAGTTCTAATCCAAAGCATCTTGAAGGTACTGGGCTTATTTAATGGTAAACACCAGCAGCACTTTATATTGAACTGTGAAATGAACTGTGAGGCCTTTTAGCACTGCTTCCAGCAGCTATGTGGGACATGCCCTTCAACAGCTGATACTTGATAGATGTTCAGTCCAAACTAAGGGAGAGTCTACACACTATTTTTCACCTGATCATTGTAAGTAATGTATTTTTCATTACCATCAACAGGCAAAGTGGGATATTACAGTGGTACCTCGGGTTGCAAACGCTTCGGGTTACAAACTCTGCTAACTTGGAAGTAGTATCTCGGGTTGAGAACTTTGCCCCAGGATGAGAACGGAATTTGTGCAGTGGCAGCAGGAGGCCCCATTAGCAAAAGTGCGCCTCAGGTTAAGAAAGGTTTCGGGTTAAGAACGGACCTCTGGAATGAATTAAGTTCGTAACCAGAGGTACCACTGTATCTCCAAATGGTGAATTTCGCTCTTAACAGAGATGGGCAAACTGTGCCTCTCCAGGTTTTGTTAGACTACAACTCCCATCATTCCTGACCGTTAGCCATGCTGGCTGGTGCTAATGGGAGTTGGGGTACAGCAATATCCAGAGGCTCACAGATTGATCTATAATATAAAAGGTAAAGGGACCCCTGACCACTAGGTCCAGTCGTGGCCGACTCTGGGGTTGCAGTGCTCATCTCGCTTTACTGGCCGAGGGAGCCGGCGTACAGCTTCCGGGTCATGTGGCCAGCATGACTAAGCCGCTTCTGGCGAACCAGAGCAGCACACGGAAACACCGTTTACCTTCCTGCTGGAGCAGTACCTATTTATCTACTTGCACTTTGACGTGCTTTTGAACTGCTAGGTTGGCAGGAGCAGAGACCGAGCAACGGGAGCTCACCCTGTCGCGGGGATTTGAACTGCCAACCTTCTAATCGGCAAGTCCTAGGCTCTGTGATTTAACCCACAGCACCACCTGCGTCCCTTTTGATCTATAATACAGATTGGTCTATAATATAGGTTTTGTACACTGACACCACATTACATTAAACTGTGGTGTCTTCTTTTTTAAGCCAACGAGGGTGAGCTACTCCAGTCTTTCAGACATTTCCAGGCTGCAATCCTGTACCCATTTACCTGGGCATCAGTCCCACTGAGCTGCTGAGTAGACATGCATAGGATTGCCCTGAAAACCTGGTTCCCCAAATCAACAAATCTAATTCATAATACATACCTTTCTACACCTAAATCACACAGGGAATAAGAACAGTCTCCCCTGCTGCATTGTGTCAGCATCTTTTCAGTTCCCCCGAAGTGGAGGGTTTTTTAATTTGTTGAGAAGCAATAATTTTTCATTGGTATTTTGCTGCTCTCCTCAAAACTTGCACCAAAAATTGCATGTAATAAATTTCTTCCAACAACTTTTTACTATTATTATTATGAAGAGGGAAATCCGGAGGCTTGAGATTATTGTAAACCCCTCTGCACAAGAATAGAACAAACTTGTGAACAAGCTGGTGTGCTATAAAATAATGTTGGCTAAACAGAAATCTGAACACCAGACACACGGTCAAGGCAAAAACTTTTCCCCACCATACAATACCCATTGTCATCAGTAAGAGCAGCAAATGAGGGTGACGCTTCATTTCAAAGGGAATCGAAATGATAGATAATGTTTTAGGTAGTAAGAGTCTGTTAGTCCCTTAGGTGAATGTGGGAGAAAGCAAGCCTTCAACGTCCCAGACAACAGCTTCCTCAGGCAGAACAGAAAAGTAGCAGATGCTATACCTTTTTAATTTCTTCTGGGGAAATATTATGTGAAAGCTTAAAAGCTCCCACCCTCTTCTGTCTCTTCCCTGGGGGTGTAAAAAAGAAAGAAAGGTAAAGGACCCCTGGATGGTTAAGTCCAGTCAAAGGCAACTATGGGCTTGCGGCGCTCATCTCGCTTTGAGGTCGAGGGAGCCGGCGTTTGTCCACAGGCAGCTTTCCGGGTCATGTGGCCAGCAGGACTAAACTGCTTCCAGTGCAACGAAACACCTTTACGGAAGCCAGAGTGCACAGAAACGCCGTTTACCTTCCTGCTGCAGTGGTACCTGTTTATCTACAGTGGTACCTTGGTTTACAACCATAATCCGTTCCGGTGGTCCGTTTGTATACCAAAACAGGTTGTAACCCAAGGCACGCTTTTGCCAATGAGGCCTCAAAAAACTTTTGTTTGTAATAAAAAAGGGGGGGGGGGGTTGTAATCCAAAAAAAGCTTGCAAACTGGGACACACACTTCCAGGTTTGACATGTTTGTAATTCAAAATGTATGCAAACCAAGGTACCACTGTACTTGCACTGGCATGCTTTCGAGCTGCTAGGTTGGCAGGAGTTGGGGCAGAGTAACGGGAGCTCACCCCGTCACAGGGATTTGAACCGCCGACCTTCCGATTGGCAAGCCCAAGAGGCTCAGTGGTTTAGACCACAGCGCCATAGCTCAGTAGCAGAGCATCTGCTTTCCATGCAGATGGTCCCAGATACAGCACCTGGCATCTCCTAGTAGAGATGAGAACATCTCCAGTCTGAAACGCTGGAAAGCCACTGCTAGTTGACTCAGAGTAAGATGGCTTTTTCTGTAGGGAAGGGCTGTAGCTTAGCGGGAAGGGAGTCTGCCTGGCATGCAGAAGGTCCCAGGTTCCATTCCCAGCATCTTCATGTAAGAACCCTGGACAGTCACTGACAGTTTGTGTAGACAACAGTGAACTAGACTGACCAATGGGCCATCTCAGTAGAGATGTGCACTTTGTTATTTTCTCTGCTTGGGGATCTACCTGACAACCAGAGCTTTCTAAACTTTTCATGTTGGCGACACACTTTCTGGACATGCATCATTTTCCCGAAACAATAATTCTGTTTTACTAGCAAACCAGAGGTTGAACTAGCCCCTTTACAGCCCAGGGAGGAGCGCAGGGTGCATTCACGCGACACACCTACACACTGCAGCCGACACACTAATATTTGGGAAAGCTCTTGGCTACTAACTCGACAGGTGCTATTCACTTCAAATATCAAGCCTTAGGGCTGCTCGTGTTATGTGGAGAGGGGACACAGCTCAATGGCAGAACACGTGATTGTATGCAGAAGGTTCCCAGGTTCAGTCCCTAACATTTCCAGTTAAAATGGGTCAGATAAAATGTGATGGGCAAGATCTTTGAGGAACTGAAGAGCTACTGCCCGTCTGAGCAGACAAGCCTGGGCTGCATTCACACAGCAGTTTGTTCCATTTCCCTGCTAATTTCTGCATCCTATTCCAGCCACTTCTGGAAAACTAATGGAATATAGCACATGTTTAGCACTCATTCCCATCTTATTAGATTCCAGGCCGCTTAACCTGGAAAATCATGGGAGCAAGGTGATGAAATTTGAGGGGCCATACAGTTCTTTCTTGCTGTTTTCATAGCAGAATCGTGGGGGGAATCAGGAGGAGGTTAGCAACATTGTCCGATGTTGCTTGTCATTGTCACACCGTGTGAGTGAAATTGAGAGCGAAAATCCACAGTAACGGAACAGAACAGGTACTTCAGTGTGAAAGGGATATTAGAAAATGGGATGGGAATGCAGCCTGATCCAAATGAACAACTAGGCTGCATTTGGACATGAGGTTACTGATGCTAGTTTTACTGGTTATAATGCTAGCAGTTCTGTCCCAGTAGTATCTCATACTCCTTTTACACCACAGTACCTGGAATTGTGGCCTTTTTAAAATCAATATACGGTCACGTGGTGCTAAATTATAAATGGTAGGAAAGGGGTGTACACCAGATGGGCTCCCCCCCCCAATGAAACAAATTCAGTTGCATTCATAAGGTGGTTCATTCCATTTTCCTGATGTTTCCCTACCTGTTGATTTCTGCAACATCACAGTGCAAAAGCCACTTCAGGAAGTATAACAGATTATAGCACAAGTTCAGGACTCATTTCCATGTCGTTTGCAAATGGATTCCCACCCTCCCCACTCCCCGGAAGCAAATTACATGGGTGTGAGTGCTGAACCTGCGCTGCACATCGCTATATTTTTGGATGTGGCTTTTATGCATTGTGAAAACTAAAGCAGAACGCAGACATTTGCTCTTAGGGAAGCATCAGGAAAATGGAATAACTTGTTTGAATGCAGCTTTCGTCGCGTCAAATCACAGTGTATGATTTTTCTGAGGTAAATGAATTTTTTTAAAAAAATATTAACATAGAAACAGATGCTACATTTGCACTGTATTCGTCTAGGGCTTCAGAAGTGGCTTTTTACATCGTGTGAAATATCACCCAAAATGCACGAATTATCAGGTAACGAAAATGCCAGGAGAACAGAGCAAAGTGCTGTCTGAATGCACCCATACAGTCTCACCCAGCACAGAACAGTTCCCTGTGTTTTCCTAAGGTCCTGGGTTCAAATTTTGATAAACTGCAGTCAAAGGACTGCAGATAGCTGGAGAAGGTGGACACTTTTCACTGCCTGAGACCCTAGAGAGATACTGTTAGTCAAAGTAGCCAATACTGGTCCAAATTGACTAATTGTCTGAGCTGGTAGGAAGCAGCTTTCCACACCATATGTTACTATAAAATTTTAAGTATTGCTACAAATAATTTCCATAGCATTTGCAGGTGCTCAAACCTCTGTGACCATTCTTGTCTTGTTCATCCTTAGAGCCCCAAGAAATGTCCAGGTTGAAACCTAACATCCAAGTCACTTTGGGTACCCAACACCAGTAGACTTATTGACCTAAAATTAAGCACTTCTTCCCCATCCTTCCTCCTTCCTCTTCAAGAAGCAAATAGGCAATATATCACTTCTCAGCTTCTTGAACAGCCATTTTACTCGCCTCTCTGCTTTTCAATCGCTTTTAACAAAACTTTTGAGAGTCTTCATCCATTGCCATTTCTTTTGACCAGGTGTGTATGGTTATCATTCAGGTGTTTGCTTAAGCAACTTCTAGGTTTTTCTTTTAAAAGTTTAGACTTATAAAATCAAACTCGCGGGCTATATTTGGATGTCCACACTGGGTCAAAGCGAATCAAAATGTTTTCAGTGCTTTCAGGTAGACTAAATTAATTCTGTCAACCCACCTAGGGAAAATGCTATGGATGGAATTCTAATCATACACTTGAAATCAATGGGATTTCCTCTTCCATGTGTGTCTGTGTGTGTGTTTAAAGATCAGGACAACGCAATAGGCATCGAACAGCCCCAGGTTCTTCATTCCTCCTGCTCAAGAGGGGACTGCACTATAGGAAATGATCAGGTCGGACAAATGCAACCCTTAAGAAACCATTTTTGAAGAAGATTTTGCATAACTGTTGCAATTTATTCAGCGTTAACAGCTTGAGTGCCACAATCAGATTCCCCCTTCCCCCTCTGAGAGGAAAAAAAGAAACTGCTTTTTTTTAAAAAAATGTTTGTTTTAAGAGGAATTTCTAGGAAGTTTTATCTGCATTTTGTTTTGAGCTTCCCTGCAGCCATAAACCCAACAGCTGAAGATTTGTGATGAAGTTGTAGCTCTCTGTTGGGACTAAGGCAGGTGTGATGCTTAGCTGGGAAAAGCTTTAGAAACCTGAGTTCATGATTCCAGGCTCTGATTTGTAGCAATAAATATTTTTTCAGTAATAAATAATATGTGCCAATATTACACAGGTAATGGTTTTTTTTAATTTTTTTAAAAAAATTAACAATATCCATTTGTTTAAAGTTATTTGTTCAGAATGAGAGAACATGTCATTTTTTTGACAGCTTGCAAGATATTAATTAGGATGTGCCCGTAACATTTTAATCAAAGTTGCCACACACACACACACACACACACACACACACACACGTGCTTTCAACTTACCTTTCAACTGATAAAGAGGATTTTTGAATGGTTTCAACATCTTTCATTCTCATATACATATAAGAACATTTTTTTGTAACCTTTAATTGATTTCAACCAGAAACATTCCATGGGAATGTGTAAAATAATAATAATAACAATTCAGGAATTAATGCTTAAGGTTTTCAGGATAAATTAGTACAGTAGTGAGTAAAGGTTTGAAATTTCTTACTAATATTTGGTGGCAATGGTAAGCTACTTCTACAGTGAAGTAAAGGAGACTTAAAATGTCAATTAGAAAAAAAACATGTTCATAATCAAATAAAAGACTTTGCCCACCTAGGCATGTTGAAACCCACTGAAATGAATGGATATAAATACATGTAACAAGGTACAAGATCTCAGACAAATTGATTATCAGGTTTATGAAAGAAAATTTGTTTTCTTTTTGAACAGTCTACAAAGGAGGACTGTAATTGTGAAGATTTAGATGCCTCAAATGGAAATTAAAAGAAATGGGTGAATACATCACAATAAGGTATTCTTATTATCAAAAAGATTTTTATAAAGCAGTGCTTTCAGGTCAATTAAAAAAAAACCAAATTCATTGTATATTAATTGAAATTGAACAGAAACGTTTAACTAAACTGTGTTTTTGGTACCCTGGTTATTTACAGAGATATTTTCATGTAGAAAAGCAAATCTCCTTATAAAAACTGAAAGAAATGGCCACATTTTAAAAGAAATGGCAGCAATATAAATGTGCCATTTTATTAGTATAGTAAAAATGACCCCCCCACACACAGGTATTTCTTTAATTTGCCATATAAGCTAATGAAAATGTCACAAAGGGGAGGAAAAGTGATTTTCTCATGGACTTTTTTGGGTACTAATTTTTGGCTTAAGAAGCAAGTTTCTACCCTGAGATAAATCCATCAAACTTCCCTGCTGATTTCTTCTTCTTCTTCTGAAGCTATCAAAATTATAGCCACACAGACAATTTTGTCATATGATCTAAGCAGTGATCTTCTCTCCACAAGCCTCTCTGTAAGTTGTAGCGAGGGTCAAACTGATAAGTCAACTCAAACATTCTGGAGAAAAATATGTTAAGACTTCTAAACCTTTGCATTTGTGGGAAATGTTGGTGACTATAATGTTTCTCTTCCATGCTGCTTAGGGTTAGGTATTTATTTGAGGAAGGCTAACTACAGATTCTTGAAAAATAAGGGCTACACAGGCAAAAGCATAAATCAAATCCTATTTTTAATTATTATTATTTTGATAAAAGCTGCCATGAATTGCTTGCTTCAAAATAAACCACAAATATGTACTGGATTAAAATTAAAACAATTATTCAAAATCTGAACTGCATTACAATTACAGAATTTGCTATAGTGGTCTTTTGAAAATGTTTGGCTATTTCAGAATACAATTGTTTTTCTCCTCCATAGGCGAAACCTCAATTTAAAAGGCTTGAAAGTTGAGTTTAAAAAAATATATCACACATGCAATTTCGGCTGCAAAGGGGTGCTTCCTTTTTTATTCCAAAAAGGCATTTAATTTGTCGTTTTTTTCTTAAATCGTTTAAAGCAAATAATAGCCTCACAGTAGTAAATCAGAGCTGAAAATAAATTATTTAGAAAAGGTTTCTCACATTTACAAATCTTTTCAGGTGGAAAAAGAAAGAAAGATGCTTCTTCAAATATTGCTGAATTTCCCCAGGTTACAAATGGTTAGAAAACAATTGCTACAACATAAAAATGAATGTGAACCAAGAAACAGAAGACTAATCTGCTTTCAGAAAAGAAATCACAGCAAACACTTTAGGCACTTCCAAGTTTGATCCCAAAGATAATATTTTGCAGAAAATTAATTGCATACAGAGATATATTTTTTATTAAGTAAAAGATATAAATAGTGCTAGACAGGACCTTGAAAAAGGCAATTTAAACCATTTTGCAGCATGTGGTTAAAACAAGATATTTTAAAAAGAAGTTTCTAAGCAAAAGGGGGAGAAGCGATGTCATGTGCCTGAATACATGAAGCAGTACAAGAGTTTTCTCACATTTGTAGCAAGTGCTTTTCTTTGCAAAGTCAAAATGAAATTTAGGACAATACTTTTCGAGTTCATTTTGTAACACCTCCCTTGTTGATCAAAGACTTTCTGAGCATCCTGCAGTCCAGACACCCCTGTGTGTATGTAGCAAAGCCTGGAAAAAGCAGAGCTCCATGGAAACAATTGCTTACAAAGATCATTCAGATAGGTTTGTGCTTTAATAAAGAATATATCTAATTCACTTTTATATTCCCATGTCAAAGCTGCACGATATTTCTGTTAAGTCACCTTCCTTCCTTCCCCAAACTTGCCTGGGTTTCTCTTAGAAAGCAAGTCAACTGTAATTACTTACAGGTGAGTTATTCCATCCTAATGAAATAGCTATATGAAACCAATGTTATGAATTGAAAGTTAGATGCCAGAAAGGAATTGATTTATTTCTCCAATGCTAACCCCTTCCTTTAAAACCATTTAACAACCATTCCCTCCTTTCCTCAATAGAAAAGAAATTAGGGCATAGAAGAAGGAAGGGGGGGGGAGTTATCACAAAGTCTACTTAAAAGCTGGATGAGTATAATTTAAGCGAGTATTTATTTTATTTTATTTTAAATAAAAAACCCCACATGCACACAAAGAAAAACAGACTTGGAAGGTTAAAAAGAGCTTTAAAGTTACAAAATGGGAGCCCCTTTCTCCTCAAAGCTCAGTCTGTCTCACCCAGAATTTGCTAGCAACTCCTTGTGCTTACCTTTTTAAACAAGTAGAAAGATTAATTTACTTTGGGGTTTTTTTTTAAAGGTTTAGTTGGCTCCTCCCACTATATTTCTGCACCCCCCCTTATTTCTTTTTTAACTATTTAAACACTGGGATGGAGTCTACCCAAACCCAGTCCCTCCACACACTGCACCAGAGATTGGGAAGTTGTTGTGAAAGAAATTGGTGACCCCACAACACAGTCACACTCTCAGACACACAACCTCTGGCCACAAATGCCTCTTCCAAGCGGACATAAGGATCCAGGCAGCAGCTGTAAAATAAAATAAAATAAATGTTTTTTTTAAAGTTTGGCGAAAGTAACATTACCCTTTTGTTTAGTCAAAACTTGAAGCCTTTACATTCTCTGCAGTGTTTTACAATACCCCAGGCTTGTGTTTTTTTTGGGGGGGGTGAGGTGGGGGTGAGAGGAGAGAGTGGGGGAAGAAAGAAAAGGAAGGTTTTGTTTTGTTGCCTGTGTTTTATAACTTCTACCCAGAGTCCCTGCCTATTGATTTTCCGACACATGAAAGGGATTTTTCTTTTTTTTAAAAAAAGAATGAAACAACAACCCAAAAAAACAGGCCTTCCCTGGGTAGGAAAAGGTGAAACCACCCACTCAGAAGGAATGCAGTGGCTGCAATTAGAAGCCAGGATTCAACAACAAGGAGGAGATACAGGACAAGGGGGTCCCCCCACCTCCCACAAACAAGGCATCTATTAAAACTCTCCAAAGCCATCAATACTAATCAATGAGACCAGTGGCTATTAACCATTTCACTGCCTGGCGCTTCCACCGCCCTTGCATGGCTAGATTTCCAAACTCTCTCTCTTTCACCCCCCCCCTATCACACACTTTCACCCCCTCACTGAGTCCACCCTCTGTTGCCGCGCACACTTTCATGGCACAGAGGAAAACCTGCAATCCGTTTCATGTCGCCCTCCCCATCCACGCGCGCGGGGGCGCGCACACACACATCCCAAACCGGATGGAGCGCGCACACACATACAGAGAGAGCCATTAAGTGAAACCAGCTTCAAAAGGGGTCGTTAAAATGGGTCGCCGGTTGAGAAAAAAGGCGACTGGGGCTTGGTGGGGGCAGCGTGTGAACCGATCCCTCCAGCAGCAACGCCAAAAGGAGGCAGAATGTGTGTCGGTGGGAGAGGGATGGAGAGAGAGGCAGAGAGGGGCAAGGGCTTGCTTAGAAAGGGCAGCACCGAAGGAGTTAATCGATGCCCAGGGCCTGAAACAGAAGTGAAGGGAGTTTTCTTCTTTCTTTCTTTTTTCTTTAGGTGGGGGGTGTAAAGAAAGGAAGGTAAAGACCTCCCCATTGGGGGAAGGGAGGGAAGAGTAAAGAGGGAGTGAACATTGGACTCCTATTTGAGGGGGGAAAGGAAGGTTTGCCCACAGAGACTTGAGGAAGTTTCGCGATTTGAGGAGTTGTTTTAGAATTAAAGGCATTATTCTGAACGATCATCCCCAAAGCTCAGAGAAAGGGGGATGTATCGCCTGGGCAGCTTTGATTTGTTTTGTTTTTCTTGCATTTATTAGTCTCCCAACTTGCGTTTCATGTTGGATCATCGATATTGTAAAGAGTGGCTTGCCTCTGGTATATTAACTGGATAATGCCCCTCCCCAAATTCCAGATGTGCGTGTGGTTTGTGGGGAGGTCCAGAAAGCTAAAAGAAGGTGCAAACTTTAGGCATCTCCTGGTTCTAAGCAGCCTTAGAGATGCGAGGAACAGTGGGGGTTAAACAGGGTTTTTTTGTCCTCGTTTTGCTTTGGGTGCACTTACTAAATGCCTCATCCCCCCCCCTTTACACATTATTTTCACATTTCAGATGGGCTCCCTCCCCAATTCTTCACTCATTCAGGTTTGCAGCACAGCCTACCTCATGCCCAAATGAAACAGCAAAAGCTGTTCTGTGGAGAGATTTAATTTGAAGGTACCCTCCCCCTGACCCCCCCAAAAAATTATGGATTAGCAAATATTAGTAGGATGTGCATCTGACACACTTGAGGTTGCCTGTATCTCACTGTCTTTGATTTATAGTAATCATTGGTTGAAAGAACTCTCAGATTCCACCCCCACTTTATTTCCAATCTAATCAGGAAAGGGTTTATTAAGAAAATAGCTCAGTATACACCCTATTATAGTAATTAATGGTATAACTAAGGACATGATTTGAGTGTCTAGGGCACACTTTAAAATCTTAAATGCACTGTTTGGCAATTTTTAAAAATTTAATAAAAACGTCCCAGTCCCAGACATATTTTTTGGATGCAGGGCTAGCAATTTTGTGATTATATTGTTTAAAAACTAACAACCCACATATTTAGCTACAACTTTCTAACATATAACACTTATTTTTGCTACATAGTATTAGCATCATATAATTCAGTAATACTGTCAGCAACATATGTACAAAGTATTCCCCCCATCCAGATACACACACACACACACACATTTGAATGACAGACCGTTCAAACAAAATGGTCACAATCCTGAAATCAAAGAGTGTGGGAGGAAGACTAAGATATATCCATTAATGTTAGGAGTACCTGCTTTAAGTTGAGAAAGAATTTGGAAAACCATACTTTAGGGAAAGGGGAAAATTTGGCCAAACCTGTCAACTTTTACATATTAAATTATACATGATAGATCACAATATCCTATATAGCAATTTCTCCTCTCAATTTATGCCCCCAAACCTGCAGTACCAACCAGTTTCCTCCCTGTGTTTTCTTGAGGTCTCCTCCTCTTCAAAATATTAACAATGTTTTTCAGCTGGCAGTTTTTGTACTGAGAAGCCCTTGCAATAATGAGTCAGGCATGAGTAAACATAATGTAATGTTCTCTCCCCAAACTGATTTGGTAGTTTAATTCACAATACGTCTCTCCCCTGCCCTGGCCCCAACCTTGCCCAACCATCTCCTTTCTGAGTCTAGCACCCATTCATAACTTTTTTATCTTTGCATCTAGAGTGAAGAGATGGGCGTTGCCTCATTTGGTACATTTTCTTTTCCACACTTCTTAATGGTGGGAGGTGGTTGAGCAGCAGCCATAGGTTAGTGCCGGCCAGTGCAGCAGACAAATGGAAAAGGAAATAGAAGCAAACTTTTTTTTTTAAAAAAAGAAGGCAATAAAAAAATAATGGTTAAAAGATATTAGTGTGGCTGGGGTCTCATTACAAAATCAGCCATGCCTGCCCGCCCTAGATTGAACAGTCATGAGGCCTTGAACTGAGGCAGAGGAAAAGCAAACATCTGGAAACTCCGCCCTTATGACATCACATGGAAAGACCCTACGCTGGAGGGGGGGGGGAGAGAGAAGAGGGCAGGAAAACAGTCTACATTTTCTGGAACAAAAACCCCAATGTGATCTCCACTCATAGCCTGGATGTATTCTACGATTTTTTTAAAAAATTACAAAAACTTATCTGCATTTTAATAGATTTAGCTGCACTCCCAGCATGATGTAAAGAAAAAAAGAGAGGAAAGATTTGAGTTCTCCCCTTCTCTTGTGTAATTAGGTCTAGAACTGAAGAGGAAACTTCTTGAGCATTTGAATAACTCTTTTAACAGGGAAGGTGGACGGGCAGGAAAGGAAGGAAGGAGAAAGCGGGAAACAATTATTTATTTGCGTCAAATGCATCCTGAAATTCTCCTGCACAAACCCCCATTTAGGTTTACACAGAAGACATTCTCTGTGGAGTGTGCCTTTTGTGAACAGATAAAAGGATTTTTGCAATCTGAATTTCTTGCATGAAAGAATATATGCTTTTTTGCTGTTGCTGCTGCAGATGTGATGGGAAAAGTAGGCTCCCCCCCCCCCCCGCGCCCCTTCCCCAGATTGTGAAGTTAGGAATTTGCTTTTGGAAATGCAAACCACCATTTTCCTCCTTACCCCCCCCCAACAACCACATGTGTCACTAACCATAGAACTCTGTAGTAACAGTACAGTCCTATGCACAATATTGAACCAACGGTGGAATCCGATGCTTTTACTCAGTGGTAAAGTTGCCACAATCCTTGTGTGTTTAGGATTGCAGTTTTTTTTTAATAAAAAAAGACCTGGATTCCTTCAGATTGGATGTGCAGGCAGAAGAAGCATAAGAATGAATGAATTAAAAAACAAGGACAGAGCCACCGTGAGAGTTTGGGCATTCTTTTTCAGTTTAGAAAGAAGAGGGCAAATAGAAATTTGCACGTTTATTGAGACTCCTTACCAGGTTTAGGCTGCAGTCTCCTGTAGCCACACTTACCCGGGAGTCAGCCCCATTGAATTCAATGGGTCTGGCTTCTGAGAATCTATGTCGGGGACTGCTGAGCAGAAGGGGGTGGGGGGTGGGGAAATGGGAAGCAATTCAAACCTTACCTGTTGCATTGTGAGGTTTAAAGAGGCTTAAAAGAAAAGAACAAAACTTTGTGGCATGCAGGACTCAATTTCTCTCCTCCGCACAGAACAAGCACACAAACATTGCATTGCAATTGCACAGAAAATATGAGAAGGAAAAGATATATACCCCCCAAAATCGGAGGGGATCCAGGAGATGGGACAGCTGGCCTTTCACTCATGTTTTTCTCCCCCCTCCCGGCAGTAAAGTGACACCAGCTTCTCCCCCCACCAAACTTCCTAAGAAAGAAGAAGTTATATGATTCTTGTTTGTGGCAATCTACTGCAGACTAAAGACCCCAGAACAGTTTCTCTTCTCTCTCCCCCCCCCCCAAACTTTCAAATGTCTGCCATTTTGGATTGAGAAACGCTTCCTAACAGAAAGAAGAATCCTTCTTGAATTTCCCCGCCTCCCCCCCTTCCCTCCCCGCCCTTTTGAATTCACGCCCTGCCTTAGATCAAACGTTTTTTTGCTGATTAACTGCACAATCAGGCCCCTGCAGATCAGGCAGCAGAATGTAGGGGAGAAAAGCAACCTCTTTTCCAGGGAACAATACCATTATTTCAGCTCCATTGGACAGGAATGCAAGATTTCACAGCTCAATGACCCTCATCATTCCCATCTCCCAAAAAGAGAGAAAGGGAATCCAACCCAAACCCCATTGCTTAAATGTCCCCACCCAATTTCAACACCCCCCCCAAAAAAACCCCTCACATTTTGCTTTACAGGGCAATCACACCCCCATTTTTTTGTTTTAGAAAAAAAGCAATCAGACCTCAAAGGTGCAGAATTAAAAATGTTGCTTTCTGTTGTTGTTTGAAACGGTCTATATCTTACTTGCCCAGGACGCTTAATCTACTTTTGTTGGGGGAAAGGTGTAGGCAGCAAAGACTACAAGAATTTCAAATCAGATTTAAACACCATTTGGGGTGAGGGAAACCATGCAAGCTAGTATTTTGGACAAAAGTACACTCCCATGTCCCCATACCATAATGCAGTCATCTGAAAGAACTTTTTTTTCTTATAGTTTTAGTTCAGATTCACAATGTACAACACAAGTGGATTTGCAAAGAAAATTGTTTGAAAAGGGGGGGGGGAATGCATTTCTGGAAATCAATTGGTTTTGTTTGGGTTTTTTTTAAAAAACAAATTGCACAATCCTTTCTATACATTCCTGGGTTCTGAACAAAATTAAATTGGATTGAAACCTTGGAGGAATAATTGTACAGCCACGTGGAGGTATTGTTTTTAATGTTGGTCATAACTCTTTCAGCAGCAAGAAAAGTCAACAAACTTCTGAATTGTTGTGTTTCAAGCTTGCTTTTCTTTGTTTGTACAGAAAGCAGCCTTTTTATTAGAAAAGGAAGGGTTATGGGAAGACCTGAGCCCCTCCAAACTTTTAATATAATAATTATGCTTTCCATCATGCTTCAGTATCAATTTTTTGCAAAAGAAAATAAATTGAATGTTGGAAGAAGTATTGAAAAGACCGGCTATAAAGTAGAGGATCTAGTAAATTGCAATTGAAACGAATTTGGTCTTATTAGGTTCTGCATGTCTGAAGTTAAACAGGCCAGCGACTGTTCTGTACAACTCGGTTGGGAGAGAGAGAAAAAATCATTGTTTTCTTTTATAGAGTCAAAATTAAAGACAACAATGCTAACAGCTTAGCAATTTCTTTATTAACCATGTCGAATCTCTCTGAAGTTTGCCTTCTGGTACTGGGGGAGCAGGGGGGAATCACTTAGAAAAACAGTTACAATCTGTTTGGCAAAGGAAAAAAAAACATCCCTGGGACCACACCTCTTCGCTAAAAGCCGCTTAGAATTAAATGGCCCTCCAAACATCAACCCCTTCAAACAGGATAGGGAGAGGGAGCCTTAGAAAATAATATTTGTACAAGTTTTTTCTCTCTATTCGCCTTTGATTTATCTGTTTACAACCGGGACCCCCTTAGTTGAAACACACACATGCACACACACACAAAAAAAAAATCAATGAAAATCTAGTTGAAGAAAAGGCGGGCAAAAAAAGTACAGGGAGAGAGAAGGGGGGGGGAATTTGTGAATGGAAGAATGTGTTTGTGCATTCATTGTTAAAATAAAGAGTTGCTGTGACGCGACAGTCCGGGCCGGCCAATGGGAGATGGGATGATATTTTTAAATGTCCCCCGTGCCAGCCAATGGGAGAGGCGGTGGCAAAGACTAGCGCAAGGAAGGACCAATGGAGAGGGAAGTATGCTAATGGAGAATTTGGTCAGGCAGGAGGTGAATGTCAACTAGTCAAAGATGGAGGCTGGAGATGGGAAGCCATGAGGTTTGTACTGGAGGGTTTCTCCCCTCTCTTGTCTCTCTCTCTCTCTCTCTCCTTCCCTCCTTCTTCCCAGCTCCTCTCTCCTTCTTCCCTTCTCTCCCTCCCTTCGACGCCCACCCGCAGACCTGGACGGGGGAGAAGCCGGGAGACGCGAGCTGGAGCCAGCCAGCCTCTTGCGCAAAAGCGCGCAGATGGGAGTCCAGCCACCCCAAGGCGGGCCGCGGGCCGGGTGGGGAGAGCCGCGGGCCAAAAGTGCGCGGCTTGCCTCTTCGGCTCTCCTTTGGCCAACTTTTGCTCAGCCCACGGACTCGCCTCCTGGGATCCAAGTCTCTCTCTGTCTCCCCACCCCCTCTGCTCCCCACCCACCTACCCACCCACCCACTTAGCAACCTACCCAGCGCCCCCTCTCCCACCCAGGTACCATTCATAAATATATATATATATATATATATCTCCAGTGGAGGGGAAACCTCTATCCTTCTTGCATTGGTCTAGATCTGTGATCTCTCTCTATCTCCCTGGCATCTCTGGTGGGCGCAATGATCCTTTCTCTTTTTTTTTCTGGAGCTGTTTTGTGAGTAGCATCCGGGTGACTGGGCGGAAATGGCGGGAGCTCAAGGCTAAAAAAAAAAAAGGGGGGAAAAAAGAGGAAAAGGGGGAGGTGCAGAGGGGGTGGGGAAGAGAAGAGGGATTGCAGGAAGCGGGGGGGGGGGGGGGGGGAGAGGGAGAGGGAGGGAGGGAGGAAGGGTTTTAATCCAGGGTGTTAAAAAATGGAAAATAAAAAGTGAAGCCGGAGGGATCGGGGCGCGCGCGTGTGAGTGAGTGACTCCCGTGTGGCCCGGGTGGGAGTTGGGGGGAAGGCTCGGCCGCGATGGGGCAGCTAGGATGGTGGAGGGAGAGGCGAGGGAGGGTCTGCGCGCAGTGGGGAGGCAGCGGGCAGAGAGAGGGAGGCGAGGAGGCAGAGGAAGCCCACCGGCCAGGCCTGAAGCTGAACACATTTCTTTTTTTAAAAAAATGAATGTATTTTATATTTACGCCGAGGGTGGGGTGGGGGAACTTGCGAGGTTTTTTTGTGACTGCACTTTTGCATCCCAGGTTTCCCTTTTCTTTCTTTTGGAGGGGGTGTGTGCGTGCGCGCTCGCGCGTTCTTTATTGTATGTTTCGCGTGTTTTCCCCATCGCCCACTCTTTGGAGAAAACAAAACAAAACTCGTCTTAAAACCTGGAAAGCCCAAAAAAGAAGCGGAGAAAGTCCGGTCATGTGTTGCCTTCCCCTTTCCCCAACACTCCTTCTTTTAATATTTATTTATTCCTTCTCCTCCCGCCTTCCAGATCTGAAATCTGACTTTACAAGGAGGTAGGTGGGTGGCTTTGAATCGTACTCTACTCTTTCTCCTCCTCCCCACCCCGTTTCCTTTTTGTGTGTGTGTGGGGGGGGGGTGTGATGGGAAGAGTCATCCCATCCTGTTTCGGGACTTTTAAATGATGTCTGTGTTTTTTATTTTTAAAAAAGTCTGTTTTCTTGTTCCCCCTTGGGGTGGAACTGATTTCGCCTTCTCTTCGCTTTTGGAGGATCTGTCGATCGGGAAGGATTCTCCAACACCCTCACCTCCCCCCCCCCCCGGTCACCTTGCATTCTAAGAAGAAGAAAAATCATCCGATCATTTTTCTTTCTTTCGCGTTTCTTTTTGCCTTTCGACGAGGCTCCGCAATAACATTACGAAAAAGAGTTGAGGTTGGGCTTTCTCGTCTGGGCGCGTGTGCTGGAATTTGTCGGGTTGTTCTCCTGGACGAGTGAAAGAAAGATACCCCCCCTCCAACGGCTTAATTTAGTCTCTGGGCGATCGGGAGACTCAAAGTGTCCCGTTCCCCCAAGAAAAGTTTTGATTAAGGGTGTTTTGGAGCAACACCCAGAGAGGGAGAGGCCGTAGGGGACCCGCAGGATCGGGCCCGTCGTGCCTTTTAAATGCGTCTTTCGATGTCCCAAGCGCGGCGAAGCTGCAACTTCCCACTTTGCGCTTTAGAAAACCTCGGACTTGCGGAGAGGTCGGCAGTCTGGGCTTTGGGCGGCCGTTTCACCGATGTAAACATCCCTGAGAAATGGCAGGAGGGAGGTGGCCCTGGATCTGGAAAATGGACATGGGGGGGAGCCTAGATTTTTACCCCACCCCCCTCAACAGCCACCCCCAAAAACGTCGGTGGCAGGAAGTCTGGAAAGGGACTTGGCGTTCGCTCGCTCTGCGCGCTTGGGAAGTTTTCATCGTCGCTGGGCGCCTGGAGGTCCCCAAGAACGTAGCTGGCGATGGTCACTTTTAGTTGAAAGAAAGTCCTTTTTCTTTTGCCTGGGAAAGAAAACGTGTTCTTTTTTTTTTAAGAGGGGTGTGGGTTGCGCCCCCCCGCCCCCCAAGTAAACACAGCAAGGCGATCTCGATTCTGTATTTATGCTGGTTGCGCATTTAAATCCCGTAGAACAGAAAAATCCTAACGCGCCGCTTCGGCGAGCGCCGAGATTTTTGAGGATCGACAGTCCGAGCGGTGCGCGCGGGTGTTTTTCGACGGTCGATCTTGCACTTTGCCCCAGTTCGGCGCAGGGTCTCCTATCCAGCGTGTGGTCTTCTCTTTTCTTACAGCATTGTGTAAGGAAAGCTCCCTTCACGGTCCCAGTCCCAGGGCTGTTGGATTTCGAAAGCTTCTTCCTCGAGTGGAAAATGCATCTTTACCCCCTCCTTGTCTAATTTTTAATTCCTCCTTCCACCCCCCCCTCTCTCTCTCTTTGAAACTCTCTAAAGTCTACAGAGTTGCTGCTTCCACTTTTCCTGCCAGTGCGTGGATCTCTTTCCTGCAGCAAAGAGGCAATATAAATAAATGAAATGCCCTTAAGGAAACCAGGAACCCGGGATTAATTCAGCTGTCTGACTAATTTGCCCACCTCTGCCCTGTGAAAACTTGGTGCTGGCAATTTAGAAAACAAACTATTAAAAAGTTTGGGACCGCTTTTTACTAGCTGGGACAAAACGGAAAAAACCCAAACCAAAACAAAAATCACCCTTTCCAATAGCCACCTTGAATGAGTCTATTCAAGCCCCTTGCAAATGTCTTGATCTGGATGGAATTTTCTGCACAAGGCTATGAATGAAGTATAAGGTTGGCTCCATGGGTTTTTATTTAAATTGTTTAACTTTTGTGTGCTAGGAGAGAGAGCACAGGGTCACTTGATCATTTTGGCACTGATTAAACTTTCTAAAAGGTTGCTTTAGGTTGTATCCCACCCCCCTATCCCAGTATGAAAATAGATGAGAATTAGGTTCATATTTGTAAATATATATACCTATTGTATTGAACTTCTGATATGCAGTTGCCAATAGCTGTTTTCACCTAGTTACCATTTCAACAGAAAAATAGATGTGTTAGTACAATATGTCTGTTTGCAATATATGTTTGTGGTGTATAGAATCTTGCATATGTGTCTACTCAAAAGTAAGTCCCATTGTTTTCACTAGGGCTCACTCTCAGGTAAGCGTGTACAGTATAGGACTACAGCCTTATATGGTTAACAAACAAAAAAACCCCAACTGCTTACAATAATGAGTCCTTTTATAAATGTTATATTTAGAACATCTATTTGGAGAAGAAAACGTTAGCCCCTTCCTGTGCACTTCTGCCTGGAAGTAAATTCTGTTTACATCAGTGAGGCTTCTTCTTAGTAAATGATCTAGAGCCTGAACAGATGAATTTGATAGTCAGGAAACATTATTGATCCAAATAACCACCGTTAAAAGTTCCTAGTCTAATAGCGTCTTTTACTTAATGACACACCAGCCTCTCGCATTTGCTTTATATTGCTATCTGGAGAATGTTTGATGGGGAAAGCTCATCATCCTTATTTTTATTCCTCCTATCCCTTTTATCCAGCATAATGCTGCTTAAGTAGTTTTTCATTATTATTATTATTTTTAAAAGCAGCAAAGATGTCCCTGATTTATATTCTGGAAGAATTGCTGATTTATTATTATTTTGAAGTCTTGCAAACCTGATGAAGATTTCCCCACTGTATCCACGTGGTTGATATTGTGTGTGTGTGTGTGTGTGTTGTTTGCTGTTTCCTTTTTGCCATGGATCTGTTTTAAAGGAAAATCTCACCTGGAAAAAAACACACACACGCCTCCCTCCGAGAAGTCCCTTGTGCCTAGTGGGAACTCTTGCTGTCCGAAGCCCTTCTTCTGTTGTACTACTGGCAGTTATGATTAGCAGTGCAATATTAAAAGGGCATTGGCTGGCAGATACAGACCCTCCCCTCTCTCCAGAATGGCCAACTGTAGGGACCAGGCTTCCTCCAGAGTATTTATGCATATGTGTGGGGGGGGAAAGAATATTAAGATTTGTTGCATGTAGGTATGTCAATGGAGCCAGGACTCTAGCGTGCAACACTCCCCCCCTAGAAAAACCCTTTTATGTGTTCTGTTTATTGTGTAGGATTCCAAAGGGGAATTGGGACACCCTGTGCTTTAATTCCCACCCACCTTCCCACCTTTCTGTTGTGCCTCTCGTTAAAATGTTAATAATGACGGTTCTTCCCTGTAACGGTGTATTGAGAAATGCTGTGTATGTTAAGATAGCCCACCATCTGCTTCGTATGTGGCTGAATTTTAAATGCTGTTGTTTTCGATTTGCATGGTGTTTGTTTTGCTTTTTAAAAAATAATATATATATATATGGGGTGTGTGTGCTCTGGTGGTGTACTCTTTAAAATATACTGTAATTGTGCAAACGCTCTTCAGAATGATTCCGGGCTGGGTTTTTTATAGGGTGGCACATTCTTTACAATACCACACGCAAACCAATTGTTTCATTATTCCACATCCTGTAGGCGTATAGACAGGTCTCTTTGGGAAAATGCTGTCGATTCCGCAACATTGTTCACAACACATTCAAAGTGCTCTTTTTTTTTAGTTTTCAAATGTCTGTGATGCTGAATTAGGGGAAGAGGTAGAGGGGGACTTCAGTGTAATTGGGTCATTTTAGAAAATGTTGGGGTAAAGGCTGGTGAAAACAAATCAGTTGGGAATGTCTTCACTACTTATTTGCAATAATGTTTGACTTCTTCAGTCCAGAGCCTGCCTTTGCTATTGAACTGAAATGTGCATATATTGCAGCATACTGTATAAAGTTAAAGAGAGGCTACCCATAACCCTTCCTCCTGGTCTCATTCCATAACTTTCACTGCAATCCTGTGTATGTTTACTTGGAAACAAGTCCCCAAAAGCTCAAAATCATATCCTTTCAGATTTGTGCATAAGATTGCAGTAATAGGCATGATTTAAAATAAAAATATGCACACCCAAACAAAGCTGATAACATAGGAATTTGAAGTAGCTTTCCACCCACCCAGCCCTTTGCAATAGAGAAAATTAATGGTATATGCACCTACATTGCCTATGTTACAGCTGAGTCCTGTTTTCCTCTTGTAGTCCGTACAAAAGAAAAGATACACAATTAATCTGCTTTTCTGTGTGTTTGTGTCCTTGCTCTAACCTTGACTAATGATGATCTCAGATAAAACTTGAAATCATTCTGATTTTGATTTTATTGGGGATCGCCAGCCCTGCCAGTTATTGTGTTGCAACTATCTCTTGTATTAACAAATCCTTGTTTTGTTTTTTTAAAAAAAGGTGTGTGTGTGTGAAATCCGAGGTTAGCTGGATACAATGCCGCTGGTGGGCTGCTGGGACCGCTGGCTCTGACAGTGTTGCACTACTGTCTTCACAAATTAAGCAGTGCAATAATATTGTCAAAGCATTTGGTTCCAGTCCTCGTACATCCTTGCTTAATTATGACCAGCCCAGTGTTGCAGCACACTCTTCACTTTGCTGCTTGCTGAATCCTATTTTAACTAGACAAAACGTCCCTGTCCCTCCCCTTTGAGTTCTGAGGACTTCCTTCTTTTTTAAAAGCTTGATAATGGTCTTTTTTGGTGGGGGAACCTAATATGAAACCTGGTCCAAAATGATGAAAGCACCCAGTTTTTGTTTTAATTTATGTTAAGAGGGTAATTTGTGCCTATTAGGTTTCTGGTTCTTGGTGGTGGCAGTATACAACTGTAGGTCTTTGTTTGTGTCCCAAGACAGTGCAAATGGTCAGTAAAATACCACTTTTCAGAACCAGCCCTTGACTTAGCTAGGTCTGTCTTGTCTTCCTGTGTTTTGTTCCAGGGAGATGTGAATGAATTTGGTGAAGAGATATAGTCTTTTCGAAAGGAAAGCAAAATCTGTATCTCACAGAGTTTTGATTCTCTGGTGGCTTCCTTCAAAGTTCCCTTTTAGTTGTGTTTGACAAGCGGATAGGCTTTCTATTTATTTGTTTTTAAAAAGTGGAATTATTAGTGAGGTCAAAATAATCGAAAAGCCCTCCTTTTCTAAACAAAACAAAACCTATCCCGTCAATAGAGGTGATACGTACATAACAGGATCTATGTGCAATGAAAATCTGTGGGTTTTTTCCAACAATCTGGGATATTTATCTGATGCTTGGAGGCTTATAAACAGCAACGTGGTGTTAGGAATCGGTCTCTCTTCATTAACAATAAGTTGGAGATGGTCACTGAAATGGCTTCGTGGAAAGCAGGCCGGTGGAATGGTTTTGAACAGCTAGAAAGGGGGGAAGGGGCATTGGAAGTTTGGAAGTGGGGGGTGGGGAGGGAAGAGGGACCCTTTTTGAATAACTTTGGAAAGAGAGAAGGGAGAGGGGTGGAAAGAGAGATGCGGTAATGCTGGAAATCGGATCTTTGTGGATTTGCCTTCTGGCTGGAATGTGCAGATAGACCATTTCCAGAAGAAATTAGAGCATCTTTTTTCTATCGTTTGTGCTGCATCTTTAGCGTAGGGCAGAGGTGAGGAACCTGTGCCCCCTCCAGCTGTTCTTGTATTGCAACTACCATTTTCTCTGACCCATTGGCCATGCTGACTGGGGCTGGTGAGAGTCGCAGCCCAGCAACTTCTGAAGGGACACAGGTTGTCCCACCCCTGGCTTAAGAGAGTTGTGTGTGTTGCTCTTGTCAGAATCCGCAAATGCTTTAGCGATGATCTTTGCCAGCCATGCTTTTCTGTTTCTGCATATGATGTCAGGGGTCAGACATCTTCCTCTTTCAGATCAGTATCCTGAAGGGGGATCTAGGGGACCAAAGTGTCAGCGGGGCTTGTTTTCGAAAAAGGATTCAGCAGGAAAGGCAGAAGGCATCAGATCTGGTGTGCTTTGTAATATAAACACAGGCAACCTGTTGTCTCCCGTTTTTGTTATTTCACTGTCTGGCAAGGGCTGCAATCCATCCCATGCTTACCTGTGAGTAAAGCCCACTGAAGCCAGTAGGACTGAACTTCCAAGTAAACGTACCTTGGACTGAACTTTGCTTTGAGGTACACACCACGTTCCGGGTAAAACTGGTCTGAAAAATAACAGCTTGCTTTGCACCTAAGGAGTTTTCTTTCCCTTCCACCATCCCAGTCCTGGATTGGCTATTAAAACTTGGATTTTGGCACCTAGGAATTTCCAGCCCTTTGCCTAGCACACCCTCAGCAGAGAATGCGTTTTCGCATTCCTTTTATCTTCAGTCATTGCTTTGTTGCCATAGGTATGCTGCGCTCTGTCTCGACCCATAATCATACTTATCAGTTAGCAGTTTTAAAGCACTTTTCTTTACTCTAGCCTCCCTTATACCTAGTGTCCTCCAGTTCAGGGGTGAGGAAGCTGTAGCCCTCCAGCTTTTGCTGAACTACAGTTCCTATCCTCCCTGACCATTAGGCATGCTGGCTGGTGCTGATGGAGGGGGGAGTTGCAGCCCAGCATTATTTAGAGAGCCACAGGTCCCCTTTCTGCTCTATAAGTTTTTGACTGGAGCTCCCATCAGCTCTGGGCTGGTGGGAGTTGTGGGTCGCATCCACACAATGCATTTAAAGCACTGCGGTACCACTTTCAAAAGTCATGGCTTCCCCCAAATAATCCTGCAGTTTGTTAAATTTTAGGAGTTGGAGTTCCTAGAGTGGTTTAACAACCACTCCTCCCCAGGAAACTGTATCTGTCTGAGTGGAATGGGGGGGACGGGATGATTTCCTAACAACTCTCAGCACCCATAACAAACCAACAGCTCCCAGAATCCTTTGGGGGAAGCCATGACTGTTTATAGTGGCACCCTATACATGTGAATGTGGCCTCCAAGTTAAGTTTTGGGACCAAGGAGAGATTTTGGTTGTAACATTTAAGTCCCACACTCTTAACCACGAAACCCCACTGTTTTTTAGGGTCAGTAGGTTAAGATATCTCCATGGAGGGAGGCCAAATGGTTGGGTGGGGAAGTTACCCGAGGCCTTTCTGGAAATGGTCACATGCCGCTGTTAGAAGTGAAACCTCTTTTTGGGGGTTCTTTTTAGGGTTTCAAATGCTCTTCTATAAATTAACTTTAGTTCAGGGGTGGAGAGCATCAGGCCTGGGAGCTGAGGCGGCCCCCAGGCCTCTCTTATGCGGCCCTCAGCAGCCAGGCCACACCTTTGGTGACTTCGAGCTCTGATAATGCTTCTCTCTCCTGACTAGAAGGCAGAGAGGGCTGCTTGAGTGTAGAAAGCAGTCATAAAATTCACATCCATTGCCCCACACATTTTTGCTCCTTAACCACTGGCAAGCGGCCCCCGTAAGAGAATGTGGCCCTCAGCCTGAAAAGTGTTCCCCGCTCTCTGCCAGGCCTGTTTGCACCCATCTGCCCCGTCTCGCCTTGCAAGGCGCCCCCACTGCCCTTGTTGATACGTGGCGTGTTGCACATACCTGAGCAGGCCTCCCCTTTCCTAGCAGTTGACAAACTGGTCTGGCTGAGTCACGATGGGAAGGGGAGCGGAGCGGGAAGGAAGCAGAATAGAAATGCCCAGGAAATAATGGGCAGGTAGTTTATACAGGTCGCAGAATTGCTCTTTCCTAGCTTCAGATTTAAGTGCATAGTATATATAAACACCTTGCAGAGCCTTGATAGATTTAGCATTGATTTGATCTATGCTGGAAGGCTCTGGGATCCCATTATTATTATTATTATTATTATTATTATTATTATTATTATTGTCATAATAATACGACAAAAGCTTGTGTCTTGTGGGAGTATATAGAAGCTGGGAGGATTTCTAGATAAGAGACTTTTCTAGTCCAATTTAGTGGGAGAATGGAGGTGGGGGTGGTTAGGAAACAAGGCCTTTGCAGAAATGGAAATGTGGATGTTTTTGGAGCTGGTGTGTTCCTTTTTTATTTTTTAAGTGGAACAAAGTTCATCTGTTCTGCTTTGCTGCCAGACTCAAAACACGAGAGAGATTGTCTGTAACCTCCTTTTCCAACCTGGTGCCCTCTGTAGACGTTTCGGACTACGAAAGCCATGTTGACTGGGACTGATGGGAGTTGTAGTCGAAAACTGGTGGGGGACGGCTGGAGAGTCTGAGCAGGGCTTTCTTTGTCTCTCCGTCTCTGTGTGTGTTTGTGTGTGGCATGAAGTCTTTCCTACCTTTTAAAAAAAGAAAGGTGCAGCAGTGGCTGCTTTGAATTTTTTCACCGTGCCCCTTAAACCCCGAGCCTCAATGATTCATTGAGAAAGTGCATTCCAAGAATCTGCAACTCTTGGGAGTGACTCTGAAAAAAATTATATATCGTGGTGTGTGTTTTAAATAAAAATTTTTTTTAAAAAAGGGGGAAAATGCAGGAGGGAACCGGATCTCCTTTTGAGAGGGGTGTCTGTTAGGGGAGGCGAAGGCTTCCTGAGACACTCTGAAGATGGAGTTTCTGCATTCCAGACGTGGCTTATTTCTGACCCTGGCTAGCCAAGGAATTTCACAGTGAACAGGAGAAGGGGTGGGATTCTTGGTTGGGAGAGAGAGAGGCGAATGGGAGGGGCGCGAGGGGCTTCAGAAGCAAAGGGCCCCCCTCCTGGAGTGTATGTACAAAGGAAACTCTCTCTCTGTGTGTGTCCATGTCTGTGTGTGTGCTTGCACACACATGTGTGTGCCTGCAACATTCCTAGATTTGTGTCCGATTCGGCTGTGGACATCAGGGGGGCTGATTGGAATGCAAGGAATCAAATCCGCCTGAGGTGGCAAAGGGTGATGGAACCGCTTCCATCCTGTTATTGCATAAACTTGTTAAAGAGAACCCCTCTCTCTCTTTTTAAAAAAGGAGCCATGCGTAGGATATCAGTACTTGCTGAGGAAGGTTTGACTGTGCGTGTTTTTGTGAAGTTTTGACCTGCCTACACAGCTCATTGGGATGGCGGATGAAATCAGATGGATGATACGCACACAGATATATTCAGGAGCAAAATGGTGTTTGTTTGGCGGCCGTCTTCATCATCCTGTCCCTCCACCGAGGAGGACATACTTTCTCTCTGAGTCATTGCAGTGGCCAGATTCTTGCCTTAAAAAAAAAAAAAATCACGCACATGGGTGGTTTGTGGAGAGAGGGGAGGTTTCGGCGTGAGGGAGGGAGGAGACCTGTTCCTTTCTTTAGACTGAGTTTCCATTGTGGGGGGAAAGGTGGGATGTGAAACAGAACGGCTGCATGGTAGCAATATTGTTAACTAGTGCTAGGAGTGCCCAGCGCTGCGTGGGAATTGGTCGAAACCCCCCAAATTTTGTAGTTTTAAAAAACGGGATAATGTAATTTGCGAGTTTTAGGGCTCATGCAAACACACACTAATCCAAGACTCCAACCTTTCCAGGATCTGAATCAATTTGTTTTTGTCTCTGTGTGTGGAAGCTAATGCTTAATAAGGGTTAATTTGGTCCGCCATCTTGATTCAAAATGGCGTCCGGCATCCAAACGTTGACAAAGACTGCCGGCTCCACCTTGAGAATCCTTGTGCCAAGTTTGGTGCCTATTTCTTGAGAGCAGTGTTAGAAACTCAGATATACAAGCTAATCGCAAAATGCCACCTTAAACCTAGGTTGTGGTTGCCACTACGGAATGTCTGGGTGCCATATATTTTTTAATGAGACATGAATAATAATGATAATAATTTCATTTTTATACCACTTTATATTTTAAATAAATAATCTCAGAGCAGTTTACAACACATTAAAACATCAAATCAAACAATCCAGACTAAAACAAATTCAAGCTTTAAGGAAAATAATTCAGATCCTTCTCTAAGTGACATTTTGCTTTGCCCATGTTTGTTTACCTACTTAATTTATAGAGCTGCCCCATAGCAGAAGTACTCTAGGAAGGCAGGGTGGTATAGTGGTTAGAGCAGAGCTTTCCAAACTCTGTGTCACGACACATTAGTGTGTCACACGAATGCTCCCTCGTTCCTCCCAGACTGGAACTGGGTTAGTTCAACGTCCAGTTTGCTAGTAAAAATGAATTGCTGTGTCACGCAATGATGTAAGTCTAAAAAGTGTGTCACCGACATGAAAAGTTGGAAAAGCTCTAGGTCCGAGTGTTGGACGAGGACCTGGGTGATCAGGGTTCAAATCCTCACTCAGTCATGAAGCTCACTGTGTAATCTTTGAGTCAGTTGCCACCTCCTAACCTACCTTACAGGGTCATTGTAGGGATTAATTGAGGAGGGTGGAGTGAACCATGTACTTATTGGAGGAAAACATGGGAAATAAATGCAATAAATAACCTTACTTGCTTATGAAAGCTGGAGGGGCCAGCCAAG
Organism: Podarcis siculus; assembly: GCA_034642415.1. Classification (NCBI taxonomy): domain Eukaryota; kingdom Metazoa; phylum Chordata; class Lepidosauria; order Squamata; family Lacertidae; genus Podarcis; species Podarcis siculus. The sequence goes on from JAXCMG010000019.1 coordinate 8,248,158, forward strand.
TGGAGATGTCAGTCGTCAACCAGGCATCCAGAGATCTCCACGTGGTCGCAATTGTACCCGCGCCAGTCACAAAACATGCCTGGCGCCTGACTAATTTCTAACACTACTCGAGAGGTGTCCGAACCAATAGAGAACAGATGAGCAGACAGACAAACAGACAAAGACCACTTTCCAAAATAGATAGTAAGGTAAAGGGACCCCTGACCATTGGGTCCAGTCGTGGCCGACTCTGGGGTTGCGGCGCTCATCTCGCTTTATTGGCTGAGGGAGCCGGCGTACAGCTTCCGGGTCATGTGGCCAGCATGACTAAGCCGCTTTTGGCGAACCAGAGCAGCGCACAGAAACGCCGTTTATCTTCCTGCCGGAGCGGTACCTATTTATCTACTTGCACTTTGACGTGCTTTTGAACTGCTAGGTGGGCAGGAGCTGGGACCGAGCAATGGGAGCTCACCCCGTCGCAGGGATTCGAACCGCCGACCTTCTGATCGGCAAGCTCTAGGCTCTGTGGTTTAACCCACAGCACCACCCGCGTCCCAAAAAATAGATAGTGGATAGATAAATAGATAGTAGGTAGATAGATAAATAACACCAGGGGGCAAGTAACGCAGAAACACGTTCCATGGGAGGCGATGCTCACTGTGTTCTTAGGATTCTGGGTAGGCTTCCAAGCGCACTGGGATCAGGGACATTTGATCTACCCTGACTGCCTGTTCTATGGCTGTTTGGACATATTGAGTGAAATCTATAAGGGACTTGGGGCACCGCAACTCTCTGCTGTCTTTAGCAACAAGTGATGCGTTTAAATACCTCTTATGCATAGAAAGCTGCTTCATGCTGAGTTGGACCATTGGGTCCACCTAGTATTGTCAACACTGAGTGGTAGCGGCTCCTGCCAGATTAGAGACTCTGTTCTTGCCCACATCTACCTGCCAGGAATCGATCCTGGAACCTTTTATATTTATTCATCTACTTTGTTGATCGCACTTAGAACCCAATTTTTCTTCAAGGCATATGTAGTTCTTGTCCTCCCTGTTTTATCCTCACAACATCCCTGGCAGGTGGGTTAGACTGAGAGTGAGTCCCTGGTGCAAGGTCACTCTGCGAGCTTCCTTGCTGAGTGGGGATTTGAACCCAGTAGGGACGTGGGTGGTGCTGTGGGTTAAACCACAGAGCCTAGGACTTGCCGATCAGAAGGTTGGCGGTTCGAATCCCCGCAACAGGGTGAGCTCCCGTTGCTTGGTCCCTGCTCCTGCCAACCTAGCAGTTTGAAAGCACATCAAAGTGCAAGTAGATAAATAGGTACCACTCCGGCGGGAAGGTAAACGGCGTTTCCATGCGCTGCTCTGGTTCGCCAGAAGCGGCTTAGTCATGCTGGCCACATGACCCAGAAGCTGTATACCGGCTCCCTCAGCCAATAAAGTGAGATGAGCGCCGCAACCCCAGAGTCGGTCACGACTGGACCTAATGGTCAGGGGTCCCTTTACCTTTACCTTTACCTTTACTCCCAGTTCCTAGTCTAGCGCTCTAACCGCTGCACAGCTGTGGCTCACGTGTGCTGTGCTGCTATACGGTCCTTTCCAAAGTCTTTCAGGATTTTGGCTGTTTGTCTGATGGGGGGATATGTGAAGGATCAGCAACGTAGTGTATTTCAGATGTTGTTGGACCCAAGCTCCCATCATCTCTGACCAGAGGCCATGCTAGCTGGGGCTGATGAGAGTTGCAGCCCAACAACATCTGGAGGGGTGGACCATGTTGCCTGTCCCTGATCTGTGCAGTGCTCTCCATCTTCCAGCCCTGAGTTGTTGTTGTTTTTTCAGTGACAGAAATCAGTGCTGGGAAAAGGACCAAGTGTGGGGTTTCCTAGAAACTTTATACTAGGAATCCCGGGGTTCTCTCCCAAAGTCTGGAAGCTGGCACCTATTGAAATGCAAAACATTTTCCTAGGCAGGGATGGAATTTTAATAGACAATTCATGCGTCACGCTTGTTAACTGCAAAAGACTCTCACAGATCCCGAGCAAAATGTACGCTTTGCACCCAGGGCAATAAGAACCATAGCTGTCAACGCTTCCCTTTTTTAAAGGGAAATTCCCTTATTCCGAATAGGATTCCTCGCAAGAAAAGGGAAAAGTTGACAGCTATGATAAGAACTGTGCCATAAACACAGGTTGAAAGCGTGTTCAGAATTTCCCCGTCTGAGAATGATGGGAGTTGTAGCACAAACCCCCCTAGAGGGCACCAGGTCGGGGAATGCTGGCATAGGTTTTGTTTGTGGTGGGGAGTGATTAGAATGTTGGGAGTGGGAATGGGAAGATCCGAGTTCAAATCCTCCCTCAGCCATGAAGCACGCTTAGGTGAGCTTGGTTAACTTATTACTTGTTTTGCAGGGTGGTCATGAGGATAAAATGGAAGTGGGAGGACAACATGCCCCAAGGATGTACGGATGTTAAGCTTGTTGTGGTCTTTTTGTTTTCACTAGCCAGGGATTTGGTGCAAATGTCATATATTTAGAATTTTTTTAAAAATCCAGCCTCGGAACTAGTTTTGAGCATCCAAACTGAACAGAACTCCAAATCCTTTCACGCAAAATTGTGCTTCTGGTTTTCACCAGTATTGTTCCTTTCACCAATATAATATAGGGTGTGTGTGTGGAGTCATTTTGTTGTTGCTATTGTTAAAAATATTAGGGGGATGGAAATCTTTGCTGCTCTACGGCAGACCACTAATTCATAGAGCTACCAGCCATTCCAGAATCCACCTTCTGCCTGAGTAGACCATTCCTTGGAGGAATGGCAAGATGCTCATGCAATAAATAAAGACCCCCCCTCCTTTTTAAGCCACGCTTTAACCAAAGTTTGTGAGCTGTAAGTGGTGCTTAAAAGCTTTTGAAAGGCCACTACTAGAAATCTAATATGTGCCCCTAATATGTGGAAGGAGTGTGTGTGTGTCTGAATTTCCTCTGGGTATCGTAATTAAGGTCACTTGATGCTGGTTAATTGCATTATTACTTTAATTTCAGTTTCTTTCCTGCCCTTCAGTGTAAGGTCCCAGCAGTTAAAAAACCCCAAATTAAAAACCGTGCATTGATTTTTTTGTTTATTTATTTATGAAAAAATATATTTATATCCTGCTATCCACCAACAAGTATCAAATCACTTTGCAACGGTTATGCCTAAAACCATGTAAAAATGTTAAAAACCACAAATCAGCTAAAAATTATAGAAAGATGTATTCTTAACTGGCTGCCTAAGCCTGGCAGAATAGAAACATTTTCAGCGGGCATTTAAATGTTGAAACAGAAGACAGGCTTAATCTCTACCTGGCAGAGTATTCCATAATTTAAAACAAGTGATGCACATTTAGTGATCATTTGGGTGGGCTGTTTCCCTCCCCTTATTAATTAAATTTATATCCCACCCATCCTCTCAAAGGAGCCCAAGGTGGCAAACACACAAGTTATAAAACAAATAAAAACACTTAAAAAAATTCTTCTTTTCAAAGTTTATTATTAATAAATAAAATAAAGGAATGCTAGAAATACTGTTACATCAGGCTGAAAGCAGGATAAGATTGGGCATTATAACTGAACTTGTTCCAAAACATTGCAAAAAATAAATAAATACCAATTTCTCCATAAACCTTTTAGGCTGGTTCATATGTGTTCTTTTGTAATAAGTTAGCTCAGCTATAGTGACTAGGGGCCAAATTTTCTCAGTTCATTTAGATATAGTAGGAGATGAAAAAAGAGAAAAAGAACAATTTCATAGAATTGGAAGTGACCCTGGTGATCATCTAGTCCAACCCCTTGCAATGCAGGATTATGCAGCTGTCCTATACGGGGATCAAACCTGCAACCTTGGCATTACTAGCACCACGCTCTAACCAACTGAGCTATTCAGTGGTTTTCAGCTTTTAAAACAGTTGTAGCAAAGGGAAGAATAAAAGCAGGTAAGTAGGTAAGGGCAGGTCCACACCTTAGATTTAAAGCACACCCAGTGCACGTTCAAAGCTCATGGCTTCCCCCAAGGAATCCTGGGAACTCTAGTTTGTTAAAGGGCCGGAAAATTGCAGAGGCAGATTTAGGGAGGCGTTACTGGTACTGCCGCACTGGGCGCCGAGCCCAGAGAGTGCCACAAGACGTTGCCACTATGATGTAATAAATGGGTAGATCGGAAGGTGACGGATGTGGCCCTGCCAAATTTTGGCCTTGCACAAGGCGCCACTGAAATTTGCAAACCCAAACTCTGCTCCTGAGAACTGTATCTCTGTAACAGGGGAAACTATTGTTCCCAGGATTCCTTGCGCGATGCGCTGGGTGTGCTTTAAATGCACAGTGTGGATCTACCCTAAGAAAATATAAACAGTGGTTCGGAAGATGAAGAAACAAACAAACCTAAAATCTAAAAAGTAATGTGAAGCATTACTATAGCACTTTAAACAAGCACAACTTCCCCCCAAAGAATCCTGGGAGCTGTAATTTGTTGGGTACAGAGAGTTGTTTGGAGACACCCCCCCCCCATTCCTTTAACAGAGCTAAAATCCCCAGAGTGGTTTCACAACCCCCTTTTCCCAGGGGCTTCTGGGAGCTGTAGTTCTGCAAGAGGAACAGGGGGGTCTCCTAGCAACTCAAACTACACTTCCCAGCATTCTTTGGAGGAAGCAGTGACTGTTGAAAGCGCTATAATACTGCTTTAAATATATGGTGTGGATTTGGCCACTCTGAGAAAGGCATACTGCGTGTGGCGAACTCTGAACAAATGCCTATAAGCTTTTCACCAGTGACCACCTATAAGCTGTTTCTTCAGCTTTCTTAGCAGAGCTGAGCTACAACAGGCAGAAAAGTCATTAAGCAGCCCGCCAAGAGCATCATTAATTTCCAAGTAGTCCATGGAGGGAAAGATTTGAGTCTACTCTTTTTGAAAATAACACTTGTCAAAACCCACAACGGTATTTGAAAATCAAACTGTTCATAAAGGATGTTCAGGGTTGAAACCAGCATAAGTTTTACCCAAAGCGGACCTGTTGAAATTTAGGAGACCTAAATTAGCCATGCCTGTTGATTTTAATGGCTCTACTCTGAGTAGGACTAACATTGGCTCCAGCTCTGAATTTCCTTGTACACGTGGGGTGGTGATTTGCAACAGAATTAATCCGGTGTGGATGCAAAACTTGGAAGCCGATACAGCTGAAATCTTAAGAAGCAGAGTTAGATCTGGTGAACAGTCCGCAGGAAATGGAGCAAACTCATCGCTCTAATAGAGGCAAGAGGAATTGGGGTGTGTGTTTTGTTCCTTTTGCTTTTCATCAAATTGCAGAGTTGGATGGGACCCGGTGGGTCATCTAGTCCAACCCGCTATTCCCCTGCATGTCGTGGGATAAAGAAAAGCTGGCCACTTCTATGTGGGAAAGGCATATTTTGCAGGAGAGGGCTGTAGCTTGGTGGTAGCTTCCGATTTGCATACAGAAGGTCCCAGGTTCGTTCCTTAACATCTTCAGATAGAGCTGGGAGAGGCTCATGTCTGAAAACCTCAACAGATGCTGGCAGGAGGCAATACAGTCGTACCTCGGGTTACAGATGCTTCAGGTTGGGTTTCTTCAGGTTACAGACCGCCAAAACCCGGAAGTACTGGAACGGGTTACTTCCGGGTTTCAGCAGTCACACATGCGCAGAAGCACTAAATCGCGCGTTGTGCATGTGCAGAAGCGCCGAATCGCAACCTGCGCGTGTGCAGACGTGCCATTGCAGGTTGCGGACACTGCAGGCTGCGAACGTGCATCCCGCACGGATCATGTTCACAGTCTGAGCATCCACTGTACACATGTTCACTGTACACATGTTCACTGTACACATGTTCACAGTCTGAGCATCCACTGTACCTTAGATCCCGAACGCCTTGCGAGTCAAACGTTTTGGCTCCCAAATGCCACAAACCCGGAAGTGAGTGTTCTGGTTTGCGAACGTTCTTTGGAACCCGAACATCCGACACGACTTCCATTGCTTCCGATTGGCCGCAGGAGCTTCCTGCAGCCAATCGGAAGCTGCACCTTGGTTTCTGAATGTTTTGGAAGTCGAACGGACTTCCGGAACGGATTCCGTTTGACTTCCAAGGTACCACTGTATTGAGCTTAGATGGACCAATGGCATAAGGCACCTTCTTGTGTGGGCAGGGGAGGGTGCCTGCATTTTACGCCTAGATAGCTCAGTTGGTTAGAGTGCGGTGCTGATAATGACAAGGTTGCAGGTTCGATCCCTGTATGGGACAACTGCATATTGCTGCATTGCAGGGGGTTGGACTAGATGATCCTCAGGGTCCCTTCAAACTCTATGATTCTGTGATTTTACATCCTGTTTGGTTTAAGAAGCCGTGTCATTCGTTTTCAAAAACAACAACAGAAGCATCTGAAGATGCAGATTCTTGCTACTCCGCTGAGAAAGGGGTGTGATCTGGTGTGCAGTTGTAGCGTGCATTGTAAACTGGTGACGGAATGGGTTAAGGCATGGGGTTGCGGTAATTCCTTGCAGTGGAAAAGGACATGAGGAAGGTGCTTTAAAAAGTGTGGAGGGTGTTTGTTTGTTGATGCAGTGATCTGGCTTAACCGCTGCGCCCTTTCCCCCCCTTCCCGGCCCGCAAAGTACGGTGCCATCTCCTCAGGAGAGGTAGTGCAGTTTGAGAGATTTAGGAACCCTCCCTGAACGCATCGGAACAGGTTGGCTCTTGCAAGGCTGAAAGAATCCCCGTTTTCTGGCAGGATTTGTACCAGCTTGCTAGATACCTTAAGAAGCTGACGCTGGAATGCGAAAAATGCAGCGAATGCTCTTTCTTTCCTTTTCAAAGAATTAGAAAGAGAATGAAAAGTTGCTGGGGGGGGGCAGTGGAAAGAGGAGGCGAAGCCCTGCTCACCTTGATTTCAAAGTAGAGATGCTTTCTGTGGTTGTTTTTGCCTGCCTTCCAAAATAGCAACTGTAGCCCTTTGCCAAGAAGGCACCCTCACCTTCTTGGTGAATGTAGACGTGGTACCCAACCACAAAAGAGTCAAGTGGGTCAAAGAGTCAATCTTTTTTTAAAGAGGAGTGCAGATTTGTGCCAGCAGTACAGTGGTACCTCGGGTTAAGAACTTAATTCGTTCTGGAGGTCCGTTCTTAACCTGAAACTGTTCTTAACCTGAGGTACCACTTTAGCTAATGGGGCCTCCTGCCGCCGCCACCACACAATTTCTCTTCTCATCCCGAAGCAAAGTTCTTAACCTGAGGTACTATTTCTGGGTTAGCGGAGTCTGTAACCTGAAACGTCTGTAACCTGAAGCGTCTGTAACTCGAGGTACCACTGTATTTGCAATCCATTGGCTGCTACGGGCTGCAAGCTTTGATTAAGTAATCAGTTAGATCTGTAGTTCCCAAACTTTTTCAGGCTACTGCCCCCTGGGTTCCATAAAGTGGTCCCCACTTCCCCCCACCCCACCCTATAAAAAGCATTATTCGAAATTGTGGTTTGCGTGGCCCACGAAGGAAGATTATAGCACCATAAAGTTTGAAACGGTCAGAGTTACTTGCATATTCAGCTTAATTAATAAAACAAATTGAAGAATTGGAATCAGCGATACCAGCTTTTCAAAGTCTGATGGTTATTGACACCTCCAGTGTCCCCCCACCTCCTTAGCACACACACCCCTCGCTTAATCTCACTGCCTTCCAGGGTGAGTTACCCCCGCTCTGGAAACCACTGAATTAGAAGAACGAATAAAAAACAAACATTTAAACTGACTAAAAAGAAGGCATCCCGATTAATCAGATAACACTGGTGGGAAAGTTCATTAAAAAAAAATTAAGTACAAAGATCAACTATGTTGTCAGCAAAATATTGGAGCTACGATAAAGTTTCTTCCACATGGCAGTGGGGAAGGAAACCTTGGAGAGGATGGGGATGAAAAATGCACTTGCAAACATACAAAGGAAAACTTTGAGGCTGTTTCTTAAATTTACTAACGGACGGGGAAATGGTCTTACCTTTCAGAACAAACTTCCCCAGTAAAAATCTTTGCACACAAGTTTTCAGAACTGATAAAAAGTTCTTGAAACTATCCTTTGCCAGTGGTTTAATGCAAGGATGGGGATCTCATGGCCTTCCAGATATGGTTAGACTACAAGTCCCATCATCCCTGACCATTGCGCTATGCTGACTAGGGCTGATGGGAGTCTGATAGCATCAGGAGTGTAGCAAGTTTCCATTCCTGGTTAGTTTATTTATTTTTTTATAATAATTTTTATTAATTTTAACATATAAATTATAATACATACCACAAAACCTCACCACTTATACAATCTTTTTTTGGACTTCCATCAGCACCTCTGATGATCCACCGTTTTAACCACTTCTTATGCATTTCTTAAATTCATATTGCCTTTCATTATCTTAACTAACCACCCTCCCCTTTATCTATAGTTCCAATAATTCACCTCACAAAACTTCTTGCAAACCTACAAACGTAGTCTGATCATCACAATTACTTTTCAAATAATCTGTAAATTTACAGCAATCTTCTGTGAATTTCTGGTCCCGCAGATTTCGAATCCTTCCTGTTAAGTTTATCTAGTTCTGCATAGTCCATTAATTTCATCCTCCATTCTTCTTTCGTCGGTAATTCTTCTTGCTTCCATTTTTGTGCCAACAATATTCTTGCTGCCCCTGGTTAGTTAATTTATAGTTGTGTCTAGTAATCAGTTGGGCACTGATGTGATTTATTATGGTTTTCGTTTTTAAAAAATGTGGTGCTTTTGTATGTTGTGCTGGTTTATTTGTTTATTGCAGTGCTTGGGAAGTTCATTTAGTTCCGATAGTTCAAGTTCACCCCTTCGAAATAGGAATTAGTTCCAGTTCCAAGTTCCACCTCCAAAAAAGTAACTTAATTCCGTTTCAGTTCAGTTCACATTTTGTTCATGTGGTCCTCTGTTTTACCTCTCCAGCCTTCAAAATTTTACAAGCTGCTCAGCTTGAGTAAGACTAAGAAAACATCAAAAACACACACACAATGCAATGTGAAAAAATGTTTTATTAATTACATTCCCCAGCAATTATGATCTTTAAGCTTAAACAGCTGCATCACTTTTCAGATAGATAAAAATGATAAATGCAATGGCCGCAGTTTGAATACGGTGTGCGTGTGTATGAATTGAATTAAAAGTTGCCCAAATTTCCACTGTGAAAGAAACTTTATTCATATTCAGTTCACCTGGAAATCATAGAAACTACTTTCAGGTGAAATTCAGAGATTTTGGAATTGTTTTCATGAGCTAGTTGGTCCAAATTAGTTCATTCCAAGCACTGGTTTATTGTATGATTGCATGTGTCTTTATTTCTTTTCTGTTTTGTATATATTTTTATAAAGCACTTGTAAAATGGCAGGTGATGGGGACAATCTTAGAGGAGGCCCTTTTCTGCCATTATTCTCTCACAGGAGGGAATCCGTCTTACAACATTTGCTGCAACACATACTTGCAATTTAAAAGTGAAGGAAGTATGCTTGCAATAATAGGACTGTAGCATTGGAAGGGGTCCCAGGGATCATCTAGTCCAACCCCCCCCCCCGGAATGCAGGAATATGCAGCTGCCCCATATGGGCATCAAACCTGCAACCTTGGCATCATCAGCACCACATTCTAACCAACTGAGCTATTCAGTTTCCTGCAACGTCATTGTTTTAGTGACATGCACATTTCTTTTGCAGCAAGTCCTTTTGCTTCCAGTGGAGCTTGCTCCCAGAAAAGCTGTACTTTACTTAAAGGTAAAGGGACCCCTGACCATTAGGTCCAGTCGTGACCGACTCTGGGGTTGCGGCGCTCATCTCGCTTTATTGGCCAAGAGAGCTGGTGTACAGCTTCCGGGTCATGTGGCCAGCATGACTAAGCCGCTTCTGGCGAACCAGAGCAGCGCACGGAAACGCCGTTTACCTTCCCGCTGGAGCTGTACCTATTTATCTACTTGCACTTTGACGTGCTTTCAAACTGCTAGGTTGGCAGGAGCAGGGACCGAGCAACGGGAGCTCACTCCGTTGCAGGGATTCGAACTGCCGACCTTCTGATCGGCCAGCCCTAGGCTGTGTGGTTTAACCCACAGCACCACCTCGTGTCCAGGTACTTTACTTACCTGGAAGTAGATCCCATTGAACACAGTGGGGCTTATTTCTCAATAGACAGGCATAGCATGGACTGGGCAGCTTCCAGGGTTGTGGGGTCTCCTCTGTGTCTGTGTGTGTGTGTGCTTTTGATTAAACCTCCAAAACCCAACAGCAGAAGATCCTAGACTGGGATTTGGTTGGAGGCCTTGAACTGAACTGCACTCAAGAGTTCAGCTGCACCCCATCCCCACCATTTTTGTTCATTTCAGCAGGTATAATCTGGGAAGGTGGAGAATCCATTTTGTTGTTGTTCATAGAATCTTAAGAGTTGGAAGGGACCCCGAGGGTCATCTAGTCCAACCCCCTGCAATGCAGGAATCTCAGCTAAAGCATCCATGACAGGTGGCCATCCAACCTCTGCTTAAAACCCTCCAAGGAAGGAGAGCCCACCATCTCTTGCGGGAGTCTGTTCCACAATGGGGAGACATAAGTTATTGCTGATCTACTATGAATCACCCAGAGATCCACCAGTACATCCCAATCTACTTTCTGCTCACCTCTGATTTACTGGATTTCACTGTTAATCGGTTAGGACACCCTTCTTCACCATACACTGAGAGCACTGTTATTATACCACTCTATAAACAGTAATGGCTTCTCCCAAAGGATTCTGGGAAGCGTAGTTTGCTGAGAGTTGCTACCAGGCTCCTCCCAGAGCTACAGTCCCCAGAACTCCCTGGGAAGAAGGATCAATCATTAAACTATTATGGGAATTTCAGCTCTATGAGGGGACTAAGAGTCTCCCAACAACTAACTGCAGTTCCCAGATTTCTTTGAGGAAAGCCTCAGCGGTTGTTTAAAGTGGTACGATACCGCTTTAAGTGCATAGTGCAAATGGGACCTAAAACTCATTCATTCAGGTGACGGTCTAACTTGACACTAACTTAAATAGATATAAAGCTCTCTGGGTGCGTGATATTCCAATATTTCCTCTCCTAAAGCACACAAAGGGACGCAGGTGGCACTGTGGGTTAAACCACAGAGCCTAGGGTTTGCTGATCAGAAGGTCGGCGGTTCAAATCCCCACGCCGAGGTGAGCTCCTGTTGCTCCGTCCCAGCTCCTGCCAACCTAGCAGTTTGAAAACACGTCAAAGTGCAAGTAGATAAATAGGTACCGCTCCGGCAGGAAGGTAAACGGCGTTTCCGTGCGCTGCTCTGATTCACCAGAAGCGGCTTAGTCGTGCTGGCCACATGACCCAGAAGCTGTACGCCGGCTCCCTCGGCCAATAGAGCGAGATGAGAGCCGCAACTCCAGAGTCGGCCACGACTGGACCTAACGGTCAGGGGTCCCTTTACCTTTTAAAGCACACTTGTTTCTAAAACAACAAGAGCAGTTGTCTCTGCCATCCTTTCCCAACCTGCTGTTCTCTAAATGTTTTGGATCACAACTCCCATCTTTCCCAGGCCAGCTCTGAACTGATGCTTCTCTGTTGTCTTGCAGCAGAGTACACTACTGGGCTTGGGTTGAGAATTATAGAACTGTAGAACTGGAAGGGACCACGTGGGTCATCTAGTCCAACCCCCTGCAATGCAAGAATCTTTTGCCCAACACGGGGCTCAAACCTATGACCCTGAGATTAAGAGTCTCATGCTGTACCAGCGGAGCTATTTCGGATGCCAACTGAACTAACTTCCCTCGGGGTAGCCTTGAGGAAAGTCCCTTTATCCTAGCTCCAGGCATACCTACCTTGCCAGGACTCTAGAAATAAAATTAAAACATGTAAAAGATAAGATGAGGCTTTGCGTGTGATCTGCCAGTTTTGTAGTCGAAATCTCACTGGCCTGCGGTACAGGGATGTTGGAAGAAATACTGGAACTATTATATGAATGTTTTGCACCCATGTTTCATTCTTTCTGAGTATTATTCCTATTGATTTGTACCAAAGTGGTATGTATCAGCAGAGCAATTCCACACTTGTCAACTCAGAAACCAGGTAAATGAGAATACATTTCTTGACAAGTAGAGGATTGTATAGGGTAGTTGGTTTTTATATTATGTTAAGCAAAGGTTACTGCATACTAGGAGAAACAACGCCCCCAAATACATTTCCTTTATTTGTTAATTCTAAACCCACCCTTCATCCAGGCAGGCACCAGAGACAGTGTACAGCAGGCATAAATATCATATCTCACACACACACACACACACACACACACACATATATATATGCCAAACGTAAAATAGAATAAATCAACGCTGCTCATAACAAAATAACAAAAATGAGAGGCAACGATATAAGGCAGATTGAAGCAAGATAACCCTTTAAAAGTGATCAGAGAAGAACAGAGAAGGGAGGGAGAATTCTGCAGTCGGAGGATACCAGCTTGGCTAGGGCTAGTTTACACTGACCCAGAGTGGCTCTCCACAGATTTAGACTGGAGTCTTTTCCTAAGCCCTCCTGGAGATGCCAGGGATTGAATGCTGGGCCCTTTACATGTAAAATACCAAGCTGAATACTCCTCTGAACATGCTGTAGGGACGTGCGTGGCGCTGTGGTCTAAACCACTGAGCCTCTTGGGCTTGCTGATTGGAAGGTTGGCGGTTTGAATCCACACAACGGGGTGAGCTCCTGTTGCTCTGTAATAGCTTCTGCCAACCTAGCAGTTTGAAAGCACACCAGTGCAAGTAGATAAATAGGTACCATTGCAGCGGGAAGGTAAACGGTGTTTCTGTGTGCTCTGGCTTCCGTCACGGTGTTCAGTTGCACCAGAAGCAATTTAGTCCTGCTGGCCACATGACCCGGAAAGCTGTCTGTGGACAAACGCCAGCTCCCTTGGCCTGAAAGCGAGATGAGCACCACAACCCCATAGTCGCCTTTGACTGGACTTAACCACTCAGGGGTCCTTTACTTTTTACCTTTTACCTTCTGAACATGCTAGTGATTCTGTTGAAAACCAAAATAAAAAAACTGAACACCAGTTCAGTTCCTATAGAGGATGAGAATGCTTAATTAAATTTTATATTCTGCACATCCTCCCAAAGGAGCCCAGGACAGCATATAAGTGATAGAACAATAGCAACATCGTGAAAACAACTTCCAGTACAGATGCAGACTGGGAAAGATCACAACTTAAAAAGCTCATTGAGCAAATCACATGTAGGAAGTTAGAGTAATTAAAGAGGGGGAGAAAAGTCAGACAACCAGCACCCTCAATCCAGATACTATTTGGCTGAGTATACATGAAATTTTTGGGATGCAGGTGGCGCTGTGGGTAAAACCTCGCGCCTAGGACTTGCCGATCGCATGGTCGGCGGTTCAAATCCCCGCGGTGGGGTGAGCTCCCGTCGTTCAGTCCCAGCTCCTGCCCACCTAGCAGTTCGAAAGCACCCTTAAGTGCAAGTAGATAAATAGGGACCGCTTTATAGCGGGAAGGTAAACGGCGTTCCCGTGCGCTGCGCTGGTGCTGGCTCGCCAGAGCAGCTTTGTCACACTGGCCACGTGACCCGGAAGTGTCTTCGGACAGCGCTGGCTCCCGGCCTCTTAAGTGAGATGGGTGCGCAACCCCAGAGTCGGTCACGACTGGCCCGTACGGGCAGGGGTACCTTTACCTTTACCTTTTTACCATGAAGTTTATATAATATAAAGGGCTGGACTGATGTAAATTGCCAAGAAAAAAACGCCAATCTTTAATGAATTGTTCTCAAACCAAATTTCCAACTTCCTGATGCGTACGTTTCATTTGCAAGCATGCATGCTCATTTATACAAAAACAGCCTTCCTCAAATGGATGTTACATGGGCCTGATGGGAACTGTAGACTGAAACATCTGAAGGGCACCAGTTTGGGGAAGACTGACCAATATCAACCTAGCAATGGCATTCCACTCCAGTGTTTCACAAAATGAAGACACACTATTTGCATATCAAAATATCATTGGACTGAGACACTGCCCACTTTAAACACCCCTGAAGGTTCTGTACGGCACATAGCTAAACTATGGAACTCACTGTCACAGGAAAGGAGGCATCAGCAGCCACCAACCTAGATGGCTTTAAAAAGGGGATTAGATAATTTCATGAAGGGAGAGGGCTATCGGTGGGCACTAGGCCAGGATGGCTTTTCTCTGCCTCCACAGTGGGAGGCAGTAAAGGTTTCTGAATACTAGTTTCTGGAAAACACAGGAGAGGAGGGTGCTCTTGTGTGCGAATCCTGTGTTGGTGCTAACCTTTAAAGCCCTAAACGGCCTCAGCCCAGTATACTTGAAGGAGCGTCTCCACCTCCATCGTTCAGCCCAGACACTGAGGTCCAGCGCCGAGGGCCTTCTGGCGGTTCCCTCGCTGCGAGAAGCCAAGTTACAGGGAACCAGGCAGAGGGCCTTCTCGGTAGTGGCACCCGCCCTGTGAAACGCCCTCCCACCAGATGTCAAAGAGAAAAATAACTACCAAACTTTTAGAAGACATTTGAAGGCAGTCCTGTTTAGGGAAGCTTTTAATGTTTAATAGGTTATTGTATTTTAGTGTTTTGTTGGAAGCCGCCCAGAGTGGCTGGGGAAACCCAGCCAGATGGGCGGGGTATAAATAATAAATTATTATTATTATTATTATTATTATTATTTATTATTATGATCCAACAGGCTCTTCTTCTGTTCTTAAAGTAATATATTACATTTCTCTATCATTGTTTAAATCTTTGAACCCTCCAATAACTCTTAATGCTTAAAATGTTATTGGGATGCCTGAGAAGATCTAGCTAATTACCGTATTTTTCGCTCTATAGGACGCACCAGACCACAAGACGCACCTAGTTTTTGGAGGAGGAAAACAAGAAAAAAAAATATTCTGAATCTCAGAAGCCAGAACAGCAAGAGGGATCGCTGCGCAGTGAAAGCAGCAGTCCCTCTTGCTGTTCTGGCTTCTGGGATAGCTGCGCAGCCTGCATTCGCTCCACAAGACGCACACACATTTCCCCTTACTTTTTAGGAGGGAAAAAGTGAGTCTTATAGAGCAAAAAATACGGTAATTAAGAAGCAGCTGTGTGAGAGACCTAGTAAGCTGACAAATTCAGACCAACAGTCCATCTCCCCCATTACCGCCTTCACTGACTAGCAATGACTTCTCCAAGGTATCATGCGGGACTCCTTCCCGCAGATCTACCTGCAGATGCTGAGGAGCTTTCACCTGCAAAACAGGTGCTGTACCACTGAGCTACGGACTTTCCCTAAAAGAGGGTGTGTCCTAGGGGCACCCCAGGGCAACTCACAATCCAGCCAGCCAAACAGAGTCTGGGGCCTGCATATAGAAGGCCCTGTGGCATTTCCAGCTTGTATAAAAGCTATCAGATGACAGGAGATGAAAAGGACGTCAGTTCAGGACCCTGGAGAACTGATATGCCATAAGAAGAGACCAGCAGTGGGGGAGCTGTGAGCCTCCAGCTGCTGAGGGACTACAACTCCCATCATGACCACTGGCCATGCTGCCTGGGGCTGATGGGAGTTGTAGTCCGGTGACAACTGGAGGGCCACAGATGTTCTCCCATCCATGGGCTATGTGGAGAAAGCGTCTGACCTGGTATATATGGCTGCTTCCTATGTTCTGGTTTTTTGTTTTTTTTTACAGGCAGGAAGAACAGGAAGTTTATTGAGGTCTTGGTGGGTCACTATACTGGTGAGTTTTGGTCAACTTGGTGGGGCAATGGGCTTGTTCCAGGATAAGTACTATCTTGGGGCAGTCACCCCAAAAATGGACACTTGGGACCACCCTAGATCATGACGTTGAGGCATGTGGTTACGCCACGGGGGCAGGATTTTAAAAAAAACCATAAATAGCTACCTGGGGCAGCTGCAGCTAGAGTGTTTGGCAGGATCCGACCATTGCATGACAGGGGGAAGGGGAGCACCAGTCTTTTGACCCCTGATTGGAAATCTTACAGTGGTACCTCGGGTTAAGTACTTAATTCATTCCGGAGGTCTGTTCTTAACCTGAAACTGTTCTTAACCTGAAGCACCGCTTTAGCTAATGGGGCCTCCTGCTGCTGTCGTGCTGCCGGAGCACGATTTCTGTTCTCCTCCTAAAGCAAAGTTCTTAACCCGAGGTAATATTTCTGGGTTAGCGGAGTCTGTAACCTGAAGCGTATGTAACCCGAGGTACCACTGAACTTGCAAATAGGAATGTACCACTGTACTTGCAAATAGGAATCCAATTGGTTGTGCAATGGTGGGGTGTGTTTGCGCGAGGCCCTATGCAGTTCTTGGCAACGTTCGCAAACTACGCTTCCCAGCATCCTTTGGGAGAAGCCGTTACAGTTTAAAAAAGGCACGATACCTCTTTAAATGCATAGTGCGAATGGAGCCTAGGTGTGCGATTCGTGTTTCTGCTTGGCTCCACCCACTTTTGGCACGACCTGACCCAATTTTAGAACGCAGCAAAGTCAATTTAGTTTGGGATAACGCAGCCCTCGGCTTGAGAAACCTTCCCCCGTCTCCCTCGAATGATTGGCGCAATATGGCTCAGCCCCCACCCTTTCGCTGGCTATTTATGTTTAAAACAACAGCAACACCGCCTTCTTATGTTCATTTGCTTGGTTTTTAAATCTGGGACACCAGCTCTAACATCGCATCTAGTCTGCTCCCGAGACCAGTTTACGTCGTGTGAGTTTCGCTGCACTTCTCTGCTAGGAAACAAGAGCTTCTGCATAGAGGATTTTCCAGTCGGTCAATAAATTAAATCGATGAATTGATGGTCAGCATCAAGCTGCAGAAGAGGGGTGGCGAATAATTCTGGGTAGGGGAGCATGATTTTCCCCTAGTTTTTAGGTATATTGCACAGAGGGCCCTTCCATCTATAAGATTTCCCTCACCACCGGCAGTTTTATACCCCAGGGGTAGGAAACTAGTTCCACCACCCAGTATATTTCTGGCTTGCAACTCTCAACAGTTTTATTATGATGACTATTGTGAATTAAATTTATTACTTGCCCTTCACTAGCTGGTCCAAGGTCGAGTTACAGCAATTTAAAATTGGGAATGAAAAACAGTTGAAACAGATCCCGGGTACAGGAATAGGGTGGGACCTGAAAACATGTGTCTCAAGTGTCAAAGGCCGAGGGGAAGAGGGGGGTCTCCGCATTTACCCAAGGGGGGGGGGGGGGGGAATTGCACAATTTAAGGCCTGCCGCACAGAATGCTGTCTCCTGAGCCACCCCTGAACTTCTGAGGGAGGTGGAACAGCCAAGAGGGACTCCTACTGCTCTCAACACCCAGAAGGGTCTGGAGAGAAGGAGGTGGTTTCTCAGATGAGTCCTTCCTTTACTAGTGGAATCCTTTCATTCCTGACCATTGGCCGTGCTGGCTAAGGGAGATGGAGTCTGGTCACATATGGGAAAAAGCAGGTTCCCCATCCCTGGAACTGAAGCTCCAGAACCGCATGAACCCATCGATTCAATCTGAGCTCTCAGTACAGCTGCTCTTTGCTAATACAGTCGTACCTCGGAAGTCGAACAGAATCCGTTCCGGAAGTCCGTTTGACTTCCAAAATGTTTGAAAACCAAATCGCTGCTTCCGATTGGCTGCAGGAAGCTCCTGCAGCCAATCGGGAGCCCCGGCGGACGTTCGGCTTCCAAAAATACCTCACAAACCAGAACAGTCCCTTCCGGGTTTGTGACGTTCAGGAGCCAAAACATTTGGGAACTAAGCTGTTCAAAAACCAAGGTACGACTGTATAAAAATACCAGGAAGCTTCATTTTGTAGACAAGATGAATTATTCTATTATTTTCTCATCCCTGTGCCCTCCGCATTCTGTAAGTTAGGGAACTCGCAGGCCTTTTAAAAAGTTTTCATTTACAGTGGTTTCAGGTTAAGTACTTAATTCATTCCAGAGGTCCGTTCTTAACCTGAAACTGTTCTTAACCTGAAGCACCACTTTAGCTAATGGGGCCTCCTGCTGCTGCCGCGCCACCGGAGCACAATTTCTGTTCTCATCCTGAAGCAAAGTTTTTAACCTGAGGTACTATTTCTGGGTTAGTGGAGTATGTAACCTGAAGCGTATGTAACCTGAAGCGTATCTAACCAGAGGTACCACTGTACAAACTTCTCCATACCTAGGGTGTCCTCTGGGTATGTAAAAACCATTTCCTGCTTTTGGGGTGGGCCCACCTCACTTCCCAAACCATCAGCACTCTGCCACCCAAATTTGCCATTAGACGGAATGATGACAGACTGAAGCACTCCTAGAAACATTCTGTTTGAGCTCATATTTCAGGATATTTGGACCTTGGGGGCATCACACGCTATTTGTATACATGCATGAGTGTTGTGAGTCTGGGGTAAAGTGGGCTGTTTCAAAGCAATCGCCTGTATAACAAGTTTTGCATTTGTCGTCTGGATGCAGAAACCTTTCAAAAAGCCCTTTTGGTGTCGTGTCTGAAAATGGCCCAGTAGCCTGATCCATGCTTGCTTGCTTAGAAATGATTGTTACTGGATATATATATAAGCGAGTGTAAAGTTGCAGTTTTAACCTCTGGTTTAGGAGAGCTGGGATGTAATTTCTGCTGAGCCACAAACATACATTTTGGGTCATTTTGGCCTATTTGCCTCGGTTTCCCCCCCTTAAGCTGGGAAAGTTTGTAGCCTTCTTTGCAGGGTGGTTGCGAGGAGGGAGTAAGAGGCAAAAAGCCCCGCTAATGAGAGAATGTTATTGACTAGATTGGTAAAAGCAAGGAAGAGATGGCCTTGTACTTCTGATGGTTGGTCTTCTAACGTTTTCCCCCCTGTGCAATTGCAATGCTTACAGATACGTTACGAAACTACTCAAGTCACCTGATGCAGGAAGTTACGTCCCATATGAGAACCTTGAGGGTAAGACCCTATCAATATTGCCTCTGCTTCTGTGTTGGGTCCTAGTAGTGCAATATTGCTTATAGGGTCTTTTCCTTGGGGGGGCACTCTTCGAGGGAAGGAATAAATAAATAAGTAGAAACTGAACCAAAAACAAAAGCAGAAAAGGGGCAGGTTGGTTAAACGAAGACAAACAGTTCTTGCGATCTAGAAGGGGGCGGTAATATATTATTTGGATAACATTGTGTTCTTCTCCTAGACGGATTTTTGTTCCGGGGTTTGTGGCAGTCTTAAGAGAAGAAACTGCCTCATCTTCATTTTTTAAAATAGGCTAGATCCTGTGCAACCAGATATTAAGCATCATTACTCAGAAAGATTTGCTACTGAGTCCACTAAGACTTCACAAGTTACGAGTACATTGGACTTGAGATATTGAAAGAAGGCTGGGAAGAAGAAGACCATTGTTTGCATGTATCAATAACCCAGGTTTTCTGGCTCATTGTGGTTTACTGTGGACTAGCAGCTTGATGATGAATTCTGCCTGATCCCTCCCCCTTTGGTCCTTTCCAGACCAAAAAGCTTTTGACAAATCTGTCGATTACAGTTTTTCATATCTTCAATATTAAATTCCTTTCTCCACATTTCCTCAGCAGTCTGTGGTTATAATTAACCATTTTTCAAAGTCCTTGTGAAAATCCATTGGCGTTTCAGTGCAACTTCCTCTAAAGCAACATTTTTAATATACTTTTGACTAATATAAACACTTCTGCAAGCAATTTCCCCTAATGTAAAGCTTATTATTATAGTATGCCAAGTTATGCATAATATTTTTTTATTTAGCATGCATAATGTCACTAATAATAGGCTTTATGCACATACACACAGACACAAATGAAACATTTTTGAACACAGTATTTGGTTGGAGAAGTCCACAGCAAAATTCAGAGAAGTGGAAATTTGAAACTTTTCTTTTGGTTTGTATATTGCTTCAGGAAGTGTGAATGTGGTAGGTGCAAACTGAACCAAATTCCTCACCCTGCCCACCCTCAGCTTCCCGTCATGTCAGAAACAGGGATCTTGAATTGTTGCCCCCTAACAAGTGTTGTGGGACGCAGGTGGCGCTGTGGGTTAAACCACAGAGCCTAGGACTTGCCGATTAGAAGGTCGGCGGTTCGAATCTGCGCAATGGGGTGAGCTCCCATTGCTCAGTCCCTGCTCCTACCAACCTAGCAGTTCAAAAGCACATCAAAGTGCAAGTAGATAAATAGGTACCACTCCGGCGGGAAGGTAAACGGCGTTTCCATGTGCTGCTCTGGTTTGCCAGAAGCAGCTTAGTCATGCTGGCCACATGTCATGCTGGCTCCCTTGGCCAATAAAGCGAGATGAGCGCCACAACCCCAGAGTCAGCTATGACTGGACCTAATGGTCAGGGGTCCCTTTACCTTTACCTAACAAGTCACAGGCACTAACCAACCTTAAACCATGGTTTGTTGCTGGTTTGCTGACTGTGGGATGATCCCTGATTCAAACATAACGGGAAGCTAAAGTTTCTTCCTGCTTTCTTTTATCCCGCTGTGGTCAGAGGCAGCAGCGGAGCAAACCGATTGGGCGCCTGGGGCGACGTACGTGCCCTGCGCCCAGGGGCGGGGCCAGCTGGGGCAGGACACTCCGTGGGGTCTCCAAGAAGTCTGCCTGCCTCCTCCCACTCAGCTGCCCTACAGCTGAAGGGGAGGCGGTGGGTGGACCATTTGGGGCAGAGCCTGTGGGTGCCCAAGCCACCGTGTCACTCCCAGGAGAGACGCGTGGCTTGGGCTCGCTGCAGGCCGTGCGGTGAGTGCAGCCTGGCATTTTGTCACCCCCCTCAGTGGTGATTCCCGGGGCAGCCCGCCCCCACCGCATCCCCTTCCTCCAGCCCTGGTCAGAGGCAGAACGAAGTTGGGGGTGATCAGGCAACATGCATCGGCATGTAGCTTTTTTACAGTAAACTGCAACAAGCCACAAAGTCAGGTTTATCCTTTGGTACTTTTACACCGGCTGCATTTGCCAAAGACTTTCTGGCTTGCCGCGGTTTACTGTGAACAAGCAGTGCGCCGATGCAGTCCTTTGTTTGGTGCTTTTAAACTGGTTGCACTTGCACCTATTAAAAGACAGGTCGGGCAAACTGCACCGGCCTACTGCTTGTACACAGTAAACCGCGACAAGCCAGGATGTCTGATTTACTATTAGGGCCAGAAAAAGCAGGGTAGAAACATCGATCCAAAGATTGATAGCGTATTACTCTGTTCCCACGGCTAATTTCACCTGATCAGCAAATGACATTTCTCCCAGTAATAGACCCAGAGGCATTATAGAGCTCTGCAATCCTGCTCAACTGAAAAGTATTTAAAAATAACAATAACCTGCAAAGTGATCACAAACGCCTGTTGAAAGGCAGCCGGATTCGGTTTGGGGAAGCCTGGCTGAATGGATTTCCTAAGCCAAGGGGACAAGGGGCTCTATCTGATCAATAAAAGTCTCTCGCTCCCCCCACTCCACCCCAGCTCAATACGAAGGTATGTGGAGAGAAAACGGTGGAAGGGTGTTAAATCCCTTATTCCCCCCACTCCTTTGTAAATTATCAGTCGCAGGAGAAGCGGGGATGGCGGGGGGATTGACAGAGGGCCTGAAAGGGTCTGGGTGGGTGGCCTCCCTGTTTTTCAGGTGGTCTCTCTGCTCTCTCTCTCTCTTCCAGGGACCTTTTGAGGCCCGGAGCAGAAGGGGGGGAAAGGGCAAAGTGGGGCGGGAGCGGACTTCAGACTGGATTAGAACAACAGAGTAAAACACCAGGCCCGGAAAGGGGGAAAGGTGGTGAAGGGGGGGTGGGAATTTGTGGGGTGGGGAGAAAGAGAGAGAGAGAGCGCTCATCAATTCACTGCAGCAACCAGCGCTGCGAGGCGGGCCCAGGGACAATAGCAACCCTTTCAGAGCCTCGCCTTCCCCCCCACAACGAAGCTGGGACCATCTGTATCTCTGGCCCGGCGTGGTCTGCTGTCGACAGCAAGGGCCTTCAAGCCATTAAATAGCTCCTGAGCTCTGTGGTGAGGAAAGGTGGTGGTTCCTGGGCACTTGGACATGGGCGGACCCCCTTACCCCCCTTTCTCTGCTGGCAGCCCCCCAAAGGCGACGATAATATACTGTAAACACAGCAGGTCGTGTTGGATTCCTGGGATGTTTTTTATACATTCGGGGAGGAGGGAGGCGGAATTAACTGTCGCCCGCTGTCAAGGTTTCGTTTTTCTGCAAACGTGGTGGGAAGATTCAAGGGCTGCTTTGAAAAACTCTCTGACTCATGTGCACATTAATTTTGTGGGTGGGTGTGTCAGAGCATGGGGGGGCTTAGGAGGTACGGGGGGACCCTAAAAGTTTCCAATGGGGCAGTCTGCTACTCTTTCCCTGTTGCACTACTGTCCAAAGTTACAGCTAGCAGTGCAATAATGAAAGGGCGTCAGCCACCCCTGAAGAGCTGCATTGGACAGGGGGGGTCAACTTGGGTTGGACCATTTAGGATCGTTTTTTCTGGCCAAGCCCACCCTCTCTCCCTCCCCCCCGAAAACGTCATCTCAGCATTTGGTAACCTCCGGCGGTTTCTTGGGACCAGGTGAGTTGTGGCTGGGAGGTCGGCTGGTCCTATGGAGAAAGTAGTTTGACCCCAGATGGGCAGGGTATAAATTATTATTATTATTATTATTATTATTATTATTATTATTATTATTATTATTACACTGCCCCAGTGGTTGGCAACCAACGAGGCTGAAGGGACCAGAGTTTTGTTTTCTTCGTCTGCTGACTTCCACGCAAATCCGAGAGAGGCTTTTATTTCACAGGTGCAGGTAATAGACTCAACAGCACCCACTGTAAATGTTTGTATTGTTTCAGCAAGGAATTAATAGAATGGAACAAAGCTTTTGCCTGTGTACACTCCATACATTATGTTGCGAACCTCCCTAAGATCTACAGATTAAGAGCGGTATAGAAATTTGATAAGTAAAATAGAAATAAAGAAATGAAATGAAATAAATGAAATGAAATGAATATTCCCCCTTCCAAAACAAAAAAACCCAACACCCAAAAGTCCTGGAAAATGAAGCTTTACCCCTCACTGAGCTACAGTTCCCAGCGCCCTTAACAAACTACAATTCCCAGTGTGCTTGGGGGCTGTGTGTGCTTTAAATGTATGGCATGTACACAGCCTTTGATGGCCCCTGCCCTGGAAAGAAATGATGGTGAACCCACTGCCCTTCAGATGCTGCTATACTCCAAGTCCCATCATCCCTGACCAGTGGCCACGTGGAGCAGCGAAGGGTCCCAAGCCCTGCTCTACAGCACCCCAGTTGCTTGCTACGATTTCCTTAATGACAACAATGGAAGAGTTAAGGCTGCAGTTCGAATCCTGCTTAACCTGGGGGCGATCCCCACTGAATTTGGTAGGACAGAGCCAGCGTGGTTAGGACTGCGCTGTGAGAGGCCCACCATGTTGTAGGGAGAAGAGGGCTCCCCAACCCCTTGTTTTTTGTAAGCAGCTTTTGTATGGATGTAGGAATCTGCTGTATTCCGGATCTACCCCAGTATTGTCTACTCTGACTGCCAACAGCTCCCTCAAGGTTTCTCGAGAGAAAAGACTTTCCTGCCACCAGCACCCTGATTCTTCTTCCTTTTTAAAAAAGCTGGCGACGCTGGGGATCGAACCTGCAACCTCCTGTATGCAAAACATGTTTGACCAGCTCAGCTTGGGAGAAAGCCACTGCAGGGTCTGAAGGTGTGGGGGCGGGGTGGGGCTAATAAGAGACAAAGAGTAAGGGCTATACCTTGGTTCTCAAACTTAATCCGTTCCAGAAGTCCGTTTCAAAACCAAAGCATTCCAAAACCAAGGCACGCTTTCCCATAGAAAGCAATGCAAAATGGATTAATCCGTTCCGGACTTTAAAAAACAACCCCTAAAACAGCAATTTAACATGAATTTTACAAGAACATTGATCCATAAAATGAAAGCAATAATGTACTGTAGTCACACAATCAATCAATCAATCAATCAATCAATCAGTAGCTGAACTGGGTTCCACACCGTCACAAAAACAAAACAAAAAAAGCCACAAAAACACAAAATAAATAGCAAAACCAGACAAACCTCAGTGTAACACTCAAAACTGAAGTGTGGCACTCAAAATGGAGCATGTTTGGCTTCTGAATAAAGTTTGCAAACCAGAACACTTACTTCCGGGTTTGCAGTGTTTGAGTTCCAAGTTGTTTGAGTACCAAGGCATTTGAGAACCAAGGTACCACTGTACAGGCGGGCACAAGGAATGTCCGGGGGGGGGGCTGGATGTGAAACACATGTCCATCTGTAGGACACATTTCTGGAGTCCTCAATTCTCATTCGAAGGAGGGAGGAAAATCTATTTCTGTAGGTCGGGGTGTGTGGAGAAGAGAGCTTGCAGCACTAAAACCAGAAGCATTTATGAGACTGTATGAAATGATTTATCAATAAAGGCACGTTGCCCTGTGTTCTGTTTTTTAAAGTTGAGATTTGGGTTTTATATGGGCTTATTTAATGCGGAGGTTCCCTTTTTTTCCTTTCTGAATTCTCTTTTTTTTAGGAGGCCGTTGTGTCAAAGAGTCATTTGGATGAGAAACAGGGATACAGGGAACTCCCAATTTATGCAGGGGTTGTGTTCAGAAGAACACATATTAGCCTGCCCCGAACCCTGATCTCCCCACCCCACCCTGCCTATTTGCGGTGCCAAAAATGGCACGCTTGGCAGCAGTCACGTGCAAGTGGGAGGTTTGCCTGTACAGTGGTACCTCGGGTTAAGTACTTAATTCGTTCTGGAGGTCCGTTCTTAACCTGAAACTGTTCTTAACCTGAAGCACCACTTTAGCTAATGGGGCCTCCTGCTGCTGTCACGCTGCCGGAGCACGATTTCTGTTCTCATCCTGAGGCAAAGTTCTTAACCCGAGGTACTATTTCTGGGTTAACGGAGTCTGTAACCTGAAGCGTATGTAACCCGAGGTACCACTGTATTGCAAAAAAATTTGTAGGGCATGGTTCGGTCTAGCTGAGTGCTTGTAAATCCCATTGATTTCAGTGCAAGAGATTTTGGCACCATCTGTGCTATCGTATCATATTACAGTGGTGCCCCGCAAGACGAACGCCTCGCAAGACGGAAAACCCGCTAGACGAAAGGGTTTTCCGTTTTGGGGGCGCTTCGCAAAACGAATTTCCCAATGGGGTTGCTTTGCAAGACGAAAAAATCTTGCGTCCCCCCGCGGGTTTCCCCCCGCTTTTTTCGCCCTTTTCCTAAGCCGCTAAGCCGCTTATCAGCTGTGCCGCTGATAAGCCACTTAACAGCTGATCGCGAAAAGCCACTTGACAGCTGTAGCGCTAATCCGCTAAGCTGTCAATGGTCTTGCTTCGCAAGACGAAAAAACTGCTAGACGAAGAGAATCGCGGAACGGATTCTTTTCGTCTAGCGAGGCACCACTGTATCGTAGAGACTCACCCCTCCCACTTTCTCAAATAAATACGCAGTTCTCAGAGTGGTTTATGACTGTCAACCCCTCTTTCCAGGGAACTCTGACAATTGTCGCTCTCTGAGGGGAATAGGGGATTCCTCACAACTTTCAGCAACCATGACGAAATTCCAGTTCCCAGGATTTTGGGGTGGGTGGGGTGTGGAACGCCATGACAGTTTAAAGCATAGCTGTCAACTTACAGATTTGAAAATAAGGGACCAGCAGCCTTGAAAATAAGGGATCAGCAGACAAAATAAGCGATCAACAATTACTTAGATAAAATACATACTTTGTTGCGTGCAAATGACTTTAGATACCTATTAGATCCATAAATTACCATCTAGCATATATTCAACACAAAAAACAGCAACAATTTGTTGTTGACAAAGGACAGCTGGACATAGAAAGGGCCCCATTACATTCAGTAGCTTATTTAAGGGACATCATCCATAAGGGACAGCAGCGGGACATGGCGCTGGGATAAGGGACTGTCCCGCCAAATAAGGGACGCTTGACAGCTATGGTTTAAAGTGGTGTGTGATACGGCTTTAAATGCCATCTAAATAAGGTGGGCTTCAAAGTGACCAACATTGGCTGAGTTTTGCCTGAAGGGGGTTAAAATGTGGCGGTAGTCCCCTTTTATCTGCTCCGTGATTATTAATATGGAACAGGTGGCAATAGAAAAGGACTGAATGGTCCTGTGGATTCTACCCCTCCCCAACACACTCACCAGTGTTGGGTTTAGTAATTATTCACAGAAGAGGAAATGGATTTGTGGTTATGTAGCACAATATGGTTGAATGACTGGCATGGAGGTATGAGAGAGCACTGGGGGAATTGTTTGGAAGGATGAATTAGGAGTGACACGTGGGAACTGCAGCAAAACTTTGCAGCGTGGGATGCGCTTGTTCAGGATGCCAGCCAGTCAGTCATGTCCTTTTTCAAGGAACTCCATTCCGTGTGCGCATGCGTACACACACACACAGTTTTTCTGGGTTCTCTGCCCTCCCCCAACAGTTAGCACCCCATTACAATGGTACCTCGGGTTAAGTACTTAATTTGTTCTGGAGGTCCATTCTTAACCTGAAATTGTTCTTAACCTGAAGCACCACTTTAGCTAATGGGGCCTCCTGCTGTTGCCACGCCGCCAGAGCACGATTTCTGTTCTCATCATGAAGCAAAGTTCTTAACCTGAGGTACTATTTCTGGGTTAGTGGAGTCTGTAACCTGAAGCATATGTAACCTGAAGCGTATGTAACCAGAGGTTAAAGGTAAAGGGACCCCTGACCATTAGGTCCAGTCGTGGCCGACTCTGGGGTTGCGGCGCTCATCTCACTTTATTGGCCAAGGGAGCCGGCGTACAGCTTCTGGGTCATGTGGCCAGCATGACTAAGCCACTTCTGGCGAACCAGAGCAGTGCATGGAAACACCGTTTACCTTCCCGCCAGAGCGGTACCTATTTATCTACTTGCACTTCAATGCGCTTTCAAACTGCTAGGTTGGCAGGAGCAGGGACTGAACAACGGGAGCTCACCCCGTTGCGGGGATTCGAACCGCCGACTTTCTGATCGGCAAGTCCTAGGCTCTGTGGTTTAACCCACAGCGCAAGGTACCACTGTATTAATTCAGTCCTCGCTGGGTTGTGTGGGGTCACTTTTATTTCCCTTAGAATTATTAGAGGTTTGTGGGACATGTGTAAACCTCTGGGCTTCACCATGCCCGCCGATAGCTCTCTCTTTTGTATGGATAATGCCATTTTGGCTACTCGGCTACCATCACTCAACAACAAGTTAGCTGTTAGTGGAGACAAAACATTCACGAGAGAATGGTCTGCCATGAGGTGTTTATAAGAAGAGTGAAGTGGATTGTTTCTTGTTGAGTCAGGGGCCTTGTTTTTTGTTTTTACATTTGTGCTTTTTGAACCTGCTTTTCTTCGCTGATTTAGGAACATAGGAAGCTGACTTACACTGAGTCAGTCCTGAGTCATTTGCTAGCTTGCTCACCTCCCTGCTCACCCCTCGCTTCAGACCATTTATATACGAGTCAAGCAGGCTTCAGTGCAGATCTTCTACTGGGAAAACTGCCCAGTCTTACTCTCTGCTTCCCTGGAGGGCTCGTCCATGAGAGCAAGTGGGGCAGTGCCCCACCAGCCTCAGCCTGCCTTTAGCCAGCACCCCACCTCACCATGTCAGGCTTCTTACCTAAAACCAGCCCAACCCTAACTCTAACCAGCACTGGTACACAGGCTGAGACCCTACCTGCCTGCGGACTGTCTCGACAGAGTGGTGCATGCTCTAGTTATCTCCCGCTTAGACTACTGCAATGCGCTCTACATGGGGTACCTTTGAAGGTGACTTGGAAACTGCAATTAATCTCAAATACGGCAGCTAGACTGGTGACTGGGAGTAGCTGCCAAGACCACATAACATTGGCTCCCAGTATGTTTCTGAGCACAATTCAAAGTGTTGGTGCTGACCTTTAAAGCCCTAAATGGCCTTGGCCCCGTATACCTGAAGGAGCATCTCCACCCCCATCATTCAGCCCGGACACTGAGGTCCAGCGCCAAGGGCCTTTTGGAGGTTCCCTCCCTGCAAGAAGTGAAGTTACAGGGAACCAAGCAGAGGGCCTTCTCGGTAGTGGCGCCCTCCCTGTGGAATGTCTCTCGGAACTGAAGTTAGGAACATAGGAAGCTGCCTTACACAAAGTCAGAGCACTGTTCCATCTAGTTCAGTATTGTCTGCACTGAACGGCAGTGGCTCTCTGGGCTTTCTCCCAGGCCTACCTGGAGATGCCAAGGTTTTAAGCCTGGGACCTTCTGCATGCAAAGCAGATGTCCTACCACTGAATGGCAAACTCTCCTCTTCAAAGTAGGCTATGCCTTACAGTGAGTCAAGACCAGGGCTCAGCAAACTTTTTCAGCAGGGGGCTGATAAGGATAAACTCATTGAAATTAAAGGCCCCAAACCAGTCGTGCCTATTAATTTCAATGGGGCTACTTGGTGTGTGATGTTGGATGCAACTTTAAATAGTTTGCCTAGGGTCCTCAGTCACCTACTGGAAAATGTATCCTATTGAGTGAGTCCATTGGAAATCACTTCAAAAACATGGTTTTAGACTGGGGTCAGCAAACTTTTTCAGTCCACTGTCCCTCAGACCTTGTGGGGGGCTGGATTATATTTTGAAAAAAAATTAATGAACAAATTCCTATGCCGCACAAATAACCCAGAGATGCATTTTAAATAAAAGCACACATTCTACTCATGTAAAAACACACTGATTCCCAGAACGTCTGCGGGCTGGATTTAGAAGGCGATTGGGCCTGATCCAGCCCCCGGGCCTTAGTTTGCCTACCCATGGTCAAGACCATTGACCCATCAGGCTTGTGGGTTTGTACGGGGAGAAAGTAAATATAGAGAGAAGAACCTCCAAGCTTCCTAGACACTCATTCTGACCTAAACCATGCTGACCTTCCTTCCGATGCTGGACTGATAACTCTTAAGTGTTGCTATCTTCATTTCCTGCTCCTCTTTCCACCTTAGGAGAGAAGTCATCTTCTCTTTGTCTCTCATTCTGGGAACAAAGACCGAGCCCTGCAACTAGGAACTTTCCTACGAACAATGCATTTTGTTTAATAAACTTAGCTTTCTTATCTTCCCAAACTTCGTGTGTCGGTGTGATTACATCCAAGAGTAAAGTATGCCCCTCCGAGAGCAGTGATTCAAAGTTAAGTTCAAATCCTGTTGGTACATTTAAACTCCAAACGCCATCCAGGTTACATTAGCCCAAAACACAAAGCTGACAATATGAATCTGGAGTGTGGAGCACCTTCTCAAAAGAAGCCAGAGACTATGCTTTTGAGAGAGAGAGATAAGGAAGAGCGGGGAAATGGCTGAGTTGAAGCAGCTGATAACCCAGTTAACAAAAGGAAATTACTCGATATGGTACGTTCAGATGGAAACTCGGATGGGACAAGAGCTGCCCTTTGAAGTAATTACAGAGGATTGTCCTATGGGAGACGAGGATCTGGCAGGCTGGAATGTCTGGAGGGAAGCTGATCAGAAAGTGAGAGACCTGATTGTGTCTTCGGTGAGTGATTCACAAGTTCCTTTTGTGAGAGTTTGGACAAATTCGTAGAGGAGACGATCAATAACCACCAGCCATGTTGGCTACGCTCTGCCTCCACAATTGGGGGAGATGGCTGGGAACAGAGGGGAGAGTTCTCTGGTGCTCATGTCCTGCTTGTGTCCTTCCCACAGGCATCTGTTGGGCCACTGTGAGATCAGGATACTGGGCTTGATGGGCCATTGGCCTGATCCACCATGTTCTTCTTAGGTTCTTGTAACTTTCTGAGTCAGCTAAACAGGTGGGGGAGGGAATCTAAAAATAGTGTACAAGGAAACAGACAGAAGTCAAGTACAGTGGTACCTCAAGTTACATACGCTTCAGGTTACAGACTCTGCTAACCCAGAAATAGTGCTTCAGGTTAAGAACTTTGCTTCAGGATGAGAACAGAAATCGTGCTCCAGCGGCGCGGCAGCAGCAGGAGGCCCCATTAGCTAAAGTGGTGCTTCAGGTTAAGAACAGTTTCAGGTTAAGTACGGACCTCCAGAATGAATTAAGTTCTTAACCTGAGGTACCACTGTAATGCTTCTGTAGCATAGTCTCCTTGAACCTTAAATCGAAAGGAGACTCTCTAGAACTGCTCCAAAGTTCTAAACAAGGAAGACCAGTACAGTGGTACCTCTGGTTGTGAATGGGATCTGTTCCAGAGCCCCGTTTGCAACATGAGCAGAATGGAACCAGTGTCTGCGCATGCGCAGGTCACAATTTGTCGCTTCTGCGTATGCGCATGATGTCATTTGAGCGTCTGCGCATGTGTGAGTGGCGAAACCTGGAAGTAACCCTTTCTGGTACTTCCGGGTCGCCGCAGGATGCAACCTGAAAAGATTTAACCGGAAGCAAACGTAACAAGAGGTGTGACTGTAGTTAAACGAAGATGGAAAGCTTGCTGGTTTTCTGAGCTCAGTGCCACGATCCTTTCAAAACTTTCGTTTGTATTTAAGGAGCAGCAGGATAAAAGTTTGGAATCAAATCATTTCCTCCTTGAGAGAGCAGTTTTTAAAAGGCAGCAACAGATGATAGAAAGGGAAGCTCAGAATAAGACTTAAGGCCTTAAGCACACCCTGTTTCATCTTTATCGATTATTACTCAAGGTACACCCTGTGATGTATCTACTGAGAGGGAAAAGCCAAGGGCTTGAAAAGCTGAAGCATTATGTGGCTATAGGGAGCAACAAATTCCAAAGAAAGCCACAGATGCTACGTTCAGACAATAGGAGGTGTCTGGAGTAACATAGCATTTCCTGCCTAAACAAGGAGCCAGATCACAGCACCTTGCAAACCGACAGCAAAATGGTGTTGCAGAACACAAGGACACTGCACATTGCTGGAAATGATGAGTTGTCCGCTGTGGGGATGCACTGGAGGACCCACAAGATGTTAGGGATGAGCGGAGTAACACCTACCTATAGAACCGTCTACTGATGGGAATGACAGACAAGACACCATATGAACTTTATTGTGTGAGCACATAATCAGTATAGCTCGTCTTAGAGTGTTTGGGTCAATGGTCTACAACATGAGTTGGCAAACTAAGGCCCAGGGGCCGGATCTGGCCCAATCGCCTTTGCAATCCTGCCCACGGACGGTCCGGGAATCAGTGTGTTTTTACATGAGTAGAATGTGTCCTTTGATTTAAAATGCATCTCTGGGTTATTTGTGGGGCCTGCCTGGTGTTTTTACATGAGTAGAATGTATTGCTTTTACTTAAAATGCATCTTTGGGTTATTTGTGGGGCATAGGAATTCGTTCATTCCCCTCCCCAAAAAATATATAGTCGAGCCCCCCACAAGGTCTGAGGGACAGTAGACTGGCCCCCTGCTGAAAAAGTTTGCTGACCCCTGGTCTACAACATCCATATGCCAGACCAGAAGAGGTCCAAACTGGACAATGCAACACAATTAGAAACGTTAGTGGGATACTCCCCAGAGAGTGAGAAATCTGAGCAAGAGGGGAGTGCAGAAAAAGATGAAGCCACACAGCCAGAAGGGGCAATGGACCCCACCCATATGCTCAGACTGAAAACCAGTGTTCGAAACTCCCATTGTTCCAACAGGGAATTTCATTAGCTTGAGCAGTTTCTAAGCTCTGGGCGCAGTACTGTGCCTAAGATTCCAGATTAAAACTGCAGAGTGGAAGGAAAGGAGGACCTTTTTCTGCCTCCCCACTTCCAGCTAGTCTCTGAAGACTGCAGAAGAAACCCTCTTGAGCAGGGGTCGGCAAACTAAGGTCCGCAGGCTGGATCAGGCCCAATTGCCTTCAGGATCCAGCCTGCGGACTATCCGTGGATCGGCGTGGGGATTCTGTTTGTTTGGGCTGCACCATTCCCCCCCTGCACCATTCCACCCCCCCCACACACACACTGTGGCAGCGCCTCCTCCCTCCCTCCTCCTGGCTTCTCCCCGCCCTGCCTAGAGGAGGAAGGGGGCTGGGCTGAGCTGGCTGAGCGCCATTTTAAGCAGCCCCTCTCCGGAACCAGCCCATTCGTACCGCTCATCTTCCCTCTGCTGCCGCAGCCCCAGGAAAGGTAAGCGCAGCGGCTGGGATTGGGGTGTTGGGAGGAGGTCTACTTGCCCCCCCCCCCCCCCTTTTTCCCCCCCCCCCCCCCCCGGTGCCACTTCTGCAGCCTGCCACAAGGTCTTAGGGACAGTGGACCGTGTCGTGACTAAATTTTTTTGCCAAGCCCTGCTCTTGAGAATATTAGGGGGTGGGCAAGAGAAGGACTAGACCATATGAAAAAATAAACATAATATTTTAGCTGCAGTTCATTCATTTTCAGCTTTGTATTCTCATTATAAAAAAAGTGTGCCTAGACATTTTGTTGTACAGTGGTACCTCAGGTTAAGAACTTAATTCATTCTGGAGGTCTGTTCTTAACCTAAAACTGTTCCTAACCTGAGGTATCACTTTAGCTAATGGGGCCTCCTGTTGCCACCATGCTGCCACCACCGCACAATTTCTGTTCTCATCCTGAAGCAAAGTTCTTAACTCAAGGTACTATTTCTGGGTTAGCGGAGTCTGTAACCTGAAGCGTCTGTAACCCGAGGTACCACTGTACCCATAACTTAGGTTTAAGGTGCCATTCAGCTCCTAGCTTTCATATCTGTTTCTAATGCTGGTGCAAACAGAAGTGAGACTGCCCGACCTTGTAAGAGATTATTCCTGAGCCAACACTAGGGGAAGAAGTTGAAACCCTACCCAGAGTAGAGGCCGACAAGTGGAAGAAAGCACCCAAAGGAAAGTTGAATACTCTTCAGAAGTACAAGACCTGGGTACTGACCTGAGTTACCGCAAGGGAGAACACTAAGATGCCTCGTGGATCTTCAAGAAGAAGCTTGACACTGAAGGCAAGATTCAGAGGTACAAGGCAAGACTAGTTGCTAAAGGATACTCTCAAAATATACTCTTCAAAATACCCTTGAAGCTGTCCCAGAAACTCCAGAATGCTGCAGCGAGGCTCCTCACTGGGTCTCTGCCATGGGAGCATATTCACCCAGTGCTTTTCCAGCTGCACTGGCTCCCAGTGGAGTACAGGGTCAGATTTAAAGTGCTGCTTTTGACCTTTAAAACCCTTCACGGCCTAGGACCCTCCTACCTACGGGACCGCCTCTCCCGGTATGCCCCACGTCGAGCCTCAAGGTCCATAAATAGCAACACCCTAGTGGTCCCGGGCCCTAAGGAAGTTAGATTAGCTTCAACCAGAGCCAGGGCCTTTTCAACACTGGCTCCGGTCTGGTGGAACGCTCTGCCTCATGAGACCTGGGCCCTGCAGGATTTCTTTCCGCAGGGCCTGTTAGGCAGAGTTGTTCCACCTGGTCTTTGGCTTGGAGCCAATTTAATTCCCTCCCCCTCTTTCTTTTTCCTTTCTCCTCCTGCGATGAGGCTGCATTTTAATATTTTAATGTTTCAATATTTTAATGTTGTATTTTAATTTTGTTTTTAAGTTGTATTCATCCAACTTGTTTTTATTATTGCTTGTTAGCTGCCCTGAGCCCGGCCTTGGCTGCAGAGGGCGGGGTATAAATAAAATAAAATAATAATAATAAGAAGAAGAAGAAGTATGGAGAAGACGACAGCAAAGCAGTAGAAATGTAATACCATTGCAGGAAAACCAGCCCACCAACCAAGAAAGAATGGGAAGCAGGTGAAAGAGTTGGCAGGATAGCTTTAGGTTCACAGTGCCTTTCAAGTATTGGCTACTGCAGATCCCAAGCTTCTGGAATACACAGGTGCTGATTGGGTCAGATACGTTGTAGATCAGAAGTCAACCAGTGGAAACCTGTTTTCGTTACGGAGGGTCAGTTATCTGCTGGGCAGGCCACAAGCAAGCAACAGGCACTGTCTTCCACAGAAGTGAAGTATGTGTCTTTTGCTGAGGCATGTTGGATGAGATGGCTATACAGATGTCTACAAGACTTAGGCATACCTGAGTTGGAGCCTATCAGGATGCTTGAAGGCAATCAAGCCTGTGTACGATTCGCAAAAGCAGAGGGAATGAATTCAAGCATGATGCGCAACAACATTAAGTTCCACGTCCTAAAGAGATGCGCAGGACAAGGAGCTTCTAGAAGTGAAAGAGATGGCTGCTGACTCGTTGACCAAAGCTTTGGGCAAGGTCCAACACCAGAAATTGTGAGACAAGATTGATCTCATGAACTGAAGCAAGCTTGATTAAGAAGGGGTGTTGGAAATGTTGGGGTGCAACTCAGCTTGTATTGACAGCTGGTGGGTTTGCATGGGGATAAAGTATATATAGTCATACCTTGAATCCCAAACATTCAGTTTGCGAACGTTCTTTGGGACCCGAATGTCCAATTGGGCTTCCACAGCTTCTGATTGCCTGCAGAAGCTTCCTGCAGCCAACCAGAAGCTGTGCTTTGGTTTCTGAATGTTTTGGAAGTTGAACACGCTTCCAGAACGGATTCAGTTCAACTTCCAAAGTACAGCTGTGTTGAGAAATAAGCCTTCAAACTCCCTAGGCTGTTTTTCTGACCTAACAAATGCGGACCTGAGGCTAGACTGATAAGAGTATGGTTGTTGACCTCATTTCCTGTTCCTCCCTTCTTCGTCATCCCTCATTGAGGGAGGAAACATACAGTGGTACCTCGGGTTACATACGCTTCAGGTTACATATGCTTCAGGTTACAGACTCTGCTAACCCAGACATAGGACCTCAGGTTAATAACTTTGCTTCACGATGAGAACAGAAATTGTGCTCTGGCAGTGCGGCGGCAGCAGGAGGCCCCATTAGCTAAAGTGGTGCTTCAGGTTAAGAACAGTTTCAGGTTAAGAACGGACCTCCAGAATGAATTAAGTACTTAACACGAGGTACCACTGTATTCCCCTTTGTGTCTCTCTCTCCCACTAAGAATGAAGACCAAGCATGGCTCTTTGTGTCTCGACCTTTGTTACCTGGAACTAGGAACTTTCCTATCAAGAATGTATTTCCCTTAATAAACTTAGCTTCCTTATTTTCCGAAACACAGTGTTTCACTGTGATTACATCCGGGGTGTTAATCGTGCTCCTCTAAGCAGGGACTCGGTCCAACTTCTGTCAATGCATCCAAATTCCAAATGGTTTCAATTCACACTTCCAAAACAATGTGTGAATCGAAACGCAGCCATCCTTTCAAATTTCCATTCTCTGAATTTTGCAGTGCACTTCTCCAGCCACATAATGTGAAAAACACACACGCATATGGTAGGGTGAAGTGTGCATAAAAATGCATATATTGGTGAAAAGGGCAAAAATATATTAGGGGAAATCGTTTTGCAAAAACGAAGTGTATATTAGGCAAGTTGTCATATAAAAATATGTCTTATCAGGAGAAATCCATGCTCAAATGCTGGTGAATTTTCAGGAGGACATTTTTTTAAGGGAAAAACCCTGCAAACGGACAACAAAATGTGGAGAACTGAAATATATATATATAATTTTCATACCAAGCTGTATTAGAAAAGTAAATATAAATGGGAACCTAGATTACTCCCCACCCTCTTCCTACGAACCGTATTTCAGGATTCATATTGCGTTTGTTCAAAACACAATGTATCTTGCGCACGGGATTTAGAACCTTCAATTGAACGTAAATATTCGATCTCTTTTAATGCATAGTACTGATTTCCCGTTTACAGCCCTCGTTTTCTATCGCCTATAATTGAAAGAAATGACTTGCATCGTTTAGATCTGCATGTCCAAAGTGAATCTCCCCCCCCCCCAGCACTTGAAATGATGGGCGAAACTGAGAAACTGAAACTCAGATTGACCCGTTCGCTCATCCCTATGAAAAATGCGAAAGCAGCGCTCTTTCCTCTCTGGGTGTCCCTCCCGTTAACGACATTCGCATGTGGCAGAAGGAGAAGCGGCCAAGAGATGCTGCAGAAAGAGGTGGCCATTGACAAAATGGCCGCTGGAGCAACGTGGGGCTGGGTGGGCGCCCGTTTTCCTTTCTCCCCCTTCCCAGGAAGCTCCTTTCTCCGCACGTTTCCCCCTCCCCCTTTCCATTTTCCTCGCCGGAGAGACCTGGGCTTCCCCACGTGTCAGCTCCGGCTGGAACGAGCTGGGTCTGGTGTGTGCGAGGGAGCGAGATCGAGAGCCGCCTAGGCCTCGCCGCTTTTATTTTCCTTTGCTAACCTTCTGTGGCTCTGGGCAGTGGGGGCCGCGACAGCTGCTGGCAGCGGCAGGGCCTTTGAAGAAGCTGGGGGTCACGACCCCGAGGCCTCTTTCCTCCCGGTGTCCCAGGAGGTCCCCAGTCAATCAAGGGGGAAGGGGAGGTGAAAAGGGTGGGGGGCAAAGAGAGGGGGGGCTGATGCTCTTTAACCGTTTGTCAATCCCTGAATGAAACAGGAAAGGACAAATGTAAGGAGGGGAGGAGGAAGAGAGAAAGAGCGATTACTTCCACTTTGGTGGGTCGCTGAGCCCCTCTCACACTCTGGGGAGAAAGAGGAGGAGGGGTTTCCCCCCCCCACACTCCTAAACCCACAATTAAAAGCTCCACTCCCCCTGACCCCACCCAGACCAGCCCTTATGGCGTTAAAAGGACGGCACGGTTTTTATTTCATTTTTGGGATGCATGTCGCAAAGCGATCTTCATAAATAGTTGAGAAGTCAAAAAGTGCTTTGCGATCAGTTCTGGGTGTCATGCACGCCAGAGGATCAATGTGGGGGGGCGGTTGGGGGGAGGAAATCAGGGAAGAAAGGGAAAGTGGAATGGGCATGTGTGGACATATCTGTTACGTCGGACACAGTTCAATCGCAGTTGCTTTCTTGGAAAGATGAGCAACCTCAAGGATCTGCAGCGCTGGGGAACCCAAGAACTTTTTTTTAGGGGGGGTTGTTGGTGGCTTTTGTGCAAATTAACC
This sequence comes from Podarcis siculus, assembly GCA_034642415.1. Taxonomy (NCBI): domain Eukaryota; kingdom Metazoa; phylum Chordata; class Lepidosauria; order Squamata; family Lacertidae; genus Podarcis; species Podarcis siculus. Next base: position 8,285,132 of record JAXCMG010000019.1, read on the forward strand.
CAAACCCCCACAAAGCTGATGAGGATTCAGTGGTCCAGATTTTTTAGAGAGCCAGTCTTGGAGGTGATTCGGAACGATCTGCTTGCTGTGTTGTCTTTGACAATAAGGAGAGGGGTTATCAATGGCTACTAGCCCTGACGGCTATGCTCTGCCTTGTCACTCCTCAATACCAGTTCCTGGAGCACTACAATACGATACCATAATCTTTATTGACATTGTCCCATGCAGAACAACGAAATTGAAAATATACATAAAATATTCAAAACCCAACAAAACCAGCTATCCCAACCTGGTTTGATACCCCATTTTTAAATACAATATACTCCCATAGAGACTCCTTACACTGCGTTTAAAACCGAAATCGCATTTGGGTAGAAACTGTTTCTCAGGCGGCTAGTCCCATCTTTATAACCCTGTACCTTCTTCCAGAAGGCAGAAGCCGAAAGAGATCATTTCCAGGGTGCACACTATCCTGCACTATCTCTGCAGCTTTCTTATGGCACCTGGAAGCATAGATTTGATCCAAGGTGGGAAGAGTGCACCCAATTATTCTCTCCGCAGTCTTTACAACCCTGGACAGCATTGCTTTTCCCCTGACCGTGCAGCTCCCAAACCACACGCACAGACCATAAGTTAATACACTCTCCACAGTACAATGGTAAAATGCCATCAACAGGTCCTGCTATTAGGTCTAATAGCTCTTGCATTCAGGTCCTGCTTACAGGTTTTCTGCAGGCATCTGCTTGGCCAATGTGAGGCCAGGATGCTTGACCAGACGGGCCGCTGGCCTGATCCAGCAAGCCCGTCTCATGGTTATATGCTTTGCATGCAGAAGGTTCCCAGTTCAATCTGTGGTGGTGCTGTTGTTTAGTCGTTTAGTCGTGTGCGACTCTTCGTGACCCCATGGACCAGAGCACACCAGGCACTCCTGTCTTCCACTGCCTCCCGCAGTTTGGTCAAACTCATGTTTGTAGCTTTGAGAACACTATCCAACCATCTCGTCCTCTGTCGTCCCCTTCTCCTTGTGCCCTCCATCTTTCCCAACATCAGGGTCTTTTCCAGGGAGTCTTCTCTTCTCATGAGGTGGCCAAAGTATTGGAGTCTCAGCTTCAGGATCTGTCCTTCCAGGGAGCACTCAGGGCTGATTTCCTTCAGAATGGATAGGTTTGATCTTCTTGCAGTCCATGGGACTCTCAAGAGTCTCCTCCAGCACCATAATTCAAAAGCATCAATTCTTCAGCGATCAGCCTTCTTTATGGTCCAGCTCTCACTTCCATACATCACTACTGGGAAAACCATAGCTTGAACTATACGGATCTGTGGTACCTCCAGTAAAAACAGAAACGCTCTATGAAAGCGCACTCAGGGTTGTCAGTCCACAGAACAGTGGTGGTAATTAGGCACGCAATTCTCAGTAAAGCCAGCCTAAAACACAGCTTCCATCCACAGCTGCTGCTTCTTTCTTTGGCGATCACTCGTAGCCAAGTAAGATTGTCTTCCATGAACACGGTCTTAACAGTGAGTCGGTTTGGGATGGGTTTTTGGAAGATGCCTGTGCATCAATTTGTGTGTCGATCAGTGCATGCTGACCAACGCACAGTGCCCACAGTAAGGCTCTATCTCAATGGCATGAGTATCACGACGATCGGTAGATTCTTATTTGCTGCAGCCTTCACCCGCCTTTGCAGCCGTTGTGACACGCCACTTATTATCTTCCGCCTGTTCTGCCGTTGAGGACTTCTTGGATCATTCTTGGTCAGGCTCCTCCCCTTTGACCTTACCACCTTGGGTGACCCTGCCAGGAGCACAATACTCCCAACGGCTTCGCTCACAAGGGGCCTAGGAACGTGCAAGCCCACTCACCATGATGAGGTGAGGAGCATACGGCTTTAAACAGTCATGGCTTCCCCCAAAGATTCCTGGAAGTGTCGCTTTTTAATGGTGCTGTGAGAGGTCTAATGTTCTAACCACTACACCACACTCTTTAACCTAAAGGCACTTCCCCCATTGCCTCTTAGACTGCAGCCACTAGGCCCTCCAGACCTCCTCCCTTGCGTCATTCAGACTGGACTCAGGGGCTCCCTTGAAGGTCAGGATCCTGTTGTTCTGCCCTTATTTTCCTGTAACATCTGCCTCACCAGACTCAGAAGGCCCAATTGTTTCTCCTCCCTAGGCTGTCGTTCTCACAAGCACTGCAGATATTCCATGCAAGAATCATTGTTTGAAGATTATGCTTTTGAGAAAGTCACATAGATTGTATCAGTGCCCCCTTCTGCATTTGCCCCCCCCCCCTTCCTGCATGGCTGCCTTCAAATGTCTTCTAGAAGTCAGATAGTTGCTTATCTCCTTGACATCTGGTGGGAGGGCATTCCACAGGGTGGGTGTCACTACTGAGAAGGCCCTCTGCCTGGTTCCCTGTAGCCTCACTTCTCACAGTGAGGGAACCGCCAGAAGGCTCTCGGAGCTGGACCTCAGTGTCCGGGGTGAACGATGGGTGTGGAGACGCTCCTTCAGGTATACTGGGCCAAGGCCCTTTAGGGCTTTAAAGGTCAGCACCAACATACAGTTCTCCTCCTTGTTTAATGCCCACAACAACCTTGCGAGGTAGATTAGGCTGAGAGGCCAGTGTCACCTAGTTAACTTCATGGCAATTTAAACCCTGGCCTCCCAGATCCGAATCTGACCCTCTAACCACTGCAGCACACTGGCCTGATGGCCACATGGTGCCAATCAATGGAGAATTTATTCCTGGAAGCTCAGCCGCAGCAGGAATGATCATAGGAAAAGCATCTTGCATATCACCCAGATAATAACGTAATTTTAAAGTTTGCTTTCATTCAATCCTACGATTCTCTTGTGAATGCAGAAGCTTGGGAGAGCTAGACCTGCTTCCCGGATCGCTTTTGTCGAGCCATCTCCCTGGTGTAGTTACAGCCTAGCTTTCACTTCAGGCTGGTGGTGTTGGTTTCTCATTCCTAGAAATCAAGGAGGCTGCCAAACTCCTTCCCGTTTGCATCGATTGATCTGGCCTCATGCCTGGGGTGCGGGAGTGAACTCTGTCGGCAGGCGAGTCTCTGGATGTTTTTACAAGTGATGCTCTGAGCCCCATTTAGTCTTCAACGGGTCACTTCTGAATGTCATTAATGCATCTGCTACCACTTGGGGAAGCATAGAAAATTATGATAATACCCCTGTAGATCCAGCTTCTAGGATTACATCGGTGTGGGTGTGGGTGGGTGTGCTGGATGTGACCTTCGAAACTCAACCATCAGAACGGCAGACAAGGGAGGGGGGGGGGAAGACTCAGCCACAAGCGTCTGGCTTAAGAGAGCACAAAGACAAGGAAACTGAACTGAAAAACTTTTTTGCTTGGACAGAAGCCATTTAAGCATTGCAGTCGGTTACATAACACCATTTAGGGTTTAGTAGCTGCATTCTGCACTGATTAAAAGGATCCCTTCTAATTACAGGAAAACATGTTTACTGGTGGGATCCACAACAGAATGTTTCAAAGTATTCCCATGGACCAGGACTGCTTTTGTTCAGCCATACATTTGAAGCACTTTTAAAGCACACGACTTCCCCAAGTATCCTGGGAACTGTAGTTCAAGGGTGCTGGGAACTGTAGCACTGTTAAGAAGTAAACTGCAGGTCCCAGGACTCGGGGACAAACCATAACTGCTGAAGTAATATGAACTACTTATAAAGGCTTATGCAGGTCAGGATCCCAATACACCAAAAATGCCTCTCTGCATACGAACTGCCCTGGACCTTACGATCGTCATGGCAACATGAGAACAGGGCTTTTCAATGGTGGCTCCTCCCTTGTGGAATGCCCTCTCTGGGAAGGCTTTCCTGGTTCCATCATAACATAGCTTTAAGCCCCAGGCAAAACCTATTTATTTTTCACCGGGTCTTTGACTCTTAATTATATGAGGCCTGTTTGAATGGATGGGATGTTTGCGTCCCCCCCCCCCCTTTAAAAAACAGGGCTGTCTCTCGGATTTTTCTTTGTGGGAGAATGGATGTGGAAAATCACATCCAAATACAAGCTGCTCGGTTGTGGGCCATCGGGAAAAATTGATTACAGTGGTACCTCTGGTTACATACGCTTCAGGTTACATACACTTCAGGTTACAGACTCCACTAACCCAGAAATAGTACCTCGAGTTAAGAACTTTGCTTCAGGATGAGAACAGAAATCGTGCGGTGATGGCACGGCAGCAGCAGGAGGCACCATTAGCTAAAGTGGTGCTTCAGGTTAAGAACACTTTCAGGTTAAGAACAGACCTCCGGAACGAATTAAGTACGTAACAAGAGGTACCACTGCACATGAAAGGTGGATTTCGTGGGCAAGTTTGCATGGGCCCACAAGCTGTGTCAGGAAAGAACATTGAGACACCAGGCCTAAGTTCCTCTCTGTGCCTGCGTGTCTCTTACGCACTTTGCCTCGCACGCACAGAGCACCTACAGACGCAGGCAGGCGGCCATTTTTTATTGGCTGTCTCCCAGCAGGAAGCCCGCTTTGCTAACTTCCAGGTTTTTTACATCCTGCCATTGATCCCCTAGCGCAGAACTCCCATGGAGTTAGCTCAGCATGGGAGGAGGAAGACAGGATATAGCCTGGCAGGCCCTGACAAAGGAAGTGCTAATCAGGCATAGGAGAAGGAGGGAGGGGGCTGCAGGACCTCAGCGGCAACCAGTTTGTGCGGGGATATTATGTGCGAGAGGGAGAGAGATCATTTCTGCCTGAAGCTTCGATCTCCTTCGTCCAGTTAGAGCAGGGATAGGCAAACTAAGGCCCGGGGGCCGGATCAGGCCCAATCACCTTCTAAATCCGGCCCACAGACGGTCCGGGAATCAGCATGTTTTTACATGAGTAGAATGTGTCCTTTTATTTAAAATGCATCTCTGGGTTATTTGTGCGGCATAAGAATAGCTTCATTATTTTTTTTCAAAATGTAGTCCGGTCCCACACAAGGTCTGAGGGACAGTGGACCGGCCCACGGCTGAAAAAGTTTGCTGACCCCTGGGTTAGAGCCTGGGCTGCAGTTCAGTGGCTGAGCATCTGCTTTGCATTCAAAAAGGTCCCGGGTTCAATCCCCAGCATCCCCAGCTAGGGCAGGAAAAGACTGAAACCCTGGACAGTTACCAGTGCCGGATTTACGTATAAGCTAAACAAGCTATAGCTTAGGGCCCCACTCTCTTGGGGGCCCCAAAAAATGTTAAAAGGGGGAAAAAACTGGATGTACAGTTCCAAAATATAAGATCAAAAACATATAAAATAAAACCTACATACATACAGTTAGGGCTTAATAATTATTCCACTATTAATATACTTCTTAATTGTATTTCAGTTCAACAATTACTTTGATAAAATACATATTTTGTTACGTGCAAATGGCTTTAGATACCCGTTAGGTCCATATATTGCCATATAGCAGATATTCAAGACAAAAAACATCGACAATTTGTTGTTGACAAAGGACGGCTGGACATATAAAGGGCCTCATTACCTTCAGTAGCTAAAATACATATTTTGTTATGTGCAAATGGCTTTAGATACCTGTTAGGTCCATAAATTACCATATAGCAGATATTCAAAACAAAAAACAGTGACAATTTGTTGACAAAGGACAGCTGGACATATAAAGGGCCGCATTACCTTCAGTAGCTTAGGGCCTCATCAAACCTAAATCTGGCCCTGAGAGTACCCCTAAACAGTTTAAAGCAGGATCATACCACTTGGCTTCCTCCAGAGAATCTTGGGAGCTGTAGTTTGACAGTTGCTAGGAGGTCCTTTTTCCACTCTCAAAGTTACAACTCTCATGTTGGATTAACAATCAATTCCCCTTCACCGGGAACTCTGTGACTTGTAGCTCTGCCAGGGGAATGGGGCAACTTTCAGTACCCTTAACAAACTACAGCTCCCAGAATTCTTTGGGGGAAGCCATGACGGTTGAAAGCAGTGCTTCTCGAAAGGGTGAGGATGGCAAGTGCGGTGGATAACCAAAGAAACATTTAAACGTTTCAGTGTAGGGTAGGATAAAAATAATTTTATTTGCAGAATATGGATAGATATCTCTTCGAAATGAGCGCAAAAGCATCAAGTGACACTGAGAACATTCCTAGTTGTGATCCAGTCGCTACTCAAACACGGTGCTGAAGAAGATTTGTTTATATTTTGGGAACGATTCACGTTCGTGTTTTTGCAGTATTGCTTTATACTTTCTGGATATAAGAGCAGTTGCGTTCTGTGTTATAAACCAAGCGCTGCTCCTTGTTTCGTTTTTGCTTGCCAATGTATTTCTTATCAATAAAAAAACCGGTGTGCAAGCACATTTTTATTCTAGAAAAAAGTTCGAGGACACTGGTTTAAAGTGTTATCATAGTGCTTTAAATGCATGGTGTGGGTATGGCCTTACTGTGTAAGGGATGCTGAACTAAATGGACCAATGGTCTGTCTTAGTCTAAGGCGGCTTCTTACAAGGGAAGGGGCCATGGCTCAGCGGTACAGCATTTCCTTTGCATTTAGATGGTCTCTGGTTTGATCCAGGCATCTCTCTGGCTAGGGCTGGGCAAGACTCCTGGTCCTGTCAGAAACCTTGGAGAGCTGCTGCCACCCAGTGTAGATGGGGAACCTTTTTCAGCCGCATTCCTGTAACAGGGGAACCTTCCAGGTGAGTGGGATCAGAGGCAGAAATGGTGGATCAGCAGGTTCTATTCTTCCATTTGTACATGAAGCTGCTGTACCTACATTCAAAGTCAAGGGTTTCTGCACCCACCTTTCTGTTCAGAGAAGCAAGACGCATTATCACAGCTGAAGGGCACATTCCCACATTCCAGGCAGAAGCACGCAGGGTGGATGGGAAGCAGGGCTGGGGAAAGGGGTGTGGCCTGGGAAGGGGGTGTGCCCAGGTGATGATAATTATTATTATTATTATTATTATTTATTCATACATACATACATACCCTGCCCATCTGGCTGGGCTGCCCCAGCCACTCTGGGCGGCTTCCAACAAAATATTAAAATACAGGAATGCATCAAACATTAAAAGCTTCCCTAAACAGGGCTGCCTTCAGGTGTCTTCTAAAAGTCTGGTAGTTGTTGTTCTCTTTGACATCTGGTGGGAGAGCATTTCACAGGGCGGGTGCCACTACCGAGAAAGCCCTCTGCCTGGTTCCCTGTAACCTCATTTCTTGCAGTGAGGGAACCGCCAGAAGGCCGTCGGCGCTGGACCTCAGTGTCCTGGCAGAACGATGGGGGTGGAGACACTCTTTCAGATATACTGGACTGAGGCCATTTAGGGCTTTAAAGCTCAGCACCAACACTTTGAATTGTGCTTGGAAACGTACAGGATAGATTGAATGTCCAGGGTGCACTGATCCCTGGTGTATACAATGTTGGTTGCAGTGGAGGCTAGCCCATTAGAGCTTCGGGGGGGGCACTGCCACACCAACCTGTCTGTTCTCAGCCAGCCCCCCACCAGCCTACCTGAAACCAGTCTGGCAGGGGGCGGGCACTGCCTGTCAGCTTCCCCCTCCTTCATCTCAGTGTTGACCTTCTAGAGCTCATTGAGGAACAGGATGGGCAAGGCCAAAGCTAGAATGAGTTGTCTCCTCCTCTCGTGGGCTCTAGCGCCACCTACTGTTGGTCTCCCTTCCTTTCTGCAACACCAGCCCCAATGGACACCAGCTGCCGCTGAGCCTGCTAGACCAAGGCCCTTGACTTCACATAATGCAGCTTCTGATGGTCCAACCAGGTGGGTCTGAGGCAGGTTTCACAGGATCATTGAATTGCAGAGCTGGAAAGGACCACGAGTGTCATCTAGTCCAACCCCGCCTCCCCGCCCCAATTTAGGAATCTTTTGCCCAACGTGAGACTTGAACCCGTGACTCTGAGATTAAGAATCTGCCGAATGAGCTACTACTGCTGCTCTTATGTGGGGGAGGACACTCAGCCCCAGAAGCTCTAGATACAGAGAGAGCAAACTGGGGGTTAAACCACAGAGCCTAGGACTTGCCGATCAGAAGGTTGGCGGTTCGAATCCCCGTGACGGGGTGAGCTCCTGTTGCTCGGTCCCTGCTCCTGCCAACCTAGCAGTTCGAAAGCAAAGTCAAAGTGCAAGTAGATAAATAGGTACCGCTCCGGCAGGAAGGTAAACGGTGTTTACGTGCGCAGCTCTGATTCGCCAGAAGCGGCTTAGTCATGTTGGCCACATGACCTGGAAGCTGTACGCCGGCTCCCTCGGCCAATAAAGCGAGATGAGCACCGCAACCCCAGAGTCGGCCACGAATGGACCTAATGGTCAGGGGTCCCTTTACCTTTACCTATAAGACCACCTTGCCCCAAATATGCCCACTTGATTGCTTCAATATGCAGAACTGGTGGTATTACAGGTGCCACATTAATACCCATTCGGCATTTGCAAGAGACCGATCTTTCAGTGGGGCAGCACCTACACTTTGGAACTCCCTACCTGTTGACACCAGGCAGGTGCCTTCACTCTACACTTTCCGGCACCTGCTAAAATCATTTTTGGGGGGCAAGCCTATCCAGACATGTGGAACGCTGAGAGGCGTTTTAATCTGGTTTTTAAGCTTATTGTTGATTTTAAGTATTATTCTGGAACGTTTAGAAAGATTTGTTTTCAACTGGCATTACTGATAATGTCATTGTTTTGGTAAGCTGGTCTGAGAGCTGGTTGTCACTGTTTTGCAATCAAATGGCATATTTATTTTTTTACGTAATAAAACAACTAAAGAGGGGGGGAAATGTGTCGGGGGAGGTGAAGCACAAGCTTCCTTTTCCTGCTGAGCAACTGCAGCTGGCCGGCAAACTTGGGACATTAGCCAAGCTGGCGGCTCCCAGGATGAGCTCAAAGCCCCATAACTTGAGTTCACTTGGGGGTTGCGTGTGCCTCTGGGCACCCGTGGCTTCTGCTTAGCAGATGGGCCTTTTGGTTGTGGCTCCTTGGGGGAAAGCGAGTGTGGATGGTTGGCTTGGGAGGGCTCTGTTGCAGGGTCTTGAGAGCTTGGCTAATTGCCACTATATTTAGCACTTTGAGGGATAAATATAGCCTGCAGCACTACTTTAGATATAGCTATGCACACAGACCATTTATCTGGATCACATTGCCATGAAGTCTCTAATGAAGCAGAAACGTGGTGTCTGTGTACAGTATCTCTCCCCACCCTCACCCAATAGATTTCGTTTATTTGCCACATTTTTACGCTGTTTCACAAGTATCTGATTAGCCAAGAAGCAAGGCACAATCCGTGGAAAGCAGCAAAGCCAATGTTATCTAATGCAATCAACGGCTGAGTGCAGCGGCAGGTTCAATCTTTGTCTGCTCAGGAAACGGAGGCTTCCGATTCCCAACGCCTAGCTGCAGAACCAAGAAAAATTTAGGCACTTTAACCTCACGCAGTAGGTATGAATTTAAGAAATTCACGGCCACAAGAGATGTATGCATCCCTCCCTGCAAAAAAATAAATAAAAAGAGGCTAAATTGGCATCAAGCAGGAGCCTTCAATGTCTGCTTAAAACATTGTTTTGAGACATGTAGATACTGGTGTGTTTTAATCTCTTTTTGATGTTCGTTTTAATTATTTGGAAACGCTTCCAGTTGTTTTTAACTTTTATTTTATTGATCATTTTTATATTTCTTGTAAACTGTTTAGGGTTTCGCCCTGCAATTAAGCGGTATATACAGTGGTACCTCGGTTTTTTAACGTAATCCGTTCTGGAAGTCTGTTTGAGTTCCGAAATGTTAAAAAACCGAAAGTGGAAGCCTCAAAACTCTAGCCCCAGTACGGAAAACTCAAAACGGAAGCCGTGTTTCCTGTTCGAGTTCTGTGGTGCATTCAAAAACCGAGGTGCCGCTGTATAAATTTTGTTAAATAAAGTGAATGAATAAAAGGTACACATGCCAATGTACAGCTGCAGCTCTAGAAATACTGTATGTATAACACGTATAAGATGACACCTATTTTGGGGGACCGCAACAAAAACAGATTGAGGTTGAATCCTGACAAGACAGAAGTACTGTTTTGGGGGTACAGGGGGCAGGCGGGTGTGGGGGACTCCCTGGTCCTAAATGGGGTAACTGTGCCCCTGAAGGACCAGGTGTGCAGCCTGGGAGTCATTTTGGACTCACAGCTGTCCATGGAGGCGCAGGTCAATTCTGTGTCCAGGGCAGTTGTTTACCAGCTCCACCTGGTACACCAGCTGAGACCCTACCTGCCCACGGACTGCCTCTCCAGAGTGGTGCATGCTCTGGTTATCTCCCGCTTGGACTACTGCAATGCGCTCTATGTGGGGCTACCTTTGAAGGTGACCCGGAAACTGCAATTAATCCAGAATGCGGCAGCTAGACTGGTGACTGGGAGTGGCCGCCAAGGCCATATAACACTGGTCCTGAGATATCTGTATTGGCTCCCAGTACGTTCCTGAGCACAATTCAAAGTGTTGGTGCTGACCTTTAAAGCCCTAAATGGCCTCAGTCCTATATACCTGAAGGAGCGTCTCCACCCCCATCGTTCAGCCCAGACACTGAGATCCAGCACCAAGGGCCTTCTGGCGGTTCCCTCATTGCGAGAAGTGAGGTTACAGGGAACCAGACAGAGGGCCTTCTCGGTAGTGGCGCCCGCCCTGTGGAACGTCCTCCCTTCAGATGTGAAGGAAATAAGCAGCTATCTTCTCTTTAAAAGACATCTGAAGGCAGCCCTGTTTAGGGAAGTTTTTAATATTTAATGCTGTATTGTTTTTAACACTTGATTGGAAGCCACCCAGAGTGGCTGGGGAAACTCAGCCAGATGGGCGGGGTATAAATAATAAATTATTATTATTATTATTTGGGGGGTGTTGAGCTTTTGGGGGGGGGGTCACTGCCATCGATCACTCTGAAGCCTGCATAGAAAATCGTACGCTCTGCACGCACACCGCCAAAAGCCCACCTGCTCACTCGACGAAAACACAGAGCTTTGCACGCCTTGCCGCTGCCACAAGCCTTGACACAGCAACCACTCACACACCCAATTGCCGATGCCAATCTCCTGCTGGCTGCTGCCACTAATCGCCCGTCCCCACTATGCTATCTGTATAAGACCCGCAATTTTTCACTATTCTTTCTAAGGAAAAAATACTGTCTTATACACGGAAAATACAGTAATTATTACAATTCACGTAGAAAAATAACACCTCTCGCCATATTGGGAAGGTTGTCCCCTGGCGACCATTGTGTCGGCTCAGGCAGGTGCCCAGGTGCCACTGATGAGCAGTTTCAAGGGTCTCTCTTCTTAGGGGTCTCTATCTTTAAACCACACTAGAACAGCACTTCAAAGAGGGTTATACCCTCAGGAAAGCACAAGGACACCTTAACATGCAGTAATGGGCCTCTTAGATGGCTTCAAAGGGGGATCAGGCACATTCATGGAGGCAGGTGCATCAATCAATAGTTATTAGCTGTGACGACAAGAGGTGGGGTAGAAATTCAATTTAGTTCACATTTGAAGCTGAATTTTTCAAGTTTGCACTTTCTGAAACAATACGCGAACCGAAACAGCCATACTTTGGTATGCAGTTCTCTAGCTGATCTTTACAAAACTGTGTATGCTTGGGGAAGTGTGCATAAAAACAAATATATTAATGAAAATAACATACAAAAATGCATTTGTTGGAGTGTGCGTTTCTTGCAACAATGTGTATGTTAGTTAAAACTGCATACAAAAAAAAATGTGCCTGTTTGGAGAAATTTGCAGTAAAATACTGAAGGATTTTCAAGGGAATTAAAAAAATACCGGTAATGCTAGGGAACGATGGAGAACAGGACTGAAGACTGGAAACCAAGGAGACTCCAAAAAGACAGATCCTTCCCTCCTTAATGATGACCAGATCGAATCCCAAGATCAGAGGGACAGCATGCCACTGGATATCAGCTGTTGGGCAACTGATCTAAACAGCAAGAGCTGTATGGAGCCGTGACTGTTAACTTTCTGAGGGCATTTGACTAGCTGCTGTGGGAAACTCGCTGTTGGGCTATTGGACTTTTGACTCAGTCCTACAAGGCTATTATCTTACACATCCAGGCCTAAAGGCAGGGAAACATCCTGTTAAAGAGTATTCCATGGTATGGGGACAAAAACTGAAGAGACCCTTGTAAATCTTAAACCCATGCACTGAACATGGCCTCTGCACCTTTTGCTTTCATTCTAGCTGTTTGCCATAGGAGCAGCAACATCATCATAAACCACTTTGAGTTTGTTTGCCCATTTGTTCCCATGCCATCGCTTTCCCCCCTTCTTGCATTATTAAAAGGTGGTGCACCTGTGGCAGGCATGGCGATGTTTTTGAAAAATTGTACGGTACGTATAACAGGGACGCGGGTGGCGCTGTGGTCTAAACCACAGAGCCTCTTGGGCTTGCCGATCGGAAGGTTGGTGGTTCGAATCCCCGCGACGGAGTGAGCTCCCGTTGCTCTGTCCCTTTGTTGCACCTGTTAACACGCACAACATATCTACACTTCCACTGGTGATTCTCCCCCCCCCCCCGGCCACACCCCAGGTTGCAGAAATGAGTTGCGGTTTTCGATTTTGAATGCTGTGGGGTTGCTGTTTGGTTTGTGTTTGCACAATGCATGATTAGGAACCGAGTGTTGTATTAATTCCTCGGGCGGTCTGTTCCGTGCCTGTTAGTTTTGACGACTCATTGATTTGTAAAAAGTTTTGTGAGGAACTTAAAGAACTGTTGTAGGTTTTTGAGCCCACTGTGAGTGTAGTAATTGCAAGGATATATAAATAAACTAGACTCAATTAAAACTCCAAATCTTTTGTGGTCTGTTCCTGTGTGTATTTAACTCAGAAGCCACATTGACTTCCATGGGGCTAGCTTCCAAGGCAGCATATATTCGATTACAGCCTCGTCCGTCTAATGTACAAGCACTGGCAGAGGATTCAAATGAAATGACTTTTCAGCAAACCAGACTACTCTAGGTTTTGGCTGCAGGCTTCTTGTTTTGGTTGGGACTAGTTCTAGGAAAAGGCCTGATGCATGATTTGAATGGCGGGCTCCCAACATTTTGAACTCCGCTTTTAAACAGCTGCGTTTGGCTACGACTTCTGGCAATTGCGAGGTGACGAGAGAGAAGCAGCCAAATGCATTTTGAGAGCCTTGGTGCCTTTGGCAAAAGCCGAGAAAAGGAAGTGGATGCCGCGACGAGGCCGTTCCCACCCTGCCCATGTATAAATTTGCGAGCAGTCCAAGTGAGCATGGCTGAAGTGCAGACGGGGGTTGCCAAACCTGCAACATTTTCATGAATGTCCCGCACATAACAACACAAGCGAGCTTTTCATGGTTCACAGAGGCAGGCAATTATGTCAGATCACTCACACGCCAGGCGAGGCATAAAGGAAATAGAGCAGCGCCAACTAGCGGCCACGGTGGAAACTGCATGGAGCTTCCATCACAAACTATGGTACATTTTTGCCTGAGGTAGAATCTGTAATCAAACCAGTGTTCGAAACTCCCATTGTTCTAGGCGCATTTTGCGACGGGGAATTTCATTAGCACAAGCAGTTTCTGAGCTCTGGGCGCAGTACTGCGCCTAAGATTTCAAATTAAAACTAGAGTGGAAGGAAAGGGGGACCTTTTTCTGCCTCCCCACTTCCAGCTACTCTTTGAAGACTGGAGAAGAGACCCTCTTAAGAATATTAGGGGAGTGGGCAGGGGAAGGACTAGACCATGTGAAAAATGAACATAAGATTTTAGCTGCAGTTCATTTTCAGCTTTGTATTCTCATTATAAAAAATAAGAATGCCTAGACATTCCGTTGTTGTGCCCATAACCTAGGTTTAAGGTGCCATTTAGCTCCTGGCTTTCACATCTCAGTTTCTAACACTGAATCAAACACTTGGTTTCCAGGGATTGATGTGAGTATCAGAAAGTTAAAGCAGAAAATAATTTGTTATTCAGATGTGCATCACGACCAATTAATTGGTATCCACATTGCATGCCAATTTAAGAAACAACAACAAAAAATGCTGTTTGCTTGAGGCTTATGAATGAAAATTCTGAGAGTCCTTTTTCACAACTGATGCTAAGCAAGCCTAGGGGTGCGGGAGAAATTTTATCCAGTTCACATTTAAAGGCATACCTGCCTAATTTGTTGAAATAGCATCCTCTGAGGTTTGCACTTCTCCGAATTGTGCAATGAAGTTCTCCAGCCAAGCAATGCATTCAAAAATGGATATCCTTTTGTAGTTTGCATAAAACTACAAATATTAATGAAAATAACACCCACTCCTAAGCAAATCTTTGATCCACTGTTAGGGCAGTTGTCTTCCCAACACTGTCATGTTGTGGCCACCTCTGTCTCTTGCATGTATGTTACAAAGGTGAGATAGGTAGAAGAGAACCAAAATGGCATCAAACATCAGTTTTCAGCATTGAAATTACAGAGGGTGGGCAGGGAAATGCAGGCATCTGTTCTGAAGACTGGCTTCCCATACAGCAGAAGGGCTGGGAGCTTTGAATCTGGGCAAAGCTAGGAAAAACCTTGGCTTGAGGTTTTGGAGAGTTGTTGCCCGGCGTTCTGTGGTGAGCAGACTTTAGGTTCCTCACCCCTAGTTTAAAAGGATGAAAAAAACAAACTTTATTTTTAGAAGGTGTAATAGAATAGGACCTCCTGAAAGCCTTTTCTAAAATAGTGTCTGTAACCTTCAGGCTTAGTAAGTACATATATTTTTAAAAAATTAATTTTTTAATAGTGTGTTCATCAATTTAGATGCCTTTTTATTTGAAAAAACATCCCTGATTAATTTCTTAAAAGCTGTCACAGTTTACAAAATAAATTAATTCTGCAGTTTGTTTTGGCTCATTCACATTGTTGTGTTTTAATTGTTGCAACCTGCCCTGAGACTTTAGGATGAAGGGCAGGTAATAAATAGCCAGGAAGCTTCCAAAATCTCCAAAACTCTTCATTGGGCACAGAGCTGCTCCTAAAATCTGCTGTTTGTAACCATCTAGAGATGGAATGCAGGAGTTTTGCCGACAAAATCATATTAGTCACTCAAGATGCAAGACAGATTGTGAGATGGAACCGGTGCTGCTGCGATCACAACAACAGCATGGTTAGACGTTTCACCGTTTTTTGAAATATGAAATCTAGTAGTTACTGAGCTTTGGTGTAACCCTATAAGGCTGAAACTACATTATGTGCGTGACGCAACCAATGCTGGCATTGGTGAAAGAAATCCCCTATTATGTTCTCCTTCGCCACCATCATTAGCCTGATTCAGCAGGCTCATCTTATGATTCTTATGACTGGATTATAAGGTGATATAATATTTTTCAAATGAAAATAGGGATATCCTATTCTGCATCAGGAAGCTTCTCCTGTGTTTGATCTCAAGGAACACACAGACTTCATGTACACATCTATATCTTTCATCTTGAGCCAATTACAACCTCTTCCCCTAACCTACCTTGCAAGATTGTTGTAAAGAAATAATGTGTGAGGGATGGGATCGTGTACAACACCTTCAGAAGATGAATGGAATGAAGTAAATTTTTGGCTCTAAGCTGCGTTAAGTCAAAGAGAAAGGTGGAATATAATGATAATGTTGGAAACAGAGATTTATCAGGAACATACCAGAGAGTAAATCCTATTGAACTCAGTGAGACTTATTTCTGAGCAAAAATGCTTAAGATTGCAGTGTAAGGCTGCACAGTCTTTACCCAGTTACCTGAGACCAAGCTCAGTTGAATACAGTGAGACTTACTTATGAGTACAGTGGTACCTCGGGTTACAGACGCTTCAGGTTACAGACGCTTCAGGTTACAGACTCCCCTAACCCAGAAATAGTACCTCGGGTTAAGAACTTTGCTTCAGGATGCGAACAGAAATCGAGTAGTGGCGGCACAGCGGCAGCGGAATGCCCCATTAGTTAAAATGGTGCTTCAGGTTAAGAACAGTTTCAGGTTAAGAACAGACCGGAACGAATTAAGTACTTAACCCGAGGTACCACTGTAGACATCTACAATAAAGGAATAAAAAAATAACATCTACAATAAAGGAATAAACACTCTGTGTGTTTCCTAAGACATGGCTGGCTGCTAAAGCATTGTAATTAAAGAATTTAAAGTGGATCGGTGACCTTTTCCTTCAACATTATAGGAATGGCTTCATATACCAGTTTCATCGTTACATTCATTTGGTGCAGGTATTTTATTTTCAGTATAAATACGACTCTCTTTTTGCACCTACACACACACACACCACTTTTAATTGTTCTCCGAGATGTGGAGGGAAGGAAAAAGGAAAACCGAGACATTCCGGAATCAAATCGGAAACCGAGGTGGCTTCTGTAATTCCGGGACTGTCCCAGGAAAACCGGGACACTTGAGGGTTATGTAATAAAAATACTGGAGTGGGGGACACATGACGCTCATAGCTCACAGTATAGGAGAGGGTGAATGGTAAGAACTAGACAAGACTTTTATAAGAGCATCAATCGGGAAACCTTGGAAGCCTTTACACCTGACAGCATTTGCTGGCTAATTCTGCAGCTGCTAGCAAGGAACCCGACCAAAAATCTTCAGCAAGCGTGCCAGCCCAGTAAACCAGACACCAAGCAAGACGCTGCTGCCGCTGTAAAGAGCTCTGCAGTCCAGCTGTTAAACGTGCTCCCGCCTGCGGCTGCAGCTGTTGATTTCATTGCTGAAGGACAGGAGCAGTTTCCGCTGAGGTAACACAGCCAGCAATGAGGCCAAGCCAGCAGCATCATTGCAGGCAAGGGAACATTATAGAGATATATTTTTCCAAAACTCATTTTGAATAGATGACTGGAGTAGGAGAAACTTCTTCCCCATCCCTAATGCTGACTAACTGTTCAGTTGCTTCTGCGTATGCAGTCCCAGCTGCTTTTCATGTATTTTCAGTTGGATTAGGGCAAAATGGATATCCAACTAGTTGCAGGCAACTGGCAATGCATAACAACCACTGGCCCTAGCTGGAAATAAAAGTTTTTTCCCTATCTCTCTCTCTCTCTCTCTCACACACACACACACACACACACACTTCTCCCTCATGTTAGATTGAGATGATTATTTTTAAATGTGATTATTGCTGATTAGAGTGTTCATTAAAACAATGGTGTGTATTAAGAGATCAATCAGTTGGTATTATTTGGAATGCCTTTGTAAACCATTATCTACTTTCTCTAGCAACAAAGCCTTTGGCAATTTCTACAAGATCAGATAGGCAAATACAGGGAATCCTGGCAGAAAAGGAATTAACTGAAGTATCAATATGCAGAACGTATTATATACTACCATTGCAGAACCACTTAGAGGCAGTGGTGCAAGTCCATTCATATCAAGGTAGAAGGGCAGTACAGTCTTCTTTCAAGGAAGCAACTGAAACAGGTATACAGATAAATTATTGGGAATTCATATAGAGGACAACAACCTTTTGCCCAGTGTCATTGGAGAATTCTACGAAACCAAAAAATTCAATGCAATTTTGAAAGGTCCAGTCTACCATTTTGATTCAAAACAGCCTCCGGAGATGAAAACTGCTCCTCTATCACAAGAACCATCAGGTCAAATTTAGTTATGATATCCTAAGTCAAGTCCAAATTGCAAAGCAAACAAGACCTTCCAAATCTATAGGAGATGAAGCAAAACAACAGATTTCAGTACAATGTGGTTTAAAATTGTAGCAATTGGTATCTGGTGTGGCTGTCAATTGATTAAAGACGTTTTCATCGATTGACCAGCACTTTACTTTTAAGTCATCAATGAATGGCTTAAAATTCATATAAATCAGCATTACGGCCATAACTTCAATTCCAAGTGACTTGATTCAGCATACTGGCTGCTGACCTGGAAGTTATGAGTCCATGAAACACTCCAATGCAGCTAATCTTGTCTGGAGAGCCAGGAAGCAGCAGAGTGAAAGGCTGTTCCTCAAATGACCCCCTTAGTCCAATTGGATCCTTCTTAAGTGGGAACACAGAGAACAGTTCATATCCATCTCAGAATAATAAAAAAGCAAAATGATTACAACAGGCTATTACAGGAGAAATTTCTTTATAGGTTCATGAAGGGGCAACAGAAACTCAGAAAATCCCTAGCTATTGCTGGCCATACTACAGCACATTGAAATGGGATAAATGATGTCACTAATAAAACAGAGTGAAATTCCCTGGTGCTGTGTGCAATTAGTGTTGTATTAAGAAGTCTGTGTTAAGGTAGAAAAATAACCTATAGGGAGAGTATGTATCTTTGGAAGGAAAACTAGACCTAGCCTTAAGATAATCCCCTCCTCTGCTAAGGAAAAAGAAGGCTGATTTGAGCAATGCCCATTGCCAATCCTACAGTAAAGTACTTTATACCAGGTTTAATCCACCAAGCCTAGTATTGTCTACTCTGACTGGCAGTGGCTCTGTGGGATCCCACAGGGAGGTCTTTCCCATTATCTGCTACCTGATCTTCTTTAACTGGTGATGCTAGGGATTTGAACCTGGGATCTTCTATATACAAAGCCAACACTGTAACAGCAATCTATGGTCCCCCTCCGTGTGGAGTCTAGTGATGGTGATTGTGATCTCTACCTGTTGGTGAGACTTACCTTTCTGTTGTCTCTTGGTGCCCGTCGTTGGACCTTCCCCTTTGACAGATCAGTTACCCCAGTGGTCCTTTACTGCAGGTCAACCAGCTCAGAAATCAGACCTTCCAGTTGAAAGCCCTCCTGGGGTATGGGCCCATTGGCCTAGCTAGTTGAAGCATATTTGGGGGGCTAGAAAACCATCCCACATGGCAGGCTTGTATAACTTGCTTGATGGTGCCTACTAGCAAGACAATCCTGGAAGTAGAAATGCTTCTGTTTCTTCCCGTGACATGCACGGTAGTGAAAAGGGAATTGAGGGACTTTCCAGAAATTTTTGGAATGGTGCTGGCAAAAAAAGAAAAAATGTTGGCATTGCCAAGAACATTTCATCAACCTTGCTCTCTACCAAGAGTTAGGAAAAATCCAGGGCAAGGAAAACTCTTCTGCCTTCTGACATAGGAACACAAGAGTTCCCATTTTGACTTTTTCACGCTGCATAATAAACCTAGAGTTCCATGCCATCAGCACCCCCAGCCTCACAAGTGGTCAAAAGCTGCTTCTATTTTACTTAGTAACTTCTGATGGAACACATATGCACTGCACTCTATAAGTATGGTCATCCACTGCCCTTCAGAAAGCAAGGCGCTGGCTCTCAATAAGGCCCCCAGCCTCTGGCCACCCTATCCAAAAGGGATGCTCATCTTAGCATCCATCCAGGCTCATGCAGGTGCTGTCCATCACAGCTTCTGTTGTCCTTGTCAAGAGCACAACCTAAGAACATCAATTCTACCCAGTGATACTTGTGCCTCCTGGGAAAAAAATGGGTATGAGTGCAGTGCAGCCACATGACTCAGCTCAGATATAAAATGGGGGCAATGTTGGGGTAGCAGAGTAACCTAATGATCCACCCCTAATCAGAATCAAGACTAGTTGTGCAAGGATCTGGCTTTTTCAATATATATAAATATCAATCACTTTGTGTAATAGGTTGCAATTGCGACTTTGTGAAGGGGAAGTCACTGGGTTCCAGATTGTGTATGTGCTCATAAAGTATATTTGGGTTTTCTTTAGCTAGGCTCCTGTTTAATGTTAAGTATACAAAATGGAGAGGGGAAAGGGACTAGGTGTTAAATGAAACTGACCCAAGCTGTACAAAGAAGTGTACAGTATTTAGTGAACAGTATGAAACCATCTTAGGATGGTCTTCCACATAGCAAATTTCCCCTTACCTTCACTAGTGAAATGTAACTACTTTTAAAAAACTCCTTTACTCCAAAATACTCATCTACATATTTCCCAAGAGATACAAATGAACGCTAGCAGCAAATGATGCATAATGGGAGCTAAAAAGAATAGGACTGAACTACAGATATTTTGGCAGGATTATAAAGTATTTTATCTACAAAACTTTTTATCTCTTCCTAGACTTACATTATAGCACACATACACCCCACACACCTTCTGGTTGTTGCTAAAGGAAAGGTTCACATACAGATATTTTTAATGAGTTTACGTAAAACTTGAGAAAGAATTACAAAAATTTAAGTTTTATTGCACTTTGGATTAGATTGTTTACACAGCAAGTGACTATTTTCTTAGTTAAGGGAAAGAAGGAATGAGATAAGAAAAAGGAAATGACTTTTGAAAATAGATGGGGGCCCAAACAGCAAATCTAGCTTCTTTCCAGTCTGAATTCACCAAAATTGCAGTTACTCATGAAAACATTGACCTGCAAATATATTCCAGTGTCTTAACAATATTGGAAAATGAGGGTGGTGTTTAAAGAAAGGAACCAGCTCATACACTTTGGTGGATTCTAACATAAAATGTCGACCACACATTCAGAGCTCATCGTGCTTTGTAGAGTCCAAGCTGGGCTTAATGAAAACACCTTCCATAGCCTTCCAGTAGTTGTGATGATTAGGAGAATGTATGCCATGGACTTCCCGCTGTCCCCTGATTGGATGGCCATACTGTTCGCCTGTTACTGTAAGGAATACATCCGTTCCTATGTGCTTGAAACGTACTGCGTCGTCTCGCTCCCAGTATGTCCCACTGCATTGCACTGTCCACACATCTAAGTCATCTCCTTCTCCATCATCACCAAAGGCGCTAACTTCCTATAAGAACAAAAAGGGTGGGGGTAGATATTGGTTGCGTGTGTGTGACATCACACAAGCAGAATGACAATAGTATATGGAAATGATAAAATGATCCGGTACCCACTTCAAAATAATAATGCAATGTGTTGTATTCTACTCAAGGTTGACCCACTGAAATTAATGGAATTAAATTAGTCATTTTTATTAATTTCCATGGGTCTACTCTTGAGTAGGATTAGAACTGGCTATAAACAAATATAACAGAGTGTAGGGGACACTTGACCCTCCAGGTCAGGCATAAGCAAACTCGGCCCTCCAGATGTTTTGGGACTACAACTCCCATCACCCCTAGCTAACAGGACTAGTGGTCAGGGATGATGGGAGTTGTAGTCCCAACACATCTAGAGGGCTGAGTTTGCCTATGCCTGCTCCAGATATTGCTGAACTACAACTCCCACCATCCCTGGTCACTGACCATGCTTGCTGGGGTTGATTGGAGTTGTAGTTCAGCAACATCTGAGGGCTAAATCTTCCTGACACCTGAAATGTAACTCTGCTTTTTAGAATCTAAATGCCAAAACCAAGTGTTACTGAAACAGCCAGGAATTGGAAGTGGGAAATGAAGTACATTATCAGTGAGTTGCTTATGATCAAATAAGAACAAAACAACTATGAAGGATAGAAGTGCAAAGCCCACAGTTAACATCTTGCATTTGCCTTGGTCCTGGTAGGTGTCTTTAATCCAGCCACAATCCTTCAGACTATCTACTGTAACACAGGGATAATAATACTGGATAAGGGGTATTAGTATTTGCCCTGCCTTTTGACATTTAAGGTATTTGTTCTGTAGGACCCGCTATAATCTATAGTATTCTGTTTCTTTCTTGAACTATTTTACTTGTTCTAATAACTCTATAAACTATTTTACTTGTTTTGGTTTTAACCAGCTGCAAAACCTTATAGTAAAGGTCAGATAAAAGATCTTAACTTATTTGAAGCATTTTGAACATTTTAAATTACTATATAAATACTAAATGACATTTCATTAAACACATCACAGATTCTAGAGTCATGAGAGATTTTTTGTACAGTAATGCAGAGAAGCCATTCAGATTTTCTCTCTGCTCTATGTATTCATGTTCCACAGCAAGTAAATAGCAACTACAATGGAAGAAGTTCACAAACTACAGACTGGGACACAGTTATCTTCTGTTATACATCTAAGAACCAGCCTTTAACATATATCAGTGTGAATTAGAGGCATGTTACCAATAGTCCACCACTATGAATACAACCTAAGCCACAGCAACAACCACTTTCTGCATACTTAAGAAGTGTTATCTGGGCCACCCCTCTGCAAATCACATTCTCTTCTACATCAAGAGAGAAATTACGGTAAGTAGAGGAGGATATAACACATATCAAGAGACATGCAATTCTGCATTGGGACTTATTTCTGAGTAAACATGCATAGAATTGAATGCCATATCTTTATAATAAAATTGTATACTACATATGGAAAAGCACAACTGATATTTTAACCTGTTCCTAAATATATAGATATTTCATGCCTTCATAACTTTCCAATTCAATTTAAGGGTAAACTCCATTTTGATTTGCTTACATTTTTTGAGACACTTAAAATAAGTAAACAAGTATGAAGGACAAGCTCTGGTTTTACCTGATTATTGGAAAGTGGTGATGGGAAGTGGTGGGTGTGCAAGTTTTTCCCTGTATTAACATGGGTAAGGCGTACTGTTTGCCCACACTTTACAGGCGTTCCTCGCTGGCAGGACCCATCAGTTTTGCCTCTGATCCGCCAATAGCTGTTAGCATCATCAGAAACTTCAACTCCAGTTACTGACTGTTGACCACTTCCTATAAACAAAACAATTGCTATACAGTCATTGCGTACAGAGGCAGGTAATAAGACTTTGTCATAAAACTGGGCCAAGTGAGGTTGCTCCACCTCCTTGTTCTTTCTTTCCTGAGAACGCTGCTCTCTTCAAAAAACAAACAAAAAAGCAGAACATCCCCCCTCTTTTACAGAGATTAGTGAGGCCCCTTCTCTTTTTGCTTCAGCATGCCTTTGGTTTGCAAGGTTCCCCCCCGCCCGCCATTATTAAGCTTTATTTGGATTTTAACTTGCTATTTTGAATTTGGCTTTTATATGCTGCAATTTATTTCTTTTTATGATTGTTGTGTATGCTTCAGTTATGTTTTTGTGCAGCCTTCTGTGTCCTCAGACAGAAAAGCAGGATAAAAATAATAAATTTAATTAATGTTTCTAAACTTTCTATGTCCAATGGGAGCAATTAACCATGACAGCTAAATTCCATTTCCATGCACAGATATTTTATTATTTACTTTTGTATGTACTGGAACTAGCAGCCTTGAGGCTTTGGTAATAATACAGGATGTAAATTTAGAAAAGAATACAGAAACGTCTATACCAGGGTGCTGGATACAAACATGCATGTATACACAAACAATGGGCCTACTAATGCTGGTGAGCTCCCCCTAGCAACATCTGTATGGCTACTGTTGAAAACAGAATGCTGAACAGGATGCATCTCCACACCTGATCCAGGGGGACTCTTCATATCATATGTCCTTGATATTTATATTTATATATATTTAGAAGATCTCTCTTATGTTCTTTATAAAAGATCAGATAAGCTCCTGGTGGAGAAACCTATTCAGTGGTTAACGCTTTCACCATGCAAACTTCAGCAGTTGCCAGAAATCCCTGATACATTCTAAGCACATCATTTCCTCCCAAAGAAGCCTGGGAACAGTAACTTGTTAAGGGTGCTGGGAACTGTATCTAGGTGAGGGGTAAACTACAGTGCCCAGAATTCTTTGAGGGAGTGAATCAGAGAATTGTAGAATTGGAAGGGACCACAAGGGTCATCTAGTCCAACCCTCTGCAATGCAGTAATGAATGTGCATTAAAGGTAAAGTGTGTAAGTAGATTAGCATTAAATGACTCTACCTCTCACTGGCTCTAGTTCTGCCTACTCTTTGGACTTCCACCTGACCAGCCTGTATGGGTACCAGCCACCGCTGCAGAGAAGGCATCCTGTTCTGTTTTGCCTAAGACACCTATTTTGAACACAATAGGATCCACCTTCCCAATCTCATCTCTATCAATTGCCTCACCTCGCCCCTTCTTCCCTTCCCTTGTTCCCTCTATAATGAACACTCCCTCATTCACCATGTCCCTATATCTTACTACAGGGGTAGTCAACATGGTGCCCTCCAGGTGCTGCTGGACTACAACTATGACCCTGGCTGGGGCTGATGGGAGTTGTAGTCCAGCAGCAACTGGACGACACCACACTAGCTACCCCTGTATCGTGGTAACCAAATCAAAGTGTGCATAAGTGTCTCCATTTCTCCTTTCCCTGATGTGTTTCCCTGTGTCTGTTTTACACTTCAGACACCCTTGGGGCAGGGCATACCTGCCATACCTGTTCTTTCGTAAAACACCATGGCCACGTTCGCTTCCTCCTCCTCCTCCCTCTTGATCCCTTTTTCCTTTTGGGGTTCTGCCTTTTGCCACTGAGAAGTCTGTGGGCACTGCCTGTTTTATCACCAACACCTCCTAAACCGCTCTGGGAGCCTTTTCAGGGCCTGTCACACTGGGGTATGTTTTTTCCTCCTCCCTCCTGATGCCTTTTTTTCTTATGGTTTACTCATTTTCTGACTGTAAAAGCCTGAGGGGAGAGGGCTGTTTTATCATGGGCATCTCCCAAGATGCTCTGGGACATGACCATGATTTATGTTGGGGGGGTGCAGGACAGCCACCTGTCATTAATTATCATCTGCCAAGCAGATTCAGAATGAAATGTCAGCTGCTTTAAACTGCTTTCTTTTGACCCCAAGGGCTCAGAAAAATCCATAAAAATCTTTCTACAATTTCTACTTTTAGTAATTGCATTTCTACTAAAAAAAATATGTATTTTTATTTACTTACTTGATGGGGGGGACACCTCCTACACCCATGCTCTGGGAACCTGTTTAGGCTGATGAGGAGGACTAAACATTATCAACACCACTACTCAGGAGTGCCAGCTTAGCTGTGGGTGCCCAGGGCTGTGGGTGCCATGCAGCGTGCATGGCCCTGGCGCTCAAATCTGTGGGTGCCCAGCCCCTTCATGGGGAATTTTGTGGGTGCTCAGCAGGGCCGGATTTAGGTTTGATGAGGCCTTAAGCTACTGAAGGTAATGGGGTACTTTATATGTCCAGCTGTCCTTTGTCAACAACCAATTGTCGATGTTTTTGTGTTGAATATCTGCTATATGGCAATTTATGGACCTAATAGGTATCTAAAGCCATTTACACATAACAAAAAATGTATTTTAGCTACTGAAGATAATGGGGCCCTTTATATGTCCAGCTGTCCTTTGTCAACAACAAATTGTTGATGCTTTTGTATTGAATATCTGCTATATGGCAATTTATGGACCTAATAGGTATCTAAAGCCATTTGCACATAACGAAATATGCAGAATGTTGACACCGTATATATAGAAATGAGCAAACCAGTGAAATTTTAGGGAGTAGGCTAGCAGGCGGGGCCCATTACTTACATCATAGGAGCCTACACAACACAAAACACTATTGCTGTATGTAGGTTTTATTTTATTTTTTTATCTTATATTTTGGAAATGTACATTCAGTTTTTCTTTTCCTTTTAATTTTTTGGGGCCCCCCAAGAGAGCGGGGCCCTAAGCTATAGCTTGTTTAGCTTATACGTAAATCCGGCACTGGTGCTCTGGGCCCCCCAGCACCTATGCCACTACAGTGGTACCTCGGGTTACAGATGCTTCAGGTTACAGACGCCGCTAATCCAGAAATAGTACCTCGGGTTAAGAATTTTGCTTCAGGATGAGAACAGAAATAGCGTGGTGGCAACGGGAGGCCCCATTAGCTAAAGTGGTACCTCAGATTAAGACGGACCTCCAGAACGAATTAAGTTCTTAACCCGAGATACCACTGTACAGTGGTATCTCGGGTTAAGTACTTAATTCGTTCTGGAGGTCCGTTCTTAACCTGAAACTGTTCTTAACCTGAAGCAACACTTTAGCTAATGGGGCCTCCTGCTGCCGCTGTGCGATTTCTGTTCTCATCCTGAAGCAAAGTTCTTAACCCGAGGTATTATTTCTGGGTTAGTGGAGTCTGTAACCCGAAGCGTATGTAACCCGAGGTACCACTGTACTGCTAATGGCAGCCTTCCTCTGAAGGCCACTAGCCGGGAACACGACGCTGGGCTTTGGCGGGCCCTCGGGTGTCTAACCCGCCCCACAGCCTCCTCCTGGGGCCGAGAGGGGTTTCATTTCCTCCCGGCAGCCGCGCGGCTCTTTCCCCCTTTCCCGGCTCTGAAACAGATTCCGGCCGCCGCCCTCCCTTCCTCTGTCTCGGCTCGCCTCCCGCCCGAGTCGCCTCCTCACCGGATCCGTACTTGACCTCGTGCGAGTGCAGCCGCACGTTGTGCCGGGTGTTGAGCAGCTTCAGCACCGAGCCGCAAGTGACAGCGCCCTCCTCGGCTCCCGTCGCCAGGCCCGAGCCGCACACGAGGAGGAGCAGAGAGAGCGGCGACAACAACGGCCAGGAGCGGGAAGCCAGGGGCGGGAAGCCGCCGCGGCCACCCGGTCGCCGCATCCCGCCGAGTCCCTCAGCACCGCGACGGCGGCTGAGGTAAACGGCGAACTGTCGCCTCAGGAACCGTTTCCGCCACCGGCGCCCGGCGCGGACCAATCAGCGGCTGCCAACGGCGCCCACGCGCTCCCCCGTCCTGCCGCCGGCTGGCGAAGGCGACGAAGGAGATGCTCATTGGCGCTCGGCGGCGGAGCGGCCAATCGGGTGCTGCGGCGTGGCGGAGGAACGCGCCTCCCCCTCCTCGCCTTTCCCCCCAACTCCACCCCTCCTTCCCGAAAAAGGGGCGGGGCCGAAGCGAAATGGGAAAGGCGAGATGCTGAGGAGGCCACCTGGCTCTCTCAGGGTCTGACTCCTCTGAGACACGGGTTCGAGCCCCGTCCTCTCCCCAAACAATTCAGCCCAAAACTGCAGGTCGAGGAGTCATTTCCCGCTTCTTCTGAGAGAAAGCGCTTTGCCCGTTTCAGATTTCATGTCCTTTCCTTCAGAAAAGTGTTTCTCTAGGAGGAAAGACGTTTTACATTATAAACCTAGGCATTTTTGAAAAATTGGCCAGCCTACATGCAATTATATAACTGCCTTGTGAGGGTGATATATTTTTTTTAAAAAAGCCCAACGCATATAATATTACTGTGGAGCAGTAATTGTCAACCTTTTAAGAGCTGGGACCTATGTTTAATCCAAACACTGCCTTTTGGGACCCATATGTTACATTTTATTAGCTATATATTTGTATGGTGGCATTATTATCACTGATGTATTTAATCGCCTTCTAAACCACCACCTCATGGCGATTTACATATAAATAGCAACAGTTAAACACACACAAACAACAAATATATTTGAAGCAGGACTTAAAACCCTAACAAGTGGGTACATGTGGCGAAGACCCCGTTACAATAATTCTAAGGTCTTGAATATAGAATAAATGTTCATAAATGTACAAGGCAAACACACATACATGAGTATATAAACCATGTGTCTGAAATAGTACAGGAGAGCAAGCCATTTTGACTCTCTCAAATTGACCTCAAATATTTCTCTGCAAGGAGGAAGGAAATGGGAAAAGCTTTCCAATTGTCTTTGGACTGTAGGGGCCTCTGCACCTCCCTGCAAATACAGTCTGGCAAGTATCTGTTAAGCTGAGCAAACTATCAATATCTGTAAGAGATTCAGGAACTAAATCTACCCAGAAAATGCAATTAAGTAAGGCATTATCAGGTATCCTGGCAGACAGGAGAGAAGCAACGCTCTCAAATTTCTGCTGGAGATCACCTCCTTCTGTGATGTAGGTATGATGTTTTGGGGGGTGGTCTTGGGTTACAGGGTGCACAATTTCCAAAGTCTTTATAGGGGCTCGCGCTCTATTGTTCGGGGTCTCTCTTGCCTCCTTGCTAGGAGGGGAGGGAACTCTGTTGCAAGAGAAGAATAAAGATATTCCTTGCTGTCTATGCAACTTGCCTCCATCTATTCATCTCTCACCGATCATGGACTTAGGGGACTCAGTCCCTTGGGGAGTTGGGCAGCAAAAGCCAAACTCTCTATTTTTTCTATAACAACTCATTTATCCATCCTGGGAAAGCCTGTCAGAACAAAAGCATCTCCGGCTCCTTCCGGAAAGTGCAGACAATGCACACCTGTTTTATCTTGACAGGAGTACTGTTCCACGGGGGAATAAAATATTATTATTATTATTTCTTAAATTTGTATACCGTCCTATACCCGTGGGTCTCATGGCAGTTCCCAACAGAAAATCACAATATAAAAAACAAAATATATAATAAAAATACATAATAAAACCACAATATAAAAAATAAAATGCATAATAAAAATAAATACAAAATACAAAAATAAAAATAAGAACAAGAACAACCCAATAATCCCCTCCTCCCCAACACATTTTAAAAGGGCGTCGAGAGCCAGTGTGGTGTAGTGGTTAAGAGCGGTAGTCTCGTAATCTGGGGCACCGGGTTCGCGTCTCCGCTCCTCCACATGCAGCTGCTGGGTGACCTTGGGCCAGTCACACTTCTCTGAAGTCTCTCAGCCCCACTCACCTCACAGAGTGTTTGTTGTTGGGGAGGAAGGGAAAGGAGAATGTTAGCCGCTTTGAGACTCCTGAAGGGGAGTGAAAGGCGGGATATCAAATCCAAACTCTTCTTCTTCTTCTTCTGGATGTCCATCAGCCAAAGTCCTGGTTAAAAAGGAACGTTTTTACCTGGCGCCTAAAGGTGTACAATGAAGGCGCCAGGCGAGCCTCCCTGAGGGGAGCATTCCACAGATGGGGAGCCACTGCAAAGAAGGCCCTGTTCTTGTGTTGCCACCCTCTGGACTTCTTGTGGAGGAGGGACACAAGGAAGGGCATCAGAGGATGGTCTCAGGATCTGGGTAGGTTCATATGGAGACTGGCGGTCCTTGAGGTATGGCGGTCATGAGCCATTTAAGGCTTTATCTAAGTCAAAACCAGCCCTTTGAAAAGGGGCAGGCACATTAAAAGCTACTTTTATAGGTCCCAGCCGAGCACCTGAAGACCAAAAGTAGTTCGGGAACACATACCAACCAGGCTAACACATGTGAGGAGACTGTGAACCAGAAGCGGTGTGACTGAGGATGGGGTCTGAGGAGCATCTCAAGGGTCCCCCTTTGGTCCCCAGGCCTGAGGTCCAGCCAATCCTTGCAGTATTATTATTATTATTATTATTATTATTATTATTATTAACCCTTCTCACCCTACGTTCCCAGTGTGGGTTACACCATTAAAGCACAATGTCAAAAAACAGCTTTTAAAAAGCTTACATCACAGAAATAAGTGGTTGTCAAAATATATACGAAAGCCAAGGGAAAGAGGTGTGTCTTCAGCGTTCACAGATAACTGTACAATGCAGCTCTGTGGGGAAGGCGTTTGACAGCTTAGGGGCTACCACAGAGAAGGCCCTCTCCTAGCCCCCCCACCCCCACAAGCTGAGAGCAAAGGAGTCACCTCTCACGTGAGGGATTAGCCAGTTTCCTTTCCAAATATTCTGGCGCTTTGAGATTAATTTGTCGGAGCATGTCTTTTCTCCCGGGGACGACACACTTTTCCAAAGAAGAAGAATTACTTAAATCGGTGGTTGGGATGCTAGGAGGGAGCGTCAGTCTGGCGTCCTTTTTGCACTAACCGTGTAGATTTCCTTACCGCCTGGAAAGACCAAGCAAAAAACCGAATTTGGGGGGAGGGAAGCGAGGAGAGGAAGAAAGAAAGGAAGCAATCTGGTGCAGCCTGACACTTCGCATAATGCATTTGTATTTCATGAGAAACGGCAGCTCCTTCCTGTTAAGGCCGACAATGGCTCATGCTGTTTTTCTGAAACAGGGCAAAACAGATGTCTCGGAATGCCAGCTTAGCCATAGAAAATCAATCCTATGGGGCTTTAGCTGGCACCTGTTTATCTTTCTGGGAGGTCACCAACCCCCCAAGGCTTTTAGTACAGTTTGTGTTGTGCTCCTTCACAATGCATTTCAGCCGTATTTTTTAAAACAACAACAACACGCACACACCCGCAAAACTAAAACGACAAGTTGTAATTGCCTTTAGAATAGCTGCTGTCAAAGAACTTGGTTGGCGTTGAAATATTATCCACCCTGTCTTTTCTTTACTGCTCTGATAATTCATTGCCACTTTCCCACAGTGGCGGATGTACTGGGAGACCCACAGACTGAGATGGAGAGCTCCATTCCAGACCATGCTGCTGGATGGAAGAAGGAGCTGGCTCAAAGCAAGCTTTTTATTATTTTATTATATTAGTTTCCTCTTTCTATTTCTTGCAATCTTGAAGCAAAAGATCGTGGAACCACAGCAGGCCAGAGCTTAGTGATAAATAAAGACATTCAGAGAACAGCTCAAAGATCAAACGTTCCATCCCTTGCAGCCGGGTTCCTTTCTGCTGCTACAATTTTGACTTTTGCAAAAAGTCAACTAATCTCCAGTGCAGTGACAGAGAAGCCAAATATGCCCCTCTCCCCAGTCCTCTCTGTGTGGGACCACAGCTCCCATCATCCCTGACCACTGGATGAGCTAGCTGGGGATGATAGGAGTTGTAGTCCAACAAAATCTGTGGGCCCAAAGATAAAGAACATGTGACTTGGCGGTGGCTCTCGAGTAGTGGTCTTTCACATCTCTTGGTCAACCTAAGCCAGGAGTCAGCAAACTTTTTCAGCAGGGGGCTGGTCCACTGTCCCTCAGACCTTGTGGGGGGCGGACTATATTTTGAAAAAAAATAATGAATTCCTATGCCCCACAAATAACCCAGAGATGCATTTTAAATAAAAGCACACATTCTACTCACGTAAAAACACCAGGCAGGCCCCACAAATAACCCAGAGATGCATTTTAAATAAAAGAACACATTCTACTCATGTAAAAACACGCTGATTCCCGGACCATCCGCAGGCTGGATTTAGAAGGCAATTGGGCCGGATCTGGCCCCCAGGCCTTAGTTTGCCTACCCATGACCTAAGCCTTCATATTGGAAAAGTCAAGCGTTGAACCTGTGGCCCTCTGTATCAGCTATACATTTTAGAAAATTCTGTCACCGTGCACTTGGACACCTCTTAAGATGTGGTAACCAAATTTTGCTTGATTGTTCCTGAGATCAAGGAGTGGGTTTCTGTCTATATTTGGATACTGTTGGATACCATTTTGAATGAAGATACTGGACTTAAGCTTTCACAACTGCACCACTCTTTGGGTTTCTTAGAATTCCCAAGCAACACCAAGTACGAGACTGCTAGTTCATTATAATCAGGCATAGGCAAACTCAGCCCTCCAGATGTTTTGGGACTACAACTCCCAACATCCCTGACCACTAGTCCTGTTAGCTAGGGATGATGTGAGTTGTGGCCCCAAAACACCTGGAGTGCTGACTTTGCCTATGCCTGATTATAAGGGAGAAAGTAAATGGGTGTGCTTAGGGACACCCATGAAATGGGACTAAATCAGTCCCCTAGCGAGGTATTGTGCTATCTCAGCCATGTCCTAAATAGCAACTTTATCCCACAAAACATAGCGAAGCAACTGAAAACCAAGCCAGCTTTATCTTCATGGGTCTGCTTTGGTTTTGCATTTGGTCATTCTAGGGTAGAGAAGCCAGTGTGATGTTGTTGGACTACAAACCCCATCAGCCCCAGCCAACATGATGAATGGTTAGGGATTATGGGAGTTATAGCCCAACAACATATGGAAGAAACCCATGCTGAGTACCAACTTGAGTCCATTATTTCAGTAAGGCCTCACTGAGCTGGATTCAACCTTAGGCACATACCGTATTTTTCGCTCTATAGGACGCAATTTTCCCCCTCCAAAAATTAAGGGGAAATGTTTGTGTGTCCTATGAAGCGAATGCAGGCTCCTTGGCTTCAGCGAAAACAACACAAAGCCTCTAAAGTGCAGAGGGAGCGCTCCGGAGGCTACGCGTTGCTTTCGCTGAAGCCTGGAGAGTGAGAGGGGTCGGTGCGCACCAACCCCTCTCGCTCTCCAGGCTTCAGGGATAGCCGCCTGAAGCCTTTGGAGCACAGCGGGACCTCACACTGTGCTCTGAAGGCTTCGGGTTCCTTTTACTGAAGCCGGGAGAGCAAGACTCTCCTGGCTTCAGCAGAGAGGGAGAGCTGCGCAGCACCCCTTCAGCGAAGCGGGAGGAGAAATGGAAGGGGCTCCGTTTCTCCTGCCGCTTCACTGAAGGGGTGCTGAGCAGAGAGGGGGAGATTTTTTTTTTCTTGTTCTCCCCCTCTAAAACAAGGTGCGCCCTATGGTCGGGTGCGTCCTATAGAGCGAAAAATACGGTAAATTACACACATTTATGGAATTTCTACCTAAAGCAAGCATAAAATATTTGGCACCTGTTGATCTTCAGCTCGGTGGTGGACTGGCAGAGAGTAGAAAGCAGGCAGACCAGCAGCAGGTGGAGCACGGACAACTCATTCTAGTTTTACCCCCATCCTCTTCCCTACTGAGTTCTACAAGGTCAAAACTGAGACTGAGGAGGAGGAAGCTCATGGTCAGTAGACTACTTGTAAGTAAGAAGGCAGGCAGCTAGGGCTTGGATGAGGGCAGAGGTAAATGGAGCAGTGTCTCATTTGCCTTAATGGGTCAACCTCCCCTGCTTTAGGTTCTGAACCCCTCTGAAATGTCATGCACCACAATGGAAGCTAGAAGAGGTTGTAAAATAATCTGCAAATACCGTATTTTTTGCTGGATAAGACTCACTTTTTCCCTCCTAAAAAGTAAGGGGAAATGTGTGTGTGTGTTATGGAGTGAATGCAGGCTGCGCAGCTATCCCAGAAGCCAGAACAGCAAGAGGGATTGCTGCTTTCACTGCGCAGCGATCCCTCTTGCTGTTCTGGCTTCTGAGATTCATAATATTTTTTTTCTTGTTTTCCTCCTCCAAAAACTAGGTGCATCTTGTGGTCTGGTGCGTCTTATAGAGCGAAAAATATGGTATTATTCTCTCTTGTCAGCTAATGGACTTCTTGTCTGAGACCTTCCACAGATTCCGTAGGTAGACATATACAGTACATATAAATTACAAAACCACGAGGGTATACAAACCTATATGCTTTATTGCTATTATACCAGTTTTAGATTTTAGGCAGGTGAGTTTTGCTACCTTCCTCGCTGAGGCTAGACCTTCGAGACGACGACTGTTTCTTCAAATGTTCTCCAGAGTTCTGACTCGGAGCTCCTACTTCGGGCAAAACAGTCCCTGACCCTCTGGCCCCATCAGGGTCTATGTTTAATTTTTGAGAAGACGATGCCTTTGGCGTCACATCGAGTGGCGACTGGTCTTCAGAATCTGGAGCTTCAAGCAAGGTTTTGCTCTCTTCAGAAGTGATAGATCTCCTTGATACGAATTGGTCTGGAAGTCCTTCGCCCTCTACAGATAACTCCTCAGATTCGCCCTCTCCGAAAGCAACTATATCAAAAATATCTGTTTCTTGGCTGCCCTCTTGCTGGCTACTGGACTCTATTTTGTGCAGAATGCCTGACTTCACTTCCTTCTCCACGGTGCTTTTCATCACCACGACTTTGCCAGTGGGCATGTCAGATTTGAAGAGGACGCTCTTCTTCTCCCCTGATTTTTTCTGCAGGTCCCAGAGGACTCTCTTTTTCTTGCCTTTCTTCTTGTCTTTCTGCTTCGGGGTCTTGGGCCTCGGTTTGCGCGGCGCGTAGATCTCGTCGTGGACTTTCGACCAGTCGATTTGAGACGACAGCCGTATCCCACTGCCCTTAACTCTCTTGTAGCCGAACATGATCTCCAGCAGGACCTTGGTGACGGGAACCGAGATGAAGCCCAGCTTCTCGGAAAGAAGGGTTTCGTAGTTGTACTTGTACAAGATGAGCTTGGCTGCGTTTTCAATCAGGAAATCAATGATGGCTTGCTTCGGGAGGGGCTTGCCTTGCAGACGGGCACGCTTGATATCGCTGGGGCTGATGATACGCCTTGAGACAGCAGGCTTGGAACAGTGGAAAGGGAAGACAGAAAGTGTTAATTAACAATGCCTTAAAGGTAAAGGGACCCCTGACCATTAGGTCCAGTCGTGACCGACTCTGGGGTTGCGGCACTCATCTCGCTTTATTGGCCGAGGGAGCTGGCGTACAGCTTCCGGGTCATGTGGCCAGCATGACTAAGCCGCTTCTGGCGAACCAGAGCAGCGCACGGAAACACCGTTTACCTTCCCGCCAGAGTGGTACCTATTTATCTACTTGCACTTTGATGTGCTTTCGAACTGCTAGGTTGGCAGGAGCTGGGACCGAGCAACGGGAGCTCACCCCGTCGCGGGGATTCGAACTGCCGACCTTCTGATCGGCAAGTCCTAGGCTCTGTGGTTTAACCCACTGTGCCACCCGCATCCCTAACAATGCCATAGGGCAGTGGTTTTCAACCAGTGTGCCGTGGCACCCTGGGGTGCCTTGAATGATGGTCAGGGGTGCCACTGGCAACAATAGCCTCTGTCCCTCTTTCCTCCTCCACCTCTGATGCCCTCTCACATCTCTGCTGCCCAAGGGCTTGCACAGCTGTTTGTTGCAGCAGCCCTGGCTACAAACTCCCCAGGCGAATGGTGCCCCTGGGGCTGGCCAGGGGGTGCTTCCCAGGCCCCTGTGGGGCAGTGTGAGGGGGCATCTCTCTCTGGGGCAGGGGGGCAGCTCAGAGACCAAGGGCAGCAGCCCAGAGGATTCCCAAGGTGAGGGGAGAAGAGAGGAGACTGAGGGAACACTCCACAAGGGAGGGTGTTCGAAAAAGTGTGAGAGGCTATCAGCTCTGCAGTCGAGGGGTGACATAACTGGGCTTCTAAGGCCCACAGGGGTGCCGCAGAAAGAATGTAGTTGGTCAAGAGAGCCGTGGACCAAAAAAGGTGAAAACCTCTGCCATATGATATAAGGCTTAGAATTTTTAAAAGGATAATAAAGGAAGGCTTGGCTCATATTTTACTGTAGGGATGGGGCCCTTAGGCCGTTGTCCTAGGCCATCCCTGCTTTACACCCTCCTTGGTCATTTTTTCCTGGCTAGTATGTATTCCATTACATTTCTGAACACAATTCAAAGTGTTGGTGCTGAGCTTTAAAGTCCTAAACGGCCTCGGCCCAGTATACCTGAAGGAGCGTCTCCACCTCCATCGTTCTGCCCGGACACTGAGTTCCAGCGCCAAGGGCCTCCTGGTGGTTTCCTCACTGCACAAAGTGAAGTTACAGGGAACCAGGCAGAGGGCCTTCTCGGTAGTGGCACCCGCCCTGTGAAACACTGTCCCATCAGAAGTCAAGGCAATAAATAACTATACAACTTTTAGAAGACACTGGAAATCAGCCCTGTATAGGAAAGTTTATAATGATGTTTTACTGTGTTTGATGTTTTAATTGTTGGAAGCAACTCAGTCAGATGAGTGGCATACAGATAAATTATTTGCATTTATTGTTGTTATTGTTATTACTGTTCTTCTTATTATCCCTGAACTCTGATAATGCTTCTTGCTTGTCTGGATAGATGCTAGAGAGGGATGGTTGAGTCAATTAACATTAGTTACTCTACTGACAGTAGCAAGCCACCAGCAAATCACCCCAACAGGTTGGATTTAACTATTTATTAGCAAAAACAGGTACTGTACTGTTATTTTTGCCAATGCATTTTGATTATTCTTGATGCTAATACATGCATTTCCATTCACACTTTATTTTTCAATACATCGCTCAGCTGGAAAACAGCATTGCAAGATTCGGAAGAAGTGCAAATTTCAACAGACGGGCGTGTTTTAGTTCACATATTGTTTTGGAAAACACAAATTAAGCAAGTTTAAGTGGACGGATTCAAACCGTCTCTCTCCTCCCCAATCTCTATTAGTGGGTAAGGTCTGCAGGAACTTTGTCATACTCCCCAGGTAGGCCGCAGCCTCTCTTTCTTTAGAAATTTACCGTATTTTTCGCTCTATAGGACGCATTTTTCCCCCTCCAAAAATTAAGGGGAAATGTGTGTGCGTCCTATGGAGCAAATGCAGGCTCCTCGGCTTCAGCGATAGCAACGCGAAGCCTCCAAAGTGCAGAGGGAGCGCTCCCTACGTGCTCCAAAGGCTTCACGTTGCTTTCGCTGAAGCCTGGAGAGCGAGAGGGGCCGGTGCGCACGGACCCCTCTCGCTCTCCAGGCTTCAGGGATAGCCGCCTGAAGCCTTCGGAGCGCTGCTCCCCGACCTGGTTTTGAGGCTGGCGGTGGGGGAAAGCAGCGCTTCCCCCCACCGCCAGCCCCACAAGCTCAGGGGGCAGAGGGAAGGCAGAGCACCGCCTTTGCGCTGCTCCCCAACCTGGTTTTGAGGCTTTTCCCCAAGAAGGGAGAAGGGACTGACTGGCCGTGTCAGTCCCTTCTCCCTCCTGGTCGAAAAGCCCGCAGGAGCCGTGCACTCCTTAAAGGGTGCGCGGCTCCTGTGGGCTTTTGCGGGAGATGGGGGAATTCCCCTACCTCCCACAAAAGCCCGCAGGAGCCATGCACCCTTTAAAGAGCGCGCCGCTCTTGGGGGCTTTTCCCCGAGGAGGGACAAGGGACTGACTTGCCGCGCGCGGCTCCTGTGGGCTTTTTGGGGAGGTGGGGGGAATTCCCCCACCTCCCGCAAAAGCAGGGAGAAGGTCTGGGAGAAGCACACAGCTGGGGTGTGTGTGTCATATTTTCCCCCTTGAGTTCCCCCTCTGAAAACTAGGTGCGCCCTATGGAGTGAAAAATACAGTACATACCTGTTTGGACTCAGCAACTCCTTGGGTAGAGTCTTTTTTCTGTCTTGGTTTCGGAAGCGGGGGTGGAACGTATTTTGGTTTGGGTGGGGGCTCCTCTGGTGGCGGCCTTGGCTTCGTTTTCGGCAGCGGAGGCGGCACGTATTTGGGTTTGCGCTGAGCTTCCTCAGGCCCCATAGATTTCCGCTTCGATTTCGGAAGGACTGGTGGTGTATATTTTGGCTTGCCCTTCTCTTCCGGGGATGGGGTTATGGATTCCCCCTTTGCTTTCTTCCTCTTCTCCCTCTCCTTGTCCTTCTCCTTTTCCTTCTCCTTCTCCTTCCCCTTGTCTTTCTTCTTCTTCCCCTTCTTCTTTTTCTTCTTCTTCTTTCCCCCCTCTCCCTCCTTCCCCTCTTCGGATTTGGAGTCACCCTCTTCTGACGTGTCCTCTCCACTCTCGGAGTCGGCTGAGCCGCTCCTCAGCTCCTCTCCTTCCTCGCCTTCCTCGCCTTCCTCGCTCTCCTCCATCGAAGAGGCCCACGGCAGCAGAGGGTGGCCTTGCTCGTCGTAAGTGCCCACAAAGGAGAATCCATCCGCCATTGTCACCTCCAGGACTTTGAGGACCGCTTGGTTTATTATGCATTGAAGAGCCGCGAGGATTTTGTTTTCTTCCAAGAAATCCAGGGCCGAGAAAGGTTCGTTTCCCGGATAGTACAAGGGGATGCTGCTGGGCGTGGGCCGTTTCAGAACACTGGTGATCTCC
Source organism: Podarcis siculus (assembly GCA_034642415.1). Lineage (NCBI taxonomy): Eukaryota > Metazoa > Chordata > Lepidosauria > Squamata > Lacertidae > Podarcis > Podarcis siculus. The sequence goes on from JAXCMG010000019.1 coordinate 8,322,488, forward strand.
TTGTGCAGGGACTCTACGGACATCGTCTGCTTTGGGATCTGTTTCCTGAACTTTGCAAAATAATCTCTGTGCGGGGGGTGTAACTTAGTGAAAGACTCTGCCAGTTTGGCCCAAATGTGGAAGTGTTCTTGCCGGAAATAATAACTGTCCCCTGATCGTTCTGAAAATGTCTGCAAGCGAGTAAAGGAAGAGAAAAGAAAGTATATTATAACAGCATCAAAACAAGTAACAAGGGGATGTGTTCGGTCTGGATATTCTAGGTGGAAGCTGGGAACAGACCATTTCATAACTCCCAGATAAGACAACGGAGGAACGTAAAAAACCACCTTACGCTGAACCAAACGACTGGTGCATCTAGCTCAATAATGGCCACACCAATGCTCTTCAGCCTTAGGCTCCCAGATGTTGTTGTACTAAATCCTTACCCATTGCCTAAACTGGTTGGGGATAGTGGGTGTTTTAGTCCAACAATATCTCAAGGCCCAAGATGGAAAGGCACTGGTGTATAGTGACTGGCAACAGCTCCCTGGAGTTTTGGACAACCACTGTCCAAATGCACACTTGCTCTTCCTCTCTCTTAGCTGCTACATGCAAAGTCAGACCATTGACCTATCTAACTCAGTATTGTAAACACTGGCTGGCAGCAGCTCTCCAGGTTACAGACAGGGTTCTTTCCCATCAGGGGTTGAACCTTCCTGCATAGAAAGCAGGTGCTCTTTTGCAGAGCTACCAAAGGCACAGCCAGTGTTCCCATCTTGTTTAGGATTTGAAACCTAAGTAGAGACTTTTGTCCCTGAATCAAGGGTAGGCAACCTCTTGCCCTCCAAATGCTGATGGACTACAACTCCCATCATCCATGACAATGGACCATGCTGGCTAGGACTGATGGGAGTCCAGCAACATCTGGAGGGTCTCAGGTTGTCTACCCCTGGTCTACCCCTACAAACCAAATGATTTAGCAACCCAGATCAATCAATCGGAATGACTCTCTGGACAATTTCCACATTCTCCTGTGTCTTTGGGTACTTTCCCGACTTTTTCATTTTCCTTTTTTATCACATCAAACCATTCCCGCAAACAGCAGAATAGTAAAAAGAAAGAAAGGAAAGAAAGGTTGTTATAGGAGACCTGTGATAATCGCTGCACGTTAATAAGTGATCACACAATAGGTACCATTCTTGAAAAGTGTGATTCTCATCTTGGAATGACTATTCTTCACCCTCCCCTTCCATGGGCCCCTCCAGATGTCATTTTTTATTGTGCATTCATGACAATTTGTGCGCACGGAATTATCAGGGAGGTCACACGTGTTCCCACTTTCGGTCATATTCACCCCTGCAAAAAGTTGTGGGAGAGTCACACTGCTTCCTTTTCAATCAGTGCACATCCCATAACTCCCTGCTGAAATCCTGGGATGTTTTATAGCACAAATGTTATGGTTTACTTTTGTCCCACTTTTCGTGTTCTATAGCCTGTCTGGACAGCAACAATATAATGGCATTGGGAAACATCACGGAAAAAACTGAAGCAGAATCAATATGGCACTAATTCACTGTTATTGTTATATGTTGCAGAATACACTCACAATAAAACACCCGTCTGGAGGAGCCCGAACCCCTCTTTCAGTCCATGCATCCAGTTGTGGATGCCTACTACACTGTCCCTGCGCAATGGAATTAGAATCGAGGAGCCTTCCCGCAGGAGGAAGGATTCCTTAACACAGATGTGGGCATTGTTCATTCATTGCTGAAGGATGAGCTCTATAGCATTAGAGCAGCGGGGAGGAACATCTTAGGGTCCACAGGACAGATCATTATCAGGATTGGCCCCATGGGCCAGATTTGACAGGGGTTTTTTTGGAGGAGGGATAAAGGTAAAGGGTAAAGGGACCCCTGACCATTAGGTCCAGTTGTGGCCGACTCTGGGGTTGCAGCGCTCATCTCGCTTTATTGGCCGAGGGAGCTGGCGTACAGCTTCCGGGTCATGTGGCCAGCATGACTAAGCCGCTTCTGGCGAACCAGAGCAGCACACGGAAACGCTGTTTACCTTCCCACTGGAGTGGTACCTATTTATCTACTTGCACTTTGACGTGTTTTCGAACTGCTAGGTTGGCAGGAGCAGGGACCAAGCAACGGGAGCTCACCCCATCATGGGGATTCGAACCGCTGACCTTCTGATCGGCAAGTCCTAGGCTCAACGGCTTTAATCTTCATTCATCAATTGATGAATGGGGATTACCATATTTTTCGCTCTATAAGACACACCAGACCACAAGACGCACCTAGTTTTTGGAGGAGGAAAAGAAGAAAAAAAATATTCTGAATCTCAGAAGCCAGAACAGCAGGAGGGATCGCTGCGCAGCGAAAGCAGCAATCCCTCTTGCTGTTCTGGCTTCTGGGATAGCTGCGCAGCCTGCATTCACTCCATAAGATGTGCACACATTTCCCCTTACTTTCTAGGAGGGAAAAAGTGAGTCTTATAGAGCAAAAAATATGGTAAATCCTGTTAGCTAGGCTGCATGATCCTGTTCGTTCCTGGTTGTGCAGCCAATGTAAGATTAAACGCTGTCCTCCTGCCCATCAGCTGACAACACCGGTGATGTCAGCTGATGGGTAGGTGAGCATGATTTGGAGAAAACCTGACAGGCAAAATTGGGCAATTTGATGGGCCAGGTATGGCCCACAGGCCAGAGGTTCCCCACCCCTGCATTAGGGTCACAACATAATTCAAGCCTGGAGTGCAACTGCGATGTTCATCTGTCATTAGCTGCATCACAGGCACTGTCCAGTAGGTTCCTGCGACACTCCAGTTTTATAGAGAACCTTTCCAATTGCCATGCCGCCACTAGCTTTGAAAGAAACACATCACACACACACACCCCAGGAACAACACACAGCGCCTTGAGGGCTAAGAACCTGCACCGCTATGAGAACAGTAAGAGATTGCAAAGGGAAAAACAGAAGCTTCTGTGCAGGATATTGTCTGCAACCTAAGTAAATGAAATGAGCGTTCAGTGATCTGAAAAAGGCTCAAAGTCATGGCTTCAGGAGGAGGAGGAGGATGGAGTTGGCCACCAGGCATGTGGCTGGAAAAGAACTGCAAAGAGAAGGCTCCCTTTCTACTGCTGGGTCCTGTGGTGCAACAATGCACAACTATCCTATGTCCTTGCACATGCATTATGGAATTGCTGGATATAGCACACCACTTCCACACCCATAAACACCTCCCCACACACACATAGCAGGCTTTTCTGTAGCGGATCCAGACATTTTGTGCAGAAGTTTATTTCCGTGCATGGATTACATTGGCTGGATCAGAGCAGGGAACTCTCAGCGCGGCGCGGGAGGTCCGATCCGTCAAGAAAGTCCTCCAAATACCTCTGCGTGGAATCCTCCGGAAACTCCCTCCCTGGGCCTCTCATCTAGCCTCGGGAGCCTGGCGGCATATTTATCCAGGAGGGACATTTTTCCTTCGAGCCTAGGCTCCCTTCTGCTCGTGAGACATGCTTCCCAGTCGTCTTCAGAGCTGGAAGTGGCCGAGGTGGTGTGGTACCTAGACTGCGAGCTGCAGGAGAAGGACCACGACCTGCTGTCCATGCTGGAACCGGATTCTTCTTCGATATCAAATATCGGGTCTCCATCCTCGGTCGTCACTCGCCGCAGTTTCCGCACAGCATCCTCAACGATGTTCTGAAGGCTTTCGAGGACCTCCTCGTCAGCTAAGAAATCCACAAACTCCGAGAATTCGTTGGCGAGGTGGCTGCTTTCGCCGTGACTGCTGGAGCGCTGCTTTCGTTTCCCTTTGTCTGAGCTGAAAGCTCTGAACTCAGAAGCTGTGGTGGCGGCGAACTGGTCCCGGAATTGGCTGCGGGAAGGTGGCCTCAGGACGTTCCTCCAGTCAGAGGGATCTCCTTGTCTCAGCTGTAGACAAGGAAAAACCAGGGTGAAAAGGGGAAACGGGTCTGAAGTTACTGGGACTGTATCAAAAATGTGTGTAACGCCAGCAATGTAGGCAGTGATATAGTGGAGGGGAAAACACAGGGGTGTGTAGTTCTAGTACTTTTTTCAGAGCAGGAATTATGACAGCTTTGGCCTGGGTAATTGGCAGCTCTGGTGAGTGGAGGAGGTGATACTAAGGCTTTCAAGTTATTTTGTGGCAGAATAGTGTGAGGAAACAAGCAGGTAGAGAGAGGCTAGTCACTGCTTTCCTTTCCTTTGTTGGGGGTCCCTACTTCATGCTAGCAATTTAAAGGGTAACGCTTCCTTTTACAATAATTTGAATTTTTCATTTTAGCTGGCGGAAGCCCTTTTGTTGAAGCTCAATGGGTTTTACAAGTTGAACCAATTCCATCAGAAGCAAACATTACTGACAGCTGAGTGGTGCTTAGCCCCAGTAAGAGGTCAACAAATCTGTCAATTTTGGTTCCCTAGTTTTCTCATTTTTCAATATTAATTTCAGCTCTCCACATTTCTGCAGCAATTTGCCTTTATAAAAAACCCATGAAAATATATCAGCAGAGTGCAAATTTCTCCTGATGAACACTGGTTTGCATGCAGTTTTGACTAATATACACATTTTTGCAAGCAATTCCCTTAAAATCTAATGCATCTGTGTATGTTATTTTCACTAATGTATGCATTCTGTGCACATTTTCTCACTCATAGATGCATTTTTGTACATATTCTTTGGAGAACCACATTGCAAAATTCAGGTAAAGGTAAAGGGACCCCTGACCATTAGGTCCAGTTGTGGCTGACTCTGGGGTTGCGGCGCTCATCTCGCTTTACTGGCCGAGGGAGCCGGTGTACAGCTTCCGGGTCATGTGGCCAGCATGACTAAGCCGCTTCTGGCGAACCAGAGCAGCGCACGGAAACGCCGTTTACCTTCCCGCCGGAGCTGTACCCATTTATCTACTTGCACTTTGATGTGCTTTCGAACTGCTAGGTTGGCAGGAGCAGGGACCGAGCAACGGGAGCTCACCCCGTCATGGGGATTCGAACTGCCGACATTCTGATTGGCAAGTCCTAGGCTCAGAGGTTTAACCCACAGCACCACCCGCGTCCCCAAAATTCAGGTAGGTTCAGATAAAACCGGGTTCCTTAAAACCGGGCCCACAATACTCAACTCGTGCCTTCTAGTGGTTATGAGCTATGCATCAGAGCCATGGGGAACCACTAACAGTGACTCCCCTGAAGAACTCTATAATTTGGCAGGAATATAAGGGATCAGGCAGTCCTTGAGGTATCCTGGACAGCAGCTGGCTCTGCTGCTGCCCACCACTTTGAGTCCTGCCACCCCCTCCTGTCACCTAAGATTGACAAGTCCAATGTCAAAGTAGGGCAGCACCAGAGGGCACTTTGCTTGTTGCGTTTATTATGCCACTTTTTACTCCATGAAGCTCAAGGTGACTGGCATATTCGGTTCTCCCCTTCCTCATTTAACCCCTACAACAACCCTGTGAGGTAGGTTAGGCTGAGAGTCAGTGACTGGCCCAAGGTCAGCCAGTGAGCTTTATGGCTGAGTAGGGATTCGAACCCTGGTCTCCCAGGTCACAGTCCAACACCCTAACCACTACACTGGCTCAGCTTGGGTGATTCCCCTTCCTCGAATGGGATGGCCAAGGGCAGCCCATTTCTGTCTCCCTTTGGGCCTTACCTGAGGTCCCCTGAGGCTTTCATCATCTGCCAGATAGCCGGAATATCTACGACTCACCATGGTGCTGAAAGGACAGCGGCTGTCCCCTCCTTTCTTTTCACACCTTCTGTCTCCTCTTCCTGCAGAGACAGACACACAAAAATAGGAGTGTTGTTATTATTTTACGGGACGCGAGTGGTGCTGTGGGTTAAACCACAGAGCCTAGGACTTGTTGATCAGAAGGTTGGCGGTTCGAATCCCCGCGACGGGGTGAGCTCCCGTTGCTTGGTCCCTGCTCCTGCCAATCTAGCAGTTCGAAAGCACACCAGTGCAAGTAGATAAAAGTACCGCTCCGGCGGGAAGGTAAACGGCGTTTCCATGCACTGCTCTGGTTTGCCAGAAGTGGCTTAGTCATGCTGGCCACATGACCCGGAAGCTGTACACCTGCTCCCTCGGCCAATAAAGCGAGATGAGCGCCGCAACCCCAGAGTCGGCCATGACTGGACCTAACGGTCAGGGTCCCTTTACCTTTACCTTTTTATTATTTTACAAAGAGGGGTGTCAAAGTGGGGGAGCTACAGAATGCATCATATACATCGATTTGGATGCTTCCTTCAAAAGTGAATTCCTGATGAAAGGTCTAGGAAGGAAAGCGCTCATCAACATTTTCATAGAGGGAGAATATTTTGTGTGTGAATGATATCGGAGTTTGGTAGTGAAAGAGGAAAGATGTGGACCTGGCAAGGGACCGAGAGTTTCATATCAATATAAATATATACATACTTATAAACTGCCCGCACTTTCAAAACATCATGATGCCATACAGTAAAACCGTTAAAACGTTGTAAAATTACATAGCCATAAAAACAGAACGAATTGAGCTATGCTCAATCAATTCTATAAAAACACTCAGTGGAACCAAATAGTTTTAAGCAGGAGGTGAAATATCGAAATTGTAGTCGCCTGTTAGATTTCAGTAGCAGCAGTATTCCAGATTGGTGCCACTGCACTTGGTTTCATGAGGGCTAGAAACTCTGAAAGTGGAGGCAATTAATATACTGTATTTTTCGCTCTATAAGATGCACCAGACCATAAGACGCACCTAATTTTTGGAGGATGAAAACAAGAAAAAAAAATATTCTGAATCCCAGAAGCCAGAACAGCAAGAGGGATCGCTGCACAGCGAAAGCAGCGATCCCTCTTGCTGTTCTGGCTTCTGGGATAGCTGCACAGCCTGCATTCGCTCCATAAGACGCACACACATTTCCCCTTACTTTTTAGGAGGGAAAAAGTGAGTCTTACACAGCAAAAAATATGGTAGATAAATCCCAGTTCTAATGCACGTATGACAACCAAACCCTTCCATATCCAAGTACGTCCCATACTCGATGTGCCAGCCTTTTTTAAAAAAACCAAACTGCTACTCACAATTGTGTTCATTAAGGGTGAAAAATCCCAGATTATGAGAGGTGAGCCTGGGGTTTCTTCACCTCTCCAAATTCCTCGTTGAGGATCCTGCCCAGCGGGCTACCTAGCATCGAGGGGTTTTGCCAACGTGAGGAAGTCTCTTGCCTCAAATGTTCACACGGAAGCCAAAGAACTGCTTATGCCTCGCAGAGAACCTTGCTCTGTCATTGTTAGGTAATGGATCCTGTCTGTTTGCCCGTGCGATTCCATTCATTTGCATAGAACATTCCTATTGCATAGCCCAGCTCTCAAAGCACGAGTTCAACTAGCGCAAAGGTGGGGAGCCCTTTCAAGATCAGGGGCCACATTCCCTTCTAAGCAATGCCCAGAGGGCCAGGTGTGAGGGGTGGGCATGGCCAGAGGCAAAAGGTGGGGGCGGAGCAATGAACGCCAACCTTACCTTTCTACAGTGGGCTGGTTTCTACAAACACACAGACACGCCCCTCTCAGCCCTCCATCCAGATAAGTGAGACTAATGAGCAGAGATCGAGGACCCACTCCAACCAGCCAAAGGAGGATCCAAAATAGATCTGGTGAGGGGTGTGGTCTGGGAAGAGGGGGTGTGGCCTGGAGATGAGGTGTGGTCTGATGAGAACATCAGGTACCTGATAGGGAGAGGCTTAGAGTGATGCATTTATGCCCTGGGCTTGAGGTTCTCCAACCCTGAGCTAGTTTGTTGGTGTAAGAAATCCAGACTTGAAAGGCTTTCTCTGAAAGCACAATCTGAGGGAAATCACAGCCAGAGCTATATGTTGCATGTTTCTGAAAGGCACTCTTTGTATCCTCCAGACATGTATGATTAGGGCTTTTTTCAGCCGGAACTCAGTTCCAGCACCTCTCAGGTGGGCACCATGGCCAATTTAAGAGAACAAGGGAGGTTCTCGTGGTGACTTCCGGCACCTCTTTTTCTAGAAAAATAGAACTGCGTATGACCCAGCTGCAGCTATTATTAAATGTGCAGGAGAGAAGGAATTACGAGCCTGGATCAGATGTTTTCCTAAAAGACAGGGCAGGATTTAGGCATTAGACTACTGCAATGCGCTCTACGTGGGGCTACCTTTGAAGGTAACCCGGAACTGCAAATTAATCCAGAATGCGGCAGCTAGACTGGTGACTGGGAGTGGCCGCCAGGACCACATAACACCGGTGCTGAGAGATCTGCATTGGCTCCCAGTACGTTTCCGAGCACAATTCAAAGTGTTGGTGCTGACCTTTAAAGCTCTAAATGGCCTCGGTCCTGTATACCTGAAGGAGCATCTCCACCCCCATCGTTCAACCCAGACACTGAGGTCCTCCTCCAAGGGCCTTCTGGCGGTTCCCTCGCTGCGAGAAGCGAGGTTACAGGGAACCAGACAGAGGGCCTTCTCGGTAGTGGTGCCCACCCTGTGGAACGCCCTCCCTTCAGATGTGAAGGAAATAAGCAGCTATCTTCTTTTTAAAAGACATCTGAAGGCAGCCCTGTTTGGGGAAGTTTTTAATATTTAATGCTGTATTGTTTTTAACACTTGATTGGATGCCGCCCAGAGTGGCTGGGGTATAAATAATAAATTATTATTATTATTATTATTATTATTATTATTATTATTATTATTATTATCTTGCTTGGACCTGGCATTTCTAAAATCCACACCAGCCTCCACTTTTCCATTTGAAGAGCCATAGCTCTGTGGCAGAGAGCCTGCTTCGCAGGCAGGAGGTCGCAGGTTCAATCCTCAGCATCTCCAGATTTTAAAAAAATGATCACATAGGAGGCAATGGGAAACTTTCAGCCCCAGATCCTAGACAGCCGCTGTCAGCTTGGGCTGGAGGGAGAAATCAGTGGAGACCTGGTATGGGGCAGTTTCTTACCTTACCAGACTGGAAGCTGGGGCTGTGCGCTTGGTGGAAGAGGCTCCCAAGTGCCACTGAATATCCACTGTGCCACCCACTTTTGCCCACTGGCATGCAGCCTCCAGTGGTCTGCCCTGAGGAGTTTGCAGCCCCCAGGGGATGAAAAACGTCCCTTGCCCTTTATGCAAGCTTTCATCGGCTACAGTTTGCTTTTCTCTCGCACGCCAATGCACAAATACGTTTTCTGCAGGTTTGGGACCCTACCCCGACTAGAGAAACCTGAAATTCGTGCCCATCCCAACACACCACACAACTATCTGTCAGGCAAAAACTGCAGGAAGAATGCCGCTTGGCTACATATCCCTTTGTGTATGGCCTGGATTTATTCCCCTTCATAAAAAGAAAAAGAGTTCTGGTATGTGTGTGTGTGTTTTACAAAAGATTCCTTGTCTTCTGCGTCTTGGCACGTCAAAGACAACATTCCAGCTGATAAGAATGGCAGATTTTGAACAGGGCTGGGAGGGAGAGGAGCCGCGCGAGCAGAAGGCGTGGCTGGCTTGGGGGAAGATGGTTGTCTTCCCAGCATCCCCTAGTGGCTCAGTTGTGGGGAAGGGCCATAGCTGCCAGTCAGTGGAGACAATGCTGAGCTAAATGGACCAATGTTGCCACGGAGAGAAGAGGTGGTAGCTCAGCAGTAGAGCATCTGCTTTGCATGTCGAAGGTCTCCAGCAACTTCTGATAGGACCATAGCTGTCAACTTACAGATTTGAAAATAAGGGACCAGCAGCCTTGAAAATAAGGGATCAGCAGCCAAAATAAGGGATTTTCAGAGCACAGGTATGTTCAACTTCTGAGCCCCTCCGAGCCAAAGGCAGAAAGCCCAGCCAGCAGCCAAACAAAGCCTCAAGCGGTGGTTCCCACAGCGCAGCAACCCGGCAAAGGGGATGCAGCAAGGAAAACCACCGTCACCTCTCCACTGGGAAGCGCTGAGCGAAGGCAAGTCCCCAGGCAACGTGGCCTATTTGATCGGCACAAGGCATGCAAGCTCCATCCCCCAGTCGTTCTTAGACTCCTTATTGGGTAAGCAATGCAGCCAAGCAACACAGTTGGAGCCTCCCTCCTCCCTGGCTGGCAGGGAGGGAGGGAGAGGAGCTGCTTCCTTTGAAACCCAGGAAATTTAAGGGACATCATAAATAAGGGACCAGCAGCAGGACACGGTGCTGGGATAAGGGACTTTCCCGCCAAATAAGGGACGGTTGACAGCTATGGATAGGACTGGAAAAGGCCCCTGGCTGAAACCCTGGACAACTGCTGCCAGTCAGTGCAGACAATACTGAACCAGTGGCATAAGGCAGCCTGCTATGTTCTTGCAGCCCTAATTTCATAAGAATGCCAGAGGAGCCCCTCTGGATCCAGTCAAAGCCTAATCTAATGCAGCCCCTGTGTCTCACAGCAACCATTCAGAGACAATAACATGTTGGAAGTGGGGAGAAGTTTGTGGAATTGCCCCCTTCCAGCTCCCATAGTAGTCCCTCCCTCAACGTCTGAAGGACCACCTTCCCCAGTGGGGAGTTAGATGCAGCAGCAAAAGATTCTTGTAAAACGAACAACTTGTCTTTTCCTTTTATTGCAACGGTGCTTATCTTCCTATATACATACAAATGCAAGGCTGTCATCACACAGCCCCCATTGGAGGAGTTGTCATTCCACATCACAATCCTGCATTTGGATGTGTTCAGAGCACATGGAGTAGGAAGGGGAAACTCTAGGAAGTTGATAATGTGTTTGGTCGTGGGAGAGAATAGCAGGGAGATTGGTGACCACTTTGATTGAAAAGTGGTATATAAAATAACCAAGGGACCCAGGTGGTGCTGTAGTCTGAACCACTGGGCCTCTTGGGCTTGCCGATCAGAAGGTTGTGGTTCGAATCCCTGTGATGGGATGAGCTCCCATTCCTCTGTCCCAGCTCCTGCCAACCTAGCAGTTCGAAAGCATGCCAGTACAAGTAGATAAATAGGTACCACTGCGGTGGGAAGGTAAATGGTGTTTCCGTGCGCTCTGGTTTCCATCACGATGTTCCGTTGCGCCAGAAGCGGTTTAGTCCTGCTGGCCACATGACCCGGAAAGCTGTCTGTGGACAAAAGCCGGCTCCCTCGGCCTGAAAGCGACTCCATAGTCACCTTTGACTGGACTTAATTGTCCAGGGGTCCTTCACCTTTTATATAAAATAAACATAAATAAACAAGCAAATGTTGCTGGAGTCCAGTCCCATCATTCCTGACCACTGGCCATGCCCCTCTGCAACTCCCTTGCCATTTTTCTGCAAGAGATGTCTGTTTACAGGTAGATAGGAGTTTTCTGCCAGATGTATTTATAGAGGTAGGCTCTGTTCTAATTTTATATTATTATATTTAATGGCAAGAGAGAAGCACAGCCCTCCCAGGTGTCATTGGACTCTCAACTCTCATCAGCCCCAGCCAGTGCTCAAGGGTGATGAGAGTTGTGGTCCATCAACACCCCTGATGCTCACAGGTTCTCCTCACCGGACCTGTCTACATTGGCAAAAAAGGCAATTCTGATAGGGAGGGGAGAAGGCAACATCCAGACGATTGCTCCATTTCTGGCTAATAGTAGAAGCTCCCTTTGCCATGGCATTCTTCCTGAGGTGTGCGTGCAGGATGAAACCCTCCAGAGGCCCTTTGGTGGAGGGAGAGGACCAGGGAGAGCTGTTCAGATCTCCACTGCTGTCCTCAGAACCACAGGTAGCCTGATGTGTGGCTGCTGCCATCTACAGGACGATATGAGAACAATGCAAATCTGGGTGTTGAGCTGAGCAGGAGGGGGTTCAAATCCCCACTCAGCCATAAAATTCATGGGGGACACCTTGGGGCAGTTAGCCTCTCAGCCTAACCTACCTTGCAGGGTTGTTGTGACGTGGCCATTCCTCTCCCTCTTTCTTCTGTCCTATTTTCTCTCTGATGCTCCCTTTCACGTGGCTCTGGTGGCGCTGTGGCGCTGTGGTCTCTTGGGTTTGCCGATTGGAAGGTCAGTGGTTCGAATCCCTGTGACGGGGTGAGCTCTCGTTGCTCTTTCCCAGCTCCTGCCAACTTAGCAATTCAAAAGCATGCCAGTGCAAGTAGATAAATAGGTACCACAGTGACAGGAAGGTAAACGGTGTTTTTGTGTGCTCTGGTTTCCATCACGGTGTCCTGTTGTGCCAGAAGCGGTTTAATCCTGCTGGCCACATAACCCGGAAAGCTGTGTGTGGACAAACGCCGACTCCCTCAGTCTGAAGTGAGATGAGCGCTGTACCCCACAGGGTATCCTTTACCTTTACCCTTTTTTTTTGACCATGTCCCCACCCAGCTGGCGGATGACTTTTAAAAATTGGGGAAAGGGGAGCGATTGCTGTGTTCAGCAAGATGGAGAATAATTGAGAAGACACCACGAAGAAGCGCTCCATTGCATGAGTCCTGGGCACCGATTCTCTTTTTTTATATATAAATTTTTATTCGTTTTCAACATACCATTTTCAACAATAATTAAACATACTTTCATATCTTATACTGTTTTTTTTGACTTCCATCAATCACATCTGAATATTTTCCAATCTAATCACTTAATATACATTTCTTACTTTCACTATTACATTTAAATCTCATAACTAATATCTCTATTCTTTCTCTACTTTGCAATATTTCATATATTTCTCCTTACAAAACTTCCTGTAGTCCTACTAGTGTAATTTGTTGATTACAATTGCTCTTCAAATAGTTTGTATATTTCTTCCAATCTTCTGTGAATCTCTGGTTCCGCAGGTTTCGAATCCTTCCTGTCATTTTATCTAATTCTGCGTAGTCCATTAATTTTGTCTGCCATTCTTCTTCCATCGGAATTTCTTCTTGCTTCCATTTCTGGGCTAACAATACTCTTGCCACTGTTGTTGCATATAAGAACAGTTTGACAGCTTGTCTATTAATATCCTCACCTCCTGGGCACCAATTCTCAGGGCGTAAACCTGAGCCATCACGGTTGTACCCTCTCAGGTGAACATGCAAGCGCAACATCTGTCCTAGCCCACCAAGCAGCCAAACTGACATTTTATCTCACAAATATTCCTCATACACCCTCTTCAACAACTCACCTTTGTAGAATACTCTTCTGCAGATTGAATATCCAGTATCTCTAGGCAGAACCTTGTTAGATCGGACCGTAAACATTCTCCCAAGTTGGTATGGAATCTTAATTGTTCTGAACTTGTGCCATTTCATACACATTTCATGTGTGGAATGTTTTTCTTCTATGCAGCTGAGCAGAGCACCTTGTCAGGTGGCCCCAATACAAAACGAATCTATAAACAAACAACAACAAAAATATAGGACGGGGGCCACATAAAAGTAAGGTGAGGGCCACATGTGTCTGTAGGGCACACCTGTTCTAGGGAGACAGGTAGCACTTTTCCCCTGGGAAGAAGGACTGATTGTTAAACCTCTCTGATAACTGTAGCTCAGTGCAGGAATAAGGTTCTCCAAGAAAGTGTCAGTGCCCTAAACAAACTGCGTTTCCCAGGTTCTTTAGGGGAAGCCTTGACTGTTTTAAAGTGGTACGATACCGCTTTAAATGTGTAGTGCAGACGCGTCCTGTGTCTCTGGATGGAGAGGGCAGAGGAGGTCAGGCAATTTGGGATGCAGGTGGTCCTGGGCTGGTCTCTGCCTTTCGCCTGCCTTGCAAGGTTGTTATGAAGACTAAAGATGGGGTTAAACCATAAGAAGCTGTTATATATGGAGTCAAACCACAGCTGCACCCAGTTCACTATTGTCTATGTAGCGCTGAACTATGCTCCCTTCCTCAGCTACACCAGGAGGATAAAAATATAAACTAATAGGCAAATCCACACCACACATTTAAAGTCCAGTCAGTGCACATGACTGCTGACGAAGAACTTTGGGAATTCTTTGGCTCTGATAACAGTGATGTTATGGGGACGTGGGTGGCGCTGTGAGTTAAACCACAGAGCCTAGGACTTGCCGATCAGAAGGTTGGCGGTTCGAATCCCCACGACGGGGTGAGCTCCCGTTGCTCAGTCCCTGCTCCTGCCAACCTAGCAGTTCGAAAGCACATCAGTGCAAGTAGATAAATAGGTACTGCTCCAGCGGGAAGGTTTCTGTGCGCTGCTCTGGTTCGCCAGAAGCGGCTTAGTCATGCTGGCCACATGACCCGGAAGCTGTACGCCAGCTCCCTCGGCCAATAAAGCGAGATGAGCGCCGCAACCCCAGAGTCGTCTGCGACTGGACCTAATGGTCAGGGGTCCCTTTACCTTTACCTAGTGCACATGACTTCTGACAAAGAACCTTGGGAATTCTTTGGCTCTGATAACAGTGATGAAAGGAGCAGGCCATAAAGGCAGCTCTAGAACTCCTATTGTATTTTGTACATTTACGTCTCACCTCCCCCTGGCCCAAGGTCACCCAGCCGGCTTCATGGGGACTAGAACCTTGGCCTCCAACACTCTAACCACTACACCACACTGCAAGGGGGCCGACTTGAATAAAATATGGGGGGGCAGGTAATCACCGCATAACCGATAACATGATGTGGAACACACACCATTTGAATGGCTGTTGTTGTTTAGTCGTTTAGTCGTATCCGACCGGACCCGAGCACGCCAGGCACTCCTGTCTTCCACTGCCTCCCGCAGTTTGGTCAAACTCATGCCGGTAGCTTCGAGAACACTGTCCAACCATCTCGTCCTGTGTCGTCCCCTTCTCCTTGTGTCCTCCATCTTTCCCAACATCAGGGTCTTTTCCAGGGAGTCTTCTCTTCTCACCAGGTGGCCAAAGTATTGGAGCCTCAGCTTCAGGATCTGTCCTTCCAGTGACCACTCAGGGCTGATTTCCTTCAGAATGGATAGGTTTGATCTTCTTGCAGTCCATGGGACTCTCAAGAGTCTCCTCCAGCACCAGAATTCAAAAGCATCAATTATTCGGTGATCAGCCTTCTTTATGGTCCAGCTCTCACTTCCGTACATCACTACTGGGAAAACCATAGCTTTAACTATACGATTTGAATGGTAATTCCCATCAACTTGGGGGGGGGGGCAGCCCCCTCAAATATTTTATGGGGGGTGAAAGGACCTCGGCCCCTAGGAGTTGGCTCTTACGCCACACTGGAAGCAAATATTTGGGTTAATTAGCTAAGGGTGCTGGGAGCTGTAGCACGTTGGCAGGGGCGAACTACAGTTCCCAGGATTTATTTGGGGGGTTGGAGATGGGGAGGGAGCCATGTGCTCCGAACGGGCGCTGGAGATGGGGTCCTTAAACTAATTCGAGCTGCCTGCCTCCCCCCCTGGAAAAAAAAATCCACCTTAAATCCCAACGCGTTAGCCCTTTGTGCCGTCAGGGGGCGCTGCCGCCCCGCTCCGACCAAGCCGATTCTTTCCCCCCTCCCAGGTTGCAAATAGCTTCCTGCTGCTGGGAGCGGATCATGGATGCTGCTGTTGCTGCAATTGTTCCACCATGGGTGAGTGCAAGAGATCTCCCTTCCTGCTAGCCTGGGACACGTGGGCGGCGATCAGGAGTGTGGTGGGGCGGTGGGGGGTCCTCGCCCTAGCTTTGCAGTCCCCTGTGGGGTCCGCTGCGTGGAAGATTCGGATCTCCAGGGAGGTGGGAGGACGGGAGACCAGCGGGCCCTTCTCCCTTGTCCTTCCTTGGACCTTTGCAAAAATAGATATATATATATATATCTAGGGGGCACACACACACACGCTTGCAGATCCTGCCCTTCTGGGGGGCGGGGGTCGCTGCGGGGGTGGGCTGGCCAAATAGCTGCGCTTTTTTGCAGGATCCCTTCTGAGGTGCTGCAAAAAAATACCCGCTGCAAACCTTGGGGCTTCCCTCTCTCTGGAGCGCGCAGGATCGCACCGTTGCATTAGGCTGGGATGGGAGCAATTGGCGCCGGGGACATAAAAGGATTCCCAGGCTGAGCGTTGCAAAATATGGATCAGGCGCCTGGAGGTGGGAAGGAGAAGCGGATCGCCTTGGGGGCAAAGGAAGAGGCAGGGATCTCATCGATCTGCGATGGCGCCTTGCGTTTGGGGGCAGAGGAATGCTGTGGAAAAAGACTTGCGGGTGGAGAGGCCGGTGAGCTTAGGAGGAGTGCCTGGGAGGATCGGGGCCAGCAGGGGAACTGAAATAGGGAGGTCGATCTTTTTCCTTGTTTACCATCACTTGGGAGAGGTAATGATCACGCTTTAACACTTTAGCGCTATAGATCTATAGATCTATGTGTATACATAGGCATTGCACATCAGTTGTGAGATTGCAATTGGTTTTAAAGTGCTTTTATTTTGTGTGGCAGGGAACTGCCCTCGGACCTTCTGGTGGCTGTTATTTTTAATCGTATGTTCATTTATACAATGCCTTTCGGCCTCCCATGGGACTCAAGGCAGCTCACGGGTGGCAATAAGAACCACTATGAAGCACGTCAAAGTGCAAGTAGATAAATAGGTACCGCTCCGGCGGGAAGGTAAACGGCGTTTCCGTGCGCTGCTCTGGTTCGCCAGAAGCGGCTTAGTCATGCTGGCCACATGACCCGGAAGCTGTACGCCGGCTCCCTCGGCCAATAAAGCGAGATGAGCGCTGCAACCCCAGAGTCGGCCATGACTGGACCTAATGGTCAGGGGTCCCTTTACCTTTTTATGAAAAGCGTGGGGGTGGGGAAGCAACGGTTAAAAAACAATTAAACCTTGATAGAATTAAAGCTCTATACAAATATATAAAACGTCTTTTGATAATGACGGTAAGGAAATTGGGTGTGCTGGCCTGGAATTGCCCCAGTGAATAAATTGCAGACTGTGTTCGATTTTTGGTACAGTAAAATAAGTTTTTTGTTAATACCTTAAAGACTAAAGGATTATATTACGGCAAAAATCTGTGGATCCAAGCCCAGTTTCTCAGAGGTAAAAAAACATTATCTTCAATTTGCAGACAGAGAAAGAGAGAGAAAATTGATGCTGGTTCATTTTCCAGAATCCACCCGCCCCTCCCCCGCAACTAAATCAATTAAGACCTGATTTAGGATGTTTGACTTGCATGTAGTAAATAAAACTTACAAAAAGTTCAATTAAATTAACACCATGTGAATTTTATGTGCTGTGTAAGTCTCAGAAGCTTTTCCAGTAGCGAAAAGAATTGGAGCTGAATATTTCAAATCAACAAAGCCCATTTAAGGAGCTTCAAGTGTTATTAGTCAAGCAAATTCAAAGCTTTTACTTGGAAAGTTATTTTTTTATTGAGAGGACATATTTTAAGTGTTTGGGGTGGGAAAGTGACAGCGCTGAAAATGGTTAGCATACTAATTTTAGCATGGCCAAAGAACTCTTGACATAAGCGCATGAGCTTCTTAGGAAAAAGTCGCCTAAAAAAAACCACATAAGTGATCACTTTCATTCTAGGTTTGAATGGCATCCTATTCATTCCAGTCACTCAGTTTGCCTCAGTGTGTTCGTTATGCTACAAATTCATTTTCTGAAACGGTGTGTTTCAAAAAGTGGGAGGGCTGTCTTTGCTTCCAGCCTCCTGATTTAGAGCTTTAAACCTTGAATTGTGCCTGGAAAAAAAATATTTTATTTTTATTTTTGCCTGCTGTAAGAAAAATAGGACACTTCCTTACACTGACTCGGACTTGTTGGGTACATCTAGCTCAGCACTGCTTACACGGACTGGCAGCAGCTCTCCAGGACTTCAGGCAGGGTCCTTTCTCTACTTGAAGATGCCATTAGAGGTTGCACCTTGAACCTTTTGCATGCATCAGTCAGGGTTTAGGCCCAGTTATGGCACAGAAACTGCTGGGGTTGCCCTGTATGATGACCTCTGTTGGGGGGGATGTGTCCCCATTAGGTAAAGGTAAAGGGACCCCTGATCATTAGGTCCAGTCGTGACCGACTCTGGGGTTGCGGCGCTCATCTCGCTTTATTGGCCAAGGGAGCCGGCGTACAGCTTCCAGGTCATGTGGCCAGCATGACAAAGCGGCTTCTGGCGAACCAGAGCAGTACACGGAGACGCCGTTTACCTTCCCGCCAGAGCTGTACCTATTTATCTACTTGCACTTTGACACGCTTTTGAACTGCTAGGTTGGCAGGAGCAGGGACCGAGCAATGGGAGCTCACCCCGTCACGGGGATTCGAACCACCAATCTTCTAATCGGCAAGTCCTAGGCTCTGTGGTTTAACCCACAGCGCCACCCGCGTCCTGTGTCCCCATTAATTGCCCTCAATTTCTCAGCGGCTTCTGATACCGTCAACCATGGCATTCTTGTCTGAGTTAGGGCTAGGTGGCATCGCTTTGCGGAGGCGCCAGTTCTACTTGCAAAGACGTTTCCAAAAGGTGATGTTTGGGGAGGGCTCTTCAGCCCCGTGGAGACTTCAGTGTGGAGTTCCTCAGGGTTCAGTTTTATCCCCTATGCCAGAGGGCAGCAAACTTTTTCAGCAGGTGGCCGGTCCACTGTCCCTCAGACCTTGTGGGGGACTGGACTATATTTTGAGGGGGGAAATGAACGAATTCCTATGCCCCCCAAATAACCCAGGAATGCATTTTAAATAAAAGCACACAGTCTACTCGTAAAAACACCGGGCAGGCCCCACTAATACAGTGGTACCTCGGGTTAAGAACTTAATGCATTCTGGAAGTCCGTTTTTAACCTGAAACTGTTCTTAACCTGAGGTACCACTTTTGCTAATGGGGCCTCCCGCTGCCGCCGCGCAATTTCTGTTCTCATCCTGAAGCAAAGTTATTAACCCAAGGTACTATTTCTGGGCTAGCGGAGTCTGTAACCTGAAGCATCTGTAACCCGAAGTACCACAAATAACCCAGAGATGCATTTTAAATAAAAGGACACATTCTACTCATGTAAAAACACGCTGATTCCCGGACCGTCCACAGGCTGGATTTAGAAGGCGATTGGGCTATGCATGTCCAAAGTCCATTTTGCGGCCCTAATCCGGCCTGCCGGTCATGTTAATCCGGCCCCTATGGCAGCTTATTTCCTGGGGTAAAATCGAAAAAAAACCTAAAGAACTTCAATCCTAAGAAAGGTCAGCAACTTTGGTCGGCCCTCACGGCCCTTCACTTCATCAAATCTGGCCCTCTTTGAAAAAAGTTTGGACGCCACTGCAGTATGTTGTTCAACATCTACATGAAACCGCTGGTGGGATTATCCGGAGGTTTGGAGTATGTTGTCAGCAGTATGCTGATGACAACCAGCTCTACTTTTTCTTTACACCTGAAGGTGAGGCAGTGAAAATGCTGGACCAGTGTCTTGCCTCGATAATAGAATGGATGAGAGCCAATAAACTGAAACTCAGTCCAGATATGACTGAGTCGCTGTTAGTGGGTGGTTCCCTAGATCATGGCTTTGAGGTTGCCTGCTCTTGATGGGATTACATTTCCTTTGAAAGAGCAGGTTCATAGCTTGGGGGTGGATCCTTTGCTGTTGCTCGAGGCTCAGGTGGTCTCATTGGCCCGGAGTGCCTTCCATCACCTTCGGCTGGTTGCCTAGCTATGCCCCTATCTGGACAGGGATGGCCTAACTACTGTTGCCTATGCTCTGGTAACCTCTAGGTTCGATTACTGCAATGTGTTACACATCTGAAGATGGTTCAGAAACTTCAGCTGGTGCAAAATTTGGCTGCCAGGTTGCAAGAAGGTTTGAGCATATTGCACTGATCCTGGCCCAATTGCACTGGCTACCAATTAGTTTCCGGGCCCAATTCAAAGTATTGGTTTTGGGCTATACAGGCTTAAACTGCTCAGGACCTCAAAGACCACCTCTGTCCATATGAACTTATCTGGACCCTGCGAACATCGTCTGAGGCTCTTCTTTACGTGCCTCCTCCTCAAGAGGTCCAGAGGGTGGCAACACAAGAACAGGGCCTTCTTTGCAGTGGCTCCCAGTCTGCAGAATGCTCTCCCCAGAGAAGTTCGTCTAGCACCTTCATTATACACCTTTAGGCGCCAGGCAAAAACATTCCTTTTTAACCGGGCCTTTGGCACATTGACGTCCAATGCGCTTGTAAAATGTGTTGTGGGAGGGGGGACGTTGAGGTTTGTTCTTATTTTTATTATGTATGTTGTGTTTTTTATACTGTAATTTTATTATTGTGAACTGCCCCGAGATCTGCAGACGTAGGGGGCAGTAGACAAATTTAATAAATAAACAAACAATTCCAAACAGATGCTCTGTCACTGAGCTGCTACCCTTCCCTGGCATTTTGCTCTTTCGGTTTTTAAAATCTGGATTATTATTTTTTAAAAGCTATTAGGTCCAGTCGTGGCCAACTCTGGGGTTGCAACACTCATCTCGCTTTATTGGCCGAGGGAGCCGGCGTACAGCTTCCGGGTCATGTGGCCAGCATGACTAAGCTGCTTCTGGTGAACCAGAGCAGCGCACGGAAACGCCGTTTACCTTCGTGCCAGAGCGGTACCTATTTATCTACTTGCACTTGGACGTGCCTTCAAACTGCTAGGCTGGCAGGAGCAGGGACCAAGCAACAGGAGCTCACCCCGTTGCGGGGATTCGAACTGCCAACCTTCTGATCGGCAAGTCCTAGGCTCTGTGGTTTAACCCACAGTGCCACCCGCGTGCCTACTTACTCTTACAAAGCTCTTACTATGGTATAATTGTAGAGTTGGAAGGGACCGTGAGGGTCATCTAGTCCAACCCACTGCAATGCAGTAATCTTCTACCCAACATGGGACTCGAACTCCTAACCCTGAGATTAAGAGTCCCCTGCTTTACCAACTGAGCTATCCCAGCAGTCAATTAACCCATTTCCTTTTTATCTGAGAGCCCTTTTGCACACCTTGCTTAGAATCCAGATGTTTTGGACTACATCTCCCATCAGCCCCAGCCAGCCGTGAAGGCTAAGGCAAAGCCTTCTCTAGCTACTTCCTTATAGAGTCCAGATGACTGTGCAAAGAAGCGCCTAGATTTGCTCAAGCCACGCCTATCCCCGCCTCCAGAAGTCGAGACTATGCTTTCGACAGCCTCCTTCTATCTTAGGCAACACACTCTTGAGCGGTTAAACCACGCCGGTCCTGACAAACCAGTCTCCTTCGTCTCTGCTCCTCAGCAGATTCAACAGGATGCCCGTAAGTACAGCTCATTCCTTCCGCAAATGGAACAGAAGAGTCTCAGTGCCTTCTTTGTATTCGCCCTAGACGCTGGGCAAACACACTGCAATGCCGGACTTTCCTACTTTGGGAAAGAGGGAGCGGTACAGGGGCTCTAAGCCGTTCTGAAAGCCAGAGAGGGGAAAGGGAAGTCGATACAGCGAAAGGGAAACCTCTGCTCCACCGCTGAAGTTTTAAGGCAGCTTGAGTCCCAGTGCAATTTTTTTATCGTGTGACGGGACCTTATTCTCAAACCCCAACCCTCCAGCTTCACGTTGGTTTCATTTGGCAGGACCCATTCACCCACTCCTGCGAAGCCCTCGTACGCAGAGTGTCCATGCTTAACCTTCATAGAATCATAGAATTTAAAGAGTTGGAAGGGATTGTATGTCGTTGTCCTGTACGGGGATCGAACCTGCAACCTTGACGTTATCAGCACCGTGCTCTAACCAACTGAGCTCTCCAGGCAGCTATTGGCTTTTAGTTGTATTTTTCTATTGCTTCTTTCCTTTCTTATATTGCGCCTTACTGTATTACGGTTCGAATGCTGCAGAATGCATGCTGGGTTGTTATGCTTCTGACAATCCCGTAAGGTAAGCCAGGGGGAGAGAGAGAGAGACTGGTCCGGGGTCACCCAGTGAGCTTCATGGCCGTGTGAGGATTCGAACTCTGGTCTCCCAGGTCCTAGTCCGACGCTGCAATCACTACACCACACTGGCTGTTGGAGCTGGGCAGAGGAATGCCTCTGCTTATTCCAGGTGTAAATGGGATTTGGCCTAACTGTCCCTCCGCAATGATCACCCACACCCAGTGAAGGTGTCGGTTTTTAGCAGGAAGCACCTAACTCTTTGCTCCTGCTGCATCGCTTTCACCCCATTGCAGGAATTTTTAAACCTGTTGACCTTTTAATCTGGAGGGAGGGCTGTGTGAGAGAAAGCGAGGCCAGGCTAATCCTGTTGAGTAACTTTGCATACAGACGCGCCCTTCCTTTCTTCCTTCCTCGAATAGCAAAATAAACTTGCTTTCTACACCTCCCTGGAGGATGGGCAGAGCAACGTAGGTGATACTAGCAATTATGGAACCGGCACCTAGACTGTTCACTTCTGTGCTGTGGCAACAGCTGTAGCCAACGCTGACTCATGCTTTGATCCGCTCCAGACCTGTCCTTGCATTTCCTGAGGGCGCTCTGGCGGGCTTGATTCTTGTGCGATTTATTCAGGACTTCCTCTTGAATTCTCTCCCCCCCCCGCCCCCACTTCCAGGGCTGACTCCTAAGGATGCCCAGAGCCGCAGTGAAGCTCATAGTCACCGGCGATGACTTTGGCTACTGCCCAAGAAGAAATCAAGGCATCGTGGAGTCTTTTCTCTCCGGCGGCGTGTCCAACGTGTCCCTCCTGGTGAATGGCAGCGCTGCATCCGATGCAGCACAACTGGCGAGGAGGTAAGAGGAGCCTTGCTTTCTGTCTCTTGCTCTCACGCAGGCACCTGTTTCATAAAGCCCTGCCAGGCATGAAATCGAGCATGGCCACTGGCTCGGTGGTGGAGCCCGTGCTTTGTTCAGAGCAGGTCCTGGGCTCAAATCCTGGCATCCCCAGTTAAAAGGCTTCAGAATGAATGAATCTCTATTTGCATCAGCCATCAGCCGTAGCAGTAAAACGGCAATACGATATACAAAGAATAGAAATAAAAAGTCAATTATAGAAAAGACGTTTTGAATCGATAGTCAAGTAGTGGATCTTATTCTGATTGCCCCAGCTAAAAACCTTGCAACCTTTGCTGTCACCTGCTCATCTTGATCTGCACTGTGGTGTGTGATTTTTATTTAATACTATAAATACTAGTATTTACTTAATACTATTTGCACAAGTTTGTAAACTGCTTAACATTTAAATAAATAAATATCCAAAAGAGCGAAGAATATAAAATCATGGAAATGCCACTAAATGCAAAACAAACATCAGAATAATAAGTTCAAATATCAATGATACATGTTTGGATCAGAGTCCAGGTGAAGCCTGTTTAAACACATAACTTTTTCAGCTTTAAAAACTTTTCCCTGTTGATTGTGACAAAACTTTTTTTTTTAATGAATGAATCTTTATTTGTGTCAGCCATCGGCCATAGCAGTAAAACAACAATATAATATACAAAGAATAGAAATTAAAAGTCAATTATATAAAATACATTTTAGGGATTTGAATCAGTAGTCAAATAATGGATCTTATTCTAATTGCCCCAGCTATAAACCTTGCAACTTTTGCTGTCAGCTGCTCGTCTTGATCTGCCAAGAGAAAGGACACTGTGGCAGTGGCTGGGTGACCCAGAATGGACAATAAAAGAGGGATGATAATGTCATTCCTCAAGTCTTTATAAAGAGTGCAAGCCATTGATTTGGTACTGCCATCTCCACAGGGACATAAGTGTTTTTTGTGTGGAATCGTCCCTCAAGTACAGCCGAGGGCAATACATTCAATCTTGAGAGAGTAAAAGCGCGTCTATATTTTGGAATTGCTAGGTGATGCATAGAGGGTGCCAGAGAGTCAAAATGGGAAGGTGGAAAATAGTCATACCATGGGCAAAATTTCCTAATTGTGACCAAGTTGTTCTGACGCTCGATATCATTTAGGCGCTGACAAATTAGACTGTTTGCTTTACTAAAACCCAAAGTGAGTAGCTGTTGTGGTGATAAACCACAAGAGTGAAGTTTTTGACCTTCAGTTTTAGTCCAGGCGCTCTTGTGACAATCTTGCAGCACTAGGGATATTAGACTGGGGGGATTTGAGTTTAGGTGAAGCCAATAGTTACGCCAGATCCGTAATTCTACCGAGGGAAGATTAGCCTCTAAGGTGCAATGATGCATTTGGGACACAGGGTGGTACAGAGAAAATTTGCCTTAAGAACTATGATTGGACAGCTTCCGTAGATCCAAGGTGAGTGAAAAGGCTTCAGAGCTTCAGAGTTCTGCCACGTGAACATGGGAACATGGGAAGGAGCTTTTTAACCACTGAGAAAGAAGCCTTCTCCCCCTTTGTGCTGAGTGGCGCCTATCAGAGTGAAAGGATGAGAGTCGGCCACTGAGGATAGGCTCTTAGGGTCACTCTGGCGCAAGAAGAGCACCATGGAGATGTTCCGTATGCTCCAAAGCTAAGCGATTAGGAACACCGAGAACACAAGGGGCTTCCGTTTTGAGAGAATGTTGTGCAAGATCTGCTACTTGCAATGGAGCTTCCCAGTACGTTTCCGAGCACAATTCAAAGTGTTGGTGATGACCTTTAAAGCCCTAAACGGCCTCGGTCCTGTATACCTGAAGGAGCATCTCCAACCCCATCGTTCTGCCTGGATGCTGAGGTCCAGCGCCTAGGACCTTCTGGTAGTTCCCTCATTGCGAGAAGTGAGGTTACAGGGAACCAGGCAGAGGGCCTTCTCGGTAGTGGCGCCCACCCTGTGGAAAGCCCTCCCTTCAATTGTGAAGGAACTAAGTAGCTATCCTATCTTTAAAAGACATCTGAAGGCAGCCCTGTTCAGGGAAGTTTTTAATATTTAATGCTGTATTATTTTTAATACTTGATTGGGAGCTGCCCAGAGTGGCTGGGGAAACTCAGCCAGATGGGCGGGGTATAAATAATAAATTATTATTATTATTATTATTATTATTATTATTATTATTATTATTATTATTATTCAGGGAAAACACAACTTAAGTCGCCTTGAAAGATGATATGGGAGTAGTCCAAATCAGTTGCCGGTGTACGTGCACAGAAAATAATGGATTTACCTTAAAGGCAATGCCTAGAGTTCTGCTGCCAGCCAGTGCAGACAACACTGAACTAGATGGATCAATGGTCTGGCTCAGGATAAGGCAGATTCCTATCACTGCCTTGTCGCTTATATGCACAGTCTGCAGAGAGAGCTTCACATGCAAGTTTCAAAGGTCTCAGGAGCCTGTTCTGCACAACTAAGTGCAGTGCTTTGAGTGCGGCTACTCCTGATCCTGTGAAATAACATCCCTTTTGAGATATGACAGGCGCTCACAGTCTACACTTTGAAGCTATGTTCTGACATGTTTTTCCAGTTGAATGAATAGGTCTCTGCCGTGGGCATCTGTGTGTATGTGTGCGCACGCGCCTACACACATTGGGTTTTTTGTATTGTTTTTAAACTGATTTTTATCTGCTTTTATTGTACACCGCCTTGAGAAGCACGTGTGCAAGGCCAAAATAATAGTAGGAATAACAAGGGTAATAATGAGAAATACAGTGGTACCTCGGGTTAAGTACTTAATTCGTTCCGGAGGTCCATACTTAACCTGAAACTGTTCTTAACCTGAAGCACCACTTTAGCTAATGCGGCCTCCTGCTGCTGCCACGACGCCGGAGTACAATTTCTGTTCTCATCCTGAAGCAAAGTTCTTAACCTGAAGCAATATTTCTGGGTTAGCGGAGTCTGTAACCTGAAGCGTATGTAACCCGAGGTACCACTGTAACAACAGCTAATAAAGCTCTGCTATTTTAGGGCTGGAGATTGTGGCAGGGGAAACCTTAAGTGCCACCCACGGCCTTTTTCGATGCTCTCCTCTTTTTGAAAGCAGCCTGCGGAGCCGACGGCCTTTACCGGCACACTTTTTGTAAATATAGAAAACACCTGGCCCCGTTTCTGATTACAAGCCCTGCTGAGTCCGGCCCACGAGGCCGCGTGACTCCAGTCTGAAACGGCTTCTTCGAATCCAGGTCAGAGCGTTCAGAGTGGCGGCAGCTTTTGTGCACTATCTCAGCCACTCTGAGAGGCTGGTTTTCCTTCCTAGCATGCCAGCCCCCTCTCTTGGCTTTTCATACCTTGGAAATCTAATTCAGGGAGCCAGGGATCATACACAGATCCTGCCTCGGACACTTAATTAGGTTATGCGTGAGTAATTAACAATTCCTGCCAGCACTTACGCATGCGAGATATCGCACCGCGGATGTGAGCTTAACCTGTAGGTCCCGTAGCCTCCGTTTAAGAGAGCAGCTCAGATCTGGGTCACACTTTTTTTGCTTACTCCTCTGATAAATATAGTCGTTGAACGCCAACATCTTAATCCCTTTAACCATCTCTGCTGACTAAAAGGATTGTCCCTGCGTGGGCGTTTGCTGCTATAAATATTCCTGGGTTATCGGCCACCTACGGAGGGTTTCCTTCATCTCCAGGCCTATTACATAAATTAGAAGCCTGGGCTGGTTTGAAATAAATACTCTGTTGTTTTTTCTCTAAGGGCAAAGCCTCCTCTGATAACCTGCCTTTATCTTGAGCTGTCCTTTAAACCAGGGGAGGCTAAGTGCCCGATTTGGCCCCTAAGCAGATCCTGCAAAATAAAAAAATGAACTGGACCAGGTGGTTGCCAAGGTCGGGAAGCTTTTAATAATAATAATAATAATAATAATAATAATAATAATAATAATAACGATAATTTATACCCAGCCAAGGCCAGGCTCAGGGCGGCTAACAAGCAATACAGTGGGACCTTGGGTTAAGTACTTAATTCGTACCGGAGCTCTGTTCTTAACCTGAAACTGTTCTTAACCTGAAGCACCACTTTAGCTAATGGGGCCTCCTGCTGCTGCCGCGCCACTGGAGCACAATTTCTGTTCTCATCCTGAAGCAAAGCTCTTAACCCGAGGTACTATTTCTGGGTTAGCCTGTAACCTGAAGCGTATGTAACCTGAAGCGTATGTAACCTGAGGTACCACTGTAATAAAAACAAGTTGAATGAATATAACTTAAAAACAAGATTGAAATACAACATTAAAATATTGAAACATTAAAATATTAAAATGCAGCCTCATCACAGGAGGAGAAAGGAAAAAAGAAAGAGGGGAAGGGGATCAAGTTGATTCCAAGCCAAAGGCCAGGTGGAACAACTCTGTCTTACAGGCCCTGCGGAAAGAAATCAGATCCTGCAGGGCCCTGGTCTCATGAGACAGAGCGTTCCACCAGGTTGGTGCCACTGTTGAAAAGGCCCTGGCTCTGGTAGAAGCCAATCTAACTTCCTTAGGGCCCGGGACCACTAGGGTGTTTCTGTTTATGGACCTTAAGGTCCTCCGTGGGGAATACCCGGAGAGGCGGTCCCGTAGGTACGAGGGTCCTAGGCCGTGAAGGGCTTTTTTTGCCGTCTGAGGTCCGCATTCCATCCTAGACGACCTTCCCAGGGCCGGTGCTGGGTGGAGCCAAAGGCAAAAGTGGGTGGAGCAATACCTTTTTACCTTTGTATTGCGGGCTGATTTCTTCACACTCACAGGACCCTCTCTGTTCTCCATCCAGGCAAACGGGAAAGCACAATTGGAGTCCAAGGGCACATTCTGCACCACAAAGCCTCACGTAATCGACTTTTTGTTGTCTGTCCTGCTTTTAATCCCCAACACTACAGGTTTACAGTGGTACCTCGGGTTAAGTACTTAATTTGTTCCGGAGGTCCGTTCTTAACCTGAAACTGTTTTTAACCTGAAGCACCACTTTAGCTAAGGGGGCCTCCTGCCACCGCCGTGCTGCCGGAGCACGATTTCTGTTCTTATCCTGAAGCAAAGTTCTTAACCTGAAGCACTATTTCTGGGTTGGCGGAGTCTGTAACCTGAAGCGTATGTAACCCGAGGTACCAGTGTATAGTTCAAAAGTACACAAACAGCCACAGGTATCAGAGATTTCTCCAGGGTCAACAAGTTCATTTATCGAAGGGTTTCCAACATCACACCTCTTGTACTAAACGATGCCTTTTTGGAGAAGTCCAAAATACCCAAAACACTGGGGTTTGTTTTTGGTTTTTTGCTGGATCAACCTCAGTTTTAAATGTAGGGAAGCAATGTCTGTAGTGTTAAGTGTAGCTCTGAAGAAAACAGTGTTATTTCTTACCCATCTCGCAAGGATGTTTAGGAACTAATGAGCCTCTGGGCTGAAAGACACGGCACAGTCTCTCCCTGCAAACCCATCCGTCACAGGAACGTGGTGTGTTAGTGAGAGCTGGAAATTAACTGGCATTTTGAAATATATCCTCCCTAGGTATCACATTCCAATAGGGCTCCATGCCAACCTCTCTGAGGGCTCTCCTGTTTGTCCGGCGTTGAAAGCGAAGTCCACGTTGCTCAACGAAGAAGGGTTTTTCCACGGAAAGATGGGGATCCGGAGAGCATTGGCCGATGGTCTCCTGAACATGTCTGAGGTAGGAAGACACACATACAGGGCTTTGCTTGCTAGCCCTGGTGGTATTGACTGTGGGAGAAACCATGTGGCGCTTATTATTATTATTATTTGAAATAGTTTTTATTCGGTTTTGCACGTATAAAATTATAACAGCACCATCATACGTTTCCACATTTGCAGATTCTATTCTTTTCTACTGCATCTTTTCCAATAATCCATATTTTATATCATTCCATTGTCTCCATTGCTACATTACAAGTGTTATTGTAATCCTGCTAGTGTTTTCATCTGCTTACAGTGGTCTCCAAGATAAATTATATTCCCCCCCCCCCCATTCTTTGTTAAAGTTCTGGTCTTCTTGAGTCCTGAGCTTCCTGGTCAGTTTTGCCATTTGGCCTAGTCCAACAATTTGATTTGCCATTCTTCTCTGGTAGGGACTTTATCTTCTTTCCATCTTTGGGCTAATAACATCAATGCGGCTGTCATGGCATACATAAAAAGTCTTTTTTGCGCCCTTGGAATATCTGCACCTATAATTCCTTATTAAAAAATCCTCTGTTGGGTTTTTTGTTGTTGCAAAATTTAAACATTTTTTTCAACTCATTGTATATCATTTCCCAGAATGCTTTTATTACCTTACAAGACCACCATTAAACTTAGGCAGAAAGTTAATAACTAAAGCCCACTTTAAGCTGTATTTGACCTTACCTGCCCACACCTGACATTATGTCTGACGTCAGGTGTAGGGGCAGGTGGCCAAGGCTACCCAAAACACCTTCACAGGACAGTGGGGAGGTCTGTTGGGCCAGGTTTGGGAGATCCTTGGTGTCGAACCATGGTGAGATAGGTGGACCATGCGCATGCATGCACATTTCAGCGTACATGGAAGTTTTGTGTCATCTCAAATAAGATTTTATTTAGTATTGTTCTTATTTTGAATTACAGGGGTGGGGGCCCTCTATACCTGAAGTAGCGTCTCCACCCCCATCGTTCAGCCCAGACCCTCAGGTCCACCAGTGAGGGCCTTCTGGTGGTTCTCTCACCGTGAAAAGTGAAATTATAGGGAACCAGGCAGAGGGCCTTCTTGGTAGTGGCACCCTCTCTGTAGAATGCCTTCCGGGTAGAGTTAAATAATTATGTAGTATTTCGTAGGCAGTTCCCTCCCTGCGAGAAGTGAAGTTATAGGGAACCAGGCAGAGGGCCTTCTTGGTAGTGGCACCCTACCTGTGGAATGCCTTCCTGGCAAATATGAAAGAATAGTTATATAATTTTTCTGTAGGTGTTTTTCTGTTTGGTGAAAGTTTTAACGTTTGATGTTGTTGTTCCTGTACTTTTGCTGGAAGTTGCCCAGAGTGGCTGCGGCAACCCAGTCAGATGCGTGGCGTATAAGAAAAATAGGTTATTAATTTATATAAATTTCCAGTGCTTAGGGCCTCTGAACATCTCCATCTGGCCCTGCTTCCTCACTTGTTTTTTGTTTTTGTTTTCTAAATGAAGGGCATCTTCATATAGATGGCAACTCTCCTCACCTGCCCTCCTTTCCTTTTACATTCCTAGGTGAAACATGAACTAACTGCGCAGGTTGACTTGTTCCGTGAGCTCACAGGTCACCTGCCTCAACACATGGACGGACACCAGCATGTTCACGTCCTCCCAGGTAAGGCAAATCCACACCTTAGGCAAGGATGAGACACCTTTTCCACCCTGTGGGGCCGCACATCCAGATTTTTATCTTTCCGCACGCACCTTCTCCCCTCCATTCAGGTGAGCAAGAGGCCTGGTCCGAGTTCCAGGACACATTCCAGTCAGGCAGAGGGGAAAAAAGGTCAAAGATTCCTGGACAGTTAAGTGCAGTCCATAACTGTCAACTTTTCCCTTTCCTTGCGAGGAATCCTATTCGGAATAAGGGAATTTCCCTTAAAAAAAGGGAAACGTTGACAGCTATGGTGCAGTCAAAGTGACTACAGTGGTACCTCGGGTTACAGACGCTTCAGGTTACAGACTCCGCTAACCCAGAAATAGTACCTCAGGTTAAGAACTTTGCTTCAGGATTAGAACAGAAATCGTGCTCTGGTGGCGTGGCAGCAGCAGGAGGCCCCATTAGCTAAAGTGGTACCTCAGGTTAAGAACAGTTTCAGGTTAAGAACGGACCTCCAGAACGATTTAAGTTCTTAACCTGAGGTACCACTGTATGGGGTTGCACCGCTCATCTCCCTTTCAGGCTGAGGGAGCCAGCGTTTGTCCGCAGACAGCTTTCCAGGTCATGTGGCCAGCAGGACTAAACCGCTTCTGGCGCAACGGAAACCAGAGCTTACGGAAACACCATTTACCTTCCCGCCGCAGTGGTACCTATTTATTTACTTGCACAGGCATGCTTTCAAACTGCCAGGTTGTCAGGAGCTGGGACAGAGCAACGGGAGCTCACCCCGTGGTATTGATGGGATTCGAACCACCAACCTTCTCATCGGCAAGCCCAAGAGGCTCCGTGGTTTAGACCACAGCACCGCCTGCGTCCCTAGTCAGGCAGAAACAGGGAAGAATGGCTGTGGTCTGGGGAGAGGGCGCTTGGGCTTGGAAAGGAGACAAGCCGTGGGGAGAGAGTGCCAAGGACCACACAGACAGGCTTCTGGACTCAAGGCCGGTTCCCTCTCTAGCCCTAAGGACATAGCCTCCCCTCCCCATGCCTTAGATGCTGGGGGCTCTCTGACACTGAAGGACTGGAGGCCCCCCCCCCCCGCCTACCGCACCTCTCCAGGGCTTGAGCTCACAGTTTGCAGGCAGCTGCCTTGGGTCAGGTTACCTGCCCTGCTAAGGTTGCCTTAAGCCTGGTGGGAGTCTATTTCTCCCCCCCTTTTTTAATACGTCTTTATTAAATTTTATTGAATATTAGAAGAAAATAAAAGAAAAAAAGAAATAGAAACAATACATAAAAACATTTATCTACACATTTTTCAAAATGCAGATTAGAAAAGAGATGAAAAGAAACAAGAAAAAGAAAGAAGAGAAAAAATACTTTCCATAACCAAAATACCAAATTCATATTTCAAATGTTTTCAGTATATACCTAGTTAAAATATTATAACAGACTTCCACCGCATTCACAACATGTCTCTTGGTTATCCAGTTCACCTTAACATCTGTTCTTCAGTCACTTCCTTTCTTTAAGTTCATTTGTAATCCATCAATTCTTTGTATTCTCTGTATTCTTCACAAGGTTAGTCTGAGCACAACCAAACTTTCGTATTTGAGCCCTGTTTGTGTAAATATTCATTTAAGCATTCCCATTGTTTCTGTACCATAGTTTTAGATTTATGCCTTATTACGTCCGTCAATTTGGCTAACTCCAGATACTCGCATAATTTACTTAACCATTCCCTTTTGGTTGGGATATTATTTCCTTTCCAGTAACTGGCCACCAACATTCTCGCTGCTGTTGTTGCGAGAATCTATTGGGAGTCTATTTCGTTGCTTCGCCAGCTCAAAGAGCAGGTGTTCCAGTGACAATCTGTTTTTTTTTTAAATTAAATTTTTATTGAAGTTTTAACAAACACCATAACAAAAAACAGAAAAAAGAAAAAAAAAGAAAAAAGAAAAAAAAACATAACATACAAATACAAAAAATAAAACACATATAACCTCAATTTTTACTTTCTTTAAGCTTACTTTCACGACTTCCTCATGCCTTCCCTTTCTGTATTCTAATTTCATATTCAATTTTCAGCAAATCCTTTCCCTACTCTTAAAGTAATTTTAATAACAGTTATTTTCATCCAATTATCCCTTTCTGCTTTTAACCCCTTAATAGCCAATCCAACATTTTTCTAAACTTCATTAATTTTACAATATTTTTTTAGATACTCTTTAAACTTCTTCCAATCTTCCTGCGCCGTATCTTTTCCCTGGTCACGGATTCTGCTCGTCATTTCCGCCAGTCCCATATAATCTATCACCTTCAGTTGCCATTCTTCCACGGTGGGTAGTTCTTGCGTCTTCCAGTACTTTGCGATGAGTATTCTTGCTGCTGTTGTGGCATACATAAAAAATGTTCTGTCTTTCTTTAACACCAATTGGCCGACAATGCCCAGGAGGAAGGCCTCTGGTTTCTTAGGAAAAGTGTACCTAAGTACTTTTTTCATTTCATTATAGATCATTTCCCAGAAGGCCTTGATCTTTGGGCACGTCCACCAAAGGTGAAAGAATGTTCCTTCAATTTCTTTACATTTCCTCCAGTGACAATCTGAAAGCAGGGAGGTCCCAGCCTTGTCTCTCGCAGTACCTGGCAGTGCCACAGTCTCGGTGCTTGGGAAGCTGGTTTAAGAATGGATCTGGTTCCAGTTCCATGTCCCTCACACCCATCCCAAGAGGAGCTCTTTCTGTTCCCATTCAGTCCGCAGTTCACCCGCAGTGGTTCTCTGTATTCCTGCCCTATCCACCCCCACACCCAGGGCGCTGCCTTCAGGATATTACAAGCTGTTCTGCCATGGTACAAAATGATATAGAATAAGAGTACAAGAAGAACATAACATTGAAGACTGGAAAACGTTTATTGGATATATGGGAAATCATCGTGTACAGCTGAAACGCTGGCAGCATTAATGAATTCAACAGTGTAAATAAGTTCTGACGGATACAATAATGGAATACTGAATGGTATAGTTTTTTTGTAAAATAAGCAGGGATTTATGGAATGTAAAATGAACCATGCAAAGAGAAGAAGGGGAAGCCTTTGATATTTTAAGGATGTAAAATTTAGTACAGTGGTACCTCGGGTCAAGTACTTAATTCGTTCCGGAGGTCCATTCTTAACCTGAAACTGTTCTTAACCTGAAGCACCACTTTAGCTAATGGGGCCTCCCGCTGCTGCCGCGCCGCCGGAGCACGATTTCTGTTCTCATCCTGAAGCAAAGTACTTAACCCGAGGTAATATTTCTGGGTTAGCGGAGTCTGTAACCTGAAGCATATGCAACCCGAGGTACCACTGTATTTTAAATTGGAAAACAGAAAAATGAATAAAACTTATATAAAACAAAACAAAATGATACTCCAATCCCAAACACTGAGACCTTGCAGCTTGTAAAGGCTTAAACTAAGAGAAAGCGAGTAATTCAGTCCCCAGAGTTAAAGCGCCATTTTATCATCATCAACCTTTTATTCGACCGTCAGTCAGAAAAAAGTACATTTGTCAATACACAGTTAAAACATCCAGGAAGATTTTAGAACTTAGCCAACACTAAAATGGGCTAAACAGATAGCCCCATATCAATACAGTCAATTATAGTCTTGCGACGCTTAAAAGCTAAAAAAAGAAATTTGGCCACCAAGGAAGGTATAGCTCTAGTGACATTATTCAGCAAGTGTAAAACCTGGTTTTCTCCGGGTAGGAAGCTAAATTGACATAGGAGTGGGTCTATAAAATTTTGTCTAAGCTCTGCATAAGAAGGGCAGGGGAGATACCATGATCACAAAGAAGGGCAAGTCAGGAGAATGTGTTCGGTGGACTCAACCACACCCATGGCACAATGACAGGTTCTCTGGGCGTATGGTACTCCCCTGTACCTTCCCCACAATATCGCAGAGTCAAGGACATTTAATCTAGCCGCTGTAAGAAGTCTGCGGTATTCCACATAGTGGATTTCTGCAAGGTAGGGGGCTGGTATGGTCCGATAAATCTGGTCCCCTAGGAACATCCCAGGTTTTACCTGGGCTATGTCCTCTTGTCTGGCAATGTCACTCAGTCTCCGGGAGATCACAGTTCTAGCTTGATTGTACGTCATAGACTCAAAGTAAAGGTGAGACAATCCGCAGGATTGAACCTCGTTAATGACCTCCCTTTCCCACGATGATTGGAAATCGTCCCTCAATATCAAGGGGGCAATACCCACTGGTGTAAAACAAAGCTTGAGCCATAGCCAGAGCTTCGTCATTTTATATATTTATATTTATTTACATTATTGCATTTATAGCCCCCCACTTCTTCTCCAGGGATCTCACGGTGGTATACGTGGTTCTCCCCATCCTCATTTAATCTGCCACAACAACCTGGCGAGGTAGGTTAGGCTGAGAGCCAGAGTTTGTGGTCCAAGGTTGCCCAGTGAGCTTCATGGCCGAGTGGGGATTTGAATTCTGGTCTCCCAGGTCTTAGACCGACACTCTAACTGAGGGTGGCCCAACTTTTCTTTTTTAATATAAATTTTATTTTTGCCTTTTCTATTTTACATAAACAAATGGATTAAAAACATAGACATATAATCCCTTGACTTCCCTCCCTCCCCATTGTGGATCTTAATTTAATGATTTCCCCCTCTGCATCTCTTTCAATACTCTATTCTTATAAATCCTTTCCCAATCCATAGTTCAGATTTTCACTACAAGTTTTCTGTCAGTCCTACCAGTGTATGTGATTGTTTACAATAGTTTTTCAAATCAATTACAGTGGTACCTCGGGTTACATACGCTTCAGGTTACAGATGCTTCAGGTTACAGACTCCGTTAACCCAGAAAGAGTACCTCGGGTTAAGAACTTTGCTTCAGGATGAGAACAGAAATCGTGTGGCGGCAGCAGCAGGAGGCCCCATTAGCTAAAGTGGTACCTCAGTTTCAGGTTAAGAAAGGACCTCCGGAACGAATTAAGTTCTTAACCCGAGGTACCATTGTATAAACTTTCTCCATTCTTCATTAAAGACCTCCTCTTCCTGGTTTCTGATTCTTCCTGTAAATTTTGCCATCTCAGCATATAGTTCATCAGTTTTGTCTGACGCTCTTCTTTGGTGGGAGTTGTACCATCTTTCCATTTCTGAGCTAACAGAATCCGCGCAGCCGTGGTCCTTTGAGATGGCTCAACTTCTCATACCACACACTGCCTTCATGCAGGGAGGGGAGTGAGGCCAAAATTTGACACACGCGAACACCCCGCAGTTCTTGTGGGGTGCTGGCAGGGCTTTGGGAAGGAGGAGGGAGGACTCTTAGACCCTGTCGGACCCTTCTTCCCAAAGCCCAGCACCTGCTTAACTGGCTTTGAGAAGGGGTCTGCCAGGGGGGTGGGCAGGCGTCAAATGTTTCCAAGTCTTGAGGGCTGCATGTGGCCCTTGAGCCATGCATTGGACTACCCTGCTCTAACCACTGCACCACACTGGTTCTCCATGACAGCACTATGACTACAGCTCCAAGAATTCTCTGGGAGAATTTACAAACAGCCGTAGCTTCCCCCCAGAGAATTCTGGGAGCTGTAGTTTGTTAAGGGTGCTGTGAGCTGTTAGGAGGCCCCTATTCCCCTCACAGAGCTACAGAGGGGTTTTCATAGTCAGTTCCTCTTCCCAGGAGCAAGAGAGCAGAGCCGGTAATGGACTTGGACTCAAAATAAAATATGCACTCTCTTTTTTAAAGGCCTGTACTTCCTTGGAGAAGGGGTGCGGGTGGTGCTGTGGGTTAAACCACAGGGCCTAGGGCTTGCCGATCAGAAGGTTGGCGGTTCGAATCCCCGTGATGGGGTGAGCTCCCGTTGCTCGGTCCCTGCTCCTGCCAACCTAGCAGTTCGAAAGCACGTCAAAGTGCAAGTAGATAAGTAGGTACCGCTCCGGCGGGAAGTTAAATGGCATTTTCGTGCACTGCTCTGGTTTGCCAGAAGCGGCTTAGTCATGCTGGCCACATGACCCGGAAGCTGTACGCCGGCTCCCTCAGCCAATAAAGCGAGATGAGCGCCGCAACCCCAGAGTCGGCCACGACTGGACCTAATGGTCAGGGGTCCCTTTACCTTTACTTCCTTGGAGAGGGACTTCCTAGTAACCTTTTCTCTTCCAGAGATCAGAAACGTATTTGCACAGGTGCTGGAGGATTATGGGATCACCTATACTCGAGTCCCCATCGAGCCAGACCTTCCCCGCTGCGATTGGATAGACCCACACTTAATGGCCTTTTACCTGGGTGTGGAAAAGGACTCCCTAAACACAGTGGATGTGTTTAGGAAACACAGAATAAGGTGAGCAACTTGCACTTTGGAAACAACTCTGGTTTTTGCCAGTGCTTGGCTTTCTTCTCTATTCCTGTAGTTTCTAACTCACCAAGTGCCTTAAAGAGAGTTTCCGTTTATAATGGCCATAGGGCAGCATTTTAAAAAATGGCTAAAATACGATTATTATAAAAGCAAGATACAATCATTTTTTAAAACAAGCCAGAATAAGAGTAGGGAGACGAGAGAGTCACTGGCCAGCAAGTTAAAACAACTCGAATGATAACTATTACTAAAGCGATCCAGTGGAAGACTGGGGAAGAAGAGTCATGTGTCCGAAACCCAAGATTTCATAAGCAGAATAGTCATAGTGCCTCTAGAAGGCTTGGTGTGTCTTTTAGAGAGAGCCTTCTGTTTGGGTGAAAGGGTTCAGAGACTAATTGCACAACAGATTTCCCCCCACCCCAAAAAATATAAATTCTTGCAAATATTGCAAATGGCAAACATTATCCCCAAATAGGTATTCCCTTTCCCCTTCTGTAAGATTCTGAAACAACAAAAACATTCTTCCTCTAAAACATTGGGCAGTACCCACCCCCTTGAGGTGGATGAGATTACCTAGGGTGGTGCTAAGAGGCAAGGGGGCAGAGGGGGGTGGGGTGGGCACTGGAGGTGTTAAAAAGAAAAGAAAAAAGCTGGTATCACTAGATTATATCTATCTGTTTTGTTGAATTAATTAAATGAAATTGTTTTAATTGGATTCTGAATAAATGTACAATTAATTGTATAATAGGAAGGATGCGGGTGCCGCTGTGGGTTAAACCACAGAGCCTAGGACTTGCCGATCAGAAGGTTGGCGGTTCGAATCCCCACGGCGGGGTGAGCTCCCGTTGCTCGGTCCCAGCTCCTGCCAACCTAGCAGTTCGAAAGCATGACAAAGTGCAAGTAGATAAATAGGTACCACTCCGGCAGCAGGGTCAACGGCGTTTCCGTGTGCTGCTCTGGTTCGCCAGAAGCAGCTTAGTCATGCTGGCCACATGACCCGGAAGCTGTACACCGGCTCCCTCGGCCAGTAAAGCGAGATGAGCACCGCAACCCCAGAGTCGGCCACGACTGGACCTAATGGTCAGGGGTCCCTTTGCCTTTACCTTTAATTGTATAATAATAATGATGATGTATATAGTATGGGAATTGTAGGCCAGAACATCTGGAAGGCACAAGGTTCTCCACCTTTCCCTCTCCCCAGCATCGTGAGAAGGCACTCCCATGTATATTGCAGCCTCAGCAATGCCATACCAGGAGACTGAGGTCTGGCAGCCATGATCAGTGAACTACTAATCAGCCAAGTAAAACTGATGTGATTAATTAACCAAGATTCCATTAATCAACTGACAGCTCAAAGATGAATTCCCCTTCCCCCCTCCTACCGACTGTGATCTTTATGCCTCACAGCACATTACAGAGCAGGAAGGGTCTGGCACCACGGCAATCTCAAAATTACAATATTTCGCTCCAAATAAATTGCATTTCATGATTGGGCAAAAAAACCAGGGGGTGGAAAATGCTTGCTCCTTCAGCACTGCTTGTGCAATTAAAAGCTCATCTTCCTCCTTTCGCAGGTGGCCAGATATATATATAGGCCTCAGCACCATGGGCAAAAACATGTCCATCGCCAACATCCTGGGGGCCATTGATAACGCTACAGCGGCTTACCTGCCAGAAGAAGATTCCTCCATTCCTCCTGGCTCGCCGTCACGCTCAGATCAAGAAACCAGAAGTGTAACCATTGAGCTGATGACGCATCCAGGGTACCCCAGCGTCCCGCCAGTTGGGGGCTGCGGCGAGGGACCCGACGATTTCTCGCAGTCCTGGGAACGCTTGCACGAACTTGAGACGCTCAAGAAAGCAGAGTTGCAGAGCCACTACAGGACAAGGAACATCCAGCTCTGTGCATTTAAAGACCTTGGGATGTGACGCTGCAGTTGTTGCTGGCTGGGCTGGGCCAGGCTAAGCGTGATGCTGAGTGAGGTGCAGAGTTAAGAACCCCCCCCCCAAAAAAAAATAGACCGCATGGTGTGGCACAGAGGCTCCCTTTGCAAGGAGAGCTTCCACCCTTTGCAGCTCAGGACAGAGGTGGTGCCCCATTTTCACAGCACTGGGGAGCAGAAGTTGTATCCCTAGGAAGGGAAAGCTTGGACAGTAACAGGACCGGCAGGGTAGGCTTTGTAGAGCAGATGGTTCTAGGAGCAGGAAAGATTGCATAGGAAACGATATGGGTCTGTCGTTGTGGGCTGGGCCTCTGGTTTGAACTCTGGTACAGAAAAATATACATTTGGATCTGCCAATTCAACGTACTATTAGTCTACAGCAGGCATGTCCAATCGCAGGGTGTCCCTGGTTGATCACGGTATCCTGATCGATGGGCTCCCCTCCCCCCAAAAAGCTCAACAACGGTGGTCAATTCAATGGGTAGATCACTGCCAGTTTTTTTATAGTGGGAGTAGATCACAGTCTTCTGGAAGTTGGACGTGCCTGGTCTACTGATATTGGTCCATTATCCAGGGGATTTGAAGCAGGGAGTGCGTGAACTCAGCACAAAACTTAAATCAACGCTCTTCACTAAGGTCAGCCACCTGCCTCGCCAATAAAAGCCGAACTGGACCACGTACATAAATTGTGGGGAATTGGCATCTGTGTCCTTAGTTCAGAAAATTTATTTCACTTTTTCTGGAGAGGCAAGGAGACACACGAGTCCTGATGTTAAATGCTAGCTTCACTGTCACAAGTTTGGAAATCTGGCTGTTGAACAAATTTGCAGGCTGCCGAATGTTGTGGGCAGTTGGATTGGCGTAGAATGCTGTCAGCCGGTGTGTATGAAAAACGCCGCTTGCACCATGAGAATAGCGGACAGAATGTGAAATGTACAAATCGATTTAATGACAGAAATATTCCCGAAGGGTTCCATCTTGGGGAACGGTGGGGTCCCCAGATCTAGGGCTGTCTGTGTTAGGAGCTGCCATACATAGATAAGTCATTCATTGCACAGACCTAGACCATAGGGGTCCATTGTTGCATGATTCTAAAACAAGTGGCCCTGTGCCAATCATTTTGGAGGCAAACTGGGTTTACCCACAAATTAAACGACGGTTTCAGCACATGCAGGCAATGTGGAAACAAAATATTAACTCCCTCTTTTTAAAAAGGACTGTGCATGCTATGGTCACTGAACATCTGCATCCAGTCTGTTCTGGCTTTGAGATGGCTATCAGATCAACCCTTGGCTTAATATGGTTCTGTTCCTTGGAGTTATCCTTAGGACCAGACAGAACCAAAAGGCTGCCTTGGGTATACAGATGGGTGGGATCCCCTAGTTCCAGCTGACAACCAGCCGTACAGGGAGTGGGAGAAAGGGTGTGGTCAGTCATGTCTGGCTCCCAGTGAAACACCCCTGATCTCCTCCTGTCTCACATCCCACTTATTTATCCCAATAGCCACCTCCCAGGCACAATCATGGGGTTTATGGAGTGCCAGGGGAAGGATAGTGCCTCTGGTGGGGGACACATCATGGTTTGTCCACCTTTGGGCCCCACCCTACACCTAGCTCTCACCTGCGGCTCCTGGAAGCTGTCAGCATCTGACAGCAGCCACACTCCAGGAACAGCTTTGACTGGCCAGCTAAACCAGGTGACTTCCTCCTGCATGCGAAGACAGGCTCTGGCGGACCGAATGGATGAAACCAATAATGGGCCCAAGGGTCAAGAAAATGGTTTCTGCAAATGCTGTGGAGGGAACTGAGGGGCAGATGGGAAGGTAGCCCTTCTAGGAAGAAAAGACTATAGAGTAAACCCTACACAAATTCAGGGTGGAGCCCCTGAGAGGGTTGGATGGTGTCTTGGAACGCCTCCTTCTGGCAACTCTTGCACCCCAGCTGGCACCAAGAGTATTGCTCTGCTTTTCTTTGGACCACATTGAGAAGGCCAAGAGGGCAGGTCTTGTCATCTGGGCAGCCCAGGACTGCCATACACACCTGACCAGCACCCTGGAGAGGTCACTTCAGTGGTGTCAGCATAGCTGTTTGAGTTTGCCCCCCAGAGGCTCACTCCATTGTCTCTCGAGACAAACGGATGCTGGCAACAGGCACAATGATAGTTTCGACCCGCTAAAATTACTTCGGACCAGGCATGTCACGTTGCTCTGCTGAGGTCACCATTGCAGTTCCATCATCAGGGTCGCAATAAATTTGTATTTCCTTATTCTTTTTCAGCATTCCCAGTTGTGATTATTGCTGGGGTGGAAGTGGGGGGCAAAGAACATAAACAACCCAAGACTCACTGGATCTACTAAGTTGCTAACAGGTTTTCCATAAGAGCCCTAAGGATTGTACACTGCAATCCTACATATGCCCACTCAGAAGTAAATCTCACTGCTGGGACAAAGGAAGCTGCCTTACGCAAAGTCAGACAGCTGGTCTATCTAGCTCAGTATTGTCTCAGAACATCAAGAGCCCCGCTGAATCAGGCCAAAGTCCTGCCAACCCTCCAACATGACTTTAGGAAGTCCACAAACAGTACGTGGGTGCAGCCATGCTCTGTCTTTGCATCCTCAGGAACAGGGATTGTTCAGACATAATGCCTTTGATACTGGAGGTAATATACTTTTGAATTACAGCATGAATTTACAAGCTCTTGTCTTCCCCATTATTGCTTTCCCTTACATGCATCTTCACTAACTGCAGCAAATCTAGGGGCCTTGGTGCTGATGAAGCCTCTGGTGATTGGCTGAACTGCCCTGACATCACAGAGGTGCAGGAAACCCAAGATCCTTTGGCTAGCTCAGGTGAGCTGCTTCTGTTGCCCTAATCAGAAAGCTTTCTGGGTCTCTATCCCTCCCTGCATCACAAAGATGCTGTGAGAAGGAAGGGGAAGGAGACCCGTCTACACTGTTTCAGGCTCCTCTGAGAAAAATAAATAGAATTCATGTTAGGGAACAGGTAGCCAGTTTTTGCTTGTGAGCACCGTAGTCATCAAAAGCCCCAGCATAACCCAGTTTACAAAGATATTTCCCCTTTTCAATCATGCCTCTGAGGATGAACTGAGATTAACTCTTCCCACATCTAGAAGCATGTGAAGCTGTTTTTATTGATTCATTGATTCAGACAGTTGGTCCATCTAGCTCAATAGTGCCTACACCTGCTGGCAGTACCTCTCCAGGGTTTTAGAAAGTCTCCTGAGACTGTCTACATGCAAATAATAATCATTATTTAGAAGAAGGTGCTCAGTCACTGAGCTACAGCCTTTTCTCTATCTGATGACGTGCTATCTTCTTGCCCATGAACTTTTGTCTTGTAATGGTCTTAAAAGGTGCTACATGAATATTTGTGGAATTTACGTATTCATGTTACAAAACAAAACCTCGCATGACAAC
Organism: Podarcis siculus; assembly: GCA_034642415.1. NCBI lineage: Eukaryota > Metazoa > Chordata > Lepidosauria > Squamata > Lacertidae > Podarcis > Podarcis siculus. The sequence continues at coordinate 8,364,122 of JAXCMG010000019.1, forward strand.
AGAATAGAGGGCATGAGAATTTAACCCAGACACAGAGTATTCTCCCCATTCTCTTTTCATACACCTTTGAAAGGATTTTAACATCGAATTGTTGCACAGGGAGGGGAGGAAATAGGAGGACTTTAGCTTAACGTTTGCTTGGTGGAAAAGTTTTAACAAACCTAACACCAAGACCGAAAAGCCTACGTTAAAAATAATAATAATAAATGCAAGGGAAGTAAGCCATGCCACAAAGCCTTTGAGAGCATTTTTATTCAGGGTAGCAGAATGGAATTGCAAGAAAGCCTAGACCAATACAAGAAAAGGTGGTGTAGACTTGGATCTCAAAACGACAAGTTTAGAATTCAGCTTTGTTTGAAGAACAGACAGAACCAGAAGAAAAAAGTGTGAACGCCTGAGTTGACATTGCATCGCCATAGTACTCTTCTTTCATGCATGCCTCAAATTACACTGCTCTACAGTGTATGGGGGGCCAGTCTTGTTGGCCAATGCAACCCCCACCCCACAACTGTGTGTAAAAGAAATGGGCCTTGGATTTGCAGGCTCCCGCTTCCCTCTAACTCCTGTCCTTATGCATGGAAGTTTGAACCTCTTAATATCCAGGAGTAAGAAGACCATTTCTCGGCTTTCAGGGACTTGGGGTTGAGTGGGAAGGGAAGAATTTCTGGACTTGGTGCAGTGCTGCAAGAATTGGCCCTAGCCACTGAGGCCCTCCTCTTAGGAGAATTAGTTAAAATGGGACACCCCTTTGCAAGAAGCCCACCTGACCACCCGCTTTATGCACCTACGAAAACTCTTCCTTTCTGATTGGCAGGAGTTTGTGGGCTCTATTGAGAGGCACAGCTGAAGACAAGCGGGATAATCTTGTAACTAAAGAAGTAGCAGCAGGATCTGAAGCCTTCCGGTTCTCGCGTGTTTCAAATTTTCTTCCATCAGATGCGGCCCAGCTGTTCTAGGGGAGAGTGGGAAGCCTTGCCTGAGAGAGCAAGCCGCTGAATGCAATTGCAGAAACAATTTCCGTAACTGGGGAACCTAAAGTAAAATGTGCATCGCCGTGCCTACAGAAACTGCTGTCGTAAGACAATGTCTGCGCCTACAGAGGTTCTGGATCGTGTGTTAACATTCTCTGCACCGATGCATCTCTCAGGACAGATCCATTTCTAGCAAGCGAACTAGCCTCTCAAACCAAGAACTGTTGTACATTGCCTGATCTCAAGACGAGAGGTTAAAAACAGGCATGCCTCCCTTCCTAGGTGGTAATAGGAAGCAACACCAGAGCAGCACAAAGGTGGGGATTCTCAAGAGTGGTTCCTTGAACAATACAGGCCCTTTTCAGAGAGCACCAGTTCACATATAGGCAGTTTTGACCTGAGAAGTTTACAATTGAAAAGCTATATATTCTCACTAGCAACGTTAACAAGAGTGACGGATAACATGAGAGCTGTGCGTGTACAGAACTAGGGGGCTAACCATGCTAACGGATGCGACTGGCGGTGAAAACCCGACGGGGCTCAAGTGAGAAGCGCTGGCGATGCAGGATTTACATACACTTCAGCTTGACAGATGAAATTTGGCATTTTTTTTGTTTTGTTTATTTTGAATCTGCGTGAGCGTGAATGAAACAAAGTCAGTACCAACTTTCTGCAAATGAAGACACAAAAAAATTGTGGAAATTTTGGTAAATAGACAGTGCTGGTCACCAAGCCTGAACACACACACTTAAGGAAATGCAAGTGTCCATTAAGTAAAAGGTAGTTTTTTTTGTTTTTTGTTTTACTTTAATCGCCTACCAAAGAATTTGTCTAAGAACACTTAAAACAGAGATGCTTCATATCCCAACTTATAAAAGAAAAAACTTTTTTTTGTTTTTTTTTACTTTTCAACAGAGAGTACTTGGCTGTCAATCTTTTACGGTTTGAAATCAAAAGTTGGGAGCGGGGGAGGAGGAGGGGAGAGAGGGGTATACACAAAACATTAAAAATCCAAAAGGTTACTCTACTGCTCCCCTGACGTACATTAGCCCTAAAATGTAGCAAAGGCAAAGCCCTACTTCCAAACTCCTTACAATTACCCACCTGGGCATGGAAAGGTTTACTAATGCAAGTTCCTGCAAAATAGAATATGATATGTTCTACTTGCGCTCTACTAAGTTTCCACAGGGATGGGGATCCAAATGCTCACTCGAACCAGGCGTTTAAAACTCAGCAGCTCAGAAGCCACTTTTGGTCACATGGCTAGATCGCATCTTACGGCATCCTAAACTTTAAAACACTAAAACTGAAACCGGAAGGGTGTTGTTTCAAGTTATAAAGGGGTAGGACTTCACCTTACTTGAGAAGAAATGCCTGGGATTAAAAAAAAAGAAAGAAATACATGTAAGTTTGGCTGACCCCTGAAAATGATTACAGCTCAATTTTAGAACGGCGAATTTCGCTAAGAATTTTATGAATGGCAGTATGCCCTGGCCACTTACTGCTGAACAGAAATTTCTTGTGTTTCCAGTAACAATCAGACAATCCATCATTAGGGGAAGGTAAATTCCACAGGAGAGGGGTAATTAGATGGAAACTGTGTTCAATGACTAGCAATTTGTTTTCTGAAATTAACACTGCATGACGTTTTACTTCTGTAACCCTCCCGAAAAAGCGGGGGTTGACTGGGGGAACTTTGTTTTTCTCCCCTCCATTTTGGTACCTCTTGGTCCCTAATTTGCAAATTTCCCCGTTGCAATGCTGTTCCGAATAATTAAATCTTCTAATAGTCTGCATAGATGCTAAGAATAAAAGTGTAAAATAAATCTTTTTTTAAAAAAAATCATCACATCCCACTATTCCTTTTTGCTACAGAAAATCCTGTATCAAAAATTTCTCAGAAACAGGACTTAAGTCATACTGTAATTCACTCATGCACACAAAGTTTGGAGTTCCCCATTTAATAAACATTATTGTAGTCACATCAGCCGAATTTACACGAGATCTAGGCTCGGTTCTGATTATTTTACGGAGTACATGTGGTAGATTTTATTATGTTACAAACTGGAGTTAAGAGAAACTTGAGACCAAGTTCCACAAAGCACAGTGCAGCATTTTAAAGAGGGGTAAAGGAAGCAAAACTGCCAAACATTCAACTCTTTCTTTTCTTAATAATTTTGCTAAGACATCAGTGTGATGGTGGGGTTTTATTTCTTTGGGGTGCGGTTTTTTTTGGGTGGGGGAGAGGGAAGGATAAGGAGGAAAACTTAAACGTGGGAGGAAGGAATTGTAAGGAAAATAAGAAATAACAGCCACAACCTTTTGAACTTTTAAGGGCAGATTATAAGTCTACGATATTTTTGATAAATTCTGACAAGGAAAAAAAAAAGAGAAACAGCATCCTTTAAAAGTATATTGAAGCAGTGATTTTAAACAAAGAAAGCAGAACTAGAACATCTTAAATTTTTAATCCTTTCTTTACAGGTTACCTAGCCCACTTTTGATTAAGAAACTGTAGAAAGTTAGTAACAGCCACAAGTTAACACCGAGAGGTGGCACTTGTCAATTTCCCATAGAGTCCTGCTTTGTGGTGTGTCTGAAATGCACTGCTCCAGATCTTCTATCACACATGGCTGACATCAACTCTGTCAGGGTTTTTTTTTTTTTTTTTAGTCCACTGGTCGCTTTTCACCATATTTCTTTGTAAACTCTTCAGCGTTCTTACAGAATTTTTTACGGTCCTTAGAGTATTCTTCGGCTAGGTCGGCCCGAAGTGGGTGCTCAGGCTGGGGGTCGTTCACCAGTGCTATGAGGGACTGGATTACTGCCGAAAGAAAGCACGGAAGATGTCAGTATTGATGCGTGAGAGCAGGGCTGGGGAGGAAAGAGTATTTCGGTACACCCAAGCCTATTGGGTTTTTTTACTTTTAAACAAGCAGAGGTTTTCAATCGCCCATGGCCTCCCGCTAAAGGTGCTACCAATACCACATAAACAAAGCTATTAAAACCCACGAGAAGCTGAACTTCCAAACTGCAACCCTAAACACCGATGGGTTGAAGCTGGGACACGAAGGGAGGAGGGTGTGAACCCGACAATCATTCTGGGCTTGCTCAGCAATGGTTTGGCAAGCTGGCGTTATTGCATCCAAAAGGGTCCAACGTCTGCTTGTATTTCTGACCAACTTATGAGAAAATAGGGAATTAAGCTCATGACTGTGCAGCGACAAGTGTCCTTTTCCCAGGTTTACTTTGCAGTTCCTTTTTTCTTTCTCCCAGCTTTCAATAAAGAGTTTGTACATTATAATAAATTATTATTATTATTAGATGTCAAAGAGAAAAATAACTACCAAACTTTTAGAAGACATCTGAAGGCAGCCCTGTTTAGGGAAGCTTTTAATGTTTAATAGGTTATTGTATTTTAGTGTTCTGTTGGAAGCCGCCCAGAGTGGCTGGGGAGACCCAGCCAGATAGGCGGGGTATAAATAATAAATTATTATTACAGAACTGCTGCTTTCAAAGTCTAACCATGGTACAGCCAATGTTTTATGAGGGTTTATGGTCAGATGTTGTATGCCATCCCTTGTGGCGGCTGCATCCCACCCCCTGCAGATAAGAACTAAAACCCTCATTAAACAAAACCTTTTACAGTTAACTCTACTTAAATTCCCACTAAAAATATAAATTAGTCTGAGAGAAACCATGGCCATCTGCTGGAAGCCTTACCTTGATCAGTTTTGGTGGCTGGCTTCCAGTTTTCAGCACTAATTACTGGCAAACAAACCTGCCCCTTTTCATCGATGTTAGGGTGATAGATCTTTGTTTTAAATGTAATCTTGGGAGGTTTGAATGGATACTCTGCTGGAAAGTTGATTTCGATTCTGAACGCACCCTTGTCGTACGGAGGATTGTCCTGGAATGAGAAGATATTAAGTACAGTTCAATACGGGACAGGTAGACTTCAAAGAAATCACCCACAAAATGCTGGCTTCAGAACTGTGGCTATAATGTTTTCATTCATATAAACATTAATATATGAATGATTCAAAATCAATATACCAGGAGTTGTGTTCTGTGTCACGGAAAAGATGCTACGGGCTGATAAGGAGGAGTCTAGTGATGAAGTCGGCTACTAGAAGCAACATGCAGGACAGTGTTTTGCAGAATGAACTGGAACTTGGGAGATTTGTACTGAACTCTAAAAGCTGTGGCTTGCTAAAACAAACCAGCAACAGAACTGCACCACCGCTGCCTCCCTCCAAGTAAAGCTTTAAGTGTGGGAATGGAGAATTTCCATGCCCCTCTATTCCGTCACGTGTAGCTTGACCCACTTTTAGACTTGCCTTCCTGGCTATCACTGAAGCTCTCTCCCCACCCAAGGACACATTTATTCCCCCCACTGACTTACCATGATAAAACCTCATTTTCAATAACATACAAACACATAATAAAAATATAATAGCAGCGAGGATGGGAGGGATAAACAAAAAAACAGCAAAAATCCAACAGCAGCAATGAGGAGTCACCAATTATCCACTGAATGACCTGGGGATTGGAACTGCTTTTGTTTGGTGTCTAAAAGGTAGTCACTCCCTGTCAAGCCTTCAAGAAGGATATTCCATAGATCAGATTTCTGGGGTGCCGCTACAGAACAGCCCAAATACCCATTCCTTCAAAGGCCAGTTCTGCAGTGAGTGGGAACAGGACCAATTCTGGAGCAGCACCCCATAAATCCGACTTGTGTATGGAATACCCTTGCAGTTAAAAAACAACACCGAAGGGCACAATTCCACATGCTTCCATTCTATGATGTGTGGTTTGTGTAATGAGTATCCCTCTAGTGCATCCTTTCCCTCCTTTACTTCAAGCCTTCTCCCTGCTCATAGTACGCCCACACCATGCTGTCCCTCTGGCTCACTCAATATATGCCTCCTGGCTCTTTCTACTCCTCTCCCCTCCTGCTTCTCTCCCTGTTGATCACTCCTAGCTCACGCTCTCTGCCTCATTCCCTGACGCTGCTGCAATAACAGCGTTCTCTCTACCAGGAAATAAAAGCATCAGGGAAAGAGCTGGGTGCCTAGGCCGCGTGGCACTCACTAGACACAAAAGCCGGCTGCCATTTTTGCTCTTCACTGGTCTGAAACATCGTGTTAAAAACCAAACTTTCCCTAAAGCTGAAGTTTAAAATTCAGTAAGGAAACCTGCATTCAAATCTGAACAAATGAACTAATGAATCCATGGAAACAGTGGCTGCAAGGAACCAGAAGGCAAACACAGTTTGAGATCATTTAAAAATGGGAGGGGAGGGATTAAAAATTACGCAGGAACATCTCTTCAGGGAGGCAAATCCAATGGCCAGAACTCAGAAAGCCTTGCACCATCCAAGAGGCTTAGGTGCTTGTGTTTGCTGACTGAGAACGCCACATGGCAAATCACAACTGAAACCAAGGGATGGAGGGAGGCTTACTGCACAAAGGAAAACATCTTGGAAAATCCCCACTCTTTTGGATCCATACCAACTGTGTGCTCATAGATTCAGTAACCTTTAAAATTCTAGCCATCCTGCCTCTAAGGGAGGAGCGGCTAGACATCAAGTTTATCAATGCAAAAGATGGGCAGGCAGAAGAACAGGGGGCCTCTGAAGATACACAAAGCTTAGGGATGTTTTTAGCAGCAGGATGAGATTGAGCTCACCGCTCATCCCCACATGTCATTTCCTGGTTAGCTTTCTTCATTTTGGCAGCCTAATTTTAAGTGGGAACAGTCGTTTGTAGTTGCTTTCATTGAGCAACTATCCAATCAGACTGAACACGGGTTAGAGCTCAACTTCGAGCCTACTAAGTGGTGAAAGCGATGGCGAAGAGGACCTTCTTCGCTGCCTTTTTTGCATCTGCAGAAAACAGGACTTCTTTAGGTGGTCCGCAATCTAACAGAACCACCTTCATCATCGGGGTCTGGTGAAGAACCCAAGATCTCCTGCAATGATTCTGCAAAGTTTTTTGCAGATAACGTCACTCAGATTCGGAAAGAGGTAGGTTCCGCTGTGGTAGTGAGGCCAGGGCGGGAAAGCGCTAGAGTCCTGTCTGGTCAAGTTGCATGGGATCAATTCCAATTTGTTACCTCTGAGGATGTGGATGGGTTATTAAACCGCTTCTTTTAAAAAAATATTTGGATCTGGCCAATATGGCCAACTATCGCCCAGTCTCGAATCGTGCATTCTTGGGCAAGGTGATTGAGTGGGTGATGCTGATCAACTCCAGGCACGCCTGGAGGATGCAGACCATGTGGATCCCTTTCAATCATGATTCAAGCCTCATCATGGGACTGAAACTGTGGTTGCGCTGGTCAATGATCTCTGGTGGGTCAGGGACCGAGGTGAAAGCTGTTTCCTGGTCCTGCTGGATCTCTCAGAGGCCTCAGACACCATTGATCATGACATCCTTCTGGACTGTCTAGAGGAGTTGGGAGCTGGGAGCACTCTCCTTCCTCCTGTGTCCAGAAAGTGATGTTGCAGGGGGGAGTGTTCAGACTCCTGGGCTCTCACTTGTGGGTTGCCTCAGGGCTCGGTCCTCTCCTATGCTTTTTAACATCTATATGAAGCTGCTGGGAGAGATCAGGGAGTTTGGGCTGGGCGTTCACCAGTATGCGGATGATACTCAGTTCTACCTCTCCTTCAAATCTGAACCAGTGAAGGTCCTGTGTGAGTGTCTGGAGGTGGTTGGAGGATGGATGGATGGCAGCTAACAGATTGAGGCTGACTCCTGACAAGATAGAAGTACTGTTTCGGGGGGACAGGGGGCGGGCAAGTGTGGGGGACTCCCTGGTCATGAATGGAGTAACTGTGCCCTTGAAGGATCAGGTGCACAGTCTGGGAGTCATTTTGGATTCACAGCTGTCCATGGAGGTGCAGGTCAATTCTGTGTCCAGGGCAGCGGTCTACCAGCTCCACCTAGCATGCCAGTTGAGACCCTACCTGCCTGTAGACTGTCACGAGTGGTGCATCCTCTGGTTATATCCCGCTTTGACTACTGACTATGTGGGGCTACCTTTGAAGGCGACCCGGAAACTACAACTGATCGAGAATATGGCAGCTAGACTGGTGACTGGAAGTGGCTGCCAGGACCATATAACACAAGTCCTAAAGGATCTTCATTGGCTCCCAGTATGTTTCCAAGCACAATTCAAAGTGATGGTGCTGACCTTTAAAGCCCCAACGGCCTTGGCCCAGTATACCTGTAGGAGCATCTCCTCCCACATCGTTCAGCCCGGACACTAAGGTCCTCCTCCAAAGGTCCTCTGCTAGTTCCCCCACTGCAAGAAGTGAGGTTACAGGGAATCAGGCAGAGGGCCTTCTTGGTAGTGGCACCCTCCCTGTGCAACACCCTCCCTTCAGATGTCAAGGAAATAAATAACTATCTGACTTTTATTATAAGACACCTGAAGGCAGTCCTGTATCGGGAAGCTTTTAATGTTTGATGTTTTACTATGTTCTTATATATGCTGAGAGCTGCTTAGAGTGGCTGGGGAAACCCAGCTAGCTGGGCGGGGTATAAATAATAAAATTATTATTTTTTATTATTATCATCAGGTACAAACGACCTGAGTAGCACTTGTGGAACCAAAAGAAGCTGCTTTCACACTCACAGGAACAATAAGCCCTTGCCAAGTCAATAAGTTAGCTTCATCAACTTGGATATTACGGAAGTTCTTCATTCCACATTTGCGGATTTCTTCAAGCTCCTACAAATCAAGAATAACAAAAAAAGAATGTTAGAAAGAAAAGCCAGAAAACAGTTAACAGTTTAGGAAAACACACATTAGTTTTTTTCCTTTCGTATTAAGTAGATGAGAATTGAAAAATGAATCAACTGCTGAACATCACTCTTCTTACTTTTGGTAGGTTACATTTCATGGCTATGCTGAGAGTAAGTTTTGTTTACTTTTCCTTAATTTATGCCAGACATAAAATAAAATACTGTATTTTTTGCTCTATAAGATTCACTTTTTCCCTCCTAAAAAGTAAAGGGAAATGTGTGTGCGTCTTATGGAGCGAATGCAGGCTGTGCAGCTATCCCAGAAGCCAGAACAGCAAGAGGGATCGCTGCTTTCGCTGCGCAGCGATCCCTCTTGCTGTTCTGGCTTCTGGGATTCAGAACATTTTTTTCCCTCTTTTCCTCCTCCAAAAACTAGATGAGTTTTATGGTCTGGTGCGTCTTATAGAGCGAAAAATACGGTAAATACCACTACTGATAAAAATAATATACTTTCAGTCCCACTATTTTCAGTGAGAAAGACTACAGCAGGTACTCCCACTAAAATTACTGAGACTTGAAAGTGCTTCACATACCCCAAATGCAGTAACCCATAGAAGAACCAAGCATATGTCAGAATTATATCAGCATACTGCAGTATATTGCCTTAAGGCCAAAGCCAAGAGATGAAGATTACCTATTGAGCAGGTTTGACTGTTTTAAACCAATGCAGTTATTAAATAATTATTTTAACCTATTGCAATTGTAACCCTCTTTAGGATATTTTTTTTGTAATGAAAAGGGGGACAGTGTTTGTTAAAAAAGTAAAAAAATTAAATCATGATTTAAACACACCAAGAGAAAAATAAAATAAAAGCCCCAGAGAACACATCAGGTTCCACCAGTCTCAGAGTACAGTCCATTCCTCATATCACTTGGGGCAAAGACTACATCAAAGGCATGTCCTGCCTGATGTGTTGGACCAATGAGCATTTTAGAGAGACCCATAAGTGTCATGGAGACCATGAAGTCTCTAGCTGGCTCAGTATCTTCTGTGTGGATATTAAAGTCCCCTAGGAATATCATCCTGGCGTCCTCCAACAATAACCCAGAGACCACCTCATTCAGCCCTGCTGGGCAACAGGGAAGTTTATGGTTTGGGGAGGGAGGCAACTTTCATTTGAATTTGTTTTTCAAAAAATGTTTAATCCAGAGGTATTGCACAAGAAGCAGCACTGCTATTACATTCTCCAATGTTATCCCCTGCATGTTCGGATCTTGAGAACAGCGTTCGAAACTCCCATTGCTCTAGGCGCATTTTGCGACAGGGAATTTCATTAGTGTGAGCAGTTTCTGAGCTCTGGGTGCAGTACTGCACCTAAGATTTCAGATTAAAACTGCACAGTGGAAGGAAAGGAGGGCCTTTTTATGCCTCCTCACTTCCAGCCACTCTCTGAAGAGACCCTCTTAAGAATATCAGGGAGGGGGGCAAGGGAAGCATGGCTTTGTTTTCTGCCGTCTTCAGATGAGGACTAGACCATGTGGGAAATGAACATAAGATTTTAGCTGCAGTTCATTCATTTTCAGCTTTGTATTCTTGATTTAAAAAAGTGCACCTAAACATTGTTGTTGCACCCATAACCTAGGTTTAAGGTGCCATTTAACTCCTAGCTTTCATACCTCAGTTTCTAACACTGCTAGAGAGCACAGGTCCTCTGAACTGGGTTGAAGAAATTTTGAAATGCCGTCAGACTTAAGTTGCCCCAGTGTGCTTGCTTACTTATGATGTCGTGCCATAATCTAGTAGCAGGTACACTGAATGGGAAGTTTCAGCATGAAGAGACAGGTGCAAACTTAGCTATAGTAAGGTAAAGGGAAGCCTGACCGTTAGGTCCAGTTGCGGATGACTCTGGGGTTGCGGCGCTCATCTTGCTTTACTGACCGAGGGTGCCGGGATACAGCTTCCGGGTCATGTGGCCAGCATGACTAAGCCGCTTCTGGCGAACCAGAGCAGCGCACGGAAACACCGTTTACCTTCCCACCGGAGCAGTAACTATTTATCTACTTGCACTTTGAGGTGCTTTCGAACTACTAGGTTGGCAGGAGCTGGGACCAAGCAACAGGAGCTCACCCCGTCGCGAACTGCCAACCTTCTGATCATCAAGCCCTAGGCTCTGTGGTTTAGACTGCAGCGCCACCCACATCCCTTTAGCTATGGTAGGTCACAGCTATTGCTATTGCCATAGCAATAATACTTTACTTCTTGTAAACTTGCTGAAAGCTAAGGGTAAACAGACCTGGTATGGTGTTTCTCCACTGATCCAAAGTAGAACACATAGGAACAGCAAAGAACGGGCAAACAGTGGCTATGCTGTCAAAACCCAAAGATGCCAGCAAACAATAATAGTATATAAATATAGATTGGCATAATGGAAGTGTCAACTGGCATTATGGAAAGACATGCTATCAAACTTATATGAACAAAGGGCACGAAGAGCACTGAAAAAGATTCTCAAACTTTATCTCAACAAGCCTTCCCAAAATAAACTATTCACCTGGCAAGACTCATCCATGCAAGAAGCCCTCACATTAGTAAAATGGGAAGGACAAAATGAGATCCCATGCAGAAAGGATTCAGACTGATTCTACAGAAGCAAAAGCATGTGGTCCACTGACTTCCCCTTCCCTAAGGAGACACTGTTTGTGTAGTCAAGGAGAATTTATTTCCCTTGAAAACTGGCCAGGCCTCTCTAGCAATAGCCTACATGAAAGTCGTGAGAACCCTTTCCTTTTATTTAATCCATTTTACCACACTCTTTTAACGGAAAAGACTCTCGGAGCAGCTTACAATGATCAGTAGTAACACAGTCCTCGCCTTCAGACTAACAAACTGAAGAGCGTGGCACACAAGAGAAAGGCGGAGGAGATTGGAAGAAAACACACACATACTCAGGTGTCAATTCTTCACATTTCTGCTGTTACAGAAATGACGAGGAAACAGTTCAGGTAACCTGGTGGAACTAAAGACAGGGGATCTCTCAGTCTCTGTAGCCTGGTGTAAATGATATAACCAAGCTGCTTTATTAGGGGCCTAATCTGATTATTTAGTACTTAGGTATCACCCATAGACCTAAAATATATACTATGTACTTTTGGCTTCTATTTTTACATAATTAAAATGTTTTTCAGTGACAGCTACTAATTACTAATGGACATTGTGACTGGTAATTTTACTAGGGACAAGGGCTATGAGGGGGGCCGGAAGATAGAAATCATCCCATTTTTAAACTCTAGCTCCCAGACTATATACCAGCCTATTATTGTCTACTCCAGCCTCCTCAACCCGATGTCCTCCAGGCATGTTAGACTACAATTCCCATCATCCCTGATTATTGGCTATGCAGGCCGGTGCTGACAGGAATTGTAGTCCAAAACAGCTGGAAGGTACCAGGTTCAGAAGGACTAGCTTACTCAAACTTGCAACAGCTCTATCAGGTCTTAGGCAAAGGGAAATCCTAGGAGATGGCAAGGATTGAACCAAAAACTTTTACATGCAAGCATTAGGCTCTGCTACTGCGCTATGGTCCTCTTTGATGTGTTTACAACAAAGCCAATCATTAGCAGATATAAGGTGAGTGACTAGGACTTAAAAAAAAAAAAGCCTGATCCACCTGGATTTACCACTGGTGTCTACTGCCATGATGTACCCACACAATAACAAAAAAATAACTGCAACTTTTGCTGCATTCCCATGAAATGAAAAAAGTACTCTGATGGAAGTTCATTGTAAGGCTCAATGTATAGTTATTTTTTAAATGTCTCAGTAAACTGCTAAAATTGTGCAAAGCTCAGTCCAATCTGACATGGCACTCTGCAAACAGCTTATTGTACACCTATGGAAATAAACATAAAACAAGCAGGAAACAGCCAATGGAATGCGAAACTTAGGCAACAGGTTTTTGTTGAGTCTCTCCTTTAGTGTGACTAATCACTTCCCTTAGTATAGAAACTAGCTACTCTGTTAGTATCAAGGTTAATTCAAATCACCAAGGGAAAAAAAGCCAGATTATAATCACGGATTTCTTCAAACGAGCCTATTTGCTGATCATATACTTCAAAATAAATACTAATTGATTGCTGCAATCATAAAAATATGATAGGCTTTTGCAGACAGATGCTAGCTGGAATACTCAAAAGATCTGCTCCCTTTCAGGTTCCCTTTCTGTTTTGATCTGCCTGTCTCCTTTCTTATACAACTGCCCTTTTCAACCTGACTCTTGCCCCACAAGGAAGTACAAAATCTCAACCAGAAGAAAGGTCTGGTAATCGTTACTCAGCAGTGTTCTCTATGAGACTGAAGGTAAAGGCCCATGAAATGGTCAAATGCTTACAGCAGGCTTAGGGAACCTAAAGCCTACCAGATGTTTGACTACAACTCTCATTATCCCTGGCCACAGGCTGGGATTGATGGGAGTTAAAAACCTTCAACATTTGCGAGACCACAGGCTGGCCAGTCCTAGTTTACAGTACTGACAGAACCAACTGAAGAGATCAGACTGCTATTAAGCACAAAAAATGAGTCACAGTCACCCAGATCTGTCAGGGGATGACACCTGCGGCAGTCTGCCCAGCCCCTGGCCCTTAGTAACAAGCGATAACGTAAGTACACAATCTATTGTGCCATGCAATCATCAACAAAGATGTTTTCCCCACAGTTCTTTGTAAGAAAAAGCAATTGGTTCAGTTTTAAGCGGTTACTTTAAGAGAATAGCTTCTCATAGCTGAAACTCAAATACAAATAGTCTCCACCTCCCTAATCCTAAACCAATTAGCCATTCTGAATCAAAATGTATTTAAAAGTCTTCCTAATTGGAACAGATTAGAAAAAGCTAACAAAAAATGATATTTAAGGAGATGTGGTTCCATACTACTATTTAATGTGAATGAAACATTATACAGTGGTACCTCAGGTTAAGTACTTAATTCGTTCTGGAGGTCTGTTCTTAACCTGAAACTGTTCTTAACCTGAAGCACCACTTTAGCTAATGGGGCCTCCTGCTGCCGCTGCGCCGCTGGAGCACGATTTCTGTTCTCATCCTGAAGCAAAGTTCTTAACCCGAGGTACTAAGACACGTAAGGGCACTGAAAAAGGCAGCCCAGCTGTTCGTAAAGAAAATCAGGATGGTCTTCAGATATGGTATCTGCTCAGTTGTTCACACATGGCTATTAAAAGTTCACTCAGCAATTGTGCTGTGCATGTATATATATTTAAAAACATATATTGTCAAGGCTCACACTGAAAATGAACAGGAAAAGGGGACTCCTGGTTGTCAGAAAGCAATCTGTAGGCCTGGCCTTCCACAACATGATGCCCTCCAGGTGTTTTGAATTAAAACTCCTATTTAACCCAAGCCAGAGTGGTCATAGTGAGGAAGATTAAAGGTAAAAAAAGGTAAAGGACACCTGGACGGTTAAGTCCAGTCAAAGGTGACTATGGGGTTGCGGCGCTCATCTCACTTTCAGGCTGAGGGAGCCGGCGTTTGTCTGCAGATAGTTTTCTGGGTCATATGGGCAGCATAACTAAGCTGCTTCTGGCGCAACAGAATGCCATGACAGAAACCAGAGCACACGGAAACATTGTTTACCTTCCCGCCAGAGCGGTACCTATTTATCTACTTGCACTGGCATGCTTTTGAACTGCTAGGTTGGCAGGAGCTGGGACAGAGCAATGAGAGCTCACCCATGGTATCCCAAAGGCAGACAGCAGACTTCCCACATCTTACTGACCCATCTTCAGAGATGGGAAGCAATGGCTTCAGTAGCATAAAAGGGGCTGATCTACTAATGGCCACTAGGGCACCACCCTTTCCCCTTTCTGATACAAATTAGTAGCACAAGCCACAATAACTGTATAAAGTGTCCCATTTGCTCGCATTTCTGTGAAACAGAAAGGAGCAAAGAATCGGTGGCAGTGACAATGAAGCAGTATATAGCAGTGAAATCTGGGGCAGCAGTCAGGATTTGGGGAAACAGCTACTCTGGCACGTAAGAGGGTGTTCAAAGAGGAGTCCACATGATGGGCAGTGGAAAGGTCCGGGGAAGATGCTCAGATCCAAAGAGAATGGTGAAGGGATTTTGGCAGGCAATTGGAGGAAGGGTGGTACTGGGATTCCTTAGCAAAGTTTTGTTTTGTTTAGAAGTTGGCACCTCCACACCACCAGTGATTCCCACCTACCCACATGCGATGAATAGGTGGTGTGGAACCCAGGCCTCTGCCAAGTTTTGTCCGGTAACCCATTTTTATTTGCTTAATCTCCATTTTGAAATTCATTATTTCATTTCATTTCGAACCCCCGACTTCTGAATAATGGCAACATGCATCACACATTATTGTCTCTCTGGCTTCATACTGAATTTTCAATAGCTGGTGGCTTTTAAAACAAACAACAACAACAACAACAACATACCACCACATTTATTCCTGTTTGTTAACCATTCCTACACCACCTGCAATGTTGTCTGTTGTTGGCAAGATTCCGGCGTTGGCAAGATGCTCTTCTGGAAGTTTCATGTGGAAAATATGTCACAAATCAGAAGGAAGCAGCTAGCTAGCAGTGGATGCTAACATTAGAGCAGTCCCTTTTGAGGAAATTGGGCAATTTTAAAAGAGAAGCAGAAGTTCAGCAATGCTGAGTGACAACATGACGGGAACCCAGCATATAGTATTGCTTGTAATCTTTACCATTAAAGCACTTCAACCTCCTTTGCTGAAATCACTCATGTACCTTTCACTCTGCACTTTGCCCGTCATTTCCTTTTCAGGAGACAAATCCTCCAGCATATCTCACATAATGAATCTCCACCCACCAACTAGTATTACTATGCTCAAATATTCAAACTGATAGCACACATTTAGATTTAAAACACACTGGAAGCTCTAACTTTGCATTCTTGCTTCTAAACCTTAAATACACAAATCAATCATAATCTCAGCCTTCACTCTAACGAGACTCTTTCATCAAACAAAGAAATAAAGAAAGAGGAAAAAAAGTGAGATTCTAAGAAGAGATAAGGAAATGACTGGAAGCTGCATGCAGCTTGGAGGCCATATGTTGCCACTCCCAATAAGAAGTGATTCAGAATATCCTCTCCCTCTCCACAAAAAGGAGTTAAGTCTCAAGTTATTGCAATTAAAATTTGAGAAAAGATCCTTTCATCTATTTTATTGGTGGGGAGGGGAGGAATTCTATTCCCTGTTCCCATATTGTATGGACTCCCTGTCTGAAGCCATGGAGATCCACTGCCACTCAGTGTAGACAACACTAAGCTAGATGGATCAGTGGGTCTGACTTGATATTAGGCAGCTTCCTAACTAGGCATATAATTCCAATATGGCTATCTTGGAACTATAATATGTCAGGATACTGTCTGATATTGATGAGAGTATTCAGAACAATGACGTCACTGTTAACACCAGAGCCCCCCAGTGGCAGTAGCCATGCAAATGCATTTTCAAATGAGACACAGACATATATTACTACGCCCATCTAACTTTGCATAAATTTGAATGTTAATTCGTGCTGGCATGCATATTTAAAAATAGCACATTAGCTAACGTTCAGGCTGGGCTAAAACAATGAACTAGGGGGGGTCACAGCAAACAATGACCTGTTGAAACTTCTGTTGGAAGCCACTCAGAGTGGCTGGGGAAACCCAGCCAGATGGGCGGGGTATAAATAATAAATTATTATTATTATTTTTATTATTATTATTATTATTATTATTACATACAATTCTATTATTTGCTTTCAAATAATGTGTTCAGTGGAGTATCTGGCAGTGAGAATTTAGCTGAAAATAAAGTTAGAAAAGAATATACGGACCACCACTCTCCATCTAATCTATAAGTTTTAAACTTATTGTTTTTACCCAAACATGTCCCAGCGTTATGGTCTACACAACATATATATCTCCTGCCTTTTTCCCTGACAGGAACACAAGGGGGCTTACATATAAAAATAAGAACAGATAAAAACATGGGAAGAATTGTTAAAAAACAATTAAACATACTATTATATATTTATATTAGTCAGCTTGTGCCCAGTTGCTTGGTGCAGTACCACCACATCAGAGTATCGAACGAAACACACACATATCAGATTTTTTAAAAACAGGAAAAAGTTCCTAGCA
Organism: Podarcis siculus; assembly: GCA_034642415.1. NCBI lineage: Eukaryota > Metazoa > Chordata > Lepidosauria > Squamata > Lacertidae > Podarcis > Podarcis siculus. The sequence continues at coordinate 8,381,031 of JAXCMG010000019.1, forward strand.
AAAACATAAATAGCTTGATGAGTCAACAGCTCATTTACAAAAGATCTGCATACAAATGCTCCAAGTTAGTTTCATGGGAGTGTTTGCCGCTGTTAGTTTATGCAGGAGTTCAGCTGAGTAAATGTTTGACTACGTAGCTGTTCAAGCAAAAACTTTTTAAAATCAACCTGCTTGCTATTTCCGTGCCTTTCAGGCAGAAATTGGAACACAACTGTGTTAACATTTCAATGTTTCTGAACACTCCAAATTTAAAAAGTGAAAATCACAATTTGGGTTTTTAAAAAACTTTTTAAAAAACTTATTTCCCTAAGGAGCTGGTGTCATTTTAATGCCACAAAATGATTTGCTGTAAACGTGGGGCAGTTCCTTTCATTTCACCAACCTTAACTGGTAGATAATACACATGGTTTCATATGGCCAAGAATCTTCTATAAATTTGTATCTTCCACCAACAGAAAGTGGTCCATTTCATTTCCATGAGAAACAGAAACAAAAAGGACATTTTGTGGCATGGGTCAGACATGCGGCAGCCCTCACGCAAGGCCACTGGGTTGTCATAGAAATGCTCTGGAGGGGTCATCTCAACTCCCATGATGGTGGCAGCACTTTAAAGGAATTTGGGCGTTTATGCACAGAAAACACAAAGAGTATCTTCTTATGAGCCCTGCATTAGCCCCACACCGTCATGTGGGGGCTTGCTGCAAGCCCGAACTAGGACAATGTATAGATTTTAATATGCTAATGACACAATATGGTATCAGTACACACAGCACTGAGACAGTGGCTCGCAGAATTGGACAGAAGGACTCTACCAATAGCAAAACAGTGGCCAAACGACACTGCTATGCTGGGACTTGCCCATGACCTTCAGCACAGTACAGCTTTTTAAGGAATGGAACAAGGCCGGTACCAGTCCTTTTACATGGGCAACTTATGTTTACTGAACAAGGATCTTGTAGCAACACCACCACACTCTTGTGCAGATGGTCTAAGGTGCACTTCAAACGATTTTTATGGGGAAATGACTGCATACTAAATAAATAAATAGTTTGAAGAAATGTTTAGTAAAACAGCATTAGGTATGTTGCTGCTTTCCCTGCTCTTACACTGAAGTATTAACAAATAAATTTTCTATATGCATTATCCTACCTCTGTCATTTCTGGGAGAAGATACCATTTTTTAAATTTACATCCTGGTAAAATGACATTTGACAAAGCTGAACCGTGCTGGCACATTTGCCCCCAAATGTAAAGGGTTACTGTGTTGTATTAGCAAGAGCAGTTTGGGGCTGCTTTGGCAGCTGTTTGACTGGGACACCGGAGGCCACATTTGGTCATACTCTGTTCTCCAGTACTAGAACAGAATCAACCAAAGAGGCAGTCGCCTTGAAAACAGAAAGGCCAGTATTTTGTCATAGCTTTAGTTAGCCTCTATCTGAACCCATGCTCTAGATTCAAGTCATCAAAATTCTATAGTATAGATTTCAATTACTCTCTCTTGGTACTGAGATATAAATTACTAGTTAAATCCATAAAACAAGAAAAGAAAATATTTGTAAAACACTACATATATTGTATGAGAATTAAGAGTTCATACAGACAGATCAGGGAGTGCACGACCCAACTACACTTTTGTTAGTCAAAAGCAATAACATGCCATCTAGTCCTCAGATAATAGTTAAGATATCCTATCATTTTTAGTTTATTTTAAATCAGGGTGCAACAGCACACCAAGAGTGAGCGTAAGTACATTGCCTTCAGAGCTAAGGTGGGAGTGGGGGGGAGTATTAAAGCATTTAAAGAAAGTTGTGGCAAAAATGGTTGCCCAATCCGCATGTGAAAAGATGCTATTACCGTATTTTTCGCACCATAGGACGCACTTTTTCCCCTCCAAAAATGAAGGGGAAATGTGTGTGCGTCCTATGGTGCGAATGCAGGCTTTCGCTGAAGCCTGGAGAGCGAGAGGGGTCGGTGCGCACCGACCCCTCTCGCTCTCCAGGCTTCAGGAGAGCCCCACCGCCAGTCACACAAGCTCGGGGGACAGCGGGGAGGCGGAACGCCGCCATCCCGCTGTCCCCCAACTTGGTTAGAAGGCTGGCGGGGGCAGAAGCCTGCTCCTCCCCGTCGCCAGCCCTGCAAACTCGGGAGACAGCGGGAGAGGCGCAGTGCGCCCTTCCCGCTGTCCCCCGACTTGGCTAGAAGGCTGGCGGGGGGAGAAGCCTGCTCCTCCCTGTCGCCAGCCCCGCAAACTCGGGGGACAGCGCTGGGCTCCCGCTGCTTGCGGAGAGTTGCCTGCATGCTGAAGCCTGCGCACGCTGAGCTCAGCGCGTCCAGGCTTCGCGGACCTCTCAGCAAGCAGCGGGAGCGCTCCCACGGCTTGCGGAGACTTGCCCGTTTGGGGGCTGGGGTCGGGGGAAGCTCGAGCTTCCCCCATCCCAGCCCCGCGCCTGGGGGGAAAATAATTTTTTCCCCTTTATTTCCCCCCCAAAAAACTGGGTGCGCCCTATGGTCCGGTGCGCCCTATGGTGCGAAAAATACGGTACTTAACAGAACCAGTGTTGGAAACTCAGGTATATAAGCTAGGCACCAAATGGCTCCTGAAACTAAAGTTACAGGCACCAAAATGGGATGTCTAGCTGCCATTTGGGGGCAAGAGAGCTCTAAAGTCTTATTTTTCAAATGATGGACTAAGTGTGATTGATTCTCAGTTAAACATCTGGCTAGTTCAGATGACAACCTTGAGCTACGTTAAGAGCTTTGAGAACTTGAAGAAGAAAAGTCCCTTGATCCAGGGACAGTTCACATATATTTTGGCCTATTCCTTCCTCTTTTTGTTATTGGTGACTGCTCCTGCTCAGGATGCGCAGAAAAAGCATTTTGGTTCCAGAAACTGATTCCAATTGTGCAGATTAAATATAACTGATAGAATTATACAGGATGTGGTATCAGTATGTGAAAATAGTCCAGATCCAATGATCCCCAGGCATGCACCTCCAGGCATCTTTACTTGGTCAGAAGAGTCAGATAGCTAGGCGCAAATGCACCTGGTGCCTGGCTAATTTCAAACACTGAACAAAACAGCCTTATTGGAAAAAACAAACACACATACACAAAACCTATAGTAGGGGATTGCTGCTGAGCGGCAGCCTAGTTTGTCATGAGCAACATCTCCAAGAAAAATAAACACTCTTCTTCTTCCTTCTTTGGTGATCACTCATAGCAGAGTAAGATTGTCTTCCATAAACACGGTTTTAACATGTTGTACGGATGCCTGATGATCGTCTTCCAAAGCAACTACTCTATTCCGAACTTAAAAATGGAAAGCGTAATGCTGGTGGTCAACAAAAGAGGTTTAAAGACTGTCTCAAGGCAAATCTTTAAAAATGTAGTATAAACACTGACAACTGGGAAACAATGGCCTGCGAGTGCTCCAGTTGGAGAACAGCCTTTACCAAAGGTGTCATGGCCTTTGAAGACACTCAAACTCAGGACGCAAGGGAGAAATGTGCTAAGAGGAAGGCACGCTTGGCAAATCCACACTGTGATCAACTCCCGCTCGGAAACCAATGTCCCCACTGTGGAAGGATGTGTGGATCCAGAACTGGCCTCCACAGTCACTTACAGACTCATTGTTAAAACCGTGTTTATGGAAGACAATAAAAACATTCAAAACTTCAGAAGTGTGTCTGGCTTATCACCAGTTACAGACCACCTCCAACTGACACAAGCTGCACTTAAGACAATCACCTGCCATGCAGCTATTGAAATAGCAATGGATGAGCTTACTCTAGGGTAGGGTGGGAAATGATGACTCCACTTCCCTTTAGTGTTCAGAAAATGAATTAACTTCTAAACACAAGTACAAACTTGAGGAAATAGCTCTAGATTCCATGTAAAACCAGGTTTCAGATGTCCACTCCTGTTTAAAGCAGGAGTATTACCCAGGCAGCATTAACTGCAGCCAGAATGGCAAAGAATGATGGAAGCTGGAGGTCCACCAACATCTGGGGTGCCACAGATTCCCCACCCCTTCTACTAAAATATATTCTGGAAATGCTCTAAAAGGCAATTCTTAATGTTTATATTCCATTTACTTACTTCTGTCAACCACCTAACTGTCTGAATATGTAATCACCCTATTTAAATTATCTTAAAAATATTTTACCATGGGGAAAGGTTTGCTATGACGAGGCCTGAGAATCTCTGCTTTCCAATAAATTCCAGTTATTTCAGTTTCTGCAGATAGTTCTTAGTAGTTCATCAGTAACTGTCTGTTTCAAAAAACTATATAAAAGAGTGTATATAAGATAACCCTTGTAACAGACAGGACGTTCATTACAATATTAAAATAGTCTTTTCTTTCAGATTCAACATTTACTTTTGTAAAATCCTAATTTTCATTTATATGCCCAGATCTAATTCAGGGTTGTGGAACCTGTAGCCCACCAAGTTAAAAATAGAGGGAATGACAAATTACAGAAGCCAGTCAATAAAAGAACACACAGTCCCCAGAATTTCTACTGCTTTACGCTGTCATGATGCTATCTCATATTATGGAAACAATATTTTAGATCAAAACCTAGTATCAGACTAGTAGTGGTAAATACAAGTAGAATTAAATAAACATAAAGGAGGGGTTCGTTATGGACAAAGTGGTTCATGGCTCAGATACAAAATATGGTACCTGATAATTATTATTCTGTGAAGCTCTCACTGAAATCAACATTAAATGAGCCATGTTTAAGTTTTAGAACCAGTGAGGAATGTAATTGGCAATTTACTAATAACTTCTAATAGAGTATTTGGATTAAAAGCAATTTAGGTTAAAACTACGTTTTAATCTGTGCTTCATTCAGCAAATATTATTGAACTGAGAAGTAGACTGCTTAGAACAGACCCTGGAGGGGAACATTTCAGATATAAGTATGAAAGTTTCACTTTCCTTTTCAATAAAGAATAATGTCCTTTCTTGGCCTTCTTCAGAAGGAAATGCTGATTACACCACCTCCTTTGCTATAGCAAACAGCTATGCATGGGTGGTGAGGGAAGATTAACACACAAATGTATATACATGCTGTGGCAGCATTCTGTACATCTATATTATTAACATCAGTAGCTCAGGCTTACAGCGAGGGTAGGGAACCTTTTTTTTTTTACTGTCAAAGGCCATGTTCCCTTAGGGGTAATCCACTGAGGGCCACCTGTCAGGAGTGTGAAGGGCCACAACCAGTTTTGAGCAAGGCCTATGTTATGCCATCTTTCTGCCACACCCTTCTCTCGCCTCCTTTTCCTCTCCATTTGTGTGCTACCAGGTAGGGGGTTAAGAGGAGATAGATCTCTTTTGCAAGAGGCCTGAAATAATCACTGACAAGAGAGATTTTCCCCCCTCTCCCTTCATTGCTCCATTTAAGCATATCCCCACCCCCGTTTCCACATCTCTTTCCAGATTCATCACACACCTACACTTAGGCCGAAGGCTGCAAGCAGTCCTAGGGAAAGAATTTGCCCATCCTGGTAGACAGCATCAGGACCAGCATCATATGCTGGAGAGCTGCATGTTATATTTGGTTCAAAATTACTTATTTACCAAATGCAGCAAATGGCTTGAGAACTACAGCTCTAGTTACAATCTCTACAGGTCTAAAACACCAATATTATAATTATGTGTGTAAATCCTACCAGCATAGGTATGGGTTCAGAAAATGCACTGAAAGTCCTGCATTCTCTCCTGCGCAGATTGGTCACTATTCATATATCTGCCTCTTAAACTTTTTAGGAACTGCATACTATTAGTCAAAAACATGCAAATGACTGGTTTAAGGACAGATGGGTGGTGCGGGTGGGACAACAAGGAAAAATAGTTACTCTTATTATAATTATTTGTTGAACTTGTATACCACCCTAGACCCATATACCTCCGGGCGGTTCACTCTTCCTCTAAAAGTACAAGACTATTATTTCTGGTATATCAATCCAGAGAGAATGGATTTAAGTAATGTTTTTTTAATTAAAAGAACAGGTTATTTCTTGAAACAAGAACCCACCCCAACTTTTGCTTTACACTTAAGCTTAAAGCCATGCTGGCAGTAAAAACTGACTACACAAATGGTAAAACTGTTAGGATTTATATACGGTTGTAAGAGCTTCCCAAGTGAAATCTGTTCCCAGTCAGCACCTAAGAAGAATTAAAACAATTTCAATGACGTAATTTATTCAATTGTCCACACACTCCCCAAGTTCTGGACAGTAAATTTTACTCACCAAATAAATTAGAAAGCAACCTTACTATGCCTGTACCCAATTATAAACATAGTTCATTGACTAAATGCCACATAACTGATTACACATGCACAGTACAACAACAACAACAACAACAACTTATTATTTATACCCTGCCCATCTGGCTGTGTTTCCCCAGCAATTCGGGGCGGCTTCCAACAATATATTAAAAATACATTAAAACATAGGTCATTAAAAACTTCCCTAAACAGGGCTGCCTTCAGATGTCTTCTAAACATCAGATAGTTGTTTATTTCTTTGACATCTGCTGGGAGGGCGTTCCACAGGGCAGGCGCCACTACCGAGAAGGCCCTCCTCTGCCTGGTTCCCTGCAACCTCATTTCTTGCAGCGAGGGAACCGCCAGAAGGCCCTCAGAAGGCACTCGGTGCCGGACCTCAGTGTCTGGGCTGAACGAGGGGGGTGGATACGCTCCGTCAAGTTTATGATTAAGAATCTATTAAGCAAAACAAAACCAACTTTTACTCACGACCGGTATCTTAGAAGAGGCATTCCCTCTTGTGAAAAACAAAATGAGAAATGCCTCTTCTATGATGAAGCTTGCCATTAATGGGAATTTGATGAACTTGTGATAAATTCATCAGGGGCACCTTTTTTGTCAAATATTGCAGCGCAGTTATAACACAATCTGTCATGCTACAACAGCTGCAAAAGCTGCATCTGGATGTAAACTATACGAGTTAGTGAAAGGAATGCGTTAATAGTGACGCAAAAACGGATGATGCATATGCAGAACAGCTTTTAAACTGTGTTTATGAAGGCTGTGAAGCAAACGTCACTCTCTCATCCTAGATATGACTGTATCACTCCAGGGGAACAACATAGCCTCCTCTGGACTAGTACAGGGTTAATCCGTTGTCCAGGCAAAACGAAACTAATTCACAGGATATGTGTCATCTTAAAAAGCCTAACCAATTTGGGCTGCAAACTCACTGAACGTAGTCACACTTACTCCCAAGTATACGCCAAGCCCTTATTGTGGCACATGCTTTTTCAAAGCTCCCACCCAGCCTCTTTTGTTGCCCATCCTTGCCGGTTGGGGGGGGGGGGGAGAGATCTCCTTCCTTACATAACCCCAGAACCGAATAAAAAGCCACCGCTTTGATCCCGTGCCTGAAGAAGTAACTCTGGAAGATCTGAAGGCTTTTTGAAGGAAGGCCGCGGGAAAAGGAAAAAAGAAAGGAAGGAGGCAGCAAAGCCATCCCCACCTGAAGTGACTTTTGAACCCGTTTTCAGCTTACTCAAGAGAGGGAGGTGGCGAGAAACGTGGAAGAATTCCCATTCTTCTTTTAAAAAGGAAAAGAGAGATCCACCCCACACGGCCTACTGGATCAAAAATAACGATTTATTCTTTATTTTTTCCCCCTCCACAGTTCCCACAAAGGACCGACTTCGAAAGAGTCTCCTCTTTTGTCGGAAGCCACCACCCACCTCCTCCCACTCCCGGCGACACTCCGCCCCGAATCCGAAGCGGGGTATGGGCTCGCCGCCTTCCCTCCTCCCCGGCCCGGCCAGTGGGGTGGGCTGGCTTGGACGGAGGGGCCCCCGAGCTCCCCCAGCCCGGAGACGCCCCAATGGACGCGGCTTGCCCGGAGCGAGGAGGAGGAGGAGGCGGCGGCCACTGGCGGCGCCGCCGCCATCCCGCCCTTTGCTTAGTCACCGCGGGAGCCCCTTCTCGGGCCGGGGCCGCCGGTGTGAGGAGGGAAGAGGCGGAGGAGAAGCCTCCGCTGCCGCCGGCCTCCAGCCCCTTCTTCCCGAGGCGCTCTCGGGCGCCGAGGCCTACGCTTCCCTCAGGCGCCGGCGGAGGAGGCGAAAAAAGAGAGAGGGGAGAGCGAAGCGGAAGCGGCTCCGGCGGCCCGAGCCGGGGGGGGGGGGAAAGCGGGGGCAGCGGGGGCTTCGGGAGCCGGGAAGGGACCGCTCTCCTCCGCCGGCCGGCCCGCCAAGAGCCTCCCGCCGCTCCCCACCCCGCCCCGGCCCTGCCCGGCGGGCGAGCTCTCGGATGTTACCTTCATCAGCCTCCTGCTGGCCGCCATCTTGGATCTGCTGCCGCTGCCCCACAATGCATGGCGGCGGCGGCTGCGGACGAGGCGGCTACATAGACCCGGCGCTTCCTGGAGTTGAGGCGCGCCGGGCGGGGAGGAGGGCGGGGGGACGAGGAGGAGGAGGAGGCGGGGGGAGGGGAGGGGAGGGGAGGGGGAGGCGTCCTT